>VDFB02000002.1:24645695-24774692 GCA_007258455.2 Sequoia sempervirens | reverse complement strand
ACCGAGGATTTAATAACAAACTGGAACATCTTCAACCGTATTGTGTGCCACCTACAATGTAGACATTTGTAACATGTCTAATCTATTTCGGTAGATTAAATTATTCAACTAGAAGTAAATTAATATACCATGCTACAAATCACACTAAGATAAGTGGGATACGAAACAGAATAAAAATCCTAATAACAAGCTAATTAGGGCTTAATTTGCAACATGACTAAACTGATTAGTTTAACTTCATCTCTTAGGGCTTAATTAGGGCTTAATTTGCAACATGACTTGAACAAGTGGGACATCAAATTACAGGAGTGTCTTAGCACCAATAGTGAAATAAAAAATTACGTGAAGGAAAAATTTAGGACTGCCATGTAGTCAAATCAGATTGGGCAAAAAAAAGCATACTATGTCAAAGAGTTTAACCCGACAAAGGATCATGGTGAAAAAACATATTTAGGGGCTGCTATTAAAGGGAAAGCGAGGGTGTTAGTTGCACAGCTGAGGACAGGATCACATCATCTTAGATGTGAGACCGGTAGATGGAAGTCCCCTAAGGAAACATGGGAAGAAAGAACCTGCATATTCTGCAATAAGGGGGTGGTTGAGACAGAACAACACTTCCTCATGGAATGCACAGCTTATGAAAACATCCGTAAACAGTATGCAAATAGTTTGTGTATGGACGATATGCAACAGTTATTTGAAAAGGATAAGATCAACCAAACGGCCAGCCTTCTGGTCAAAATCAATAGTAGGAGATCTGATTTAGAAAAAAACATGAAAGAAAATTAAGTTGTGTCTTGGTCCCATAGACTGTTTAGTCTCGTGGACGTCATTAAAATCTTTCATTCATTCATTCATTCACTTTCTCTCCAAGAAAGTGAATCAATAGGCTATTCAATTGTAAAGCACTAAAGTTAAAAAAGGATAGAAAATAGAGGAAAAGAATTAAATCTAATAACTAATGTATTGATAATCTGGGTGGGCACAGAGAGTATTCTGATATGCTGATAAATCCTTTCCAAGAGGATTTTTTCTCCTGTAGCAAACTGTGAAAACCTTGAAACATTGAACATTAAAGCAATTAAACCAACATCCATACTAATTATTTAGGCAATTTAACGTTACCTGTAAGATTTGTGGTGCCACCCCACACCGCCTTACCCACTTCTTTTTCCACAGGCACGGATTCACCTATCAAGCTACTTTCATGTACATAACTTATACCAGATATCACGAGGCCATCTAGAGGAATGCTTTCACCAGCTTTCACCAGCTTTCACAACCAAAATGGTGTTAATTTCCATAGGCTTAATAGGCACTTTTTCCCCTGTTTCTTTGATCACAACAGTTTGAGGTACCAGATTCATCACAACAGATATAGCCTTTTGGGCCTTAAAAAACATAGGTATTTAACCCTAAATCTCTAAATTGAGAGAAGTTCGCTGAAACAAATGGAAATTCAAACAAAAATATCTTAACCTTGTTGCCAGATCTACATTCAAGCCATTTCAATCTCTCAAACAATTTGCTTAAGGGTGGAATACCTCTTGAATTAGGTAACCTCAAGTTGAGTGTCTTGAATGTGTTCGCAATAGTTTGTCTGCCATGTTCCTGATGATTTCAATAATTTGACCTATGAGCACAAATTTCTTGAGAATCTAGGCATGTGTGGGGGTGGACCTGGCAATAGACTTAGTTGGGAAATAATGAATCCCCTGATTTAGCTATTTGCAAGGTTCAACTTTGATATATATGGCCATGATATTGCATTTGGAAGCTCCCCAGATAGCATATTGTTATCTAGAGACAACATAGCGAGCAAGGAAAGTTGAGCAAGTTGAGCAAGAATGGACCCTGACAAATTCTTGCACTAGCCACTAAAATAGTGAGATTAACGCTATAACTCAGATGTTTCTTCTTTATCTCTATTTCTTCATAAATATACAAACTGTAATGAGTCATACATAATTTACGCACGGGCATTATTTACACAGGGAGGGTGTTGCAGCTCCACATCCTGTCGCATCTATTGGTGGGGAGAATTTTGAGCCACTCAGGTTGGAGTTTCGTGAAGTTCGGTGTGAGGCTTGCATTGCTGCTAATGGCAAACAATCAGGGCCTCACCACCAGACTTACGACGAAGTAACTGACAGTTGGAGTGTAGCGGAAAAGGCAGGAAGATCAGCGACCAAATAGACAGTTAATGCAAGGAAAAAGTAGGTGAAATATTGGATGGCTCAGACGAATTCAATCATCTTGCGTTTGTACGCAGATGATATAATCCTTTGATTTTCCAACTTAGCTTGATGAACTTTAATGAGGCAACGACTTCCGCGTAAAGACCAGTGATGACCAGAAACTCCCGAGATAAAAAAAGCGGCGGGAAAAAGTTAAACGGCCACGATCATTTTGTTTGTCTCTAAGGCCTATTTGGAGGTATCTAATGAACCGTCGATTGCATAGTTTAGGTTGGGCAACTTCACATTGGATACGCCTTCGGCGTAAATTCGGCGTAAATTAATTAAAAAATAAAAATACAATGTATTATTTATATTTAATTAATTAATAAATACGGTCAAATGATTGTTTTGTAGGCTATGAAGCCAAAAGCACCCTTGAAACAATAAAGCAGAATATTATTGAAATAAAATAAAGATTTTACTACAGATATTTTTATCTATTAAGGTGAAAATACAAATTGCCTACAAAAGAATAAAAATTAAAGTATTGTAAAATACTTTATTCTTCACGGGATGGAAAGGATAAAGAAGTTAAATTAAATATTTTATTTTTGGGAAGATAATCAAGATAATGGAGAGATGTGTTGGACAGATATTTGAAGGGTCATAACCCTTGAAAATACAAAGTATTTATGAGAGATAAAATCAAAGATCAATCAATCATCAGTAGAAAATACCAGAAAATGAAGACTTCTATGCATATTGTAAAATCTTTTGAAGCCATTTAACGGAGAAGAATATTATAATCTGGTGGCGTGTTCAATTGTTTGTCGAAATTTATTCATATATGTTATCTTTGTTGTCTCTAGAGTGGTTTTCCTTTGTTATTCAAATTAATGTATCAATGATACTTCTAATTTGTTAGGACACATTTGTTGGATATAGCTGATATGTGGTTGTCATTGATGTCAACACTATTGGAATTCATGTCTTTAAGGCTGTATATGCCGAGGATATTGAGAAAATTGTAATAAAATAAGTTGTAGGTTGTCAGTGATGCAATGAAGTTTAGTATTGCCACCATGCTGATGGCTAGCTCAGTATATTGATGATAAGAGGTTGTGGATTAAAGGGTTTGTTTTCAAGTACATCTAGTTTATCCACATGAAGTTTCAGAGGTTCGCATGAAGATTTGATTGAATTATGAGTATTCGTGTTCTAACAGTTGTTCTGTTGTTTAAGTTGGTTTTCCTAAAATAAGATAATGTGATTCTAGTAATTTGAGTTGTTGCAAATGCTTTTGTAGTGATTTATGATGCTTGTGGATATTTCTAGATCGTGCTCTATCTGTGTTGTTGATCCACATTGATCGGTGTGCTTGCGATTGGTGATTTTCTTCTGTGTGTTCATGTTTTTCATGATCATGGCTAACAAGGTGATTGTAGCATGTTGTGGATCTTCGAGGCGCAATTGTTTAAGGTGTTTCGTGTTTGAGGATATTGGTTTGGATCCTTAATATGTTTTGGCTAACATTGTTTGGTGCACATTGATAATTGTTTATTGATTTGGGCTGACAACTTGTACTCATTTTATATTTTGTTGGGTCGACATGTAGTTGTTCTAATCCTTAGTTGTGGATATATATGATCGATTGTTTATACCATTTGAAGGCAGTGGTGTGCGAGGTGTGTGAGTGTTGTGTGTGAATAATGTTCTAATCATTCGAAGGAAAAAGTAAAGTGAGAAGAAGAGTGAGTAGGTGTTTATGTGCTTAACTCAAACTGTAATCAGGCATTAGCAGATGTTATTTTCTCAGTTCAAATCTTCCAGATGCAATCCAAATGTTTCTATAAGACAGTGAGTCTTCCCTTGGGTAGTAATCATGTTGTATTTGGGAAATGAGCTCTATGCAATGTGCCTAAATGCATGTACATTCCCCATTTACAATTCTTTTATACTTGTAACAGAGTATAATCTTGTGGATTAACCTCCAGCGTGGTTTTTCCTTAATAGGGTTTCCACGTAAAAAAATCTTGGTGTTATGTGTGTTTTTGATGTGGTGATGGTTTATGCTTTCATGTTTATTTATCAAATCTAAGAATAAATTTAGTAAGTATAATTTTTGTGACAACTAATTCACCCCCCCTCTCAGTTGTTTGCCCTTGTGTTTCCAGCAATTGGTATCGAGAAGATTCCTCATAAGAATTTTAATAGCTTGAGGTGATCTGGGATGGTGACATATAAGAAGGATAGTCCAAGATTTGATGGAACTAATTATTCTTTGTGGAAGACTCGAATAGAGTGTCATCTGAGATGCATTGGTGAACCTTACTAGAAAATTACAAAGAATAGGTATATCATCCCACACAATGGTCCTTCTACTGCAGGTGAGATTAAGGAAGTCGAGTACAATATCAGGGCTAAGGAAGCATTGTTGAGTGCTCTAACTAATTCTGAGATGACAATGCAATGGAGCTGAAGATTGCTTATGAGATCTGGAAAAGGTTGGAAACTTTGTATGAAGGTGATACCCATGTGAAGATTGCTAAGCTGCAAATTCTGAAAGGGAAATATGAAATGTTGAGAATGGGTGAAGATGAGAACATCACTTCTTTTATGTAGAGAGTGAATGAACTTGTGTGTAGTATCAGATGTGTTGGTGGAACATTGAAGAATCAAAGTGCTCAGATCCTTGCCTGTTGCATACAAAGTCAAAGCTACTGCTATTGAGGAGATCCAAACTGTGACAAATGTAACTAGAGACATGTTGATTGGTAAGCTTATTGCTTTTGAGTTAAGTGAGTTTGGTGATTCTCTTCCTAAGACAAAATTTGTATTAAAACCTACTATCACCAGAAAAGATAAGCAAAGATATGATCCGGTCCAAATATTTCTTCTAGAACACTGTCCAAGTATGAGCAGGAAATGAGAGAGATTGAAGAAGAAGAGAGAAAAATAGATGAGCTTGAAGCACTTATTGTCAAGAGAGAAGCCAGAGGAGAAGGTAAGTATAAAGGGAAATTGTCTATTAATTTTTTTTCTTGCAATAAGATAGGTCATTTTGCCTCAAGGTGTCTGGAAAGAGTTCCTAAGCCAAGATTTAACAAGCCTAGATTACAAAGAAAGTGTTATTTTGTTGATGATGAAGGTGTGACAAATGATGAATCTAATAAAGGGAATTTAAGTGAGGACGAATGGGTATTGAGGAAAATGATCCAGTACCTACTGAATTTGCTAGTTGCACAAATGTGGAGAAAGCTCTAGTTGCTAGAGTTGAAGAAAAAGATGAATGGGTGATTGAGAGTGGATGATCTCATCATATGACAAGTGATAAAAGTAAATTTACGAGCTTGGAAAAGTATGATGGTGGTGTTGTAAGATTTGGTGATGACAAAGCTGGTGTAATCTATGGCAGAGGATCCATTTCTCTTGATGGTAAGCATAATACTGATGATGTTCTATATGTGGAAGGTTTGAAGCATAATCTCTTAAGTGTTGGACAGATGGTTGACAAGGGATACAATCTTCAATTCAAGGATGGAAAGTGTAGACTATTGGGGAGTTTCGAAAATGTGATTGCATATGGTACAAAAACAAAAGGTAATATCTTTCACCTAAGTGCTACTAGTAAAAGTTGTTTGATTGCTCAAGTTGATGAAAGTTGGTTGTAGCATAAGAGAATGTGTCATGTAAAATTTGATAATATTATCAAGATAAGTTCTACTCAGGCAATGAGAGATCTTCCTAAGTTGATAAAATCTACTAATACTATATGCAAGGAATGTCAGTTAGGGAAGCAAACTAGAGATTCATTTTGGGGCAAACAACATTGTTCAAATGAAGTGTTGGAGCTTGTGCATACTGACTTGTGTGGTCCCTCTAGAGTCAGAAGTTTACAAGGATACATGTATTTCATGTTACTTATTGATGATTATTCTAGAATGATGTGGGTTGCTTTCTTAAGGGAAAAATCTGAAGCTCTAGAGAAATTCAAGATTTTTAAGGCTATGGTTGAGACAGAGACATGTCTGAAGATTAAATGTCTGAGATCAGATAGAGGTGGTGAATTCAATTTCGGTGAGTTTAATTCTTTTTGTGAAGATCGTGGGATATTTAGAGACAATTATCTGCACCATGGACCCCTCAACAAAATGGAGTTGTGGAAATGAAGAACAGGACGATTCAAGAAGCTGCTAGGACTATGATGTTGGAAGGAAATGTTCTGCATATCTATTGGAGAGAAGTTGTGAGTATTTTCGTTTACACTCTCAACCAGGTACAAATCAAAGGTGATACCAGTAAGATTCCTTATGAGCTATGGTATGGTCATAAGCCTATTGTTAGATACTTCAAAATCTTTGGGAGTAAATGCTATATCAAAAGAGATGAAGATATAGGAAAGTTTGATGCTAAAAGTGATGAAGGAATATTTCTTGGTTATTCTACTAAAAGTAAAGCCTACTAGTGCTACAATAAGAGATTGAGGAAAGTGATTAAGAGTGCTAATGTCAAGGTTGATGAAGACATAGTTAGACCATGGAGGTCAGAACCTGTGGATATGATTCAGACAATCAAAATGACAATTTAGATAAAGGAAAGAAAGTTCAGACTTCAAATCAAGTTTAGATCATTCTGGTGAATCAGGAAAATCAAGAAGGAACTAGTGAAAGTGCAGAAGTGAGATCACAAGAGCCTGAAGTTTAAGAACACCCTAAGAATCTAAGATATGTAAGACTAAATCATTCATAAGATCAGATTATTGGTGATAAGAACAAAGGTGTTCAAACTAGGAGAAGAATTATAGAAGAATATTGTTTGATCTCGAAGACTAAGCCTAATAGTGTCAATGAAGCATGCAAAGATGAACATTGGGTGGAAGCAATGAAAGAAGAACTGCTGCAAATTGAAAAGAATGATACATGGATTTTTTTCCTAGACCTAAGGACAAAAATATAATTGGAACGAAATGGGTCTTTTGGAATAAACTGAATGAGTAAGGTGAAGTTGTTAGAAACAAAGCAAGACTGGTGTGTAAAGGATATTCTCAGATGGAAGGAATTGAATTTGAAGAAACTTTTGCTCATATTGCTAAGATTGAAGCTGTGAGACTATTTCTTGCTTATGTTGCTTACAAAAACTTCAAGGTTTATCAGATGGATGTTGAAGAAGTGTATATTGAGCAACCTGATGGATTTCAATTGACTAATTAGGGAGATATGGTTTGTCGGTTGAAGAAAGCATTGTATGGAATTAAGCAAGCCCCAAGAGCATGGTATGCCAGATTGGACAAGTATTTGTTGAAGCTTGGATTTAATAAAGGTATTGTTGTCATTAATTTGTATTTCAAGATTGATCATGATAAATATTTGATTATTGAAGTCTTTGTTGATGATATCATTTTTGGAGGAGATGATAGTTTGTGCATGAAGTTTTTTGATGAGATGCAAAATGAGTTTGAGATGCCTATGATTGGAGAAATGAAATTCTTTTTGGGATTCCAAATTACTTAGCTAGATAGAGGGATCTTTATATCTCAGTCCAAGTATGTGAAAGAATTGCTAAAGAAGTTTGGTATGGAAGATTCAAAGCCAGTTGGTACACCTATAGTGATCGGATGTAAGTTGACACAAGATGATAATTCTCCTAAAACAAATTAGACTAGATACAAATCCATGATTGGTGGATTGCTCTATTTAACTCAAACTAGACCTGATATCATGAATGTTGTATACATTGTTGCAATATTTCAAGTTGATCCTAAGGAATCTCATGTGACAATTGTGAAGAGGATTTTTAGGTACTTGAAGGGGACAGTTGATTTTGGCGTATGGTATCCTAAAGAATATGACCTTACTTTGAGTGATTTTACTGATGTTGATTGGGAAGGAGATGTGAATGACAAAAAGACTACAAGTGGTGGTGCATTTTTCTTGGGAAAGAAGTTGATTTCATGGTTAAGTAAGAAGTAGAATGTCATTTCTTTATCTACTACAGAGGCAAAATACATTGCTGCTACTAACAATTGTACTCAAGTATTGTGGATGAAGCAGATGTTGAAAGATATCAGAGTTGTGTATGATGAACCTATTGCTATATTTGCCTTGGAATACCAACCCAAAGGCTTGGAGGGAATTCCCAACAAGGCCAGAGACGTGTTTTTGCAAATTCTATAATTTTTCACATAATCGGGTCCATGCTCACCATCAAGATTGCATCTAGTTCAATATTGACAAAATCGAAAACATGGGTAATGTTAGGTTCTCTCTTAGCTATCCAACAATGTAATTTTTTTTTACTTTTTGACAATGTTAAGCCTTTCATCCATAATTTCTTTTGTTTGTATGTCTGTTTTTTTGCCAAAAAGCAGTGTTTAGTATTTTTTTTGTTATAAATTAACCGTTCATCAAAATTTCAAATAAATCATATTTTTAGAAACTAGACTCCATTCTACAAATTTTAAAAAAAGAAAGAAAGAAAAATCAATTATTTTCAAAAATTTGTAGGGGAGCATTTGGAAGTGCCCACTTAGAAAATTAGTAAAAATCAAATATTCATTAAAAAATTATCAAAAAATTGTGCACCAACTAGATGCTATTAGCTATCTTCGACCATAGCGATTTTAAAATACTACAAAAAATTTCATCATGCTCAGGTCGTACAAGAGTTGCTATGTTATGTTTTTCTGACAAAAACAACACCAATTTTTGTACATCCCTCTTTTGAACCCCTTAATCTCAACCATTTTCAAAATAAATTAGTAGTTTAGAAAGTAGAATCGGAGCACTTCGATCCTTGTTTTTGTTCCATCTCAAAATTTTGAGTGTAACTATCCTCAATTTCACGTCCAAGGTCAGCATTTCCTAATTTCAAAAAAAAAGTGGCCACTTAAGCCCCCTTTTTGGGAACCATCTTGGTGCACTTACATAACATTTCTAAGAATTTGGTGTTGCATTAAAAAACCAAGCATATATCTATCAAGTTTCACTTTTTGAGAGAGAAGGTGAGTGAAAAGAAAGTCAGATTGGAGTATGTGCCCACTAAGGAACAAATTGCAAATATCTTTACCAAGCCCTTTCCTAAGGATACTTTTGATTATCTCAAAGGGAAGCTAGGGGTGATTACCCCTCCTAATCAGAATTAAGATGCATTGACTTGCATCAGTTTGTGCATTTCATAGTCATATCTTATGATCCAGATTGATGTTGTGGTGGTTGCTACTCAAGGGGAGTAGTCAGATGTTCAAAAATGTGGTTTAGAGATTGTGTGGAGAAAGATAATGTGTATCATTTTCATTGATTTCAAAGGGGGAGAAGAGTCGTGTGAAAAAACTATGAAGGAGTTAAGGAGAAAAGAGTCAAAATCTAAGGGGGAGAAAGTGCTAAGAGAAAGTTGCATTGATGGTGTTTTTCACACCATGTGTTGCCATCAATGCCAAAGGGGGAGATTGTTGGATATTGCTGATATGTGGTTTTCATTGATGTCAACACTATTGGCATTAATATCTTTAAGGTTGTATATGTCGAGGATATTGAGAAAATTGTAAACAAATAAGTTGCAGGTTGTCAGTAATGCAGTGAAGTTCAATATTGCCACCATGTTGATGACTAGCTCAGTATATTGATGATAAGAGGTTGTGGATTAAAGGGTTTGTTTTCAAGTACATCTAGTTTATCCACATGAAGTTTCATAGATTCACATGAAGATTTGATTGAGTTATGAGTATCTGTGTTCTGACAGTTGTTATGTTGCTTCAGTTGGTGTTCCTGAAAGAAGATAATGTGATTCTAGTAATTTGAGTTGTTGTAGATGCTTCAAGAGTGATTCATGATGCTTGTGGATGTTTCTAGATTGTGCTCTATTTATTTTGTTGATCCGCATTGATCTTTGTGCTCGTGATTGGTGATTTTCTTCTATGTGTTCATGTTTTTCATGATCATGGCCAACAGGGTGATTATAGCATGTTGTGGATCTTCGAGGCATAATTGTTTAAGGTGTTTCATGTTCAAAGATGTTGTTTTGGATCCTTAATATATTTTGGCCAGCATTGTTTGGTGTGAATTGATAATTGTTTATTGATTTGGGCCAACAACTTGTACTCATTTTGTATTTTGTTGGGATGACATGTAGTTGTTCTAATCCTTAGTTGCGGATATATATGATCGATTGTTTATACCATTTAAAGGCAGTGGTGTACGAGGTGTGTGAGTGTTGTGTGTGAATAATGTTCTAATCATTCGAAGGCAGAAGTAAAGTGAGAAGAAGAGTGAGCAAGTGTTTATGTGCTTAACCAGAACTATAATCAGACATTAGCAGATGTTATTTTCTCAGTTCAAATCTTCCAGATGTAATCCAAATGTTTCTGTAAGACAGTGAGTCTTCCCTTGGGTAGTAAGCCTTTTGTATTTGAGTAGTGAGCTCTAGGCACTGTGCCTGAATGCATGTGCATTCCCTATTTACAATTCTTTTATACTTTTAACAGAGTATAATCTTGTGGATTAACCTCCACCATGGCTTTTCCCCTAACAGGGTTTCCACGTAAAAAATCTTGGTGTTATGTGTGTTTCTGATGTGGTAATGGTTTATGCTTTCATGTTTATTTATCATATCTAAGAATAAGTTTAATAAGTATAATTTCTATGATAACTGATTCACCCCCCCCTCTCAGTTGTCTTCCCTTGTGTTGCCAACAACATTTGTTGCCTCTGTGTGATCCATCTTGATTGGTTTTTGTAAGAAGAGAATTAAAAATCCTTTTAAGTGATTTATTTTAATTGGTTTTTGCCAGGAATTAAAATCCTTTTAATTAAATCATCTTAACTGGTTTCTTTTAAGCAAGAATTTTAAAATCCTTTCAAATGTCACAATAACCTAGGAAGATATCATTGAGATTTGTAAGAAGAGCCTGATAATTGACAACCTTGCATGTTTATACAAAGTATAAACATCTGAAAGCACCAAACAGTTCAAGTTAAGTTAGAGGGAGGACACATCTATCATACACATCTTGACTTTGTTGCCCAAAGTGGAATTGGTCATATCCATTTTAAAACAATACTTCATAAAACCTTATTCACATATTCAAATTTCAAACATTAGAGTAGGAATTATGCAATTATTTAATACTTTCCTCTAAGATTAGTTTAGGAAAAGATGGAGGAACTCTAGAAAGTGCAACAAAAAATGGCATCTCTGAAATGATTTTATTGGCAAACATATTCACATTGTTAAGATAAAAACTACACAATAATTTCTAAAGTTTTTCATATCAACATAGATGATGAGATGTTAATTTGTAAATGCATATGATTAATTGTGTAGACATCTAAAAATGACCAATGTATTTTCATCTTGGCATGTTATCATTATCCTCATCAATTCTTCTATCTATATTAATTAAATAGTTTTTAATTATTTAATTATGGTAATATTTCTCCTTTTTCATTTGAATACTAATTATCTTAATCTTGTTATCATATCTATATTAATTAAATAATTTTGTATTCTTTAATTAATTCATCGTTTATTATTTTCCTTCCAATATTTATTGAAATAAAAATTAAATTAGCTAACTCTCCTTCAAATTGAATAAATTAAAATATTTATTTAAATTTAAAATGAAATCTTTCCCTCTAAAATAAATAAATAAAATTAATATTTTATTTATTTTCCCAACTACATCCATATGAATTAAATTTATTTATTTAATTTTTTTAACTTTCCCTCCATCAAATTCAAATTATAGCTCCTAAACTAATCTTAGAGGAGAGTATTATGCAATTATTTTATCTTTACAATTACAAAAAAATGAGAAATGCATATAAAACATAAATAAAATAATACAACATAGGTACATGGGAAAACCCTTATGAGAGAAAAATATCACAATACAAATTAGCTCAATGTATTATTTAGTAATCTAAAAATAGTTACAACACACTTGTAGAGCAAGCCTTTATAGGAGTATCAACAACCATAGATCTAGAATAAATTGACAACATAGAAATACCTACAAACTCACTACTAAATACCTCTATCTCAAGTACACTATAAATAGGATTAGTAGTGAATGAAACTAAAAAATGGTAATACAAAATTATGAGCTAAAAATACCCAAAAGAGTAGCACCCAAATACCTAGTTAGAAAACCAACACCTAAACCCTAAGATGAGTTCATAGGACAAAAATAGTATATTATTTTCAATATCATAATCATGTCATAAATCACTCACTAAATTAGGTGTTATATTATGGCTTTATTATCTCCACTCAAATATGACTTATGATGTGTTGTAATATACATCATAAGTTGGTCAACAAGTGAAACTCCCTCCTACAACTCTTTTCTATGTCCTAGACATTTTTACATATCCAATGTAAGTGGATTTTTTTTTGAGGCCATAACTTTTGATTTGAGAGGCCATTGGGGCCCATTTTTTAAAATTATAGATCTCAAAAATATCTACACAATAAACACTCTAGGTGAATCATGTTAGACAACCCCCAAAAAATATAAATATTGATGCTTGTTGGTCAAGATGAAGTGTGATTGTCATGGTCCCCTCCTTGTATCCCTTTTCTTGGTTTGTGTACCGTAAATTTTTTAGGGATAGGCACTCTCTTACACTTCTAGGGTTTTACACCTAAAAGGAGAAAGGTATCCCACAAAAATCTAGGTGGTTCACTCAAAACTAATGCAAATATGATTAAAATATATCAAAGGAGAATGACCAAAATGTTGAAAACTGATAAAAGATATTTACTACTGGATGGAAACTAAAGAAATGTAAAGTGTTCAAAACACATTGTGATATGCAAACATGCATTGAATGACCTAGAAATGACCATGAAACAAAACATAAAAGTGTAGAGCTGAAGAGGTGCACCTGAAAATATGTTGCAGACTGGAATGGAGACTGAAATGCTACTGATCTTGAAATTTTGACCTATTGGGACACTTACGCCATTCTGGGCGACTTAGTCCCAGATCTGGAAAACTGCACTAGAGCCCGTTTTAGTCAAATGGGTATCTAGATCTATAGAAACCTATGAAAAACATGTGTAGTGGGACTAAGTCACCATTGTCGGTGACTTAGTCCACTTTGGTTTTTTTGAAAATCCAAAAGTGGAAACGAAGGCTCTCGGTCTGCACTTTTCGTTCCTCCAGGTGTTCGGTTCTGAAACTCTAATTTTCGGCATTGTAAGTGACTTTTTATGAATATTGTGACCTAGCCAACAAGGAGATGTCTTCAAAAAGTTTGCAAACTATTCTTCAATGATTTCCAAGCCTTCAAGGTACCTAAATCTGCAAACACACAAGGAAATAAGGAGAAATGTTGAATGTTAGGGAATGGGAGTTTGCCTTGGTCAAATCCCTTTTGGGTAATTAAACCAAATGAAGAAATACAATGAAGTATGAACATGAAATGAAGGAATTAGAAACTTTCCATGATGATAGATCTTGAATTTCTACAACAATAGATGAAGAATTTTCCCTTGCATGTTTTACAAAGCTATCTTGATGACTTAGAATGCTAAAACCCTAGCTTGCTTGACTTGAGATGGATAATGAATGATGAGTGAATAATGAATGAGTTATGAATTAGGGTTTAAAATTTTGTTTATATAGGAAATCCACCTAAAATTCCTGTTAATTTGATGCCTAAGGCTGACATGAAGGAAAAATAAACTTAAAATCCAATTGTTCCTGCTCAAACCTCTAAAATAGCCCAAATGGGACTAAATCGCCAAGCTGGGTGACTTAGTCCCACCTGGATGGGACTCATTCACCCAGATGGGTGACTTAGTCCCACCTGGATGGGACTTATTTACCCAGATGGATGACTTAGTCCCATAGAGGCTCTTTTGCCAGCTGGATTGTCGGGGAATGAAGAATTTCAGTTTTTATGTTGTTCTAGTCAGGTCTTTGATCAAATTAAGCCCCAGGATGCACAACATGGGGTCATAGGGGCATATTAATGATGATGTAAAGGGTAATTAAGGCTAAGGACACAAATTTCGATGTGAAAGTGTAATTAAATACAGTCTACAACACTAAAATGAGGTCCACATAGCCTAGAAAGGCACAACATCCAATGTGAATGTGTAAAACACATTACAACACTAGATTAAGATTAGGTTTAATTTACAAGCCTTCTAGGTTAATGTGAGAATGTCATTAAATACATTTTATAATATTGAATTAGGGGAAAATAGGTCCACTAGTCTAGAAAAGTGTGAAAGTCTTTTACAACACTTTACAACACCTTTACAAGACATCAATAAATGCTTTTTTAATCAGTTTGCAAGGGCCCAAGACCTAGTTTGGATGTGTAAAACACCTCACAACACTAAATCAAGGCCCCATTAAGTCCAATTTGTCATCAATTATTCCCATATCAAGCAAGAAATACATTTTTTTGTGGTATAGATTGCTCCCAAAAATATGAATTCTCATTATGCCTATAAGAGACACATCCCTATCTAGAGAAAATGTTGGTTCTCAATCTAATGGTGTGAATATTTACTTGAGTCCTAACTCCTTTGTGCGTTTAGGCCCCATTTTACCCATCATAGATAATCAATCTAAGATATTTTTAAATGGCCCCCGCTTTGTCAAAATTTTCCTATGTGTTGTTCTTATATTCCTCTATGTGTTTACCATGCATCAAAAATTATAAAATCCTAAGAAAAATTTGGGAGTGTTTTCATCATTTTCTACCATCCTTATAAAATTATAAACTTTCTTTGCACTACCAAACATTTCCTACATGTCTAAAATCTGATTCTAACCTTCATTCCCACATGGAATCCTCACAAAGTTCTCCACACCATTCGTCCTCTTGTTTTCCTTTATTCCCTTATTTTTTTGAATCTTGATGATAGTCTAGGCCTCCTTTTTTAATTTATGCATCCAAACCTCCTATCATCCCCCACAATGTTTATTCTACCACTATTTATAGACTTTTAGAGTGGATACAAATATTTCCCTCCTCTATTTCATCTACTTCCTCCATCCTATTCTTCAAGGATTCCCCACATACTTTGTATAAATTAACTTGAATTTTGAATATGCTTCCTTCCATTTGGAAATATTTCCTAATGTCCTACACCATTTCCCCCTCATTTTCTCCTACACATTTCATCCACTCTTTTCACCCATTTTTTTAGAAATTCAAAGTGTATTTGGACCTTCATTCCAATGTATGATTCTAATATAATGTTGTATTTTGAAATCCCTCATGTCTTGTTCTCCCATCTAATTCATCATTAGAGTTCCATGTTTCTTCTAGACCACTTCACCCACTACCTTGAACCTCCTACAAATACCATTGATGCTTGATTTGACTCTTGCAACTAATAAATTGATCTTTCTCACCTTAAAATTAGTGTTCATCCTAATGGAGTGAATCCAAGTTTAAAATAAATGGTGGGTGATGAAGAAAACCATGCCTCCATGAATTTAGTGGTTACAATTTTAAATGTAGGTAACCCTATTGCATCTCTAAGCTACCATTTCAATAGATTTTATAGGATTGCAAATTTTTCTACACACACCATTAATGAGATTTGGTTCTCAATAAATTTCTTTCAAAAGTTGAATGGCCAAATCAAGTGTTATAAATGTTGCTTCATTTTCCATTTGAACATTTTATCATTTCTATTTTTCACATGATTGCAACACTAAAAAGATTCTAGGGTTCCAAAATCGGTATGTCTAGTTGCCATTAGAGAAACTCATTTTGTAAATAATGATGAGACACCTATTGGGTAGTAGATATTTATAATTGGATGTCTCCTTGGACATTTATGGATATTCAAGGAAACTCCCAAGTGATGAAGTGTGAAATGTTCTTGGATTAATGTTTTATCTCACCACATTTTTTGGTGCGAATGTAATAATAATTTGATAAGTTTCACAATAATTTAATGCATTGTAGATGTTATTTTAATGGTTTTTTCCTTATTGCATATAGATTTCTAGATTTTGGAGAAGGATGCTTAAGCATGTTCAATTATTAATATCATATCTCTTTTCTCATTTCTATGGTGTTTCTTATAATAACTAAATTTTTAATCTAATATAAGGCACCAATATTGGAATCATTTGACCCACCATATACTTAACGGGAACAATATCCTTAATGTAATGTCAAAAATTGCACACCCTTGAAATATAACTTTATGTTTTGTGTCCACTTTAGTGTTTATTTCCTTAGTATTTTTTGTAGGCTCATTTCAGCCCTTGCATTAGCCTTTTTCCTTCCCATGGTGCTTAGGCCTTGTTTATTGTGGTCACTTTTCTGTTATATCTATGTTGTTCTAGTATCTTATATTTTTTTAGCCCAAACTATTTGGTAGTGTCTGTGGATGTCTGCACATCGTGTTGGTGTCCTTAGTTTCTCATTTGATAGCTATTTCTTTATCATTTTTACACTTATTGTTATCAAAAGGAATGCACCTAAATGTGAAAGCAAAGATACTTTGCAATCCTATGTAACATGGGATGATTTCCAGGCCTGTGGGTTGCCTGAAATGGAAATCAACCTCTGGATTATAGGTTAGCTTCCTTTATGATCTTCTAATTATGGACTGTAACTTTAATGGAAAAGGGAAGAAGGATTTCTAAAGGATATACTAAAATTGGAATTTAAATGAGTGGTGATGCACCTAGTTGATAGAAACATGCAACTCTAACTCGCAATAACTTTCATAAAACTATCCACACAAATCAATTTAGCAATTTGATCACAAAAATGATTTTAAGGAAGGCTTGAATAAATTTCTTCTTTAGAGAAAAACTGGATTCTCACAGCATGAAAAAGAAAGGATTATTTCAATACACAACCTAAGACCTGTGATTTTTACTACTTTTTAATGCATGCAAGTATAAATGAGACAATGATTTTAAAGGTTCTGATATTAAAACACAATAAAATCTCATCCAATCATTCATAAAAACAACACAATGATAAGGTAGATACTTGATTCAACTGAAAATAAAGGAACTTTTGTATAAAAATGGCAAAAAATAGAACTTGTAACCTGCTGTATATTAAACTGTAAATAATATGAGTTACAAAATCAATCTCTTCTTTGCAGAAATGCAAAGGAAAAATCATCAAGAACTAAGGAAAAAAGACTAAGTCTTTTCCTTATATACAATAAAGGGCTTCAAAAAGCCAAGAGGAGATAATTGAAGTCAAAATATCTAAATTGTGAAGCCATCCACGAGCAAAAGAAAAACTACACGAAAATCAGACCCGCCAATGCTATAAATTGAGCTTAAACAACTCAAAACTCCATGTCATAATGTATATAACTGAACTGCATCTCAAAATGGATCATGAATGCATGGAGGTGGCACTAAAAGTGATCTAAAAGTAAAAATATCTTCCTCACGAGCAAAGAATAAAAGCCTCAAAAAGAGGGCCCACCACTGAAGCAAACTAAACTTAGAAGGTTGAAAACTCCTCCCCTTAATGTGCATGATCAAAAGCACCCAAAAACTGATGTGAAACTGAAGCAAACTGATAGGAAACTCCATCATTATCTCCATTTTGCATGATTGGATCTTTAGTTCACTTTACTTGTATTTTTGCATGATCTTGGGAAAAAAGGTAATCGTATGATTAAATATTAAAAGTAATCAATATGATTATTTTAATATTTAATATGTATTTGTTCTCCTTTCTTTACATTTACATGTTAAATATTAAGGTAACTGTTACCTTTAATATTTAATCATATCGTTGATTTTTTCAAACTCATGCAAAAATGTAAGTGAAAGACACCTTTTAAAATCTCTTAGTTCACCTTCTCTTCTCCATCATAGTTAAAATTAACAATTATTAAAAACAATCAATAGAATTGTTTTAATAATGTTAAATAAACTATACAAATAATAACTTATAAAGGACCTTACAAAAGTATTTTGAACAAAAATATAAACATATCACTCCTTATATCTCCTGACCCTTTCCTTAGCTTCACGGGCACCATATCTAAACATTAGATTAATTGACTTAAAAATCAATACCACAAAGCTAATAATTCATAATGATTTTGTTTAAAAGATAGTAAAAAAAGTCCACCATCGAATTAGGGTTATGAGCAAAAGCAAGTGAAACCCTAACCATTTCTCATTATTCACCATGCATTTCACTCTCTACTGGAGCTGCGCCACCATGGAGGAAACTTGGGCTTGAACTTTTCCATTCCTTGCTACTTTTGTTGAAATTTTCAGAGGGGTTTATCATAGCAGTGCCTGGTAAGTCACATTTCTTTACCAGATAGACATTTTAATGAGTTTTGAGGGCCTTTATAGGCTTTACAACCACAACCTCTTTATTATCTTAGCTATTCATTTTATCTTTGTTTCTGTATTTTCATGCCTGCATTCTTTATTCTTTCTTGTTGTTTCCATTTAAAAGTTTCAAAAGCCTTAAAAAAAAACTATTCATGGACATCCTACCATGGCGACGCTCCCTAAGATGACAATCTCCTCAAGGAATTCTATTATTTTTCAAAGCTCTCATTTTGGCACTATTTTCTTGTGGTGTTTGGGTGCTACAAGTCATGTTTTCTTGAACTCATCCATTTTGTGCATATGCTGCAATAATTGTGTTCCATGAAAATTTGTATACATGTCTACCAATGCAATTACAATTGCAACATCTGACATACTTCTTCCTCCCTGTATGCTTTAATGAATGTTGACACAATGCTTCAAGGTTTCCATTCTGGCACAAACAAAGTGTTGATAAAGGTTATTGTGCTTAATCGTGGTAAATGTTGTCTTCATATGGTATAATGTGTTCTGCATTGTTGACAATATTTACCATGATTTTGATAAAATCAAAGTCTCATTACTTGATAACTTGTCAATATGCTCATTCTTTTACTTAAAAGAATCCATGATTTCTTTATATTCCATCTTTCAAGATCCTTCATGAGAACTTATGATATAACCATTTTCTTTTCACATCTAATAACTTTATAAAGTGCATTTATTAGTAGCTTTATGGATGGTCAATCCATTCACTCATCCTCCACAAATTTGGAGATCATTATTCCTTCATGGTATGGGAACTGTTGTGCTCTTCAATAGTAATATTGTCCTTTAAATGACTGCTTATTATGTATGCATTTTTGACTGAATCTTGATATTCTACAGGTTGTTGATTCATGGCAGAATGAATGAACTGTAGCATCATTATATATATCCTTTTGATTCCTTATAGCAGAAATGATGATGATACAATTGAAAAATGATATGAAAACATGATGTAAAATCAGTGGAAGCATAAGAACATGTATGCAAACATGGATTTCTTGAATATTTGATTTCTTATTCCACTTTTATCAACTTTGTAACAACAGTCTCACTGTGGTCACTTTATTCTACATGTTGTTTATGTCATTGTTTATGAGTTGGGATCAAACCTTATGGGAGCCACATTTCTCACCACTCATAACAACATCTGTTGGTTGAAATGATCTAATTATACATGTATCTGCACATTAAACAAACAAGTTAGCAAAATAATTGAAGCTGAAAGCTTCCATTGAACTTTGTGCTCCCTGAACATCTGCTTTTTTGATGAATTAATCATCTGATGAATGCTTGATAGGATGAAAATTAAATTTATGTTGGTAATGTAGGGATAAGGTAGAATGTGATTTTTCATTGTTGTAACACCACCTTTCAACAATCTTGCAGGTAAACCTTGGAGCTAGAGTTGGACCTAGAGCTAGAGCTGAACCAAGATCAACACAATTGTAACAATGATTCGTCATTCCAAGCAATGACGAATCACATTCTCTCCTTGTTCTTATATTATCTTCAATTATGTGATATACATTTCTTTCTTGTATTCAATATTTGATTAAGTAATCAAATCAAGCTACTCCCACAGCTTGTGTGGGACTTTGGTTTTTACAATATGAATAAAACAATATTTCTTATGCAAATTTATGAGTTTTTTTGTTACAAGCATTTGCATAATAATACTCGAAATTCAAAAGTAATCATATTTGTACAACAATGAATACTTAGCAGAAAACTTTGAAATTACTTGTGTACCTTTTAATGATGAATGCAATTAAGCTCTACCTGTTTTGAGTTGTAGCTAAAAATAGGTAACAATTTGGTGACCTCTACGGAGTGTTTGCCTACTAAGCACCATAGACCAGTTATGTAGCTTATCCATTGGGCATGGAGCCCATTTTTTCCTCTTTTGACTTAGAAAAAATTGTAACTCAACTGGTGAAACTATACAACAACAAACAAAACTGAAAAAAAAAAACTAATCATGACTCTATTTAAGACGGAGTCAAAAAGCAAGTGTAATATTTGCACTTATTGAAGGGTGATCCCACAATATTGGTTTACAATTTTTGGCCAAACTAGACACTGAAATTATTATTTTTAACTAAATCTTCACATTCAGGCACCTATAGCAGCTAAACCGTGAAGGATTTGAAGATGATGCAAACTAGAGTCTCATCACATTTTGTCTGTAGATTCTAAAAATATTTTTTCAAAATTTTTGGAATTAGATTGCACTTCTTTTTCCATCTCCCACGAAAACTAGTTTTTTTCGGAAAACTAGTTTTTTTCAGAAAACTAGTTTTTTTCAGAAAACTAGTTTTTTTTCAGAAAACAACATTTTAAAAAAGTGGCGCACATCGTATAATGCATAAATTTTTTTCCATGAAGGATAAAATTCTAATTCTTTCGAATTTAGATTCGTAACTCCGATATCTAGTGCTTCCAATTGGTTAGACAATTTTTTATTGAATTTTTTTCTTTAATCAAGTTTTGAAGTCAAACCAATTACAATTCATAGCGCAACCTTATAATACACTTTTTTTGTATATATCAAAATTCATTTTTTTTTGTTGGATCAAGGACTTCAATATCTAGTGCACTCATATTTTTCAATTTTTGTTTTGATAATGCTATTTTTCCACATGTGCAGAACAAAGACCTTTGTTTTCGATGAAAATTCTATGTTTAATAAAACTAAAAAAAAAAATACATAATAAAACCAAAACATATTAAAATTATATGAACGTTGGATAGCTCATTCCGAGGACTACCTGATTCAAGTTGGGTTTGTGAGGATTCCTCTATTTTCATCCTCAACCCGAGCTCTGAAGTGCCAAAATTTAGGTTTTTTGTGTGTCTCAAGGAGGGGATGACAATTTAGGGGGGTTCGTATGAACCCCTAGGGGTTCATTCGAACCAGGGTTCGCTCGAACCCCTTTCATATGCATTTTTTTTTGTTTTTGGCGGAAAAAAGTTTAAGGGGTTCGCTCGAACCCAGGTTCGGTTGAACCCAGGTTCGGTCGAACCCCTTTTTGGTTCAGTTGAACTTCTAGGTTCGTATGAACCCCCAAAAACACTTTTTTTTTCCATGGGGTCATTTTTTCTCAGTTTTCCTTCTTCCATCAAATTGTAAACCACTATTGTGGCTTCACCCTGAAAACAAAAAATAGAACTGAAAGGTAGTTCCTACCCTATACTAACCAATGAAACAGGGTGGCTAAACAAAGCCATAAATTGGTATTGTAAAATAACTCCCCCTCCTAACTAAGGGTGAATGACTTCCATGTTCATCGACTACTAATACGGGAGAACCAACAAGCTCACATCCAATAAGACAATGCAAAACTCCTTGAAGAACGAAAACAAACTCACTTACCCTTTGGATCTAATCATGTACTCTGTTGATTTTGGGTAAATGAGGTAAATGAGTAAGTTGGACATGTTGTCCTTCACTTGGGCTCTCTTCTGTTGGTGTAAGGATAACACTTGTTATCTCATTTGGGTCTTTTATGGCCAAATCTTTGATTGGACATCCTTTTGAAAGGATAAAATTTCTGTTGGTACTCCTTGTTTCTTGACTGATATCTGTTGTTACATCTTCTATCACAATTTCAATCTGATCTGAAGGAGATGCTAATATGTCATCAGGTAATTAAGGAATGACTGCTTCTTTCACCTGAAAAGGTTGACCATATACTATTGGTTCACATGGCATCAAACTATCATCAATGTTAGAGAAAAAATCTTATATGATATTTGAGAAAATGTTCTCAACTAATTCATAATCCTGAATTGGATTCATATGAGTCTCATCACCCTGCTGCTCAAAGGCAGGCACTGATATTAGTAAGCATGTGTTGTCTTCATTCTCATCAAAAAATTCAGGTAATTCTTCAAACAAAACAACTAAATCCTAAGATTCAACCTCTATTTCCTTATCCAAAACATGTTCAACCTGATGTTGATTGTCATCTAAGTTTAAAACAAAGGACTCAAGATCATTCCAAAACAAGGCTTCTTCACAATCATCATTTGCATTACCTTCTGGAATTAGATGAGCAACTTCCAACTTGTCACATTTGTTGATCTCAATCAGCAACCCATCACATTGTTTGACATCTTCCTGCTCAATAAAGGAAGGTAGTTCATTGAATAGGAACACAAAATCATTGCTTTTGATACCTTTTTCAAGCTCCTCAACCTATTGTCCTGATTGATCATGTTTTTTCACCTCCTTCTGCAAATCCGCTTTTCCATCGTGATCATCTGGTGTAAGCATATTAATATAAAAAACTTCTACCTGCTTTTTTTAAAAAATATTTTCCTCTCCTGCATTATTTACCTTCAACTGATTGTGCTCATCAAGCCAATTATTTTGATAAACAATTGGTTCTCCTTTGAACAAAGAAGTGGTATTAGGAAATGCATGCGTATGTTGGCTCTCTTGAGATGACTATTCATGGAGATTCATAGCTTGATTTGTTACATGTACTTGACTTTGCAATCTAGAAGAGGATCTCTGAAACTTGGAATGGGAAAAGTTGCTCTGGTATTCTGCTTGTACACTAAAACTTCATCTTCTCCTTGATTTTGTATTGTTGTAATATCGAAAGCCTTTTGAACTAGATTTGGCATTTTGAAGTCATGATGTTTGGTCCAAGAAAGTTGCCATGATTGTTCAATACTCAACCTTCTAATTTTTTCTTCCTTAGCAACAAGGTCTTCTTCATATTGTCTCCTCTGCATCAACAAGTCTTTCTCATGGAGATAGGCTTGATAGGCCATCTCTTCCTGTTGTTGATCATACTCTTGCTGCCTCTTCATGTTTTCTATCTGCTTTGTAAAATATAACAATATGTCCTTCATGTCTTTCATGTCATTCATTATATCCTTGACCTCCAAATCTTGGAGATGATCAGGAGAGTGTTTGAACTGATTTGACATTGGAGATTCTTCTTGAGACTGATTGAAAGAATGGGTAGGCTGCCATGAAATTTGAGCAGGGGTGGGTGGGAGGTAAGCATGTTGAGCATGCTGATGTATTGTTGTTGTGTAAGAACTTGAATCAAAGCCAACATTATGGTTGTTTAGTTGTGACTGATAGGAGGGTTTATGGACAAAATTTTCATCGTATGGGGGTGGGTATACATGATATCCATGAAAATCTATCATTTCTACTCATATAAATGCTAGAAATTAGAATATTAAGCTTGTATTTGAAACATACCAGCACTGAACTTGTTGAAACCAATAGATGTGTTTAGAGTCACTAGGTATAGACTGTAACCTTTGAAAGGCAAAAAAATGTTGTCGTATATACCAGAACAACAACTTGAAACTCTTGAATTCTTTCTCTGACGTGTTCTTTAGAGTCCCACCAGGCATGCCAAAAATTGTTATAAAAAAGAACCCATAGGCTTGGAAATCATTCCATGTTACACAGGATTGCAAAGCATCTTTACTTTTGCATTCGAGTGCATTCCTGTTGATAACACTTATCACATTCCTAGGTCAATGAAAACATCTCAAAATGATTCTGAATTTCTCATTAGCCCTTCTTTTTACCCTCTCTCTCCCTTTTTGAATCTAATCTTTTATTTTGGCTCTCTTTGGGATTTTTCTTGCATTATCTTGCACTCTACAACTTGTTAAAACTCTTTAAAGCTTGCTACAATAGTCTCTTTTAAGCTCTCTTTTCCTCTTGGCTTATTAAAGCCTCTATAGGTGATGTTTTCCTTATTTCATATTATTATTATAGCTATCTTTTATTGTTCCCTTGAGCACCTTGGGATTATCACATCTTGTAATATTTCATTTTAGTAATTGCTCTAATTTCTACCTGTACTTAGATTAAGAAAAAAACACTATTTTTATTTCTATCTATCTCTCTTGGCTATTGTAGAGGTAGAAATACCAACATAGGGATTTGATTGAGGAAAATCCACAAATATGCCCAAATATCTTTCCTTTTCCTTTGCACAAAGATATTTTAAACGCAATCAACCACACTAAGGTTTATAAGTGCTTTCTTATTTTTAACTTCATTTATATTGTTCATTTGAATCATGTAAATATTATTATGTAGTTTATTTATTTATATTTTTATTGTATAGTATTTGCTCCAATGCATTTTTTATGTTTTGGTTTTGTAGATTAGGTGATCAACTAAGTTATATTTTTGTGACTTTTGGACTCTTGTATTATTTTCATATGGATGCCAACATGTTTACACAAATGTACATGTGGTCAAACTAGTGTCTCAGGCAATGAATTCCTCCATTTGACTCCATGTTCCTCTTTTTATCCTCTTTTATGTTTTATAACTTGTTTTTGTAAATTATTATTTTATTTTCAAAAAAATAGTATTTTATCAAATTTCTTATATTATTCCTTGATTAAATAAAACTCTTTATTTTAAAAACACTTTTAAGGTTGTTGAGTTATTGTTTTATAAAATAATAAAATGGTGTAATCTTAATATAAATAGAGGGAAAATTGTTTGGATAATATATTTTAGCTCATTCACATTTTTTCTCTTCTACATTTAACTAATAGTTTAGGAGTAGGAAGTAGTGTAAATGAATTTCATGATTCAATATTACATTCAAGAAAAATATCTGAAGAAAACTATAACAGTTTTTGTTGATCATAAAAGCTTATGCCTCTCTGAATAGCCTTATGGGAAATTTAGTAGATGGGGGACCTATTTCGCTCCATTGAATAACCTTTGGGATTTTAGAAGATGACTCTTCCTTCTTGGTTTGGGAAAAGGGAGAAAGAAATGCAGAAACTAAAACTAACTAAGGTGATGCGCCAAAAAGCTTTTAGAACATTTCAAACCCCTATTGGGATATCAAATCTAATAAATTGAACACATAGTGCCATATAACCTTCATTGTTGAGGGGAGAATGAACTACTACGGTTTACACAAACATGGGGTAAACATTCAAATCCTCTTGCAAGAAGTACCCATTAAGGTTTGAAAGAAAGTTGATAAACCAAAGAACAATTGTTTGTGTTTCAAACCCTTACCAAAATTACTTAGATCTAATAGCATAGTATGGAATTTAATGCATTTAAAGTAGGAAACAAAAGAGTACAAGGACATGATCCAATCCTCTACAAAATCTAAATGATATACCATAAATGTTGAATAACCAAAGATCAACCAATTATCAAGAAAATACCTAAAATATAAATGACATAGAATACAATTTTATGTAAACAGAGAAAAAGATACATGATAGAGGCCAAAATAGGCACAATTTGATGTATTTCTTCATTCTATTATGTTAATCAGAGAAAACAATAAAAAATACCAAGGTTGGATATTCAAGTTGGATATTATCTTAATAATTGGTCAAAAATGATTACAAAGCAAAATATAGACAATTTTGTAATGAGTTTTCCAATCCTACGAGGAGAGGCTCAAAAATTCCCTTTTATTGAGCAAGAGAAGCAAAAAAGCATAGAACTCTCTCCACTGCCACAAAACATATAAGACAAAAAATAAATGGTGGCATTAAATTCACCATCCTAAAATCCTGTTCCAAGATTGTATTTATGTCAAATGAATCCACTGAGTAAAAAAGTTTGAGCTACTTAATCGCCAATTGAAACACAACTCAAACTATTCGAGTTAGTTCCCTTCATTAAAAGATGTGAAAATTGTTGAGTTGGAGTCCGATGAGCAGTGAAAAAGAACCTTGTCAGAAACAAATACGGCGTTATAAAACCTTGTCTGACACAAATTTGATTGCTTGAAAGCACTAGGAAATTGAGGAGATTACATTCACAACCCTTCAGAGAATGACTAGTTCCCCTTAAATGTTCTCTTGCTAGTAGTGCATGAGACATTCCTTCTCTGATACTCCATACTACAAAAAAAACCATCAAGACACTTGGCAATCAAGTGGGTGTTTCTTGAACCTCCTCTAGAGCTGCTTGCCAAAAACCTTGTCGTGTAGCCATGTGTCACCCTTCGCGCCTAAAAGGTAAACAATATGCAAAAGGTCGTGCGACCACCACGTGGTGCCATCATGTTCCTTTAAGCGAATAGAGAGCCAAAACCTTCAAAAAAGTGCACTCGCGTGACACGTGTATGAGCCTAATAGAAGAGACAAAAAGGGGAAAAAGGGAAGGGAGTCCCTTAGAACTGTGAAGCCAGCAGAAGAAAAAAATCAAATAGAACAAGGAAAGAAAATGAACACATGTAGAGAATAAAACCTCTAAAGTCCTGGCGACTCAAAGGGGGCCTTTGCCTATAGAGGCATGAACCCACCAAAACTTTGAACTGAAGAAAATAAAATAAAAGATAGGCCCAAGGACTCAAAGCTTAAGAATTTAAGTTGAGTGTAGAAACTCCCAGTCCATGTCTAAAGGTTGAACTAGTGCATGCAATGTTTCGAAGGCCTGATCCAAATCGAATATCTCTTTAAATGATATATCACCAAATTTTTTCCTATGTGGCCCCGATGTGAAAACAAAAGCGAGCCAAGGGACGCAACACACCTTCAATTTTCTTGGCACTCAGGGACAGTCCTAAAGCCTGGAAGGATGATTGATCATGTTGCTTGGCTTCTAGAGATTGCTTGATTAGCTCCTCGATCAATACTATTCCATTCGGTAGGAAAGGGGACGATGGCCCCAATTGGATGAGTCCTTCAAAATCCTCCATCTTGTTAACCTTAAGCTTTAAGGAATCCTCACAACTTTGGCCCTTTTGGGTTGCCTTGTTGCAGTTTATGAATTCATTGGCTTTCTTCATAGCCCCTCTCCTATCTGGAATCCCCGCATTCACCAAAGTATCCTTTGCAGCCTTATAAAGATTAACAATTAAATCTTCTAATTCAATCACCCTAGGAGTCACTGATTGTAAAATTTGTTCAATGACTGGGCTAACCTTAGTGCTCAGATCTTACGCATCAGTCATAAACCTTAAAGCTGGTTGCAAGGAAGTTACTGCATTCTTTGTCTCTTCCCAATAAGAGATATATAACTCTTGCAACATAGGGAGGAACTTAGTTTGATGTGCTTGTGCCTATGACACACTTTGCTTCTCCTAGGCTTGGGACTCCTTTGCTCTGATGTCCTCTTTTAATTGATTTGTCATTTCTGAGGCACCCAAAAGTTCAAGGTGTAACTACTCTAACTGCTTACTTTGGGCCTGTAGATTGGATTCAACGATTTTCCTCTACCTCTTCTCAGTGTCAACCACTACTTGGGATCAATGAAGCTCTTCCCAAAAATAATTTTCCTTTCAGTAAAAATCCTTTGGGTTTTGCACCTACACGCTCGAGGCAACGAATAATTCTTGTTGCACTTTTTGCAGCTCCTCTATATTTTCATCAAGTTGTCCCTTTTCTAGCTCTCTGGTGCTCTTCTCATTTGTGGTTTGGGCCTAGGTACAGTCCAACTCCTTCTCTACTTCATTATTTTATTTCTCAAATCTATTGCATAGTTGGCTCTACTAATCCAAAAACTCAAAACGTTTTGCTCGCATCTGTTGTAGTTGTTCCTCCATCACTTCACATTCATGCTTTTTCTAAC
The DNA here is from genome assembly GCA_007258455.2 of Sequoia sempervirens. NCBI lineage: Eukaryota > Viridiplantae > Streptophyta > Pinopsida > Cupressales > Cupressaceae > Sequoia > Sequoia sempervirens. Next base: position 24,746,632 of record VDFB02000002.1, on the reverse strand, counting down.
ATTGACATGTCAGAGAGATCCTTCTACATTCACTACAATTCTTTTCTCATCTCCTATAGCTTAGAACTTAATCCATCACTCTCATTTTGTTCGAATTCAGCCTTGAGCAGCATATCTTTTAATTCGACTTAAAGTCGATCTCTATCTACTTGCACTATATGAAGTGCCTCTAAAATTTTGTCTTGTTGCTCCTACCTCAAGCAAGTGATATTTGCATCTTGTGCTTTGACCATAGCTTGATTCCTTGTGACTATGGCATTTACCACCTCCAACTCCTCTTCCCTTTTCTTTAGCTTCTTTCCCATCTCCAGGTAGTTAGAAGATACTACCTTCTATGTAGCTTTCATCAGGCCTACTTTGTTGCGAGGGAGGGTATCGCCAAGATTAAGGCCAACCAATTGAAAATTATAGTCTTCATATTGCATTTAGCCCTCCAGTTTGAAAGATAGAGGCCTCATAGATGTGATCAACAAAGCATCCCTCTTCTCATTGTAGCATGTCTCTATCTTAGGGGTAGCTAGAGAAAGCGTGACTTTCGCCCTCTATTTTTGTTTTCTCTCCTCTAAGACTTGTTTAAAAATATTTATATGTTTGAAAATCCTAAGGGGACTCAATCTTATATACAACCATAGGAGTACTAGGGGGAATACCAAAAGGGATGGAAAAAAGGACACTCAATTTTCTTGATGGGGAAACCATAAAAAAATTCAAGGTTATTAGTGAAAAAGGTGGGATACCTCACTAGTACTGCATAGGGTGTGAGGTACTCATTGAGGTCAAAGGGGAAATAGTGGAAATAAGTGCAATTGGCTTGGTTATAGGCAAGGGTGAAGAATCTTACAAAATAGGTTGGTCGAAGACCGAAGATTATGCTTCTGATAAGGCAATCAAAAGATCAACCACAAAGGTGGTGGAAGATGTGTGTTCCACACGTGGGGGTTACAAAGCAACACAAGTAACTATAGTATCAATGAAGGGGGTGTTGAGAGTATGGGTTGTATGGTAGCAGTCATAGCAGCAATCTGGGCAGGAGGCAGAGGAATTGATTGAACCATAGAAGCAAAGGAAGAAAGAATGGTAGGTGAAAAAATTACCTGTGCCATGGTAGTTACAAGGGTCTGCAAAATGAAGGTCACCTCATTGTCATCCTTTTCCCCAGACCTCCTAAAATTTGATGTTTGGTTTCTCCTTATCTTTGTGGGAAGCTTGTCTATTGTCATAAATCCTTTTGCTATTGATCCCGTTGAACCCTGAGCTCCTTGAGCAGTCGGGGTCATCTTTGTAGACCCATGGGTCTGTATTGACCTTATTGATGCATTGGTGGATGATGATGGTCATTTCTCTCTAGGTTGTGATGGCTCCTTCTCCTTGCACTTTCTAGCCTCTTCTTGCTGAGGCAGTGAGTCAGACCCTTCGTCGGAAACTGATCCTACCTCCACATCATATATTTCTTCAAAAATATCATCTGTAGGATGGTCTCATATAAGGAACTTCATTGTTTTATCCCATGCCAGTACTTCTATAACTCCACCATCTTCCTCTCCGATCATCTTTTCTTCTTCAGTTGGCAACCCAAAGTCTCATCAATGGGGGCCTCTGGATCAACCTCCTTCAGAATTTGATAAAAAGAAAACCATGGGGGCCATGTAGAGGGTAAATGAGATAGGTCCACATGCAGAGCCTTTGTGTTGTCTAGTTGGTTTCACTTTTCTTCCCAATATGGATGTGGTTCATGCCTTAAAGGAATGTGCCTGTTTTGATCATACTTCCACTTATCACAACTGAGACCAAGGAAAAGATGGGATAAATTACTAGCCAAAACCTTCTATACCTCTCTCTTCTCAATACTACCATACATTTAACTTGTGTGATAAGGGACTTATAAAGACATACCTTCTTTCTTCCCACCCCATAGGCATCATTTTCAATTAACAACTTCTGGAACATCTCAAGGGAAAGAGCCCTATTTGTCACACTTGTAAGTAGGAAGCCTAAAAGGATCCTCTGTGAATCCATGCATTCTTATGAAATTAAAATTTGGCCCGCCAAAAAAATTCAAATGGAGGTCGGTGCTCACTCATCCAAGTCAGATGCTCATATGTAAACCTAGCACGATAGTCTAAATGTCACAAATCTCAAAATATAGGTGACAAGAAATAGTTGAAAAATGTATAATAATCTTGTCTTCTTGAAAGCACGCACATCCATACATAAATTGGGTTCACTAGGCCTAAAGTATCCTTAATATCTAAAGCCATACGCTTTCTAAAGACCCTGGGGTTCTAATGTAAAATCAGATGCACAAGAAAAGAGGAATACCTAAACTTGTAATTAGTGTTGTATTCCCTTAGCTACTTGAGCATTTTCTCTGTGATAATCTTCGTGAATTCATACTGGAAAAGCCCTTTCTACTTCTTGATTCTTAAAACCACACCCATTTGGAATTCATGTACATCATCATTATAATCCAGGACAAAAACAAGAGCCAACATTGAGAAGTCATCCTACAGGTATGAGTTAAATTCATTGTATTCCAAGGGAAAAGGAAGTACCACAGTCTTTTTCTCGTTGTTTGTCTCATGATTGTAAAAATATTAATTGGTCTTTCCGCTCAGCCCAGTATTGATCTATTCGACTTCTTGAGAAATTTTTTGTTGTGGGATCAAAAGGGATGCATAAAATATCTCTGATAGCCACTTCATTGATAATGACCTTTAGCCTTTTACCTCTAATAACCCCAACATCCTTATTTAGTTTTTCTATGCACATATCCACTAATTCAATATATACATGCCCTCGAGGCACTATATATTGTGGAAGACCACAATTCTAGAGACAAATGCCAATAGATTCGACATCTCCACTTCTTAACTTATTTACCTTCCTCTAGACAACTCCCTCTCTGAGGCTTTTAGTGTCTGCATGCAATTGAGGATCATAGATATTATCAACAAAATTATTGACCAGTTCTGGGCTGATGGGGTGACCAAGCTTTATGAATTTGGTATTTAAGAAACTTCGTGGCTTCGTCATGGGCACATTGGCATAAGAATTTTCACCAAATACATCTACATAGCCCAAAGAGGGTGAAGATATTTTGATGCTCCTACCAGATGTTGACGCTTCTAGTGCCATTTTTCTTGATTCCTAGGGAACCCTTGCTTGAAAATTGCTTTTGAACAAAAAGAACCTTAAATTTTCCTTTAAGAGTCCAGACTTAGAAAAATTCTCATTTGTCACCACTTAGTTATTACCAACCTCTCACTCAAAATGTACTTCGAATAAATGTAGATAACGACATAATTAACCTTTGAGACGTTTCCACGGAGGTGATACGTTCGAATTAATCATCTACCTTGTGGGGAATTCCAACCTCTGCTTTGGGAAGGACTGAAGGTACAATCAACACACTATCTTTTAAAGGAATGAGACATCAAAAAAAGGGTGGTGTAATTTTGACAAGACGCTAGCATTAACACAAGCAGGAGGTGGCATATTAAAGGTCACTTCATGTGATGATGTCATACAACAAGACTAGAGGTGGCAAGACACATGGCGAAAAGCCACATAATTTGCATAAGTTCCACCACTTGGATTTGAACACCAAGAGCTTCTGAATCCCGCTTTGTAAGATTTTTTCCTTACGTCAAATTGCGAACTTGCTAATTTTCTCATTATCTTTTCAACAGAGAAAATATTTTCTGTTTGTGAATTTTGGCTTCATTTTTCTATAAATTATGCTCATCCTTATTAATGTAAAAAAAACTTCTCATTTTCTTAGCAAGCTATTTGTTCTGTAGCTTTAGGTGACATGGGAACCCCTATTGGGCTGCTTAGCAACAAGCCTCAAATAGCTTTCGTAGGAAAGATTTCTGACGAGAGGATCAAGCGGTTGCTAAAAACCAAGAATCTCTTAATCATAATTTCCTTCAAATTGGTTTTGGGAGTCGAATTCATTTTGAAAAAGAACCATTATCGAGTGAACACAAATATTATGTCATGATTTGTGGCCTCATTGCTCGACTTGAACATGCCCAAAGGAAATGTGGTAGAGCTTGCCAAGACTATGTTCTACAAGGCGTACTTGGTGGGACTTAAGGAAATTATAGACGCGGAAATTCCAAGATTTGGTATCCCCTCGGCCATGGACCTTTGGCGTCACGTTGACAATGTTGAGTTGGTTCCTTGGCTTCCTTTTCTTTCGTACTCTCTGACGACATCGCTGGAAAGGCACCACTAGAAGGCGAGGCCTGCCAATTCCTTTCTACTTCAGGTGATGAACATGGAGCTATTTACAACATGGAGTGGTACACATTTTCATGACCTGGTCTATCTTCCTCATGCAAGGGTTTTCAAGGATGCCAGTGAAGAATAACTCATTGTTAGATTCTTCGGAGCTGCCCCTATTTTCTTTGACTGGATCTTTGTGCATTGTATTTCAAATTTTGAGGCTGCTGTCATATTGTATTTTCACTGCAACCTGTGTGCTCTGACTTACATTTTAAGGGTTGACGCCTTCAACAACTTTTGGTTGTTTTGTAAGAAAGTACTCCTTTGCAACATCTCTTTTGTAACTAGAGCTTTGAAAGCTCTGTTAAAACAAAGTCCTAAGTGCCTTTATGCTATATGTAAATGATGTTTATATAAATAAAATATAGTCTTTTATTTTCAACTAGGGTTTAGTATATAAAAATGAAAATGACACTCTTTACTATCATTTGGCATTTACCTTTTTGCAAATTATCTTGGTGTAGAGTGATCTAGGATGTCAAGAAAACGAGATTACAAGCTTCCCAAACTTGATGTCATTCACAATGAGGTGGCATGAGACACACTTTGGCATACGGTGAGTGGATTCTGTTATGCTTTTCTTCATTTTCATGCATATACTATACTTTCTCATGTATTTTTGGTAGTTTTTAGGACCCTGAAAAAGATTTGCGCAAAGCGTTAACCTCTATTGCAAAGTGTCCAGAATTGTCTAAAGTGTCTAAGACCCTTTGTCCAAAAATGGCAAAGTGTCCAAATTGGTCGTAAAGCATCCTAGAGAAACTTTAGTGTTATTTAATTGATAAATTTAGGATTTATTTTATGTATATTGTTATTTTAGGTTCCTCCACGAGCTTGACAACATCTCAGAGGGAGATAGTTTTGTTTCCTTTGAGAGTCCATCACACGACTTTGAGAGGAGGAGGTTAGCATTCTACAAGAGACAGGGTTATTCTGGGTATACCTCATGCCACCTATGAGGTATCATGATGCTATGTTGATGGCCCTACTAGAGAGGTGGGACATAGATACATGCACCTTTCACCTTCCTATAGGCGATATGGCAATCACCCTCGAGGACATCCACCGCATCTTGTGCTTACCTATCCAGGGTGAGGTTGTATACTTAGCAGACGAGCGGTCATACATGTAGATGCGAGATGATATTTTTTTGGAAAAACAAGGACAAACAACTGAGAGGGGGGGTGAATCAGTTGTCATAGATTATTTAAACTTTTCAAACTTAACTTAGCTTAATCTCAGATTTGATACATGAACAATAAACCATAAACAATCAACACATCAGAAACACAAAGAATACCAAGATTTTTTACATGGAAACCCTGTTAGGGGAAAAACCACGGTGGATGTTAGTCCACAATATTATACCCTATTAAAAGTATAGAGAAGAATAATGGGAATGCACATGCATTCAGGCACACTGCCTAGATCTCACTGCTCAAATACAAGAGGGCTCACTTCCCAAAGAAGAGAAATATGAATTAGATCCGTAGGGTATGAATTGAAAAAATAGCTTCTCCAAAAGCTTGATTATAGTTCCAGTTAGGCACAAAGATACTCCTTCACACTTCGCTCAAACTTCTTCACACTGTACTCTGCAATCGAATGATTAGATCATTATTCACACATTTGCTCTTCCTTTGCTCTCACACACTTATGTAAACCCTACACTTTGCTCAAACAATCGCTCTTATATATCCACAACATGAATTTCATCAACAACTTCGTCAGCCAAAAGAAATATGAAAATATATAACGTATATGCAATGTCGGCCCTAATTTACAAATAAATTTTGAATGCGAATCAAACATCATCGACCAATATTATGTCGTGTCCCAAAAAACATCCTCGAGTGCACCAAACATTCAAATTTTAATCTCCAAGGATCTACAACACGTTACAACCACCATGTCAGCCAAGAACATGAAAACCTGAACACACATGAGAAAAATCTTCGACCACAAACACACCGATCAACGCAAACATGCAACAAAGATAGAGAATGATCTAGAAGCATCACAAGCAACAAGAACCAACAAAGAAACATACACAACAATTGAAATTACTAGAATAACATTAACTTCACTCAGGAATACTAATTGAAACCACAAAAACACTGTCAGAACACAATTGTTCATAACATGATCAAAACTTCACGTGGACCTTTGAAACTTCCAGTGGATAAACTAGATACTCTCAGCAATAAACCCTTTAGTCCACAATGACTGATCATCAACGTACTGAGCAAGACGCCTTTATGACCTTCATTGTTCCACTGGCAACCTGCAACTCTTTCTTTTACAATTTTCTCAATATCCTTGACATATACAACCTTCAATACATCAATGCTAATAGTGTTGACATCAATGACAACCACATATCAACAACACAACCACAACATCCAACATATTTTATACTATTTATAGCAGCCCATCCGACGATCCTTCGTTGGTCCTAGCATTGAGCTTAGATGGCTACGCGTGTGTGGACACCACTACTTCAACAGATCATGATAATTATTATAGCACTTGCACTAGTGCCAAAAAAATAGGGTGTCCACTTAGATGGCAGACTTGTTCACATCATTCGAGACATGGAGGGGAATACGATGGTTTATGCTTGGGGTTGCAATAAGTTGACTCATCTATACTATGATCTGGGACAATTTTTATACTAGGAGCTAGACAACATAGTACATTGTACACTCTTATAGGTATGGTGCTTCAAGCACATCACATGTACTAGACCCACTAGATTTCCTACCATAGAGGCCATGGGTTACCCACGAGCCTTTAGTTATGCACTGAGGTGAGCATGGATAGAAAAAGATTTGTTGCATTGGTGGATTAGATTTGATTGATTAGATGAGGATGATATCCCCTAGAGATCATATCTTAGGATTCCATAGTGGAAAAATGATAGAAACGAGCTAGTTAGGTAGTAGCAGGACCAATTTCTTTTAGGGAGACATGATTACATAGTGAGGCCATTCTACTATGATCGTGTCATGTGCCAGTTCATACATAATCAGGTACCACCATGGGATTGACCCAAATACCTACGATCAACACATAGTGCTCCTAGACCTGGGGACACTAGTCGTCTTACAATTGATGATGTGTACATTAGTGGTTTAGAGGAAGAAGACCACAACGTGCCCCGTCTCTGATGCTAACAAAATAGGCACTACTCGAGCCTACAATTAGTGGTGGGTTGGAGCATGACCAACCCATGCCTTTCCTATGCACTAGCCTGCAGGTCATGTTGGGCCTCTTCCAGGTCGCAGAGAGGATAGTGATGATGAGTAGGTTGATGGAGAGACAAATGATGACAACACTATTCTTGACATATTTTTGGGTTCAGATGAGGAGGAGGAGGAGTCTCAGTTTATGAGTGAGGATACTGATGAGATAGAGGAGGATCTAGTTTCCCCTGAGAGGAGAGATGCACCTCCTATCAGGGTCACTAGAGCACATGCAATAGCCACATTAGAGATCTGCACTCACAAGCATGGAGAGGCTAGCGGTAGCGGGTCATCCACACTTCCTACACAGAGGGGGACCGGTGTTGTACGGTTATACCTCGACTTGAAGACTGGAGATCCAGGTGATGATTTGATATTTACGTTCTTTCATTACTCTTTCATCTTTATAGATATTCTTTATATATGATGATTGGTATTGATACCTATTATGATTTCTATCTTGCAGGGCCCACACAAGAGTGGTGCAAGCTCTACTAGCGAGTGACCACTGAGATAGTGCCTCCATTGCGCATGAAGGATGATACACTCTCAGATTACATGCCCCCACCTTCTATGGATAAACATGTAGAATTCTTCAAGTTAGTAGCAAGATTAGGTGTGGCATACGAGAGTGCCACCAGTCATGCTGGCTGACTTCTAGTAGAGCTTTCAACACTTCAAGCATTTTGAGGTCTTACTGACAGTAGGACGAAGGATACCCTACAAACAAAGATCTCAAGGCTACAACAAAAGCTTTCTAGGGTGCAGGCAGATAGAGAGCAGATAGATCAAGAGCATGTCGAGGCACTCATATGGGAGGAAAGAGCCATTGGACTAATAGAGGGCCTACGAGAATCCACTAGTAGGTCACGATTGTATTCTACTACATCACGATGACCACAAGTACCACTAGACTTTGAGGGGTCTAGCAATTGTAGAACCTATTAGCGTTGTATTCCTTGATATATGTACTTGAAATTTTGATGATATATATGATATATGAGCATTGATGTTTATGTTTTTATGGTTTTATGTTGAATTAAATGTCAATGTGATTTATTAAATATCCTTTGTAAGAATGTTTAATAAAAATCTCCATGATTTAATGTTTATGTGATCTAATTAAAATATTTTTAGTTTATATTAGATACTACATTGTGATGAAGTATGCTATGTTAAATTAAATGAACCTATATCTAATAACATTAAATGCATATAAGGATCTAAATTAACATAACACACAATATTTTCTTTTGACTAGTATGGAAACTAAAGAAATAATTCAAACCAATTGAAAAATGACTTTAAAATCTAAGACACACTATTATTGTTTGTCAAAGAATGAAGCAATGCGAGATAAAATATAATACCATCTATCTAATCTAACAACACTGCTTTAACACATTATTCAAAAGAGGGGATGCTATGTGTAATACCGACACAAATGTGCGGAATTGATAGATTCTTTTAGAGGTGTGCCATCCATTTCTATTAATGCATAGGCTCCAAACCCATATTTTTCTTTAATTACATAAGGTCCTAACCAATTAGGGCTGAAATTTTCTTTTTTGTTCGAAAGAGCATTTACATTACATTGATTTTTGTATAACACCAATTCACCTTTATTAAATGCACAAGGGATGACATTATTGTTATAAGTACGTTGTATTATTTTGGAATAAAATTGGAGATGCTCGAGAGCATTGATACATTGTTCATCAAGCATTTTGAGTTGATGCAATCGTTGCTCTTTATAAGTAGTATTGTCAATAAGCCCTCTAAGAGCAATTTGCAATGAAGGAATCTCTAACTCCAAGGGAATTATTGTTTTAGCACCATAAACAAGGTTATAGGGAGTGTTTTCGGTTGATGTTCTAATAATTGTACGATAGGCCCACAATGCATAACTTCGTTGAGTATGCCAATCTTTGTTATGTTTACTTATTATTTTTCACAAAATTTGCTCAAGATTCTTGTTAGTTGATTCCACTTGAGTATTTGATTATGGGTAATATGGCATCAAAAAGTGATGTTGAATATGAAAGGTTTCCAAGAATTTTTTCACGTCATTGTTCTTAAACGGAGTTCCATTATCTGAAATCAATGCAGAAGGGAGACCAAAGAAAGCAATAATATGTTCTAATATGAAACAACATATTACATTAGCTGTCATGGAACAAAGAGGAATAGCTTCTAGCCATTTTGTAAAATAATTGGTTGTAGTAATGATAAACATATGTCTAGTAGAAGAAGGTGGTGATATTTTTCCAATAAGATCCAAACCCTAAACTGAGAATGGCCAAATAGGAACTTGGGCACAAAGCTCAGAAGCAGAAGCATGAATCGAGTTGTTGTGTTCTTGACGTTTATGACATTTCTTAATGTAGGAAAATCAATCTTGTTCCATGTGTCCCCAATAGTATCCTATACAAACCAATTTTTGAACTAACGATCTTCCTCCAAAATGTCCTCCATAAGCACCTGCATGGGATTCAACAAGTGCTATAGGAATTTCAAATTGTTTAAGACATCTAAGTATAATACCATTAAATGTTCTTCTGTATAACACATCCGCAAGGATTATATACTTAGATGCAAGTTTTTGAAGATGATCTCGAGTGTTCTTAGTTGTAGGCTCAGGAAAAGTATCTTCTTTTAAATAGTTGCATATCGTTGTGTACCATTCGTTAGATATTTTAGTATCGGTTAATAACACTTCTTTGCTTTTGTCATCTATTGATGGTTTAGGGATCATTTGGACTATAAATGTGAAATCAACAAAATGATCTTCAAGAGACATAAGGGAAGCGACGCTTGCCATTGCATCTGCATGTGGATTATCCTTTCGTGGTATATTGTCGATTGTATATGATTCAAACTTATCTAATAATTTCATTGTGAGGTTTTTGTATCGAATGATTTTTTCATGCTTTGTATGATATTAACCATTTATTTGTTGAATGAATAATTGAGAATCACCAAATATAGAAATGTGTTTGACTTCTAATGCTAACGTTGCATGTATACCAGCTATTAAAGCTTCATACTCTACAATGTTATTTGTACATAGTAAGTTTAGATGGAAAGATAAGGGAACAGGCTTACCTGAAGGAGGAATTAGTATAACCCCTACCCCAGATCTAGTTCGACACTTAGAACCATCAAAATACAATTCCCATGTTTCCTTTTCTTTTTGAATAGTCAACACATTCTCATTAGGGAATGAGTCTATATTAATTACCGCTAAGGGAGGAGCATCAGCTAATTGGTTGGTCAAGGAATCCCCTTTGATTTCCTTTTGCGAGACAAATTTAAGGTCAAACTCGGTTAACAACATAACCCACTTAGCTAAGCATCCTGATAAATCCATTTTAGCAAAAATGTGTTTTAAAGGATCGAAATTTGCCATCACATGAATTTCTACATTTAATAAGTAATTTCTCAATTTACTAGTAGCAAATATGAGAACCAAACATTGTTTTTTATCATTGTATATCATGTCTCGCAACATTGTTGATAACATTGTTGGATCAACAAGATGACAATGGTAGAGAACATCCCATTTATTACATTAGCCGAACCCTACAACTTCAATTATAAACCCTAAATATTGGAAGCTTAAAATTTCATAAACAAGGGGCCTGAAAGTATGAACTTACTTGTTTTTACGCTCTTGAAACCCTAGTTCATTGTAGAAGTAACAAAGTGCCAAGAAATTGCTCTCCATTTTCAATGAAATGCATAATGATTTTATTCCTTGATCAAATTACAATACTTGTGGTTGAATGTACTTGGCTCATGTGAATGAACAGTAATGGTGGAAGTGATTGAATGTTACTTGATCTTTCAAATAATTTTCTCCATTTATAGGATAAACGGTTTGTCTTGTATAGCAAGTTGTCAAATAGGTGGAGTAGCAAGATAATATTTCAAACTCTCAAAGGCCTGTTATCGATCCTCTTTCCACTTAAACTTAACCTCTTTCTTAAGGAGTTGAGTAAAGGGTAATGTTTGGTCTGCTAAGGATGCTACAAAATGACAAATGGCTTGAATTATTCCTTGTAAAGTACACAATTGAGAAATATCTTTAAGAGGTGGCATGCTAATGACAACATCAATTTTCCTTGTGTTCACCTCAAAGTCTCTATTAGATACTATAAAACCTAAAAGCTTTCCACTATCGACACCAAAGACACACTTTTTCAAATTCAATCTCGTGTTATATTTTTGCATTCTTTCAAAGAATTTTTGAAGAGTATTCACATTGTCTTGTCGAGTTAAAGATTTGGATAGAATATCATCAACATAATCTTCCAAAATCTTGTGTATGTAATCATGAAATATCAATTTCATAGCTCTTTGATATGTTGTTCTTGTGTTCTTTAATCCAAAAGGCATAACCACCCAACAAAATGTTCCCTAGGCTATAGAAAATTTTGTCTTGTATTGATCTTGAGGATTGATAGAGATTTGATTATATCTAGAAAATTCGTCCATGAACAACAACAAAGCATGTCCCACAATTGAATCTACTATAATGTCAATATTAGGAAGGGGAAATTCATCCTTAAGGGATGCTTTATTAAGGTCACAAAAATCTGTACACATCCTAATAAGATTATCAGGTTTTGCGACTACAACAATGTTTGAGATCTAAGGAGAAGAATCGATAGGTTGTATAAAACCAACTTCAAGAAATTTTTCAATCTCAGCCTTAACTAGTAAAGCTATCTTATGATTCATCTTTTGTATTTTTTGTCTTACTGGTTTAGCATCTTCTTTAAGAACTATGTTGTGTGTTACTATCTTAGCATCGATACCCAACATGTCCGAATAAGTCCAAGCAAAAAGTTCATGAAATTAATGTAGTAATGTTAAGTGATCTTCTTGTTCATCTTCATCAAGACACTTTCCTATTTGAATCACTCTTTCTTCATTAGTTGTATCCATCAATATGTTGATTGTGTCTCCCAAAGGAAGTGCATTTTGTTTTAGAATTTTTGGATTGCATTAATCCTTTTCATTGTTGATCTCATTAATTTCCTTCGCTTTATCCACTTGCTTAGCACTAACCATAACACAAGTGGCTCTTTTTTTCTTAGGGGGGTAAATGGCTTGTCATAAACTACTAACATTTCTTTCAAAGCTTCATCATCTTCAAAGTATTCCAATGATTCTTCGCATGTTGTATCAATCAATTCGGGATGATTCAAAGTGAGAGTTGTCTTAGGGGAGTTACACATGATGGTGTTGATGTTGAGTGAGGGCCTTTTTGTTGCGTGTGTTATCTTAGAAGAACAATATCCAAGACCACTTTTTGTTTCTTGTGTGTTAGGATCTATAGGAATGTGAATTCCTTGTTCTTTTATTCCACATCCTTTTCTACAATAACCAAGTTGTTTCAAGAGCTCATAACCTCTTCCATAAAATTTCTCCATCTCTTTCGGATTTGGTGGTTGTTGGTAGTCTATCTCATCAAAATTTGTTGTATAACTTATGTCCTCTTCTAGAGTGGATGAAGTAGATGCTTGTGAAGTTTCTTTCGAATTTTGTGTTGTCATTATCATTGGTTCTTTTTTCTTTTCTATTTTTTTCGTTGTAACTTTGTATTCTCCAATGAATGTTGGTGTGAAATCTAAGGAACCCCAATCATCTTCTAATAATTTAGTGACTTCATCAATGTTATTCCCTTATTCTTCATCCTTCATGATTTCCACTTTTGTAGTTGGTATTAACGTTTTCACAAGACTTTGTTTATCTTTTTCGACATGCAAACAACTTTCAGGTTCAAGGTCAACCTTGATTGTGTAAACTTTGTTGTTATAGACATACTTCATTACACGGTGAAGGGTTGAAGGCACGACATTCATTTCATGAATCCATGGTCTCCCCAAGAGGAGATTGTAAGAAAGATCATGATGCATAACATGGACCAGAGTTTGTAATGTTACTTTCTCGACTTTAATAGGTAGTGTGATGACTCCAAGCGGTTGTTTTCCTATGTTGTCAAACCCTCAAATAGACAAAGAATCAGGGACAATGTCACTCTTATCTATATGAATCTTTTCCAAAAGGTTCACACTACATAAATTAAGGGTTGAACCATTGTCAACAAGGGTTCTCTTTATCCCAATTTGATTAATAAGGGCTATTATCATGAATTCTTCATGTCTTTTTTGAACCTCCAAGGAGGGTAACTCTCTTTGGTGAAAAACAATGTCTAAATTAACCACATTCATTCCTTGAACTAGTGTTGCCACATTGTTTGAATTTGTATTAGGAGGAACCATAACTTGTTGCAAGGCTGTTGGAAGCATACTATGGTAACTTGGTGAACCTTGAATAAGATCCCATTAGGATATCTTAGCAGGTGTATTCTTAAGTTGTTCAATAAGATCATACTCCTTTTCACTATTCAAAGGTAAACAAGGGGCACTAGGTAAGATAGGTTGAGGCAAAGGTAATGAAACATGAGTGGTTTTTTGTTGCTTGTTGTTCCTTGTATTGTATATGTGAGAAATGGTATTGTAACCCATTTTTTGTGAGACATTGTTTTTAGGTGGTTCTAGGATAAGCATGGGTTCGTTTGGAACTTGAGCTTTTTGTGAGGGAGGGTAAATGATAAGTTGCGGTGTGATTGCATTAACGTGTATATGTTTTGATTTGTCACAAAAAGCTTTAGTGGATGAAGCTTGCAAGATGAAGTCCTCAAGGGCTTCATCTAACATATCAAAGTCATCACTACTGAAGGGCTTGAGGGATAGACTAACTTGAAAAAGAGATTTGACATAACCAAACAACTATGCTTTCTCCAAGAGTTTTGTTTATTTCTTTTGATGTTTTTGGTTTTTGTTTTCATTTTCTAATGATTACAAAATGTAAACTAATGTGTCTAATGATGCAATAATGCTGGAAATGAAATAAAATGTATAAATATAATACTACTTTTAATTGAAATAGGCAAGAAATTATTTTCCAAATGTTGCAAAATCTAACTAAATGAACAACAATCTCAATGCACAAGAAAATTGTTTCAGGAAATTAACTCTTAGGTTTAATAATAAACAAAAATGTAGATCAGAGACTAAACGTCACTCATAAATTTTGTTGAAAATTTATGTATAGGGACTCATTCGCCCTAGGGTGAATGGGTCCCAGATTAGTTTTTTTTTTAATCTAAGTTTTGTATTTCTAAGGTGATCCTATTTGTTTGTTGTTGCTAATCTGTAATAGATAGTTTTGTAATAGATTTTCCATATTTTATGCTTCTAAATGCAAGTTTGACTAAGGTTGAATGATGAACAATGCAACTAATTCTAATGCACAATATGAATCTAAATGATTGAATGATGATTTCAATGCTAATACTATGCAAAATAAACTCAGATCTAATGCATTTTTTTTTTTAGTGATTTTAAGCAATGCAAACATGCGAATTTAACCCTAAATGCAATGTTCACTAATGGAAGATTAAAGAACCCTAAATATAATGCAACCAATGCAAATCTAATGTAAACTATTGCAAAACTAAGATCTAGGGTTAAAGGGACTCCAATTTTCATAATTTTGTTGTACAAGGTCGGGTTCACCAAAATGAAATAAAGAAAAATAGGATATAAGGGTGTCTTAGTGTTTCCCAAAATGGAAAAGTGTATCCAAAGAAGGAAAAGGGGTCCTACTTCTCTCAATTCATTAGGAAATAAGATCCACACCAAGAATTGACTTACAACCCTTAGGTGAGTCAACCCAAGATGTAAATCTACAAATTTCCCTATTTTGCTAGGACGAAGGTCTAGGTCAAATAACACTTTGAGGAAAAAGATTAAAACTAGCAAAACAACTCTAAATTTAGATCTACAAAGTGCATTTAGGAGATTTAACATAAAACAAGAGGAAACAGTTAAATTTCTTGAGAATTTGAAGTAATGAGTGTTGTGCACCTATCAAAACTTATTTTTGCAATCCTAATAGGGACTCATTCGCCTTATGGCGAATGGGTCATGGTAGGCTTTTTTCAGATTACTCTAAATCTGAAATTGAAGCTTAGGAGTTGTGAAAACTTGTTGTCTTTGTAACCCTAACAGGGACTCACTTGCCCTATGGTGAATGGGTCTTGGTAGGCTTTTCTAGAAAACTTTGAATCTAAAATTGAAGCTCTAAACATGCAATTCCTTCCTGCAACTTGAAATCCCTGCTCTCGGATCCGGATCTATCAAATATCTGTAAAACAAAATTGATGTTTATTGGTGGATAAGGGTTTGGCTCGATCAAAACCCAAGTCTGATAATTAAACCTTAATGATAAATAGAAATCTGAAACATGAAACACGTGTGTGATCCTAACCTTAAGTGTGCCTAAGATTAAGATTTTTAATAATGGAAAGAAAAAACTACTAAAGTGTGTTAGAATAGGATCCTAAAATGAAACACAAACAATGATGAAAACCTACTTTAGGAGATCTCAAACCCCCTTAATAAGTCATAAATCTAAATATAGCTCTCTTTAAGATGAAAATAGAATGATCATAGAAGATGGAATCACTTAGGAAACAAGTCATTAGGCTTAGTTGAATCTCATAGCATGCTTTTCCCAAAACGTAGAATCCATCATGATTCTGCATAGGCATATATTACCAATTCTTCAATAATGCACTTGATCTTTGACAAAATGAGCTTGAAGACCTGCCAAAACACTATAATGCTACTCCAAGACTTCACTCTTGTTTGCTCCTTGCTTTGAACTTGATCTCATAAATTTGCTATTAAGACTCTAGTACTTAAAAATATTAGATGAAACTAAGTGCAATAAACTTGTATTTATACATATCTTAAGATTAATTCCCAAAATTCAAATATCACAAGTCGACATTGAATTGTGGATTTGAAATCATTAAAATACTACCAAAAACATATTTTAATGAGGTCCTAGGTCTAAGTGAGGACCCATTCGCCATAGGGTGAATGGGTCCTCACTTATCTAGGACACACATTAGTCAATGTTAAACTTTATGTAAAATTAGGGTCCTAGGTATAAGTGAGGTCCTAGGTCACTTACCTAGGACTCATATCTTCCAAAGTTATGTGTTGTGAAATGACATTTATGAATGTCGGGTTTTATTCCTCAGAAATTGCATTTAATTAGGCTTGGATTTGAATTAAAGGGGCCAATTAAAGAAAATTAACCTCAATTAATAAAGCCCTAGATTAATGTGAAAGTGTAAAGGTACACCTTACAACACCAAAAATAAGGCACAATTAAGTCCATTTAATTTAAAAGGGCCCTAAACTTAATGTGAATATGGGAAACATATTACAACACTAAATTAAGGCATCATTAAGCTCATTTTATTATTAATTATTTCCAAATTAAGTGTGAAAAAGGGATACTTTTTCCTAAACTACAATAAATAATAACAATTTAATATTATTTTGTAATTATTTCATAAATAATTTATAGATATAATAGAACAATTTAGATTCTGAAGATTAAATTAAACTTAATATGGTTGTTGGATAAAAAATAAAGATAATGTTAATCATTTTAAAATGTGATTATCAACACACAAAAGTCATTAGAAGGGTGTGAGTTTGTATGGGCCTTAGGAGGAATTGACCTCATTGTGTATCACTATTCAATAACTTATAATCAAAATATTATCTTCATAGTCATAAGATTGTATGTGAAACTAAAGCAAAACAAGTATGGGTATAAGAAAAATAATGGCATGGTTTAATTTAAGACTTCCAAAGGTCAAATCAAAATTTGCAACTTCTCTTATTTCCAAGTAGTTTCCTCCCATATCACTCTCTCCTCTACAAAATCCAACTTATCAATTAGTACAATTATAAATGACATGTCAAATATCGTTGTTGCAAATATTTTATGTTTTGATCCCTCACATGTCTTCTATCTTGAGAAGTATAAAGGGATAAGGGCACTAAACGATAGTACATATGTTTGCCTCTCTGTCTTTGTTTCCCTCATCCCCTCTCTATATCTCCTTATAGCTCTATCTCTCTATCACTATATCTCACCATCTATATTTATGTCTATCTCTCCCACTCCCTCTTCCTTTATATCTCTCTATCTTTTCCTCTTTGTCTCTATCTCCCTATCTCTATCTTTATCTCTCCCTCTACCTCGCTCTATCTATTTGTCCCCCTCTTCCTCTCTCGTATCTTCATCTCTACCTCTATCTTCCTCTCTCCCCCTTCATCTCTAGACATGTTTTCCTCTCTCTATCCATCCATCTATCTCCCCCTCTCTCTCCCTCTCCCTCTTCCTAGACCTCTATATCTATTTCATAAATCTCTTCTCATAAATCTCTATCTCTCTCTCTCTTTCTCTTCCTGTATATCTCTATATCTATCTCTCTCTATCTCCCCCTATTTCTCTTTCCCTCTCCCTCTCTCTCTCTCCCTCTCTCCATCTCCAATTATCTATCTCTATTGCTCTATATTTGTATGTCTCTCTATTTGTCTCTCCTCTCTCTCCCTCTCCCTCTCCCCCTCTCTCTATATCTCATTATATCTCTATCTCTCTATCACTCTATCTCACCATCTATATATCTCCATCTCCCCCTTTCTCTACATCTCTCTATCTCTTCCTCTTTTTCTCTCCCTCTCTATCTAGATCCATATTTGTTCTTCTATCTCTCTCTACCCTTATATCTCTTCTTCTCTCTACCTCTCTCCATACATCTCTATCTTTCTATCTCTCCCTCTATATATATATTTATCTCTTCCATCTCTATCTATCCCTCTCTCTTCTCTCTCTCTCTCTCTCTCCATCTCCTTCTTCATCTCCATCTCTATCTCTATCTCCTTACCCCTCTCTTGCTCTCTCTTCCCCCCTCTATCTCACTCTCTTTCTTTCCATATCTCTCCCTCTCTCTCTCTCTATTGCAAACATAACATGAGCCCATTGGTAATGGAGCCTGATTAACATCCCGATTTAGAGGTTTTGTTTCACTTATGTTTGGATCCTGTAAATGGAAACATAGTTGATTTGAAGCTATCACTTCTCCATTGAGACCTTTGTTGAACAAGAAACATCATTTGCTAGATGAAACATCATTTGCTAGATGAAACATCATTTGCTAAATGACCTATCAATTGCCCTCATGTACTACATAAATGCATGCAAAAGATGGATCAAAATTTTCTTTAATTGACCTTCCACACTTCTTCAATGTACCCATTGCACACCAGGGTGTGATTGCTAGTAATAAACTTTGAGAAATGTCCGTTGAAGTTATGAATCAACTTATTAGGGTTAAGGTGATTTGAACTTGTCTCATGTTCACTACCATGTCGATGGATTATTTTGCGTTATTATTGGATACATTTATAAAATATAGTGTCGAGACTCTGAATTGGATTGAAAATAGCAATCAAAATCGCCTCAAAGATTGACCACTTAAAGAGTGCTCCATGTTGCAAATCCAGTTTTTTTTCTTCTGAATGTTGCCTGTAAAACAACAATCATAATCACCTCAAAGATTGACCAAATAAAGAGTGCTTCATATTGCAAATCCATTTGTTTTTTTCTTTTGAATGTTGACTGTAAAACCTAACCTAAATGCATGCAAATAACTAAACCCAGAAATGTATCTGAGCATTTAAACTAAAACAGCTCACTGGGATGACCCCCACATACAGTTCTGATCTTTGAAGTATCCTTAACACACATGGAGTCATGCAACTGTTCGTCCTGCTGTTCCTTGAATCTCTGCACTAATCTGAAATATCCCACAACATGTATTGTCCTGAGGTTTTTTCCCCCAAGACGACCAGGTTCATTCCTGAAGGGTTTCGTCCTCGAGCACGAAGCAAACTGCTGTAGCAGCGTCACCTTCCTGTAGCTGAGTTACCTTCCCATAGTCCAAGTTGAGTTTTGTGTTTGTAATATTCAGAAAGATGTTTTCTCTTTGCCTTATGCGCTGTTTAATAGCTCGGCTCTCAACGGTTCTAAATCTTACGAATTCAGTCCACAAACAGTGGCAGATAACTGACAACTAATTTCGTCAAACATAGTCAGCTAACTGAACAATAGCTCCCGCTAATTGTGATGCTAACTAACTGGTACGGACAGGTAGGAGACTAAAACCCAAACAGCTGCCTTATTCTATTTATTAACCCCCTAACTGATTTTATTCTGATTGGAAGACCCGGTCTCTTTTATTCTGATTGTAGGCTTAGTGTTGTGGTTTAAAAGGGATATTACAATTCTGCCCTTCCTGGAATTGCTTGCCCACAAGCAACACAATGCTGGATTTTCTAAGATCTCTGGCCCCGCCCAAGTAGCATTCTCAGCAGGCAGTTTCTTCCAATGGACCAAGTACTATATGACAGTCTTGTCCCATAGTTTCTTCACCTGTATTTCAATGATGGCCTCTGGAACTAACATGAGTTTCTACTCATCGTCCAATGTTGGCAATCTACTGAACTGGTGCATCATGCTGGTCAAGTGCCTTTTTGAGGCGAGATACTTGGAAAACATTGTGAATTTGGCTGCTAGCTGGAAACTCCAATTCATAGACCACTTCACCAATTCTTCTCAAGATTTTGTATGGTCCATGGAAACAGGGTTTGAGCTTTCAACCCCACTTTGCTTAATGGAAGTAGAAAGACCATATCTCCAACGTCAAAGGATCTCTCGGTGCAGTGCTGATATGCATAAAGTTTTTGTTGATTTTTGGCCTGTTGCAGATGATCCTTAAGGGACCTCAAAATGTCTCAGCTATGCTCCACCATGTCACTGGTTGTTGGTACTTTGTTGTCAATGATTCAATGAACACCACATCGGTGAAGGTAAGAGCATCATATTCGTATAGGGCCATGAGTGGTGTCATACCAATGCACATATGGTATGTGGTATTATAACAATATTCTCTAAGATTCAGCCATTTAATCCATGTTTGTTGATTTATAACATAGTTCCTAAAGTACCCTTCGACCAACTTATTTACAATCTTGTTTTGTTCATTGGTTTGACGGTGATAGTTCTAGGAGTGAGCTCAATGCTCATAAAAAAAAAATTCTTAGCCATAACTCCTGCCAAAAGGAGCTAAGAAGTCTGTTGTCCCTATCATTAACAATAGTCTTAGAAAACTATGTAACCAGAATACCTCTTTGAAAAACAAGCCAGCTACTTATTGTGCTTTGAAGTCAGTAGGAGTGGCAAATAAATGTGCACTTTTAGTTAGTTGATCCACCAACAACAAAGTGCAGTCCTTGCCATTTACCTTAGGAAGGCCTATGATGAAATCCATAAACATATTTTTCCCAGTTTTAGTTGGAAATGGGCAAAGGCTGTAGTAAACTTGTTGGAAAAATATGCTCTACCTTATTCTATTGACAATTAGTATACTCTATAAAATGCTTGAGAACATCTTCTTTGAGGTCGTTCCAAGAAAATATCTCCCTCAACTGCTTGTATAGGTCTTGTAGAAACCTAGATAACTAGCCATAGTTGCATCATGCAAAGTCCTCATAATTTTCTTCTTCATCTTGGACTTAGATACAACGAAAATTTTGTTCTTGTACAAGATAAGACCATGCCAGTATATACCTGCCATCCTCCACACTTCTATCTAACATATTAGTAGCAAAAGTGTTCTTAGCATATTCTGTCATAATAGTAGCTTTCCAATCAACAACAATTGAAGACATGGAGTAGAAAGTAGGCATTTGAGAAAGAGCATCAATAACCATATTCCTTTTACTCTTCACATATTCTATGTCAAAAATCATAAGCTTGAAGCTTACTTATCCATTTTTGTTGCCAATCATTCAAATCATGTTGGTCAAGGAAATTTTTTAGAATGTTGTGATCTATATTTACCACAAATGTGCCACATACTAAGTACTACTTGAATTTATCCAAAACATGTATGATAACAAGTGTTTTCTTGTCATAAATAGAAAATACCCTTTTGAAGCTTTCAATATTATTATATTATGCTCTCAAATGCTATGGGATGCCCCTTTTGCATTAACACAACTCCAATCTCGTCTCTTAAAGCATCACACTCTACAACAAATGGTTGTGAGCAATTGGGAATGCCAAGTACAAGGCGTGAGCTCATTACCTTTTGAAGCTTCTCAAAAACATCTTAAGTTGTATCATTCCATAAGAAGGTTCCCTTCTTAGTCATGTTGGTTGGGGTTGCTGCTAGTTGTGAGAAACCAACCCTTAACGAATCTAGGAACGACATAGGCCTAAGAAGCCTCTCAAGTGAGTCATGTAGTAAGGGTTGGCCAATCTATAATGGCTTGGATTTTTTCTAATCCGTCTAAACACCATAAGCACTAATGATGTGACCCAATTATAGATTCTTTGTAACTCTGAAATCACATTTTGATTCTTCTGCAAAGAAGACTTGTTGCTGCAGTACCCTAAGGATTGTATCCAAGTGTCACAAGTGATCTTCCCAAGTTTTAATATAGATCAATATATCATCAAAGAATTCCAAAACAAACTTTCTGAACTGAGCATTGAATACGTGGTTCATAATTGATTGAAAAGTAGTTGGAGCATTTGTTAGCCTTAATGGCATGACCAAGAACTTGTAATGTCCACTATGACACTTGAAGGTTATCTTCTGCACATCGTCATTATGTGTATGAATTTGATCATAGTTGGACCTCTAGTCCATTTTTGAAAAATAGACAACTCCATGCAATTGATTGATAAGTTCATTGATCTTGGGAATAGGATATTTGTTTCGATTGTCTTCTTGATCAAGGCCTTGTAATCGATATACATATCATTGTACCATCCATTTTCTTTATAAGTACAATTGATTATGCAAATGAACTAGAACTAGGTTTGATGTGACCCATCTCCAACAGTTCTTGATGGCCTTCTTTATTTCCTCTTTATATATTCTTAGATGGCAATAGGGGATGATCATGACAGGCTTAGAATCCTGCTCCAGCTCTATGATGTGTTGGAATGCCCTATCTAGTGGCAAACCTGGAGGCATATCATTGAACACAACATATGCTTATTCAGAATAGATTGAATGTCAGCGCGATAAGTGGTACTTATCCAAAGGCGAAATCATTGGGAAAATGCCCAGCATACAGTTCTGAGCTCCGAAGTATACTTAACACACATGCAGTTGTGCAATTGTTTGTCCTCCTGATCCTTGAATCTTGGTGCAATCGGAATTGTGCTGTACCATGTATTCTCCAGAGGATATTTGTCCCCAAGAGGACCAGGTTCACGCCTGAAGGGTTTAGTTCTCAACCATCAAGTAAGTGTTGTAGCACTGTCACGTTCCTGTAGCTGAAGTTGAGTTTTGGGTTTGTAAGATTCAAAAAGATGTTTTCTCTTTGCCTTATGCACTCGTTTAATAGCTCGTCTTCCAGTGATCCTAAATCATAGAAGTCAGTCCACAAATGGTGGCAGCTAACTGACAATCAATTTCTGCAAACATAGGCAGCTAACTAAACAACTCCTCCTAATTGTGATGCTAACTGATTGATACGGACAGGTAGGAGAATAAGATCCAAAGTGACTTTATTAATCTTTCAACAGCTGACAGACTTAGTTGCTTTATTCTGATTGAATGACCCTGTCTTTTTTCATTTTAACTGTAGACAGAGTACTTGGTGCTGTGGTTGAAAAGAGGACTTTACATTGCAAGAACAGAACAAAACTTTAAAATTTTGGGCTAAAAGGGAGGGAGGGGGCATTTTTTGAATAATTAAGATTTAAAAAGAAAAAAAGAAATTATATTGTGAAAAGTTAATAAAATTTATAAAATATATAAGCCCAAAGGATAGTTTAACATGATCATGACAGGCCTAGGAGAGAATCAAACCTGGAGACAAGATTAAGAGTCTAGAGGTCCAAACTGGCAGCCACCGTACAGAGCAGTGTTCAAAGCAAATAGATCCTTAGCAGATAATTGAAAGACTTTAGTTAATCAGATTCAATTACTCTTTAGTATTCTTTTGTAAAACAATTTTCAGAATATCATTGGCACAATGGTTAAGCAACTTCTCAAACCAGGAATAGCCTGCCAAAATCTTACTCTCAGCGTTATGGTCCACAAATGCATCAATTAGACTATCCTCCCGAGCTTTAAGAGCGAAATCAGTAAAAGTAAGCTTAAGTTACCTGAAAATCTTATCCGTCACTCTCTGAAGCAGTAGGATCACTGTCAGCTGACCTCTAACAAAATGACTGACATGTGGAGTACTCTGTCCCAAGTAGTCCTCATGAATAGTGATGAATCCTGGAGCAGGAAACTTGTTCAACTCTTCCATGGGCATTTTCAGCATCAAAGTAACATGCAAGGCAACAATGGAAAGAAGTGACCTCCTTTGTCCCTGAAAAATATCATTGTTCCTTGCTCTCTATAAAATCCACAAAAGTTCAGTAGACACGGGAAGCCACAGTTTCCGATAAAACTCGTGTAACTTCTTAGTAGACTTTATAGGCCCAAACAAAATATCAAATGAAGAAATGCAGTCTTTACAGCACACGAGGTGGACCCCCCAGAATTTTCTACCTCTTTATTTCATGTCCTTTTTCTGTTGGGTAGTTACTCTCCTAAGTTGAGTCCAGGGCTTACTTTGGCTCAGGACTTGGCTACTTTTGCCAAGGTTTGCAAAGCCTCGAAACTATGCTATAAATCTCAATAGAGAAAAACTTCTGGAAATGATATGTAATGAAACTTTAAAATCGTTAAGTTTTTTGGATCATGCTACAGCATAATGAAGATATGTTCAACTTTTTAAACCCTAGGCTTCAGGTCTGGTAAATTCTCCCTATCCTTAAATACATTTAAAGTGCAAGCTTCTTTTAGGAAGAAGATATAGTTGTAGCATCTGCCAATGGTGAAATGTATTGGAATTAGGGGTCACCTGAGTGCTTTGATGGAGAGGGCAATTTATACCTAGGATATTTGGACAGGACAATTCCTCTTATTATTATGCCTCTTTAAATTCATTTTAAAAACCTTTGAATCGTTTACCTCTAGTGAAGTAAATCCACCAAGCTATAAAATTTGGTAAGGCAATGGTCCCATATTTTTTGCTGAGAAAATTATATATAGTGAGCCGTGGAAAACTGATCTCAAGTAATACGGGATTTCATGCTTATGTACAGTTCATTAGTAACTGTGCATTGAAACTAACGGTAAATGTCTAGGATGATTCATAATACAGAAGCTGCCATTTGGCATATTATATTTTGAAGTTTTTTTGTATGGGTTCTGCAAACATCCAGGCCTCTTCTCTAGCAACTGCTGAATATCTCGACATAAAAGTTAGTGCTCTGGGTTTTAGACTTTAAGTGTCGGTTTCTTCCTATAATTTGGTGCAGGATGTTTCATGGGATGAAGAAAATAGAAGTGGCAGTTCCCTCCATAGGATTCCATTCCAAAAGTACAACACTGATTCTTGTCCCTTTTGCAGGAAGATATAATAGCGGCATCTATTGAGAGTGGAACTGATGACCTTATGTTGTCCTTGTACCACATGGATTTGGAATGCACACTATATTTGGTGAGATCCTACTTGCGCACTTGACTTTTAAATGTTAGTCACTGATTTAATTTTGCCTTTTCGTAAAGGATATTGTGATCTTTGTTGGGATCTCAGGCAGGATTGGAGCAATAAATAAATGAATTAAACAATTATAATGCAGAAATAAATTGATAGAACAGAGAACGAAATTCACAGACAATAACAAATCTTAACCTAGTTCACTCTTTTGGACTACGTCCACAAAACAATGATCCATTTTATTGAAACTTCCAGCGAAATACAAATTACAATATTAGATAGACCTGCAACAATTTGCTATGTGCTCCAAACAAAACTTTGCACTATCTAAACTCTCACACGTTGCTGCGTGTGCCTCAAACAAAACCGCACAACTTCCAAACTCTTCATTTCCGCGTGACTATTGGTTTTCCAAATCCGCAGCATTTGCAGGCAGTTTACAAACTATTTTTAACTGAAGTTCAACGAGAACTACATTCGAATTTCTTTATTAAAATATATCAAAATTTTGGATTTATCTTACTACAAATCAAAATTCAGCTCATTCTAACATATATGATCAAGTTATTGTAAATCCAGACACCAATCCCTGCCATTCATTTTTTTCCATGTGATATTTGCAATATTTCAATATCATATGATCTAGACAAAAAATAGTCAAAAGTTGTGAAATCAATTTTTTCTCAAAGATAGTTTTTTGTGCTCTATATTCTTGGCAGTATTATATAGAGAGCGTGCATGCTAAATATGTTTTAGAACCTACATCAAATCTCCAAGACAAACACTTGGACATTTGGCCATTGTGCCCTTAATCCAAGCACAATGATATCTTGATCAAAGATTTTAGATTTTCAGAGTTATAGATAATAACATGTATCTTGATACCACTGTGTAGTGTTTATAATTCCAACATTTTGAGCCTTTCTCAAGGCCACTCTTCAAGGAAAATTACAATATCAAGTATTGATACATTAATTAATTGGTATTTCAACCACCAACTCCATATCCCAAGAACAATAATGCAATAAAAAGAAATAAAATGATCGCCACTGAGGGTGTAGTTCATTGGTTATGGCCCATGGGTGACGCTGTTTCAATGCTCACCCAGGTTCAAGCTCCCATAGGGCTGTTGCACTCATTGGCCTTGTACTCCTACTGGGAAGCTTGCAGGCTTGGATTGTTGATTGATAGGGAACATAGCTCCTTGTTTGCGATCCCACTGATCGGGTCTAGTTATTGCTCAGGTTTGTTTAATGTCCTAGGGCTGCCTGTGTGCTCAAAACTAGGGTTATAGAACTGATGAGTATTGTATTGGTTGTGATCAGGTGAAAATCTTCGTCCTAAAATGTGCAACAACAACAAATATGCAAAAAAAACAAAAACAAACACCTAACACCTTAAGATTGGACAAAAAGGTTAACTTAACAAACGTAGATGAAACAATTATACCTTGCTAAGTTGCTCCTTTGGTTGGCCCTTTGATCTTTGATGTTGTGTATGCTCCTCTTGATAACAAAAAATGTGAAATGGGATGCAAGTGCTATGGTGAAGGAAAAGTGTGAAAATTGGCTAAGTATGACTCAAATTTCAAATTGGCAAGAGTTTGGTAGCAAAATCATGAACCCCCTAAATGAGAGAAAAGAGGGGGTATTTATAGAATAATTAAGCCAAAAAAGCCAAGATGAAGGGCTATGGTGAGTTGAGGACTCACAAGCCTTCATATCTTGACATGTGAAATGTGAAATGGCTAAGGATGTGATGATGTGTAAGTGAGGTGGAAGGAGGGTACATGATGTGGAAGAAGGACAAGTACTTGGCAAGTACCTTGGGGGATGAGAAGATTTCCTCAAAAAAGAACTTCTTGTCTCCAAGTGGGAATGAAAGTGACTTTTGAGGAATTTTAGAATTCCTCAAAAAACTCCATAGGAAAAGGGAATGTAGTTGGTAAAATAAATGTGAATTAAAAATTCACATGCTTGGAAGAATCCCATGGACAAGACAAGGTTCCAAAAAGGGAAGCACTTGTCCACATGTGACTTGATGTGACGAGTGAAAGATCACATGGGGAAGATTTCACATGTGACTTGATGTGACAAGTCAAAGATCACATGGGGAAGAGAAAAATGAATTTAATATTCCTTGGAAGGATAAAAGGAATTAAAAATTCCTTGGGAGGTTGATTAGGCTAGTTAATGAAGGATTAGAGGAGGGTTAGGTGGCTAAGAGAGATTAGGGGCCAACTTGCAAAATTTGGAGGATGTGACACATCCTAATCAAGGATTAGGCATGTGCACATTCCTAATGATGGAATTAAGAGGTTGATTAAGATTAAGGAAGGGATGTGACAAATTCATTTGATGAAAGGTGTAAGGTATTTAATTATTAATTGAATACCTTAGGGGTTTAGATGATTTAAGGGTATTAATTAAATAATAACAATATTATTTAATTAATGCTAATGAGAGCGTATTTAGACGAAGAGGGAAAATTTGGACAAATATAAGTGTCAAAATTTAGGTGTCTACATTTTGCCCCTCTTTGAGATGGTGTTACGAAGTAGCATCATTTCAAAGAAGATTAAAACATAGAACCCAAAAGAAGATGGTTAGATCAGAAAAGATGCCCCAGTCATTCAAAGGAGTGACTAGGAAGGAAAAATGATGAGAGTGACGATGAAGTTTAGGGATGAAGGATGCCCCCCTCAAGAGGACATGCAGGTTCAAGAGAACACAAATGTGCTCTTGAAATGGATGAGATGATGCAAGGGGAGATGAAGAAAGAGGATGCAAAGTGATGGATAAAAAAGGATAAGAAGCAATGGGAGATGGGGAAGCACAAATGGATTTAAGGACAAAGGTGATGTTGCCCCAGTCAAGCTACAAGCCAAAATGGGTTGATGATGGATGAAGTGTTGTCAATGATGGGTTGATGATAGATGAAAGTGTTGTTGGTGAGGGAAGGATACATTCCAAAATAACACGAGGATAGGGAAGAATACATCTCGATAAAAAGGGTTGTTGATGAGGAAAGGATACATCCTGAAACAACACCAAAGGATAGGGAATGATACATCCCGAGGATGAGGATGATTGGATTGAGGCTTGTAACAAGGCTGGGGACAAGACTGAGGATGTGATTAGATGATTTGTGCTAGATTGAATTGATGAGGATCAGATTGAGATGTGAGATGGAATAAAAATGATGGGGGACAAGATGCTTAGAATAACCAATCAAGATTATTCTAAGAAGTTGGAAGAGATGAGGATAAGAGATTAGATGGATAGGGGAGGGAGAGTGATGAATGATGAATGGATAGGGGGGGTGGATTTTGATAGATGAGAGGATGAAATGGGAGATGAAATGCAATCCTAATGCAATTTTCCATTTTTGGAGCACTGATTTTTGCTATAGTATAAGACACCAGATGCCAGGGTATAGGTAACCAAGGTAGATCAGTGTCTAATGCATAAAATAAACACAACAAACAAGAAGACTATTTCAACACCCCAAAGTCACAAAGACCTTGGTCAGGCCAAGTAGTGGAATAACTTCAAACACAAAAGGATGCCCCACCGTAACACAAGACCACGAGGATCTTGGTGGGTACTACGCAAGACAACCAAGAAGACAAAAATGAAGAAAAGATCAAGATACACCCCTCTATTTACCAGTCAAAGGACACCATGATATGATGGATCAAGGCGAGCATGACAAGTGATCATAGGGAGCTCAAATGATAAACAAAAACCAAAAGCATCAAAAGATCACAATCAGTTTCGAATGTCCTTTGCGATAGGATCAAGGGGATGGATGGGATTGAGGTTTGTTAGGAAGGATGCATCCTATTGAGACCAAAGATGGATACTAAACTAAAAGATAGATATGACACGGGATACTTGGGACTGATTGTATTTGCTGATACTAGTGGATCTCGTTTGTTAAGAACTAGCTAGATAAGGGCATAGCTTGACGACGCGACACGAGACTGACACACCCTAAAGACCTAGGGGCTCAGGGGCTGATCAAAGATTAGTCTTGCCTATGTGAAAGCATAGAGCCCTTGTAGTTCGATAAAAGGCTGATGACTGACCATGGATAAGAGCGAAAAGATGAAGATGAAGATTGATGATGGATGAAAAAGACGGGATGGACAAAAGAAAAGACTGATGATAGATGATAAAGGAGCCCAGGGGGCGGATCAAATGATCGACCTTTCCTACGTGAAAGTGTAGGGGCAATGTAGTTCGATAAATGATGAAGGGATAATGATAAGATAACCCTGAGAAGGGGATAAAATGATGGGATTGATATGATAAGATAAGACTGACCTGGTGGATTGGATAGGATGATGGTGACTACACAAAGCTCAGGGATGGGATAGTTATCCAAATCATCAAAATGAATTGGGAGGATGATACGATGGAGAGATGAATGATGAGAAATGATAGGAGATTGAAAAGAAGTGCAAAAGAAGCAGAAGTGATGGTGATGAGATAGATGACATTGGATTGCATGGGGAGTAGCCTATAGTTAGATACCAATGACAAGGGATTATGAGATGAGATGAGGATAGAGATAAATAGATAAGAAGATAAGGATGAGGATATGTCTATGATGGATGGATAGGGGGATAAGGATAGGGATATTAAAGGGATTGTTTGGATTGAGGAATAATGTCTCCAAGGACTTATGTCACAAAGAAAGTAGATTCCCCCACTCTAAATATATCATGTGTGATGAGGCATGAGGGATGGAAGGTAGAAGGATAGGCTAATAAAGGAGCGAGATGGATATGGATAGGATGCATGGATAAGGAAGGGAGATTAATGGTAGCATGACGGGTGGACAAGGAAGGTAGAAAAATGCAAATAAGGATAAGGAGAGTGTGCAGATGAGGGGAATGTATGCCAAGAGGTGTCCAAAGCATGTTTATATGTTTTCCCCTATCGATATCAAGATCACAAGGAGGATGGAGGAATTTGGAGATAAATGGGATATGATGGCAATATGTGGAAGATAGGTAGGATGGAGGAGATGGTTGAAGGGAATGCAGTTGCCCCCGAGTGAGGAAGGAAACTAGATGGGGGATTTACGCATGATGCTTATTGGAAAATTTTTCATCATGGTACTTATCCAAGGCACTTGTTTTCCAAGTTTTCACCATTGGACAAATTATTTCTCTTTACAAATTTTTTGGATTTTTGGATTTTTTGGATTTTTAAGATTTTTGGATAGAATGTGGATGGAAATGGGTAAGGATAGGGATGTAGATAAGTATATTTTGAAGACATGTGATAAGTAGATGGATGGAATCAAGCATCAAATTCCATACGAAGTATTAAGAGCCCATGTTCGAAGCAACTGTTGGATGTTGGTACAACCTTATTAGGATAAATGGATTATGCAAGAGGATGAATGAGAGGGATTTGATGGGGAAGATATGTGGGATAATGGATGGGATGTTGGAAAGGGTGTGGATGGAGTGATGGGGTGGATGTGAAAGGATAGGAGGATTAACAGATGGAGAATGTGGGAATAATGGAGGAGATGGGATAGTGAATTTCGGAACATCAAGACCCAAAACAAATTTAGGGGATGGTGGATGAGAATGATTAGCTTTTGGATTAACAACTTTGGATGTTGTTATAGATTTTTCATTTGAAGGTATTGCATCTTTTTTCTTTGGGATCCACATGGTTTTGATCTTTGCTTTGGTGGGCCTTTGTGACCTGTGGATTTGATTTGGATTTTGGATTTTATTTTTCTTTTCTTCACCATGTCTTTTAGAGGGGACATGGGGAGATTTAGATTCATGTGGATGTTTAGATTTATGCATTTTTATTTTAGCATCCAAAGTGCTTTTAGTAGCAATGGGATGGGTGCGAGGAGATGGATGATGTGGAGTGATGGAGGTAGGATTATGGGGATTATGTGTAGATGGAGGATGTGTAGGTATGTGCCTTTGTTGATCCTGATTATGGGATATGAGAGTTGAATGTTTATGATGGGTAACATGGATAGGTGTTGGATGGATGAAAGGATAAATAGGATGAGGTGGAGGAGGCGATTTCAGGATATAAGGTCCCAAAATGGATTTAGTACCTAGAGGATGTGTGATGGTAGATGGAGGGACATAAGGACCCAAAATGGATGGAGCAGATGAAGGAGGAATGTGGATGGTTGTTTTGAGGTGATACAATGGAGGAGGAGGGATGGAAACATATGATCTAGTGGAGAAATGGGAAGAGCCTATTTTTCTTTTGGAAGAGGCTCATTGAGGACATTTGGAGGTTGTACCAACATCTTTAGATTGTGAGTCTTGGGAACTAGGTCCAAGACCTCACATACAGATTTATTCTTTGACCTGGATGGGCTCTAAAATACCTTGCTCATGAAGGCCTAAACCTTTTCCTTGATAGTTCATGTTCTTGAGCATTCGATCCATGACAAGATTTTTATTATTCTGGAAGAATGATGCGAGTCCATTATTAGGCGAAGGATGATGGGTGGTATATATGCTTTGTTTTTCTTCAGCAAGGAGGCCACCATGGAAGAATGTGAGAGTACCAAGGGGATATAAAAGTGGTGTGGGGGTGGTATGGTTAGGCGATGGTGGAGGATCATTAGATGGAGATGAGGGGATAACAACATCTTGATTGGGACAAGGGAGTGATAAGGGATCAAGAGGGGGATTAGGTGACATGGTAGGATCTGGATTTGTGATAGCAGGTGATAAGGGTTCATGCAATGGAGATAAGGGCTCATGAGATGGAGCGGTGGAATCTTGAGTGCAAAGGGGATCATGGGATGGAATGGATGGGGGATTATGATCTTGAGATGGACTAGATGGGACAGCAAGATCTTGATGTGGAGAAGAGGATATGCTGGCATGCTTTGGATCAGGATCTTGGCATGACTCATCGTGTGTAGGAGGCATGATAATGGGGGCATGTTGGATGGAATCCTCAAGTGGGGGGGATGGAAGGATAGAGGATTCAAGGCATTCATGGGAATGGATTTCAGTGATACTGGGAGTGGGAGAAGTGGATTGGATTTGGGTGTCTTCAATGGATTTGATGGATCTAGGAGTAGGGGGAGTGGATTGGATTTGGTTATTGTCGATGGGCTTGATAGATCTCAGGGTAGGAGATGGGGGCTCAGTGGATTCAGAGGATGTGATGGTTTCGACAGTTTGAGTGGTGCTAGGGGTGGTAGCATCAATGATAGGTGTGGGCTAGAGAGCGGTCTCATCATTAGTGACCATGGATGATGGATTGGGATGACATGGTTTCATGACATCAAGATGTGGAGTTGGGGACATCTTCTTTGCCACAAGTCCTTGGAGAACTTTTGGAGTGAGAAACTTACATACTCTAGGATTGGCTGGGGTGATGGGCATAGATGAAGGATTGGGTATTAGTGAAGGATTGGGATTATGGAGTGGTGGACTAGGATTAGATGGAGGAATGGGATTGGATGGAAGACTAGGAGTAGATGGAGGATTAGGATTGGATGGAGGGTTAAGGTAGGGATATCGGGATGGTGAACTAGAATAGGAAGGCGTGGATGATGGATTGTTGTTAGGGGAAGTAGATGAGGAATTAAGATAGGAATATTGGGACGATGGATTAGGACAAGAGGATATGGGCAGTGTGTTGTAATAAAGGTATTGGGATGGTGGATTAGGATGGGAAGATTGAGATGGTGGATTGAGATAGGGAGATGTGGATGACGGATTAGGATAAGATGTGGATGCTAGATTAGGATAGGTTGATGTGGATGTTGGATTAGGATGGGAAGGTGTGAATGTATGAGTAGGATGGGCTGATTGGTATGGAGGATTAGGATAGTGGGCATATGTGAATGAAGGATTGAGATAGGAGGATGTGGACAGGGGATTAAGATAGGGGTATTGTGATGGTGGATTAGGATAGGAAGACATGGATGTTGGATAAGGAGATGATGCAAGTGAAGGATATGATGGGGATGCAAGTGAGGAAGATAATTGATATCCCTTATCAAAGGTAGCATAAGGATCATGATTAGGCATGGATGAAGACATAACATGATAGCTTGAAGGGGTGATTGGATTGTAGGAAGTGGATGGAGAAAACTTACTAGCGATGATAACGTCAAGGGGATCTGTCATATTCTTCTTGATTGACAAGATGTTCGTTATCATTGTCGACGTAATTAGGGTTTCCCGTGACTACTATTGATGGAGGGTAAGGATTCATGATGATGAAAGGATAAATAGGATGGATCAAATATTTTGGATGGAAACAGACTAAAGCTCAAATCGAGATTTAGGTCAAGCTCATATCGGGATTGGATTAAAGCTCAGATTAGGATGATTAGATAATGTGATGGGATTGATTCTGACGATCAAATTTGATTACCAAAGGATGATCTTGATACCGAATCTGCTTTGAGATGGAAGTAGATTGATTGGGTTGAAGGTGATTGGATAAGGATGTGATTGAATTGGATTGGATTAGATCGATCGATGATTGATAAGATCGAATGATGGATCAGATAGGATGACGAAAGGGATTGGAAAACCCCGTTCAGAGATTACCCTAAGTGACTTAGGATGCTGATTGATTGGATTAAATGATAGATGGTTGAGTGTGGCACCGAATCCACCTTGAGATTGAAAATAGATTGATTGGGCCGGCGATGATGATTAAATGACTCAAGACAGATGACAATCCTAAGCAGATGTTGATGATGACAATCAATTTAGACACCTAGGTCAATTCGGATAATAACCTGAAACCAGATTCATGGGATTTGAATGGGGAAAATGATGATCTAGTTGGGAGAGAGAATGATAGGAATGGATGAACAAATACTCAAAATGAGTAAACAATTGATTGGATTGGATGAATGACTCTCGAAACGAGGAGATGAAAGCTCAAAATGGACGAAAGATTACTCAGAATGAGTAAATGATTGACCGAAATAGGTGAACGAATACTCAAAACAAGTAAACGACTGCTAAGAATGAATGAATGACTCTCGGAATGAGGAGGTGAAAAGTCAGAATGGATGAAATATTACTCAGAACGAGTAAACGGATGATTGAGAGGGATGAATGACTACTCGAAATGAGTAAACAACTGCTCACAACAGATGAATGATTCTCAAAACGAGAAGATGAATGTTTGAAATGAATGAATGATTACTCAAAATGAGTGAAAATATGATCGGAACAGATGAATGACTCTCAGAACAAGAGGAGGAAAATTTGAAACAGATGAACAAGTACTCAAAATGAGTGAACAAGTGCTTGGAACGGATGAACGAGTACTCATAATGAGTAAACGATTAATCAGAATGAATGAACGACTCTCAAAACAAGGAGTTGAAAATTTAGAATGGATGAAAGATTACTTGGAATGAGTAAACAAATGATCGAGAGGGGTGAACGACTACTCAGAACCAGTAAACGACTGCTAAGAATGGATGAACGACTCTCGGAACAAGGAGACAAAAGCTCAGAATAACTGAACAATTACTCAGAATGAATAAATGATTGATCGAAATGGTTGTACGAGAGCTCAAAATGATAGAAGGAGGTTAGAAATGGATGAACGTTTACTCAAAATGTGTGAACAGATGATCAGAATGGGTGAAAAGCTACTTAGAACGAGTAAATAATTACTCAGAATGGATGAACGAGTACTTGAAACGAGTAAAAGAGTGCTTGAAACAAATGAATGATTCTCAGAACAAGAAGAAGAAGGTTTAGAATGGATGAAATTTTAATCGAAACAAGTGAACAGATGAACGACTCTCGGAACAAGGGGACAAATATTTGAAACAGATGAATGAGTACTTGGAATGAGTGAACAAGTGCTCATAATGGATGAATGAGTACTCAGAATGAGTAAACGATTGATCGAAACGGCTGAATGAGAGCTCAAAATGATAGAAGAAGGTTAGGAATGGATGAACGTTTACTTGAAATGAGAGAACGGTTAGTCAGAATGACACTCAAAACGACCAAACGAAGGACAAAAAAAGTTGTTTGAAGGGCGGGTCCACCCCTGGAGGGTGGGTCCACCCCTAGAACAGGTCAGGTCCACCCCTGGAGGGCGAGTCCACCTCTACTAAGGGTGGGTACGCCCTTGGTAGTGAAAACAAACAAAAACAACTATTTGAAATAGGTAAACAGGTGCACAAAATGAGGAAATGGATGCATGGATCGAGGGGATGAATGTTTTGGATGAGGAATGGATTCTCGAAACGGGGAGACGACTGATTGGAATGATGAAACGGGCACTCAGAACGATGAAACAGGTGTCAGGAATGATGAAACGGGTGATAAAACTAATTATTTAAGGGACAAGTCTGCCCCTGGAGGGCGGGTCCGCCCCTGAAAGAGGTTAGGTCTACCCTTGGAGGGCAGGTCCATCTGTTTGACTAAAAGTTGGAATTTTTTTGACTAAAACAGGCTGAAAATGGACTGATACAAAGGGCAGGTATGCCCCTAGAAAAGGTCAGGTCTGCCCCTGGTGGGCAGGTTCGACCTTGGACAAGTCTGAATTGGTTTTTCACAAAAATTACTAAGGCAAAGGACCCAAAACACAACAAACAACAATCAGAGGACAAGGTTGACTTGACTGAACAGAAAATTACTGGTTTTGCACAAAGAAAAAAGTTCAAGCAGCACGATCCTAAGATTAGTAGAATGGGTATGGCCGACAAAGTCCTCTATTCTAGGATAAAAATGGTTGCTAAGGATTCCTCGATATACACCCGGTACGTGAGGCCCAAACCGTTAACACCAACCCATCACAAGCGTGAGTTGGGAATCTTAGCGAGGTACTAAAGGCTCAGACCAACTCTTCATGTCATCCCGACGCTCACAGATAACGACATGATTGAATTGGGGTACAAATTTGGCTTCCCCCCTTTGTATACCCTATCGGTACGCGTGGTTGGGATCATCCCTTGGGGTGATGAAATCCCCAAGTAGGTCCCCTAAGAAAAAATAAAAATGTGAAAGCAAGAGACCCATTTGTGGGTCCCACCGGGCATACCAGAAATGTGATCAGGTGAAAATCTTCATCCTAAAATGTGCAGCAACAACAAATATGAAAAAAATAAATAAACAAACACCTAACACCTCAAGATTGGGCAAAAATGATAACTTAACAAATGTATATGAAAGGATTATACCTTGCTAAGTTGCTCCTTAAGTTGGCCCTTTGATCTTTGATGTTGTGTATGCTCTTCTTGATGGCAAAAGATGTGAAATGGGATGCAAAGATGGTTGAAAGTAGATGAGTATGGGATGCAAGTGTTATGGTGTAGGCAAAGTGTGAAAATTGGCTAAGTATGGCTCAAATGTCAAATTGGCAAGAGTTTGGTAGCAAAATCATGAACCCCCTAAATGAGAGAAAAGAGGGGGTATTTATAGAAGAATTTGAATTCTCCAGAGAATTCAATGGTTGAGATTAAGTTAACAAAGCCAAGATGATGGGATATGGTGAGTTGATGACTCACAAGCCCTCACATCTTAACATTTGGAATGTGAAGTGGCTAAGGATGTGATGATGTGTAAGTGAGGTGGAAGGAGGGTACATGATGTGGAAGAAGGACAAGTACTTGACAAGTACCTTGAGGGATGATAATATTTCCTCAAAGAGGAACTTCTTGTCTCCAAGTGGGAATGAAAGTGACTTTTGAGGAATTTTAGAATTCCTCAAAAATCTCCATGGGAAAAGGGAAAGTAGTTGGAAAAATAAATGTGAATTCACGTTCTTGGAAGAATCCCATGGACAAGACAAGGTTCCAAAAAGGGAAGCATTTTTCCACATGTGACTTGATGTGACAAGTCAAAGATTACATGGGGAAGATTCCACATGTGACTTGATGTGACAAGTCAAAGATCACATGAGGAAGAGAAAAAAAAATTAATATTCCTTGGAAGGATAAAAGGAATTAAAAATTCCTTGGGAGGTTGATTA
Source organism: Sequoia sempervirens (assembly GCA_007258455.2). NCBI lineage: Eukaryota > Viridiplantae > Streptophyta > Pinopsida > Cupressales > Cupressaceae > Sequoia > Sequoia sempervirens. Next base: position 24,709,597 of record VDFB02000002.1, on the reverse strand, counting down.
GGCTAGTTAATGAAGGATTAGAGGAGGGTTAGGTGGCTAAGAGAGATTAGGGGCCAACTTGCAAAAGTTGGAAAATGTGACACATCCTAATCAAGGATTAGGCATGTGCACATTCCTAATGATGGAATTAGGAGGTTGATTAATATTAAGGAAGGGATGTGACATGTGAGGAATTAAATAAATGTCATATTACTTAATTAATTAATTAAATAAATGTCATATTTATTTAATTCATTTGATGAAAGGGGTAAGGTATTTAATTATTAACTGAATACCTTAGGGGTTTAGATGATTTAAGGGTATTAATTAAATAATAACAATATTACTTAATTAATGCTAATGAGAGGGTATTTAGACGAAGAGGGAAAATTTGGACGAATATAAGTGTCCAAATTTAGGTGTCTAAATTGGCAAGTTCCTCACTGCTTATTTAAACCAAACTAGAAACCCTTAACTCACAAAAGTAACAACTTATAAATCATTTCTAAAATTAGTATTGTCAAAGAAGAGATTACATTTAATCATGAACAACTTAGACTTCACAAAATCATCATAAATTTGAGACAATAGCTAAACAAAGGTGAATAAAACTTGGCACAAATGTTACCAAATTGTCTTGGGGAATCATAATGACTTGGAAGCAACTCAACCTTCAAATTATCAGCAGGAAGCAAGCCCAGTTTTTGCACTCTAATCTCAAATGTTTTTTATTTAGTGAGCCATTGATTGTTGTTTTCTGATTAGGAAATCATGTATATCAGACTGCCCTATTCTGCCCACCCTATATGATGGTGGTGGATCCTTTTACAATTCTGCAAGCCATAGAACAAGTGTCAAGTGTGTAGCAATCAGTTGTAGTAACCATTCAATGATGCCTAGTGTGTTTAGGTAAATTCATGCCTATGATGAACAACTTAAACAACTTAAACAACTAAATTGAACAACACAAATCAAACTACAACACTCAGATTAGGCATTAAGAAATTAAAAAAATATAAAACAAACAAAGTATGTTAATATTCCTTAGTTGCACAATGAAGTAGTTTTGCACAATTGACAGTTGATTTGTGCTCACAATTCAGTAGCATAACACTGCGTGCAAAGTTGTTAAAATGGCTTGGGTTTGGGTTGCTTTACAGATTTTTAGTTGAATGGAACAATGGTTAGGATTGATTGGGAAGATCGATGATCAAGATTGTTTGAGATCCCTCAAGCAAGGAGAGAGTGACAAGTGGCAAGTGATGGTTAGGTGAGAGTGGAGGCTCCATGATTAGTGGATAATCAAGGGATAAGATGTTGCATGAGAGTTAGTGGATGGACGGTATTGAGATAGGGTACTTGGAGATTAGTGGGTTTTGTCACCACCATGCCTTTAGAGTACAAAGAGAATTTAAAATTCTTTTTTATGAAAAAGAGGAAGATATCCCATGCCTCCAAGGTACATGGGGGAATTAAAAAATGGATTATTTAAGGTTGACCCATATGTGAGAGTATCCCATGACGATACTTGGGATGAAATGTGGATTTTGTGGGGATTTGGAGTGGTCAATTCCTCACTTAATCATTGGTTAATCCATGTGCATTCGATTAGGTGGAGATTAGGGGGTAATGCAGATTAGAAGAAGATTATGGAGGATGTATAAAACATTGAATTTTTTGGAGGAAGGTGGACATTGGGGTAGGAAAATAATTAGGAATCATTTACCATAGGTTAGAAGCTTATGGGATAATTATTTTCCCATGAAGATTGGGATGATGATAATATTAATTAAATAATTGAAATATTATTTAATTAATATATAGGCCACAAATAGGAAGAATTGGGATAAAATTGATAAAATGCAAATGATCAATTTTAGGTGCTACACCCAGAATGCTACGATCATGACTTCCCAATAACTGTTATGAATACTGCAAACAGTTAAAGATTCAGACTTATGAGGGATGTTGATGAGTGCATCAGGTTGTGGTATGTTGGAATGAGCCTCTAACATCAATGTTTTGTCTCTAGCCCCTTGTGCATGGTTGTCGTGGGTAGCTGGAATGACAGTCACACAATGAACAAACCCCTAAATATGTTGAGTTGTTACATAGTGATATATGATGGTGCCTTCCTTCTCTAGGAATGAATTCAATGATGATGGCCACTGACAATCAAAGGCAAGCTACTTTGGAATCACCCTAGGGTATGCGGTATGGACGGTGACCTCTCCCTTAGTTTGGCACTCCAAATTACACATAAGATGAGGGTGAACAACAAAAAACAATTCTAAAGACCAACAATGAAGTCCCACATATTTTCTTGCAAGTAATGTCAATTCAAATGTGAAAAATAGCTTCAAATGACTGATTTCACTCCAAGTATGTCACTGAGCTAGGGTTAGCAGAAAATACCATAAACAATTCAGATTGAGTAATTTATGATGCAAATGAACTTTCCCAAAATCTGAAAATTAATGTAGAAACCCTCAAACATGCCTAGGGAACCAAATAATGAAATTTTCTTGTGAAAAACATTGTAGCGATACTGTAGCATCACTGTCACAAAATCCAAATCCTCCACAAATTAGCCTAGTCATGATTCTTGAGTGGAATCATCCAAGATTGGAAACAAGGGTTTTCATTCTTGATCTAAAATATTAAATTCAAGAGGGTTTTCGTCATATTGGAACTGGTACTAGTACTGGTATGGGATACTGGTACCGATACCGGTACGACATTTTTTTGAAAATAGGAGACAGGGGTACTTGGAGACGCCATTTTTTTTAACGTAAAAATTAATAATATATAGAAAATCTAAAAATATAATGACATTGAACTTTCAAAACAATAGTTGTAGTAAAGTTTAAGAATGAACATTAACTTTAAATACACAAAATTCAAATCCAAATGTCATTGTCAAATTGTGTCAAAGAGTTCATACTTCAAATTTCATAATCATTAATCGTGGAATACAGATTCCACGATTTTAAACTTAAGCCAGTTAACCATAAAGCATGCCTAGCAGAAAACAACTTGAAATAATAGAAATAAGGCTTCAAAAATATATTTGAGGATATTAAAATGTAGAACATGATAATGTTGTGAGAAACTAACTATGTTAGTAGAAAACATGTTTTAACTTTTTAAAATTATTCCAACCTGGGTTACATGCATTAATGTTAAATACCATAATTATGTATGTTCACAATTAAAACACAGGTAAAGGCTGTTTCTATGGAAGATCATAGACAAAGAACTCTGGATGTATCCTACATGATAAGAAGAAGAAACCCTCAAAGTATTATTAATTTCAATTCTTCAGTCTTCTCTGTCGTCGCCTTCTGCAATCTCCTTAGTTGTGAGCTCGCACTTTTAAAAAATGTGTTTGACATATTTTTAATAGTCTTTTACCTTTAAAATGCGTGGGACTTGACAGGAGACGCGGGAGACACGATTTTTTGGATACGAAGACGAGGGAGACAACGGGAGACTTCTGAAAAGTTTCCAAAGTGAAAATGGCATCTTTGGGTACTAGTGTGGTGTCAAAGACGCATCTTTGTCTCTGAGACGCATCTAAGAGGGGGGGAGACGCATCTCCCGGCAACTACGGTTTTCATTTTCGCATGCCTTAGATTGAACATAACTGTTCAAATATGAAAATTGTATGTAAAAGATAGCTTGTGTGATGATCAAATGAAGATAGGAGCTTCCTTGATATAACATTTTTGAATTGGGCCATTGAATCATAAATTTCCCTCCAAATATTTTAAAATATCTTTAAATTTAATTTAATTTTTTTTTATTTTAAGGATTTAAAAGTATTTATATTTTTAGTACTAGTGTAAAAAAAAATGGGGATGACCCTACAGTGCAACAACAAGTTGCAAGCAGTAGCGAAACTACTGCCAAGGGTTCGAATTCCACTAGTGGATGGTGGGGCAAACAATTGTTGGTCGGAGGACAAAAGATAATGCTCGTGCATGGGGGATTGCTAGCCAGGGGATGGAGAACAAAGGAAGGAGGACGACTAGATTTGGCTGCAGGGTCAAAGGCAACAAGATGCGGTGGGGTGTGTGACGGATGAGTGGTGACATTAGGTAGGGAGGAGCTGGCTTGAAGAAGAGGGTAATGGATCAATGACCGCCAAAGATGACGGCCTCAGGTGGCTGCAAGTAGTTGTAGATGGGAGGAATATCGACAAAGGAATGTCGAGGAGGTGTAGAGAGAAGGAGGAGGTGGAGAGGAGGAAAGGAGAAGTGAGGAGGCTAAGGGAGGATAGGAAGAGGAGGAGAGGAATGGTGGGGATGAGGTCCCCCGAAAGTGGCCTCACTTGTTCATAGCTCCAGTCAGAAGCGATCAGGGTGTTGCCCCTTAACCAATTTTTTTATTTTATTTTAGTTAATAATTATTGAACCTAACTTAAATAATATTATAAATTTATTTTAACCCAAAAAAAGGGACATGACAAGTTTGAGCCTGAAACACCCACAACATAAAGTTATCAAAAGAAAAAAATAAATACAATGATTTGTTGCATTCATGTGAGTCATTCTAGTCTTGGTTCCTTGACTTCCTTCCTGGTCAAGTAAACCTGTGGGAATCAATTGTACAAAATATAACAATGATTCTCATCGGAGGGAAATAGCTTGTTCTGGTCAGAGAAGACTTTCCTATAGCTGTTAATTGTAAGTCTTAATGTTTCCCATCTAGAGATAACATTTATAGACTACAATAGTGAAAAAGATGAGTCAATGATAAATATGTACAAAACATGCATATGACCTCCATGTTACGGGTCATCTTATTGGTGATTTGAACTTCATAAACTCACTTTATTAATGCACATTTTATCATCACATACAATTTTTTTAACACACGATAATTATGTATTACAAGAATTATGATTGTTTATACACATACCATTTTGAGATTTTAATTATGTGCATAAATTACATAATTTTACTATAGCCTATTACTATTTGCAGGATTGTTTTGGAAACAAAATTTGATCATTATGATATGTGAAAGATCATGCAGACCTAAAGCAGTTGATAAGTTTTTTTATTAAAACAAAGAAGTCCATACATCATTCCATGGGGTTACAATAGCAAAGTAATAAGGTTTAGTACCCACCTCCTGTAGAGCTGTTTAAGAATTCTATCTGATGGGCCTCCAGGTAATCTTGTGGAAACCAGTATAAGAGAAATTTATTCTGGTTTGTGTTGTGTCCTCAGCACACATGCCCCGTTCAGAATAGGGACCCTCTTTTCTTTAGCCCTGCCGGGTCATTCTTTTTCTGCCTCGTTTTGTGTGCCCCCATTTTTGGTGTCCTTGATGGTCAATGTACCTTCGAGCTACCATCTTTGGTTGACCGTGTGTAGACACGTCAAATTGACATAATGCATCCATCGACAAATAAATCAAGTTTATTTATCAATCTCCTAAAGTCATCAGTTTAAATCAAATAAATCAAACTTGATCCTATCATCATCTCTTTGATTAAATAAATCAATCATTTATTTAATTAAATCTCAGAGCATCATTCATCTCCCTTTGATTTGATTTACATCCCTAAATCAAGTCAAATTGGTCAAATCAGCCTAATCATCATTAATTTAATTTAATCCTAATCTAATGCTAATCTCACCCACTTGCATTCTCTAGATTTGGCCACTTGCACATGAAATTGCATTTAATTGATTTATCAAAATCTTTATTTTCAACTTGGCATAAAGGGAGAATATTCTCCAAGTTTGAATCTCCCCCCAAGTGGACATGTACACCCAACAGAGCATTTATGAGGCCTTACATGTCTCTTACATGTCCCCTTCCAAAGTCAAAATCAGCATTTATTGCAAATTCAAATTCTCCCTCTCATGGGCACTCTTCCCAAATCTTGCACAACCATTGACCACTCATCATTTGACAAGTGTCATATTCTCATTGGAGGATCTTTAGTCCCACATTCACCATCTTGGCCAATCTCTCATCAACAAAATCTATAAAATAAGGCCTTCATTCTCATTCATGGATCCACAATTTTATGCAAGGTTACTCTCTTCATTTGAGATTTGATCTTGTCCATTTCCTCCATCATCTCCATTTGCATTTTATCATCTTGAGCTTTGATCAAGGGTTGGGAAAGGGTCACTAGCACATGTGACACCAATCCACTATGGAATAGGTAACTTGCTTTTGTTTTCATAATGTTTTAGTCTTTCTATTATCATTTGTTGCATTTGGAAGCATTCACAAGGTATTTCATAGGGTCATGTTTGAATAATTTGTAATTTACTAACCTTGTATGAAGCTTAGTCTTTTGCAGATTTCAAAAACATGCACCACATTTGGCGCTAGAAGGAGGGCAACAGTCATAACATTCGGTTTTTTTTTGCATTAGTTTAAAAGTTCATTAAAAAAAAAGAAAAAGAAAAAAAAATCATTCGTTGATCTCCCCTTCAACTGATGCATGGCTTTGGAAAAACATATTGTGATGGCGTCCATATTTATGTCCATACCTGTTTCAAAATGCCAACGCTGGGTATAGATAGTGAGGATGTTGTTTGCATTAGTTTAAAAGCTCTAGAAATTTCTTTATTCGTTGAAGGACCTAGAGACCACCGTAGCAACAGGCATCGATTAAAGCATTTAAGTCTCTGGTCATGTTCCATTTATCACGTCCATTCAAAGCTTTAGAAGTATTGAGTTTGACATCATGACAAGGCTATGACTCACAAAATTGGAGAAATGAAAGATAGATCTGCAAGTGGAAGTCGTTGCAGTGATGTTGGTCTTCACTCATTTTGGGTTGCATTAACTGCTACTGATGTTGTCGATTACTTCTACTACTGATATTGCCACTACTTCTACTTGCATTTTACTTTATCTTTTGAACACTTTAACAACAACATTTTTTTTAGTATATTGATTTCTCCTTTAATGTGACAAGGGGAAGGCGACAGCAGTGAGAGAGAAGTTTCTGGAGAACACTCTTTAATATAAGTAATACATACATACTACAGCTGTTGCTCATTCATGGTGTTTGGCGTGCATCTACATTATAAGCTGGGTGCGAGGGCACAATTTCATGAATGTGGTTCTTTGTTATGCAAGCTTAAAGGTCTACCAATCTCAATGCCATTATGTCACCTCCTATTATTCTAATAAAGCACTTAGTCCTCGAATAAAGCACTCACCAGTCTTAATGACCAGCCTTGAATACGCCTTCAAAAGTGTTACACTTTCTTGCTTTTTCTGTATGATGAGCTAACGTTGTTTGGTGTCTGTGCTGAGTGCGATTCCTGTAGCATTATTGGGTTGACCATATTTCTAGGCGGCAGCTGGAGACCACATTCTTTAAGGCATTTTTTCAAATACTTCGCGCCTTGTCTATGCTTCCACGTCTAGTTGTCAACTAGTTCATGCGCCTTGTTTATTACTTTGAGGCATTTTGTTAAATAGTTCGCATGCTTTATCTACGCTTCTGCATTTTATTATCATACAATTCGCATGATTTGTCTACACTTTTGTATTATTCTGACAAACAGATCACGCACCCTGTCTATGCTTCAAAATATATATGCTGGTACATCCAATTATGGCGAGTGTCAGGAAAATTCAATATTTTGTTTACTCCGTTTTAAATTCTCATCGATCTCTGACTGATATTTGTTGACTGACAGGTGCAGCACATGGTAGGTGGTTTGAACTGCCATCGATCTCTGACTCTTGTTTGCTGATTGACAGATACGACGCCATGTTGGGACGGATACATGGCAATGAGTGCGGGTGAGGTACTCCCACAGCCAACCACTGGGTGACAGGCAGAGATATGACGCAGCAACCAAAAATCCATCAAAGACTACTCATAGGATCAATTACTATGCTTGATCTTTGTTTATATTTAAAAGCTTGAAACCTTTGTTGGAAAAAACCATGAGAGGGCGCATGCTATCTGCTAATCACTGACCTTTGGAATAAGTTGCTTATTAGACGTGGTGAAAAATATTGTTTATTACCAGCTTGCAAGATATTTCAACATACAAAAGTTACAAATATTTCTCGAGGCCTTCGCTTTTGATTTGATTTGCGTGATCTTTATTGAAACCAAGAAAACATTTGCATTTATTGGTGTTGTTTGTCAAAGTTATTCTGGTCGTTGCTTTCATTGCTGGTCAAAATTTGATCATTACTTCCATTTTCATTGCTGGTATAAATTTGACCATTACTTCCATTCTGTGCTTTCATGCTTTTAAGAGCAATCTGATTTCATCTTTATGTTTTCAAAATGCTGAAGTCTGACAAAACTCCAACTACTGCATTCAACCCTCTGCCATACGTTTTGTGAAACTACTTTGATAGAATGGCTCAAACAAGGAGTATTACTATTTCATATGAAGCTTTGAATGCCGTGATGTCCTTTTTAATCATTCCCATGTTGTGTTGTGTCATCCTTTATGTTCAATATTCTCAGTCATTCCATTAGGCGCACCCTACTTTGGAGTTTAAGGGCAGTCACACTTTAGCAGAAATTCAGAACCATTTATGACTGCTTTGCATCAGCATCTAGGACTCTTTGCTATGGAATTCTAGGGCAAAAAAGCTCATCTTAGATTCTTTGGTAGAGTAATTCTATGTTCGGGGTCTACCTTTGAATTAATTAAACAAGATTTCTTTGCAAAGAGAAGCATATGGGGTGAATGTTTTGAAAGGCTAAGTGAAGGGGAGTTGAAATCTTGCTTATGACTGTTGTAAATCTTTATCTAATCGCAAATTGGGACTCTAATTAAAAGCTTAATTTTATTGGATTGAAATCATTAATGTTTTCATTTCATTGTTTGAAGTTGATGATTAAAATTATTTTAATTTAATAATGATCATCACACGATTATCTTTTTCTTTAAAAATAGGTACAAACGAACAACAAAGGCACAAGGTTCAAAGCGAAGGAGGAGGCTAGCAAACGAAAACGAAAGGAGGAGAATTTTTTTTGAAAACTCAAAGTATTTTTTAACGCTTTAAGTGTTTGATCAACACTACTACACGAAGTTGTTTATATTTTTGTTTTAGAACACTAATTTTCATTTGGGTCTAAAACGAACAATTTGATTTTCATTCCAAAGGGCTTAAAACGAATCTTAGGACAAACTCACTAGATTTTGTTGGGGGCTAAAATTGAACAATCAAACCTCACACTTCATTTTGGTGCTTAAAACGAACTCACAATTGCTTTGAAGGCTATAAAACGAACAAGTGCTTGAATTGTGTGACTTTGTCTTTTGAGTGCGTATCCTCTCCCCTTGCGCTTCGTGCGATCTAGGGTGCAAGAGAAACACTCAAAATACATTTTATTGCTTTGAAACACTTCAATTTGGGCTTAAAATTGAACATCTTGTGCGAATGTGAGTAGGGGCATTTTCACGTACATTCTCTTTCTTTGTGCCATCAAAGATCGATCGAGTTACGGATTGTGTCTTTACTCGCTTTTGTTTATCTTAGAGGGCCTGCCTTGGGGAAAAAGTACTCACCCAAGGGATGACTCAACCGGTAACACTCTAAAGCCAAGAGTATTTCCAGCCGGGATATAAATGTGGGTTTTGGTTAAACGCCATTATCACGCGGTTGGCTCTGACAAGATGGATCCGAAAGGGGACTCTTGCCGTATGGGTCAATCTCCACGAAGAAAAAGTCCTTACTAGAACCTATGTGCTAGAATTTTCCAAAATCCTTAATCTATTTGTTGGTACAAGAACGGTTAAGCCACCCCACACTCTTACGGTGTTCTAGTAGAGATGGAAAGCATGCCATGGGAGTTTCATGGGTGTTGATGCTTGGCTGCCCGTTAATGAGCGTGGAGGGGAGCCAGTGGGGTCAAGCATCTAACCATGCTAGAGATAAGCGTAGCTGGACTTGTCCAAGTGGGAATCCAACAAATATTGTCTTACACATCCATAGGGCTTGTAATTGTTCTTCGTTTGAAAACACAGTGTTGTATTCAAAACATTTTGCAAACAAACATTCAACATGATTCTCAAAATTTCAAACCCTCTTGAAGACAAATATCATTGACTCAATCCATATGTTACTGCTTTCCCCGGGATTCACGTCCGTAGAGGTTCCTAAGCATTGGATTATATCTCAATTTGTCTTCTTGAGTAAACAATAGGAAAACCCTTGCCTTAAGTTCATTGAATTTCCACATAAAATATCTTGTGGGGTTTAAGGAAATTAAGACATTTGACATCTTAGTTTGAAACTTTAATCAAAGAATGTGTTTGTGGTAAAAAGTACTCATTAAGCAAAGATAACAAATTGGACCCCACACATGTGCTTGATATCTTTTGTTCATATTGGTCTTTTGATTGCTCTTAGAGAAAAGTGTGTTCTTCAATACTTTGGCCTAGTAAACAAAGTCTCTAAGTCTCTAAGGATCAAAATCAAACACTTCATCCATCCAAACATTTATCAAAATTCATCCATCCAAACAACTTTAGAGCTTTGGAAACATCATTACCTAGACTTGGGTACATCCCTAAAATCACTTGTTTAGCTAGGTGTGTTTGGATGAATCCTTCCACGCACACTTAGTTAAATTATCAACCATCCTTTGAACAAGTTCATCGTAAGATCACATCCAACATCTTAGGGTTTACAGGTTCATCATCCAAATCAACCAATCAAAATCAAAATCCCTAAGTCTAGCATTGATACAAAGTCCCTAAATGTTCATCATTCATATCATTTACACCTTTCATCCTTCATCTCGTCATTGATCCTAAGAACCTTAGAGGTCATTTTCATAACAAGGTCAAAACACAAGGAGAACATGGAATACAAACTTGATCCCTATGTCTTGAGTAATCCAAATCAATTGAATCTTGAAAGCCTTACAATTCCGATTGATTATCAAAACTCACACTTATACAATCCATACATGGGACCATTACCTTCGACAAATGTCAATAGACCAACAAGTGTGAGTGTGCCGAAATCAAAGATTGGAACACATTTCCCATTGGGAGATCTAAACCCAAAACTACAAGTCTATCAATCGAACAATCAATGCATGAACCTTGAAACGAACAATGTCATCCCACCAAATCCCTACAAACCAAATGAGAAGGCACCAAGTACAAGTTTTCAAAACATGAATCTAGCAAACTTTGGGATGGATACATTTGAAAATTATCCGAATGTTCCCAACATGAGCAATGGTCAATTTCAACCCATCATCACAAATCAAAATGTTGTCCAAAATCAAACACAACTATACATCCCAAATCCACTTAAACAAAAGCCGAATCAAGGGAGTCAAATTCAAAATCAAGATCAAATTTCACTTGAGCAACTTGCTTCACATGCCAAACTAATTAAACTATTGGGAAAAGAGATATCTTCACTCCAAAATCAATACAATCTTCCATTGGTTAATTCATGTCATCAAAGCATTGAGTTGTGTCCGCAACCACAACAATATCTCCAAGGTCAAGAAGTTAGATATCAAGGTCAACCACATCAACAAATCCAACCCCCACGTGTCGAAGATCAATCACCACATCTCCAAAATCAATCACCACAAGGTCAACTTAAAGTACAAATCTCACAAAGAAACAAGTGACAATACACACCACTTGGGAGACCAATCGAATCAGTCTTGCAACAATTGGTACAAGAAAATATCATCATGCTCCCCATCTATGGGAACTATCAAGAACCCCTAGTTAAACCACCAGGGTATAATGAGGAGCACCATTGTGATTATCACAAAACAAAGGGACACACAACATTAAGTTGTATTTGACTAAAAATTCTCATCCAAGACTTGATTGATCAAAAGATAATTGCTATTGGGGACAATGATAGCATTGTCAATCTCTCCACCACAATTGTTGAAAATAATGATCAAGATCTATCCATCAATAAAGATGTTTTCGTCTCATCCAATAAGGCATCGACCAATGATTATGTCAAAAATGTCTCTACATCACCTAATGAGTTAGAGGATATATCTCGAGAATTTATTCCAAAACATAATCAAAATCCTTCACCAAAGTTTAGCAATGGTCCTTCCCAAGACATATTGACATCCTTTGACCTCATGGCTACAGATACTAAAGGAACCCTAAACTCGACACTTGAGGATGTTGAACCACTTACCATGTCTAATGAAGATATCGAAGCACCATTTGTAAGCGATCCATCCTTTGAAACCGACCCATGTCAAGAGCTTGATCCAAAGCATGTCGAAAGTAACTCTGAAATCATTCAAGATCAAGAATTTGTATCTTCAAGATACTACAATAAGCTAATGGACACTCTCATATCTATGCAAGATGCACATACTCCTCCATCTACCCATGAGATGTTTTCTACAGATGGACATGTAGATGATTTTCATCAAGAACAAGATTTTGTCACACAAAAAGAGCAGGTTATTGATTCCTATAGCCAAATAGAGTTGTCAACATCAGGATCAAATATGTCCCAAATTCAGATTGAAGACATCATGAATAAGGATATCAAACATTATCCAATTAAGGAAGAAAATAAGATAGAACAATATATTCCAGAGATAGCAGAGCGGAAGATTGAAACAGTGTCATCTACAGTGGTCATTCGTCAGAGCATGTTTACTGAAAAAGATATCTCAAAACAAGCAGAATCAATGAATAAAGGTGATACTATCACCATACTGCGGGCAACTTTGTCTCAAGCAAACGTCAACATAGGGAGCACGAAGAATCCTTATGATGAAACTAGTGTCAATACTACAACCAGCCACGCCATGAATCTTCATCCACCCATCACCCCATCCACAAATTGGGACCAACGTCAAAAGAAAAAATTGAATCAAAGTACGAAGAATGTTATCAAAGCAAAAGAAGCTGAGAAGCATAATGGACAAATCAAATACATATGGATACCAAAGAATACAAAGAAAGATCATCCCTATCAAACTCCATCAGTAAAAGAAACTGTGGGGAAAAATAAAAGAGGGAAAGGTATCCATCAAAGATGTCCACAAAATCAAAAACAGGCTTCTCAAGCGACATATAAAGTGTATCAAGCAGTTGGTCCTAATTCCACGCACACTTCCGTATCTACCCATCATTGCTCATCTTCCCAAGTTTGGAGAGTCAAAGGTTCCAAACTGTCAACCAATCCATCTCTTATCCCTAAACACACTCCATCCATGCCTACACGCATAATATCCAATTCTTACATTGACCATGTATTGGCAACGAACCTTCATCATAAGGATTCTAAAGGCACTCTATTGCGATGTGCGCACAAAGACAGAGTTAACCCTAGTATCGCCAAAGCAGATGAAGAATCCCAGAAGTTGTATTCAAGTGCACTTATCTTAGCAAGGCAGCTTCTTCAAGCAGGATATCGATGGCACATTATGACAGGGGCATCTACGTCAACACCACCAGGTGGTTCAACATGAATCTTTTAGAAAAATACAAAAAAATCAAAAAATATGAAAATCCAAAAAAATCAGAAAAAGGATTGAAAATAGTAAAGATAAAAATCATCCTCTAGTGAAAACCACTACGGTGGCGCTTTGGGAAAGACCATGATGAAAACCTGGCAAACAGGCGTCATGTGTAGAATCGAGCATCTACGTGTGCCACTTCAGGTGAAAGCATCTCATCCCATCCATAATAAATCGAGCATTCCATCCATCTTATCCATAATAAATCCATCCATCCATAAACCATTGAGCCAATCCATTTTCATTCGTCTGCATCCATCAGCCGAGTTATTTTGATCTTGATGAAAATTTGGGGCACACTCTACGCTTGCTTATGGTCAACATCTTGACATGGGCCATTTTCATTAATCCTATCCTATGCAGCATTATCTGAGCTATGAATCATTATCCAAATGAGCATTCGTTATCTGAACACCTTATCTTATCGCAAGATAATCCATGTCCCTCCATCCACACACCTATCCAAGCATCCATCCAAAGCATTCCATACATTGCTAGACATTGGGGGAAGATTTTGGCATCTTGCTTCGAGAATAAATCTTGGTCTATGTCCTTTGACTTATGTGGCGATCTGAACATTGGCAAACGTGAAATAAAATTGGTCAAAGCATCTGCAATCCAAAATCCAAATCATAGCCCATGGCATATTTTGAAGAGAAAACATTCCCTATTAGTCTTCATCTTTCATCGAATATCAATCCAAACAATCACTATTAGTTGCATCTAAGTTGCATATCAAACGTCATATCAAATCATTCGAACAACTTTTGTTCCAAACCAAGCTTCAACAATCATGATCAATCAAAATCCAATCAAGAAATCATAAAGATATCCTTGTGTTGCTTAACACTATCCTTTCATTGTTGTGCATCCTCAACATTGATTATCATCATCAGTCTTGATCAAATCATCATCAATCCCATCAACATCTCAATCATTGTGTTGCTTAACACTATCCTTGCATTGTTGTGCATCCTCAACAATGTTGTCATCATCAATCCACCAATCAGATCAATCAACCTTAGCTTGGTTTCACAAAATCCCAAAATAGAGCACTGATATCATCATACACATCCATATCCAAATCGTCAAATCATGCGAAAATCCAAAAACATTCAAAACATGTCAAAATCCAAAAACACTAAAAAAATCAGAAAAACATCAAAAACATTGAAATCCGAACTACGTCGTCTCTGAGCTTAAACGTAGGCAAGGCTAATCTTTGATCAGCCCCCGAGACATCAAAATCCAAAAACATTCGAAAAAAAATCAAAATCCAAAAACATTCAAAAAAAAAACATCAAAATCACAAAAACATTCAGAAAATCAAAAATCAAAACATTTGAAAAATCTTGAAAAACACCAAAAACGCCTCAAAACATTTCAAAACATCAAAACATCCAAATATTTGAAAAAATCCATCCGTCTCATTTAGCTTTCACCCGCAATAATCAATCATCCATAATAAACTGATCATCACCTTCATCCTTTGGCAACGCAAATGGAAACAATCATAGTAGTCAGCAAAAGCAAACTTCAATCGTAAAATCAAAATCGAAGCAACAAATCTTTAAAACAAAATCAAACTCTTGATCAGTCGCAAACATGTCAGTCGATTTTATATCAACAGCTTATCAATCAACTTATCAAACCATCATCATCCTATACAATGCATGTCCTAGGATATATCGTTCCGACAATGGGCATCATTTTGGATATCACTTTGGATTCTTATCCTATCAAAACAAATCACTTTGGCTAGAGGTATGAAGAACATTGGTTTGTTTGTGTACTTGATCTTTTCTTTTGATTTATCTTATTGCGCTCATTCCAAGGACCTCTTGATGATATCCGAACGAAGGATTTAGAGAGATAGGAATGGGGCAACGATCATTATTATTTTGTCTGTTGTGCTTGTTGGACGCTCTTGTGATATAACTTGGCGAATACTTGCTTTGTTAGGTACGCCCTAGCAAGGTTTCCATATGTCAAGTGTGAAAAAAAATACTCCTATCTGCTTGTTGAGTCAAAGTCCATCACACTAGGTACAACGCCATCCTAGTTCTTGATACCTTGATGTATCGTACCTATGCGTGTTATCAAACATAAAGTAAGTGACCCTTTGAAAGTCCCAATCCTTGATAAGCAAATCATCATCATTTATCATCATCATCATCTATCATCATCATCTCTAATAAAGTATCGACCAATCGCGGACTTGTTGGATCCTCTTGTCATCATCTAATTTCTTCATTTTCTGCACTAACATCATAGCATGAATAGTTAATCATCATCACCAATGCATCCATCATGCATCCATTCTGCATCCATCATGCATCCATCCTACATCTGTAAACCATCATTATTTTGGCATATCATCTCACATGCATAATCATCATCATAATATAGATCTGTTAGTCTAAGCATCTCATAACTCATCCATTGCATAATCACAGCATATCGCATCATCAATCCCATCCATCTCGCATCATATCACCATTTAAGTTGTTTAGGATAATATAGATTTGTTATTCTAAGCATCTTAAAATCATCTCATTTGCATCATCGTCCATAACCATCCATTTTGAACCTCTTTGTTGTGAGATCGACCCTCAAATCGAATCTTTTCGCTCAATCTCGAGGGGCAATGTACCAGTGTACTTCTTTCACAGGGCATCAAAAAATCAGAATTTTTTGATTTTGATCATGACAAGTTTATTCTTTGAACCAACGCAACAAGTACATTGCTTCAAAGAGGGGCAAAATGTAGAAACGTCAAATTGACATAATGCATCCATTCGACAAATAAATCAAGTTTATTTATCAATCTCCTAAAGTCATCGTTTAAATCAAATAAATCAAACTTGATCCTATCATCATCTCTTTGATTAAATAAATCAATCATTTATTTAATTAAATCTCAGATCATTCATCTCCCTTTGATTTGATTTAAATCCCTAAATCAAGTCAAAGTGGTCAAATCAACCTAATCATCATCCTAGCTAATTAATCCTAATCTAATGCTAATCTCACCCACTTGCATTCTCTAGATTTGGCCACTTGCACATGAAATTGCATTTAATTGATTTATCAAAATCTTTATTTTCAACTTGGCATAAAGGGAGAATATTCTCCAAGTTTGAATCTCCCCAAGTGGACATGTACACCCAACAGAGCATTTATGAGGCCTTACATGTCTCTTACATGTCCCCTTCCAAAGTCAAAATCAGCATTTATTGCCAATTCAAATTCAAATTCTCCCTCTCATGGGCACTCTTCCCAAATCTTGCACAACCATTGACCACTCATCATTTGACAAGTGTCATATTCTCATTGGAGGATCTTTAGTCCCACATTCACCATCTTGGCCAATCTCTCATCAACAAAATCTATAAAATAAGGCCTTCATTCTCATTCATGGATCCACAATTTTATGCAAGGTTACTCTCTTCATTTGAGATTTGATCTTGTCCATTTCACTCCATCATCTCCATTTGCATTTTATCATCTTGAGCTTTGATCAAGGGTTGGGAAAGGGTCACTAGCACATGTGACACCAATCCACTATGGAATAGGTAACTTGCTTTTGTTTTCATAATGTTTTAGTCTTTCTATTATCATTTGTTGCATTTGGAAGCATTCACAAGGTATTTCATAGGGTCATGTTTGAAGAATTTGTAATTTACTAACCTTGTATGAAGCTTAGTCTTTTGCAGATTTCAAAAACATGCACCACACCGTGTTCTTCCCCCTTTATCCCAGTTAGGTCCTGGAGCCTTCCGGACTTTCCTTGGAAGTTTTCTTCTGCCAGCAGCGTTGGGGCCTGGTGGGCCTACCTTGCCGGGTTTCCCTTGCCGGGTTTCGTCCGGGTGTTCGCCATTCTCAAATTGTAGAGGGTTCCCACCTTCTAGAACCCTAGGCCCTGATTCCCTGTTTTCGCCAGTTTAAAAGTTGCAAATTTCGGGGTGCCTTCACCTGTCCCGGGTTCGGTCCGCCGGAGTTCTGTCCCTAGATTTCCTTCCGAACTTCGTTGTTCCCGACGGCCAATCTGGGATGTATGTCCGCCTCCCAGGTCCCAGGTCCTCCTTCGCCGTCGGCTTCCAAAAGCAAGTTTACAACGACCGTTTTTCCATGTCCTTCCGGACACCGGACCTCTCGCTGCTGTCCGCTGATTTTAAATCCACCAACTCTTGGTCGGTAGTACGGGCATTAAATGAGGCCATTAAATGCAGATGAGGGTATAAATATTGGGCCGCAACCTATCATTTTCATTTTTTAGGTTTGTAAAAGAAGATCAGAGTGCTTGCTAGAAGAGATTGGTGCATCCATCGCCCGCCGCCCTCGCGTGCGAGATCACCATTTGGCCACCCGTTGTCGATTTCACACCTTCTATTATCGGGCTTTCGAGGTAGGTTCACCATTCATTGCACTGAGAATTTTTCTATGATTTTACGTTTAAAATAATAAACATGGGTGAAAAAATGAATTCAATTGATAGAACACACTGAAACGCACAAAACCCATGTCTTCAAATTTTGAAGAACCTCTGAAATTGCCCCCTAAGATCAAGACGAAACCTAATCGCGCTGCCACCATTCTTCGTGCAGGGCGTTTGCGCCCTTTGAGTCCGCCCGTCTGAACACTATTTAAAACTTAGAAAATGATAAATTTTCAAAGGCAAAATGACCTCTTGGGCCTGCCACCCCAGACCTCTGTCAGCTGATTGCCATGGAACTTACCAAACACACAAAATTTGGCCTCCCTTTTAACCTCCCGAGCCTGCCTTGCCGGGACTCCTATTCTGGGATTCCTCGGGGTGTTGGTTGTTTCGAACAACAAAAGGCTCCTGCCTTCCCAAACCCCGGGCCCTGGTTCATCAAATTTTGCCTAGTTGAAAATACAACCCTTTTACTGCCTCTCTCCGCGCCGGGTCCGGTTCACCGGAACTTCGCCCCCAAAATTTTGTAACGACCCCGCCATTCCCGAATGACAAAGAAGGTGAGCCTTTCCGCCCTCCGGGGTCCGTCCGCACAATTGTCATTTGAAGTGTTAGATTTACAAGGGTTGTTCCAACGCTTCATTGGGTCCCGATCAATGGACTGTCGTCCGTGGACTTCTGTCGCAACTTCGCCATTTCAAACGACCATCTATGGGGCGAAGTCTCCCCGCCTCCCAGGCCCTGGCCTTTCAATCGCCAACCCTGCCTTCTGGGTTATGTCCACCAGGGTTCTATTCACCTTCAGCCGATGCAAAAGGGAGAAATGAGCACGTCTTCCCAACATTCAGGTTCTGGCCCCTCGATCACATGGAAAAAACTTCACGGAGAAAACCAGTTGCCAATCGCTTTGTCAGGTCCAGTCCTCTGGGCTGCTCCCTCCAGACTTCTGTGCTGTGTCCGTTGTTTTCAAGTGGAAAATCACCACCGCCTTTCCGCACCACAGGGCCCGAACACCTTAAAGTCTGTAGAAAATCATCGGTCGACTTTTGAATTTCCGGGTCCCGGTCCCCGATGTTCCGACCTCAAAATTTTGTTTCTTCTAGGTCATTGCAGACAACAAACTCCTAGCAGCCTTCTGACCCTAAACCTCCAGGTGCTCCTAAAGTGGTCAAAATAACCTCAAACTTGAAAACCAATATCGACCCACGTGCTAAAATTTGACCCTCTTCAACACGAGCCTTTCAAACCATAAAAATGTGAAGACACAAGAAACCACCCAGATTGCCCCAACCCATTTGCCCTTTCCAAAACAACATTCGTGCCATGGAAATCCGGCCCCTTGGTCTCAGATTGTCCAACAACCCTTCAAAAAATGACTAAAGGCATCTAAAAGAGAAAATTTAACTTCGTTAATCATATGATGTCTAATTGGATTTTATCCACGGGATTTTGACTAATGATAATGCTTTTAGTTTTTAGTTGTACTCATTATGTCTGTGTTTGAAGACTATATGGAATTAGGTGCAGGACCCTCGGGGGCAGCTCTAGAGAAAGACAAAGGAAATAAAGCAGGAAAAACTCCTCGTGGAAGAGAAGACAAATATCAGATGAAATACTAGTTCCAGGGTAAGCCTTTGCATTTGAAAATCATCACTGACTGGAAGGAGATCACCGACACCAATATCAGCCACGTCGATATTGATGAATTCAAGCAAAGGGTTAGAGTCCACCCAAAGACTGATAATGCAAGATAAATTAGGTAGAGTGGGATTACGAAAGCGACAGGCTTCCCCCCATCTCTCATTGCCCCTGAATTGGTCATGGCTTGCTGGCAGGCCTACTAGCACCAAACAAGAACCATTGTTGACAGAGATGGGAACATCCTCATTGACATGTCAGCCAAGGGAATTACTAAAAATTTCCACATTACCACCTTTGAGGAAATGGAGGTTCCCACCATGGATGAAGGAAAGGCAACTTGGGATGAAAACCTGATGGGCTGGAAAAAGTTGATAAATCGATATTGGCTCAAGGAGAAAAGAGGCAGCGCTGCGAAGGTTCTCCAAGAATTCTTTCACAGCGATTTCTATGAAGACTACCACAACCTAGTAACCATGCTAAGCCGGGTAATGGGCCTCCCTTCTGCTGTGTTTTTTCAAGAATGGATGGTATACTTTGTTGAATAAATCCTCCGTTGGGATGAAAATGTCACCACAAAGGCCACATTCTACTCTGGATGCATCATAAACGACCGCTTCCATGAGTAGTTTATGAACGTGAAAAAGAGCTCTAAATTCTACATGACCTCCTATCTGGTCTATTCACTAGCAGAGAAAAGGAAGTATAGTGGATTATTTGTGGTGCCCGATGAGAAACAGGGCTAGAGATTAAAAGCATATGACAAATATCTCCAGCTAGAATTCAGAAACTTCAAGGAGTACTTCAGGGTGAATGACGCCTTCATTGGCCACATCATCTGGTTGCTTGGAGGGTATTTTGAGAGAAGGGTCTCTAACAGCACACGAGCGTTCTTGAAACAATACGCCTTCCTGTTTATTCAATTCAACAAATTTACATATATTTGTGCCCAAGGCTTCACAGAAAGGCCGAATAAGCTACCCCGGTACCCCAATGACCGGATTATACTACTAGAACACTCCCGGTAGCTACAACATATACACTCAGTCCTCAGCGGCAAACATTTGGCAAGGATTCCTTATCCCTTAGCCTTCGGTCAAGGGATAAATAATTTGCAAACTTTCCAATGCGTTGGGAATTCAGAAAAGGAGTTAGCGGAGCACCACTTCCGCCTACATACTGCTCGTTCGCGGGTAGACCCCTATGGGCACGTAAGAAAGGCATTGGGACCAAAATATGCTCACCTACATCATGTTGAATATTTCTAGGCAGACTTCTAGGATGATCAAGAGGTGCACACGAGGAATTACATGCAGATGACCACATACTTCATGAAAAAGGGTGCAGTTGTTTCCTATATCGGACTAGGTTGAGGAGGATGAAGGCACCATCATGGATCCCCTGTATAAAGCAGTATCCAACTTGCCACTACCTGTGGTAGATTGGGATGAATAGGAGATTGATGACCTTGACATTATGACTAAACCAATCATGGCTCGAACCAAAGAATGGATTGATGGACAAGTAGCCCAATTAAAGCAAGAAGTGGTTGTCCTGACATATGAAGGGCTCAAGAGTGAGCCTAGTGCCACAAAGGATGTCGTTGCTACAACTTCGACGGGTAGGACATCCAAATCTCCTTTGCTCACCAGATCAAAAAAGAGGAAAGGGACTGAAACAAAGCAGTCTCCAGATTCTAAGGTGTATGCAAGGAAAGATTCAGGAGGCTCACCCTCAAAGAGGGCCAAGCAAACAGGAAGTGCCATGGAGCAACCGACAATTAAAGAAGGAGAAGAAGAGAGGGCAGATCAGCCAGAACTCCTTCTGACTCCCCCTGTTCCGACTGCCCTGCCATCTATTTCCCATGCCATGGTCACCATGTCCCCACCCATGGTGGATATCTCAATCCATCTCGCCTCTTCTCCCTCGGTTGGAACCATCATAATGATTGACTCTTCATCCACCACAA
Organism: Sequoia sempervirens; assembly: GCA_007258455.2. Taxonomy (NCBI): domain Eukaryota; kingdom Viridiplantae; phylum Streptophyta; class Pinopsida; order Cupressales; family Cupressaceae; genus Sequoia; species Sequoia sempervirens. The sequence continues at coordinate 24,688,072 of VDFB02000002.1, read as the reverse complement.
CTACTCCTCTTTCCTCCGCCACCATGTCAACGACCACATCACTCCCATTAGAAACAATGATAACACCAATTCCCGTGCTTGCATTACTGAAGGCTTTCTCGCGACACATGCAAAATATCCCCTCTAAGCTCTCCCAGATCTTCATGGACCCCACCATTCAGAATACCTTAGCACAGGTCCTCGCCACTGCTACGCCCTTGCAACCTCCAATAGGACCACCAACAATGGAGGCCACAAAGTTAATTTCTGAGGAATGGGAGAGACTGGAGCAAGAAGCCTCAAAGGCAATGGAGGAGGAAGCCGATGAGTACCATGAACACCCTGAGTATGAACACCAGACGATTGACAAGGTGGTTTATGAGGAAGAAGGGACAGGGTCTTCCGAGAGCGAAGATGAAGAGAAGGGGGCATGTGGTAGAACTATTGTACAGATCTTCAATGATGATCTAGAAGAGGAAATCACCAGACAACTGAAGCTTGATGAAGAAGAGACAGAAAGGACACCTCCCAAAGAAGAGCAAGAAGGTGGCAGAGCAGTAGAGGACATAGAACTCCCTATAGGGGAAAAATAGTTGAAGGTTGTACCACCTCCTAGAGAAGTAGGAGGTATTGAGGAGGACAAGCAAGAGGAGCATGGGCACGAGGACAAACAAAATGAGGAGAAAGGAAAGGAAATTGAGATAGAGGAAAGTCCCCAAGGGAGATTGACTACTAAGCCTCCCATCAAATGCCTCACATTTATCCAAGACTCTGATGAGGAAGAAGGAGACAACACCAAAATGAAAGAACAGACTCCCATAGGTGAACAAACAAAGATTTAGACAGAGGAAGGAAAGGATGATCGAGAATTTCCCAAGGAAAAATCTACCATGCCCGAATGGCTGGAGGAGCAACTTGAAAAGAAGACTCCCACCCCCAAGGACCTAAGAGCGAGGCTAGAAACTATCCTAGCCCGAGCACAAATATCAACCAAGAAGGAGAAGAAGCCTAAAGTTAGGTCTAGGGTAACAATGGATGCCTCTCAATCCCGAACAGTGCAGATAGCAACACCAGTGGTAGGCCAGGAGGGTGTAAGCTATAACATTTCCACCATTAACTTAAGGATTGCTACCAGAAAGCAGAAGTGGAACATCTTGAAGAGTCAGTAGCTATGGTGGTGCACCTAATACAACAAGATAAGGTGTCGAAAGATGGGCTTAAAGCACAAGTAGCTATCTTGACGATTTACATCCAATAATGGTCTTCAGTGGATGACATGCCTACCATGTCCACAGCTCCGGCCCAATCATTGTCCAAAGAATAGATTGACAAACTAGAGAAGAGGAAGAACTTGGATAAGACTACGGAGTGCTGGTTCTGACAAATCTTGTACGTTGGGAACATGGGTATCAGCCAGGCTGTTCGGATGGCCAACATTTACTTAGATTTACAGCATGCCTTTGAGGGAACCAAGAAGATCTACACCAACTTCCCTGCAACATATAATTCCACCTATCCAAAGATTGAGGCCATCCTCCAGCTACCAAAGGCCACCTAGGAAAAGGAGTTCACATTCAAAAGGGACAACCATTGGTTGGTGGACGTGTGGAAGCGAGATTTTGATAACAGGAGGGAAAGATTAAAGTAGATAATAGATAAGGTGGATCCAGGTATCGAATGAGTCAAGGAAATCAGGGTGGACTACGCCTAGTATTTGAAGCTAGTGACAGGATACGACATGCCCGCGGTGCAAATGGATCTAGACAAAATAAAACCTTATTTCCATAAGGTAATGGAGGATGGGACGTCCAATGAGATAACCATAGTTTTCATGAGTTTTTCCGCTCATTCCTTTGCCCAGTCGGAGTTGTTCAGAGATCACGTCGCAAAGTATGACAAAGACTGGAAGAAGCTTGAAGACAACTTGAAAGAATGGAGTTATCAAATGCTATGGTCTGAAATCATAGAGGTTGACAAATTCCAACCGATGATTATGAAATTCATGGCATATGCAGCTTTGAAGAAGTAGGAAGGAAACCCTATTATCAGTGAAGAGCTCCTAAAGGAATAGCTATAGCAAAAAGAGCAATCAGCAAAAGACAAAATGCTACAGTGTTGTTACTAGATGACAAAATAGGGATATGGAGAAAACTATATTTTTAAATTGTAATATATTGGGGGTAGGTAGAACCCTAGTTTGTAGTGAATCTTGGCCACACAATGAGATTTAATCTTGGCCATTTGTTCTACTTTTTGGGAACTATAAATAGGGAGTCTCCTCTCATTTCCAAAGAGAGTTGAGTTGTTGTAAAGACATGCTGCTGAAATTTATAATGAAAATACATTGACTTGGTGCATTTTCTGAATTCTTCACATATTCCATGATTCAATCTCCTTTGTTAGATGCTTTATTTAGATTTACATTATTGTTTTAAGTTAGATTTCAATTGCTTGAGTAGATTTTAGTAATGATTTTATGTAGTTGTGAAAATTGTTGTTGTGTAGATGCCTTCCTTGCCCATACTTTTTGCTATTTCCGCTAGTAAATAGCTGTGCAAAGTTAGCCTTGGCTTGAATTCAAAGCTGCTCCACACTTTTATCTTTGTTCATGCATATATATGGTGAATGAATGGTGAAATATTTGCAGGCCTTAGAAGATAGCACAAATTTTATGAGATTGTGAATTTTCTGGTTAAGTGAAATTATGTTTGAAGGAAGCTATCCACGACATGAACTCCATGATTACTGTTCATAGTTTATTGCAGATCCAGGAACCTTCTCTCTTCCCTGCTCTTTTTTTTTTTTTAAGAAACAGTATGTGCTAAGGTTTATTGCACATTGTAAATCCAAAATTAAAGAAAACACTGAAGTTTTAGATTGTTGTTTGAACCTATAGCAAATTGCACCATAACTCCCATCTCAAAAACTTCAAAAGTTAAGATCCACTCCGCATCCAGCTATGTAATTCCGCCCTGTGATTACCAGCAAAATCACATGAAACATTAACTGAGGAATTCCATGCAAGTCATGACCTGACACCTGAGAGACCTTCGGAAAATTTTCAGCAACTTGTCCGTTGGAGGTTTCCTTTCAAGAGGGGTGATGCATCTATGCATTGCCTGTGTTGAGAAAGTGTATAAAACACCCATCAACAGAACTTGTACTAGAAGGAGGGCCTTGTGAAGCTATACCGAATTGGATCATTCTCCCCAGAATGATTTCAAAGAGTTTTACGGTCGACACCAAACAAGGGAGAATTTCGAGAGTTGTAGCCCCCCACAAGGGCAAAGCAAACTAAGGGAGGAAACGTCACCTCTTCCTCTTCCCTTCCACCTTCACCTCCATTCAGATCTTGTTCATCTTCCACCCAACCATACCAAACTTCTTTTCCATCTCTTGTCTCAGGCAGCCAGGAAGTTGCCTCTCTCCTGGCCCTGTCAACGCAAGGTACAGTCCAAACAACCGCAGCCCAAGTGCAGTCCCAAGCTGCTGTTTTACAATAGGTGCAGTTCCCAATTGCTATTCTTCAACAACAAACATCACTTCCACCTCCCGCCATGGCTTGGTTGCCACAAAATCCTTCACCATTACAATTCAACGCTTACCACAATATGCCCAAGAATCTAGAAGGCTTCTATTCAAAATTCCATCCTCGTGACATGCAAAGGACTGCAGAAGAACACATTAAGATATTTGAAACAACAATTACAGATATGCAGGTTGGTCATGAAGAAATTTCATGCTGCCTTTTTCCACATTCGTTGGGCAAGGAGGCCTTTTATTGGTACATCAATTTGCCGAGGGGGTCCATTACTTCATGGGACCTCATGAAGAATGCTTTCTTGCAGAAGTATAAGATTCCAAATAACCGCTCAGAGCTGTACCAACAGCTTATGTCTGTCAAGAGGGAATTTAATGAACCTATTGGATCCATTAATGATCGTTTTCATCATGCCTTTATAAAACTTTAGGATCCATACATACATAATGATGTTGTTTCCCTTCTCGTCTACTATGCAGCATTGGATAATCTCACGTCAACATTGGTAAAAAGGATGCGCCCGCCGCTCACCCCGCTAGTAACTGCTTATGCGGAGGCTGTTGTCGCTAGTGCGGATTTGGGAGAAATTTTTTTCGGTCCGCTGCCTTCTTTGGGACTAGTAGCTCATCTGATGCAAGTTCAAGGGCTTAATCAAGCATTTGCTCACTAGACTCCTCTTATGAACCAGGTGCCCTAGCTGCCCATCATTCCGCACCCTAGACAACCCATGAATTACACACCTCTCGGGCCTTCTTATTTATAGCCTCAACAACAAAAAAGTTATCCTTAGGCTCCCCAATAATAACAAACGTACTCTTAGTAGTCGCAAGCACCTTTGTACTTGTCGAGACCAGAATTACCCCCTGTACATCAAAATTAGCCAGTGGCCCCGTCTATCTTTCTCCAAAATCCAGTAACGCACCCAAGCAACAATGCTAAGAAGGAAAAACTTGAAGAGCTAACCAAGATGATAAAGAAAATGTCTACGAAAATGACACATCTAAAGAATCAGAATAACCAATTGCAGGTATCCCAGCATAGCATCCAAGCTAATTTTAATCAAGAAAACTGAGACAACAGGGATGGTCAGGACAATCAGGAAGCAAGCACTTCTTCCGAGCAGAACTATGATAGAGGGCAGAATTGAAAGAATTTTTTTTAAAGGAGACCTTCTTAGAGGCAGAATCACACATGGAATACAGAGCCCAATAATAGAGGTATCCCTACTCCTCTTGATCAACCAACCAACAATGATAAAATGACGGTGGGGTATATCTCACTGAGGTAGCATTGTCCAGATGGTGCCAGATTCACAAAACCAGCAGACATTCCGAGTTGGATTGTCCTAAATTCTAGACAATTGCTGAAATCTTCCAAGTGGAGGTCCAAAATGTTGTTGATAGTGCCAGTTGCAAAGACATCATTCCATCTGAGCCTTATGAATCTTCTTGTCTCGTGGTGAACCAAGCGCCATTCCCGCAATCAACCGGAGGTCGAACCTACCCCCGTTGAGAGCGAAGAAGTGCAAGAGGTAAGTAACGAACAAACCTTGGCACAACTCTTCGATTTAGTAGATAATGGTCCATTAGATGAGGGAGAAATGCATATAGATGAAGTTCACATGTTCCACTAAAGAAAAACTCCCTACTTCCTTAGAAATAGGCAGGTGGGTGGACCCTTTACAACTTCTACTCCACCAAACAATTTTACTACCCCGCCTGACCCTAATGCCAACAATAACCTCAGGCTTCCCCATGTACCTAATCAATACCTTAACAAGGATAGGCCTCAAAATCAGTCACAAAATCAGCCTCTAGGCCAACCCCAAAACCCGTCCAACCAAACGAAAACCCAACCTTCCAACTCTGCCATAGGCCGAGCCTTTGACTTTGAAATCGAACAAATGGGTGAATACATGGAAGAGGAGTTCAAGAAAGTGAAAATCAGTTTGTCTACCATTGAACTACTCAAAGTCCTTGCTGTAAGGCATTCCTTTTTTAGGGTACTTAATGGGACCCCATCCTCTAAAACGACACAGGAGGCATCAGCTAAAAGAGTCACCTTTGAAGAACCCAGGCAGGAACCTGTAGTTCATGACAGCACAGGGAAAAGGAAGGATGTTCCCCAAAATCAATCTACGGGTAAGCTACCCGAAAATGAACCAGATTAGAACAATAGGCATATCTCCAAGGATCAGCCACCTAGGAAAACCAAGGATAGAACCGACGATAAAGACATGGCTCAAGTGGCTCAGGTAGACACGCCTATGGGCCTCTTCCAAGGAAAATTTGAAACTCCCCCTTTCCTTACTACCATACAGATATTTGGGAAGAATTTGTACAACTGCCTTCTCAATTTAGGAGCATCTGCTAATGTTATGCCCCTTGCAGTGTGCAAGGTGCTTGGGATTACCCCACACTCTCAAGGAGGAAAGTGACTTAGCTGGAAAAAATAGAGATCAACATTGTGGGAGAAATGAATCGAATCCTAATGCAAATTTTCATAGATCCAAGAATAAAACAAGTCATTGATATTGAAGTGGCTGGCATTCCTGACCCCTATGAGATCATCTTGGGCAGAGACTTCACTAGATCGTTGAATGGATATGTCACTACAAACCATTCTCACATGTGGTTGCCATGGAAACGGTTGCCAAATCAAATCTGTATAGACCGCGAGCCCCGTATGAAGTACATGATCATGGAGTACAACAACCTAAACGAGCTGTTGTTTTTTGAGACAAAATTGGGAAACTACTATCCCTTCGCCTGCTAGAACAAAGTTAAACCCCAAGAAGAATGGTCTATTGAAGTCCTCTTGGTGCAGTGCAGCCCTTCGACTGACTTCACTCAAATGCCTCAGAGTACAGAGATGTTGGTAGAATCAGATGATAAACCTGATGAAGATGATAACTTGGGACTACTCAATGGTTTCCAGGAATTCATGGAAAAGTGCGCAAAGAATCAACTCAGCTTGGGTGCCCAAATGGATTTCCAGGATCTCTTGCTACCAAATTGGTGCAGAATTCACAATGTTTCCCACTCTGAGTTCGATTGTTGCTTGTGCCAAACATCGGTGGAGCATGTTAAAAAATTCAATTGTCCCTTAGAAGGAGACACCAAAGGAGGAGCTCGCAGAACCACCCACTGTTAAACACACTAAGCTGCAAGACTCCCCAAAGCTCGTGGAGGCGACCGCCTAGCCAAAAGGAAATAAGAGCCAAGTTGGGCCTAAAGTCAAAGAGCTTTCCAACTTTTGGACGCTTCGATTCGATGGATCTATATCAAAACAAGGAGCTAGTTCCGGGTTCAAGCTCATCAGCTCAATGGGTAAGACCTTTCTTGCTGCCCATAGGTTGTAGTTTTATTGTACCAATAATGTAGCAGAATACGAGGCATTAGTGCATGGTATTCTTATGGCCTTAAAGAAAAATGTTAAAATGTTGCAAGTGTTTGGGGACTCCGAACTTGTAGTCAAACAAGTTAGAAAACTATATTCCTGCCATGATAGAAGACTTGCAAACTATAGGCATAGGTTCTAGGAACTCTTAGAAGGTTTAGATGCATTTAATATACAATTGATCCCTCGTGCTCAGAATCATACAACTGATGCTTTGGCTCAAGCAGCCAAGACTTTGCAACCCCTCTCCTTGTCTGGGCTTAAGAAATTTATAGTTGAGTTGACATCCACACCATCTATCCTAGATAATGTCACTCACTTTCAGGTTTTCAATGACGATAAGCACATCCTCGACTTCATCACAAGTTTTGATGTCTTCGCGACCCAAATAATTGATGAGGCTAATCCGGAAGAGGTTGAACTGGATGTAGAAGGGGTTATCAACCTCAAAACCAACATAATTCCTAGAAGTATGGTTTAGCTTGAACGAATATTTGACTTGGACCAGATCAGAGACAAGGATCAACACATAAAGAAGGAAGCCATAAGCAACCAGTGTGATGCTCACAACCTTGGGATTGCGGAGAAGATAAAAAATGTGTTTATTGGAAAAGTATGCATGCCCGAAGAAAAGAAGGGAATCATCAATGCATTGTGGAGGTATCATGATGTGGTGGCATGGAGCTATGAGGATCTAAAAACCTATGACACCTCCATGATCACACACACCATCCCTCTTAAGACAGAGGCCAGGCCTTTCCGACAACGACAATGTCTTATCAATGCCTTGCTAGAGCCCATCATTTAAAAGGAGGTACAAAAGTTAATCTCAGCAAGAATTATCTTCCTAGTTAGGCATTCCACATGGGTGGCCAATTTGGTCCCGGTTAGAAAAAAGAATGGAGAAATCAGATTGTGTGTAGACTTCCACAACCTGAACAGAGCTTCAGAGAAGGACAATTATCTAGTGCCTTCATTGGATGAGGTACTGCAGATTGTTAACGGTTCCCAAATGATGTCCTTCCTTGATGGTTACTCTGGATATAACCAAGTAATGGTGCAGTATGAAGATCGCCATAAGACAACGTTCACCACTAAGTGGGGAACCTTCACTTACAGGAGAATGCCCTTTGGGCTCATCAACGCTGGTGCCACTTTCCAACGTGCCATGGATATTTCCTTCAAAGGTCTGATTGGAAAGTGCATAATCATATACATGGATGATTTAACTGTATTCTCCAAGAGCCAGAATGATCATGTCTCCAATTTATGCAAGGTGTTTTAGAGGTGTAGGGAGTTTGGAGTTTCCCTTAATCCAAAGAAGTGCATTTTTGGCGTGACAGAGGGTAGATTGCTTGGACACATCATTTCAGAGTAGGGAATCTCCATAGACCCTAAACGCATCCAATCCATGCTAAAATTTTTTCCTCCAGGCAGTAAGAAAGAATTGAAATCTTTCTTCGGAAAGATCAACTTCGTCAGAAAATTCATCATGGGCTTTGTTGAAATTGTCAAACCACTCAACGCTATGTTAAAACAGGTTTCCAAAATTGAGTGGACTCCCGAAGCCAAATAGGCTTTTGAAGAAATCAAAAGGGCTATTGCTGAGGCACCTGTGCTCATCAACATAGAATATCTGAAGCCATTTTATATCTATTCATTCGCTTTAGAGCATTCCTATGCCAACATTCTGACTCAGAAAGATGATGAAGGGAATGAAAACCCGATCGCCTTCATGAGTGCTCATTTGAAAGATGTCGAATTGCGCTACCATAACGTAGAAAAGAAAGCCTATGCCCTCATTAGGGGAGTGAAGAAATTTAGGCATTATATCTTGTGCAATAAAGTGTTCGCCATTGTCCCCGACCCAATAGTGAAAACGCTACTTATGCAAAATGAATTGGGTGAACCAAGAGCTAAATGGGTCATGCTGCTTCGGGAGTATGATATGGAAATCCAACCAATGAGGTTGGTAACATGACATGCCCTCACCCGCACAATTGCTGAAGCAACAGCAAAGGCAAGACTTGAACTTACTGTGCAGCAATACCAACTAGAAGATGTTTCCCCAGGAGAGTGGTATAAGGATGTTTATTATTATTTGCTGAATCACAAGTTCCCACCTCACCTACAAGGAGTCCAAAAACATGCTCTCGGACTCAAGAGCAACAATTACATGTTGCAGGGATCCATTTTATACAAGAAAAATCATGAAGGCATCTACTTGAGATGCCTTGGTAAGGAAGAATCAGATCGAGTCTTGAATGAGTTTCATGACAAGTTTGGCACAGGTCATGGATCCAGACCTTCCACTGCACATCAGATACTAAGAAAATGGTATTATTGGCCAACGGTCTTCAAGGATACTTATTGTTATGTTCGCTCATGTCACATGTGTCAGACCGCCGCTACCAAGGAGAAGAATGTTGATGTCCCCTTGTAGCCTGTGTTGGAGGTGAGGCCGTTTGCGCAATGGGGTCTCAATTTCATTGGTTCGGTAAGCCCTTCGTCGTCTACGGGACATAGGTATATTCTTACCGCTACTAATTATTGCACTAGGTGGACATAAGCAATTGTATGTAAGCAATGCACAACTGAGGTAGTTACAAATTTTTTGGAAAGTTTCATTTTAAATCGCTTCAGTTGTCCTTATGCATTAGTGTGTGATAATGGACCGACTTTTGATTCATTAAAATCTACTAGTTGGGCCTTCGACTACGGGATTGCTCTTAAATTTTCATCAAATTACTACCCTCAAGGCAATGGCCTTGCCGAGTCTACAAATAAAAACATGATCATAGTGATCAAAAAATTGCTCGATAGGAATCCCAAGGACTGGCATACCCAGCTTCGATTCGCCCTTTGGGCAGACCACACCCGCCACAAGGCTTCCCTTGGTGATTCCCCATTCCATCTTGTTTACGGCCTAGAGCCCATATTTCCTATCCACTTGAAAATTCCCACTCTCTAATTCATCAACGAATTTTACGAAGGGAGAGATCGTAGAGAAGCTCGATTAGCTGAGCTCTTGCATTTAGAAGAAGTCTAAGACTATGCAATAGAAAATTTCGCCAAACATTAGTGTGTGGTTAAGCGATGGTTCAACCGCCGAGCCAAAATCAAGGCCTTTAGAATTGCAGACTTAGTCCTGTGTTGGGACAAGGCCCATGAGAAGAAAGGGGGACACAACAAATTTGACAAGCTTTGGCTTGGCCCCTTTTAAATAGCTAAAATTTTGGGAGACAATGCTTTCTGCCTAAAGACCTTAACTGGTGAAAACATCCCGTTGCCAGTCAATGGGCAACACCTCAAACATTACTTCCAAGCTTGAGCTCTGTCGAGCTCTTTCTTGTAAATATATGTATGTAGGTTAGAGTAGGTTGCCTTTTGGCTTGCTTGCATTTTGTTGTTTCTCGTTGCTCTGTTTTGCTTGTTCCTTGACTATTTTGTTTCGAGGAGGGTGTCCTTTGTTTTGTTGCGGTGGCCATGCTAGATTAATGAATGGTTTGCTTCGTTGTCCATCCTTAATGTTCTTCAAATAAGCATTCATTCCCGACTATTGGTCCCTGAAGGCTTCCTAGGAGTGGTTTCCTTGTTTGAACTCTGCTTTAGAACTTGACCCGTGGTTGGTTCTTTTTACGGATATCTTAGATCTTCCACAAAACACATATTAAATATTTCCAAGGGACTGTACAATGGATGCTATGATACCCTAGTGAGTGAAAAATCTTGAGTTTGCTCCAGTGACCACTGCGGTTCCCAAACCCATTGTAGGCTCCAGTGCTTACACAGTCGAGCGAAAGATAAGTGAGAAAAGGAAAGTTGAAAGTAACATCAAAATACAGAAAATAAAATTCTAAAATCAAGCAACTATATGGGTGTGTGGATAACTCTATCGAGGCTATGGATACCTGGTTGGCAATAGAGCAATATCCGTGGGATCACAACAACAACTTCATTGGGGCTATGAACGCCTGACTGGCAACAGAGCAATGTCCAGGTTACTTTTGGTGTTGGATGGTTTATGTAGCTTGCTCGGTTGGAGTAGCAGCCACTTGTCACAGTTCTGAGATGTCTTGTAGACGGACCCAACTAAGGATCCTGTTCTCCTAGTTCACTCTTGGGAGCTTGCTCCTGGTCTACGAAACTAGAGATTTTGGGTCCAAAATGAACGCTTATCCCTAGAACACTTGGGAGCATTTCCCAGCAGAGTCACCATTTGTTGTGCCCACAACACACACACCCCATTCTGAACGGGGACCCTCTTTTCTTTCGCTCTGTCAGGTCCTGGAGCCTTTCGGACTTTCCTTGGCAGTTTTCTTCTGCCAGAAGCCTTGGGGCCTGGCGGGCCTGCCTCGCTGGGTTTCCCTTGCTGGGTTTTGTTTGGGTGTTCGCCATTCTCAAACGATGGAGGGTTCCCGCTTTCCCGAACCCCGGGCCCTAGTTCCTTGTTTTCGCCGATTTAAAAGTTGCAAATTTCGGGGTGCCTTCACCCATGCCGGGTTTGGTTCGCTGGAATTCTATCCCCAGATTTCCTTGCAGACTTCGCTGTTCCCGACGGCTGATCTGGGGCATCTTTCTGCCTCCCGGGTCCCGGGTCCTCCTTCGCCGTCGGCTTCCAAAAGCAAGTTTACAATGACCATTTTGCCATGTCCTTCCGGACCCTGGACCCTGGACTTCCCGCTGCCGTTTACTGATTTTAAAACCACTAACTCTTGGTCGGTCATACCGACATTAAATGAGGCCATTAAATGCAGATGAGGGTATACATATTGGGTCCCAACCTGTCATTTTCATTTGTCAAGTTTGTAGAAGAAGATCAGAGTGCTTGCTATAAGAGATTGGTGCATCCATCACCTGCCGCCCTCGCTCTGAGATCACCATTTGGCCACCCGTTGTCGATTTCACACCTTCTACTATCAGGTTTTCAAGGTAGGTTCGTCGTTCATTGTACCGAGAAGTTTTCTATTATTTTATGTTTAAAATAATGAACAACATGGGCAAAAAAATGAATTCAATTGATAGAACACACTGAAATGCAAAAAACCCATGTCTTTAAATTTTGAAGAACCTTTGAAACTTCCCCCTAAGATCAAGACAAAACCTAATCATGCTGTTGTCGTTCTTTGTGCAGGGTGTTCGCGCCCTCCGGGCCCGACCCCTCCAGATGCTATTTAAAACTTAGAAAATGATAACTTTTCAGCGGCGAAATGACCTCTTGGGCCCGCCACCATAGACCTCCATCGGTTGATTGCCGTCGAACTTGTCAAAAACACAAAATATGGCCTCCCTTTGAACCTCCCAGGCCTGCCTCGCCGGGACGCCTATTCTGGGATTCCCCAGGGTGTTCGCTATTTCGAACAACAGAAGGCTCCCACTTTCCCGAACACCGGGCCTCGGTTCATCAAATTCCGCCTAGTTGAAAATACAAACCTTATACTACCTCTGTCCGCGCCGGGTCTGGTTCACCAGATCTCCGCCCTCGGAATTTTGTAACGACCCCGCCATTCCCAAATGACAAAGAAGGTGCGCCTTTTCGCCCTTTGGGGTCCATTCGCATAGTTGCTGTCTGAAGTGTTAGATTTACAAGGGCTGTGCCAACGCTCTGTCAGGTCCCGGTCCACAAACTGTCGTCCGCAAAATTCCGTCACAACTTCGCCGTTTCAAATAACAATTTGTAAGACGTCTCCCCACCTCCCGGGCCCTGGCCTTTTAGTTGCCGACCCTGCCTTCCGGGCTCCATCCGTCGGGGTTCTGTTCGCCTTCGGTCGATGCAAAAGGGTGAAATGAGCACGTCTTCCCGAGATTCGAGTTCCGACCCCTCGATCACCTAGAAAAAACTTCGCAGAGAAAACCAACGGCCAATCGCTCTGCCGAGTCTGGTCCTCTGGGCTGCTCCCTTCAGACTTTTGTGCTGCATCTGTTGTTTTCAAGCAGCAAATCACCATTGCCTTTCCGCACCCTCGGGTCCGAACACCTTAAAGTCCGTAGAAAATCATCGACCGAATTTTGACTTTCTGGGTCCTGGTCCCCGAAGTTTCGACCCCAGAATTTTGTTTCTTCCAAGGTGTTGCAAACAACGAACTCCTAGCAGCTTTCTAACCCTAAACCTCCAGGTGCTCCTAAAGTGGTCAAAATAACCTCAAACTTGAAAACCAATCTCGACCCACGTGCTAAAATTTGACCCTCTTCAACACGAGCCTTTCAAACCATCAAAATGTGAAGACGAGAGAAACCACCCAGATTGCCCCAACCCATTATCCCTTTCCAAAACAACATTCCTTCCAGGGAAATTCGGCCCCTTGGTCCCGGATTGTCCAACAGCCCTTCAGAAAGTGACTAACGACATATGAAAGAGAAAATTTAACTTCGTTAATCATATGATGTCTAATTGGATTTTTTCCATGAGATTTTGACTAATGATAATGCTTTTGGTATTTGGTTGTACTCATTATGTCCGTTTTTGCAGGCTATATGGAATCGGGTGCAGGACCCTCGGGAGCAGCTACAGATAAAGAAAAAGGAAAGAAAGTAGACAAAACTCCTCGTGGAAGAGAAGACAAATATCAGATGAAATACCAGTTCTAGGGTGAGCCTCTGCATTCGAAAATCATCACCGACTGGAAGGAGATCATCGACACCAATATCAACCACGTCGATATTGATGAATTCAAGCAAAGGGTTAGAGTCCACCCAAAAACTGATAATGGAAGATCAATCAGGTAGAGTGGGATTGTGAAAGCGACAAACTTCCCTATGTCTCTCATTGCCTCTGAATTGGTCATGGCCTACCGGCCCCAAACAAGAACCATCGTTGATAGAGATGGGAACATCCTCGCTGACATGTCAGCCAAGGGAATTACTAAAACTTTCCACATTCCCACCTTTGAGGAAATGGAGGTTCCCACCATGGAGGAAGGAAAAGAAACTTGGGATGAAAACCCGATGGGCTGCAAAAAGTTGATAAATCAATATTGGCTCAAGGAGAAAAGAGGCAGCGCTGCGAAGGTTCCCCAAGAACTCTTTCGCAACGATTTCTATGAAGACTACCATGACCTAGTAACCATGCTGAGCCAGGTAATGGGTCTCCCTTCTGCTGTGTTTTTTCAAGAATGGATGGTATACTTTGTTGAAAAAATTCTCCGTGGGGACGAAGATGTCACCACAAAGGCCACATTCTATTGGGGAGGCATCATAAGCGACTACTTCCATGAGTAGTTTATGAACGTGAAAAAGAGCTCTAAATTCTACATGACCTCCTATCTGGACTATTCACTGGAAGAGCAAAGGTAGTACAACGGATTATTTGTGGCACCTGATGAGGAACCACATACTTCATGAAAAGGGTACAGTTGTTTCCTATACCAAACCAGGTTGAGGAGGATGAAGGCACTATCATGGATCCCCAGTATAATGCAGTCTCCAACTTGCCGTTGCCTGTGGTAGATTGGGATGAACAGGAGGTCGATGACCTCAACATTATGACTAAACTAATCATGGCTCAAACCAAAGAATGGATTGATGGACAAGTAACCCAATTAAAGCAACAAGGGGTTGTCCTGACATATGAAGGGCTCAAGAGTGAGTCTACTGCCATAGAGGATGTCACTGCTGCAACTTTAATGGGCGGGACATCCAAATCTCCTTTGCTCACCAGATCAAAAAAGAGGAAAGGGAATGAAATAGAGCAGTCTCCAAATCCTAAGGTGTATGCAAGGACAGATTCAGGAGGCTCACCCTCCAAAAGGCCCAAGCGAATAGGAAGTGCCATGGAGCAACCAGATATTCAAGAAGGTGAAGAAGAGAGGGCAGATCAACCGAAACTCCTTCCGACTCCCCTTGTTCCAACTACCCTGCCATCTATTTCCCAGGCCATGGTCACCACGTCCCCACTCGAAAAATATCCCCTCTTAGCTCTCCCAGATCTTCATGGACCCCACCATTCAGATTGCCTTAGCACGGGTCCTTACCAATGTTGCGCCCTCGCAACCTCCAATGAGACCGCCAACAAGGGAGGCCACAATGTTAATTTCTGAGGAATGGGAGATACGGGAGCAAGAAGCCTCGAAGACAATGGAGGAGGAAGCCGATGAGTACCATGAACACCCTGAGTATGAACACCAGATGATTGACAAGGTGGTCTACGAGGAAGAAGGAACGGGGTCTTCCGAGAGCAGAGATGAAGAGGAGGGGGCAGGTGGTAGAACTATTGTGTAGACCTTTGATGATGATCTCGAAGAGGAAATGGCCAGACAATTGAAGCATGATGAAGAAGAGATAGAAAGGACACCTCCCAAAGAAGAGCAAGAAGGTGGCAGAGTAGTAGAGGACATAGAACTCCCTACAGGGGAAAAATAGCTGGAGGTTGTACCACCTCCTAGAGAAGAAGGAGGTATTGAGGAGGACAAGCTTGAGGAGCATGGGAATGAGGACAAAAAAACTGAGGAGAAAGGGAAGGAAATTGAGATAGAGGAAAGTCCCCAAGGGATATTGACTACTAAGCCTCTTGTCAAATGCCTCACATTTATCCAAGACTCCGATGAGGAAGAAGGAGACAACACCAAAATGAAAGAAAAGACTCCCATAGGTGAACAAACGGAGATTCAGATAGAGGGAGGCAAGGATGATCGAGAATTGCCCAAGGAAAAATCTACCATGCCCGAATCGCTGGAGGAGCAACTTGAAAAGAATACTCCCACCCCAAAGGACCCAAGAGCAAGGCTAGAAGCTATCCTAGCCCGAGAACAAATATCAACCAAGAAGGAGAAGAAGCCTAAAGTTAGGTCTAGGGTAACGATGGATGCCTCCGGATCTCGAACAGTGCAGATAGCAACACCAGTGGTAGGCGAGAAGGGTGTAAGCTATAACGTTTCCACCATTAACTTAGGGACTGCTACCAGAGAGCAGAAGGTGGAACATCTTGAAGAGTCAGTAGCTACGGTGGTGCACCTAATACAACAAGATAAGGTGTCGAAAGACAAGCTTAAAGCACAAGTAGCCGCCTTGACGGATTACATCCAACAATGGTCTTGACTGGATGACATGCCTACCACGTCCGCAGCTCCGCCCCAATTGTTGTCCAAAGAACAAATTGAAAAACTGGAGAAGAGGAAGAACTTGGATAAGACTACGAAGAGCTACTTCTGACAAGTCTTGTATGTCGGGAACATGGGTATTAGCTGGGCTGTTTGGATGGCCAACAAGTTTTTAGATTTACAGTAGGCCCTGGAGGGAACCAAGAAGCTCTACACCGACTTCCCTGCAACATATAATTCCATCTATCCAAAGATTGAGGCCATCCTCCAGCTACCAAAGGCCACATGGGAAAAGGAGCTCGCATTCAAAAGGGAAGACCATTGGTTGGTGGACATGTGGAAGCGAGATTTTGATAACAAGAGGGAAATATTAGAGCAGATAATAGATAAGGTGGATCCAGATATCGAATGGGTCAAGGAAATCAAGGCAGACTGCACCTGGTATTTGAAGCTAGTGACGGGATACGACATGCCCACAGTGCAAATGGATCTGGAGAAAATAAAACCTTATTTCCATAAGGCAATGTAGGATGGGATGTCCAATGAGATAACCATAGATTTCATGAGTTTTGCCGCCCGTGCCTTCACCTAGTCGGAGTTGTTCAGAGATCACGTCACAAAGTATGACAAAGACTAGAATAAGCTTGAAGACAACTCGAAAGAATGGAGCTATCAAGTGCTACGGTCCGAAATCATAGAGGTTGAAAAACTCCAACCGATGATTCTGAAATTCATGGCATATGCAGCTTTGAAGAAGTAGGAAGGAAACCCTATTATTAGTGAAGAGCTCCTAAAGGAATAGCTACAACAAAAAGAGCAATCAACAAAAGACAAAATGCTACAGTGTTGTTACTAGATGACAAAAGAGGGATATGGAAAAAACTGTATTTTTAAATTGTAATATATTGGGGGTAGGTAGAACCCTAGTTTGTAGTGAATCTTGGTCACACAATGAGATTGAATCTTGGCCATTCCTTCTACTTTTTGGGCACTATAAATAGGGGGTCTCCTCTCATTTCCAAAGAGAGTTGAGTTGTTGTAAAGACATGCTGCTGAAATTTATAATGAAAATACATTGACTTGGTGCATTTTCTGAATTCTTCACATATTTCATGATTCAATCTCCTTTGTTAGATGCTTTATTTAGATTTACATTGTTGTTTTAAGTTAGATTTAAATTGCTTGAGTAGATTTTAGTAATGTTATTCTGTAGTTGTGAAAATTGCTACTGTGTAGATGCCTTCCTTGCCCATACTTTTTGTTGTTTGTCGCTGGTAAATAGCTGTGCAAAGTTAGCCTGGGCTTGAATTCAAAGCTGCTCCACACTTTTATCTTTGTTCATGCATATATATGGTGAATGAATGGTGAAATATTTGTAGGCCTTAGAAGATAACACAAATTTCATGAGACTGTGAATTTTCTGGTTAAGTGAAATTTTGTTTGAAGGAAGCTATCCACGGCAGGAAGTCCATGATTACTTTTCATAGTTTATTACAGATCCAAGAACCTTCTCTCTTCCCTGCTCTTTTTTTTTTTTTTTAAGAAATAGCCTGTGGTAAGGTTCATTGCACATTGTAAAACCAAACTTAAAGAAAACACTGAAGTTTTAGATTGATGTTTGAACCTATAGCACATTACACCATAACTCTCATCTCAGAAACTTCAAAAGTTAAGATCTACTTCACATCCAGCTACGTAAGTCCGCCCTGTGAGTACCAACAAAATCACATCAAACATCAACTGAGGAATTCCATGCAAGTCATGACCTGACACCCGAGAGACCTTGGGGAAATTTTCAGCAATTGCCTATTGGAGGTTTCCTTTCAAGAGAGGTGATGCATCTATGCATTGTCTGTGTTGAGAAAGTGTACAAAACACCCATCAACAGTATGCTAATGGCCCAAGTATCCAAAAGAATAACGTTGTTGAAGCTATTGGGATTAAATTCAATATCAGGGAAGCTCACAAATGGGACATAGAAATTATTAATGAAACTGATTCTTGATCTCTTTTGAATAATAGGGAGTCAGATACTACCGAGAAATGGAGAATGTTGGCATTGGTAATGGACATAGGACCTATTCAGTTTTCCAAGCAAACTCATGCCAAACAAAATTACAACAAGGTGATTGATTTTCTTTCAAAAAGGGCCACCAGGTTGAATCCATGGCATTGGGTATCATCATGTCTCTAACTCTCAAGCATTAACAAAAATGTAAACTCACAAAGATGTCACTAGTTTAGTGATATTGATAAGTACAACATTATAATGATCGATAATGACAACCATCATTTCCCACCTTGCACCTGGTTCTACTTTTAGCATGTTTTTACTCTCTTGTAACGCCATTTCTTAATTATGATGTTTTAGAAGGATTCAATTGTATAGTTTTTGAGTCAAACTTATTGACCTATATTTCATGACTAGTGGTTCACATGAACCTATCTCTCATGAGCTTGAATGACCCACTATACACTCATTGCATCTAGGTGATGTCCACAAGAATAACCATTTCTTAACTATTTTTACTTAAGAAGTAATTCAAATTTTTGAAGGCTGTGACTAGCTATTATTTGTGACCAATCTATCATAGACCTCTTTGACATATTTTGTTTCATATAGTATTTACTTTGAGGAGCACCTATATGTAACTTATGGCAACAATATAAAAAAATTAGCATGTGCTACATGAAACGAATAGGAATAGCTTTGATGCCTTGTACTGATTACAATTCTAAGTAGCTTCTTTTTATTCATATAATGCAGTAACTTGCTTGTTTAGGGAGCTTAATATTCTTAAATTAAGTACATGCTAAAAGGTAAATTAAACCATTGACTTTACAAATTACTATTTTCTTTTGATTTAATTTAACTCTATCAATCAAAAAGAAAGAAATTATATTAATGCTGACAGGTACCAAAGGAGGTCAATGAGACTAAAAAGTACAGAAGTCACAATAGCTAATCAGTTTTACAACAGCAACAAATAAAGTATCTAAAACTGGAAAACTAAAAAACAACAGGTGGGGTGGATCTAAATATTGAAATCTTGGACAAGCTAGTATTTACAGAATTATGTAGCAGATGTAATGCTACGTGCCCTTGTGGAGAAGATAAGAAAGAGGAGCTAACGTTCTGTGTGGACATCAAAAACCATCATCTGCAATACTGATTTCAAAGACCAGTTGGCACTTCATACCCAAAAACCAGGTAGATATTACAGTGAAACAAAATCCTCAACAAGGGCTATGCCGCTTTGTTTTATTTAAACAGCCTTGTAATTTACTAGAGTGTAACAAAATGCCCAACAAGGGCTACTCTAATTTGTTTTAAACAACCTCGTAATTTTTTAAACATTTATAGTGGCACGAACCACAAGACAAGTGGACCCCCAAACAAATGAGGATCCACAAAGCACAAAGGCACTTTAAGTTATATTAGTACCAGAGAGCTAGCACATCAACTGGGTATTTGCGCCCACAAAGTCTGCTCTCAGAGTTACAAAGCTTTTAGTACTGTAGTGCTTTATAAGCTTTCCTTATCTCCTAATTATTATATAAGGAGCCTTCTAGATAGAAAAGACCTGACAATGGGATGTTTTTGCTACCATTACTCATCTGTAACTCTTGACAACTAGCCAAAAAAGATTAGTAATATACTATACTAATTCAAAATGATCTCTTTACCATTCCAAACAGTTCAAACCTCCGTAACTTAGCTACATCCCAACACACACTTTTTAGATACTCTTTAGGTCCAGAAAAAAAAGTAAAAAGACTATTTGTGAGTATTAAATTATCACAATCTTCGAAATTATAAGCCCTTCTTGCATATTTCACGAGGTCTGTTGATTGGCTTATATGTCTTTTCACATGTGCCGCATAGACTATGGCATTGAAAGACTCACAGACGCAAGCGAGTTTTGTAATCGAGAAAGGGAAAGGGAGAAAGATGCAGAAAAAAATAGCTTAAAAGTAAAGGATCAAAAGAGATATCCTTTTATAATCTCTGTTAAAGATTTGCAACTCATGGCGCAATAATCAATGGCAATGCTGAAAACACAAACATAAGCATGCATTAGACAATTTCTTCCCTAACAAATAAGAATCAGAACTTCAAGAATAACAACTTATATTAATGCTTTAGATAGTATTGTTCAGCCACATACAATGAAATATTAACACGTCTGCACATATCCAGATAGGTTCCTCTGGAGTCTAACTATAAAAGAACTAAGAAAATACTTCATACATAAGGCTCATAAGCACATCTATACAAGGTAGAATCTAAACTACTTCATGGCATGAAGGCCTCTATATACAGGAAATATAACCCATCCTGCAATGGAAATTTACCCCAAAATACAAAAAATTGAATTTTTGAATTTCTCATGAAGAGAAGTCCAGTCGAAAGTTGAGAGACAAAAGGAACTGGATTGAGCAAGATCGCCCACATAAATGCCCTTTTGAGCAGTTGGAGTACTTTATAGATGGATGGAAGGTACTTGGCTTTGAATTTTTGATCAAGTACTTTGTAAATGCAATTGCCAAGGTAGTTGAGATTGATTATCAATTCTGGGAGGGGAGCTTCTAGGCTTAACTGCTGCTCAGTATCGATTGCAATAAGAGGGGGAAAGTTTAAAAACAATGGCCAAAATCCACTTGATGCACAGTGCTAGACTCCAAAATTTGATTATTGGGCTCCATTGCAAGCAAAATAATTGAGGAACAGACAATGGGGTACGCAGAGAGTCAGATTAGATTTGGCTGTGCACATCAGACAGTTGTCGTGATCTCAGGAGAAAATATGCAAGAGTTTTTACCTGAAGTCTCATGGCACCTGGTAGACATACTCCGCGAACCAAAAATAACTATAAGAGAATTGAAGGGTCAGCCCTGTCGCTAAAAGAAATGCTTAGCATTGAGGGAAGCTCTCAGACATGCCATGTTGATGTGGACCAATGGCGAGGATTGACACTGGAAACCTTTACCTATTGTATCTCAGGCCTTTGTGTGCCATTAGATGAAGTGTGATGTGGTGCAATTGTACTAACTGCATGGTGCACACCACAAAATTGCAAAATTTGAGTAATTTGCTTTAGCTGTGAGCCTTAATAAACATCATTGTAGCGAGCATTAATTGAAAATTCACTATAGATACCATTCATCTGATTAAGCATCGTCACATCCATTGGACTCGCAGATTAAGATATCATGTTCGCCAAATCAGTCATGCATAGAGTTGGAAGGGTTTGATATTTCAAAGGGCATACATGTCAGGACGGATACATGTCACACTCTTAAGTAATGGGAAAAGTAGAAGATACTATGGATAAAATAGTCTCATACATCAGAGATAACAGGCAGGACTGTTAGGCAATAAATCATATCAGTACGCAAGTTTCAAGTAAACACTTGAATAGCTGGGTAAGAAGGTACGAAAGACTACAGATAGCTGTATTATGGCTTTTTCATTAGTGTAAGAACAACTTTTCCCAATGATAATAAGAGGTGAATCGCATGGTACTATAAAGTTGTGCAGAAGCATGATAGTAAAAGAAATTCAAGTAGGATAAGTCAGCACTTCTAGTTTTCTGCAAAATATTTTCTTCAACAATGAAAGTGGGAATTGTGTTCGCTAAATCTGATTCACTGCTACTGTGTATAAGTTGAAAGTGGGGAGGCAGATTCTTTGCTCACGTGTGGTTCTGCATATGGCTAGATCATTCATTCTCACATGACTGAGAGAAAGTGGAGTGTTTGGAGAACTACCTTATTCTTGAGGGAGAAGTGTCCTAAATGTGGCAATGGGGTTTGTGATGGGGGTTGTTGTGGCGTGGGTAGTATGGGGATTTGCCTTTGTGAACCTCTGTAGAGGTGTAATGTTGATGATTTTGTGAGTGTTTGCAGTAAGGGCCCATATAGCTTCAAGCTATTGTTGAGTGTTTTCTAGTAATAAGTAAAGGTGACAAATTTTTACTTCAAACAATGTGTTAAGGTGTGCCAAGACAATTGCTTGTTACCGATCATTCTCTTGGTGTATTTGTTGGATTGCTTCAGCGTGTTGCTCCTCAATGAGTTTGGGTGGAGGTAGATTCTCCCTCGGTTCCCTTAAGAGTAGCTTCTACCCAAATCTCTTTCATCCTAGGACACATGAGTGTGAGAAGCTAAATGTGACCAAGGTGGAGAGAATATGAACAAAGATCTCGTAGGAATGTGGGTTTGAAGGTTTGTTTGTTTGGTTGAGTTTGTCTTGGTTGAGTTGATTGTTGTTTTGTTGGTTGTAAGCTAAATTTGGAGTGCCCGACTTGAATATGAGAGGTCCTAAGTTGTTGCATGTAGGTTGGTTTGTTTGATTGCTTTAATAAATTGAATGTTAATAAAATAAATAATTCAAACTAAACTAATGCTGAAATGAAAATTGAGAAATCAACTAATCTATGTTTTTGGTATTTTCTGGATTTTTATATGTTGCAAATAAATCTAATCTAACTACTTAAAAGAAAACTATGTTTTTTTTCTTGGTTTTCTTTGTTTTATGTGTCTACAAGCAAATAATACAAGCAAATAATAAAATGACAAGCTATTATTATTTTGGGTTTTTCTGTTGCAATAATTTTGATGAGAGAATGACCATGAAGCTGTTTATTTAATGCTTTCTTGTAAAATGAATTAACTTGCTGGTTTCTAAATGGAATAAAATAATTTAACTAAAATATCAAACTTACTTCCAACATTAAATCTATAGCTTGTGGTTGAATGCTTGTAACTCCATAGCAATGTGGAGCTCTACCTAGTTGACTAATCTATTCTAATTTACAAAAATAAATTATTCTATTGAAAACAAATGCATATAAATTAATCTCTCACCTAAGATATAAGCAATCCAAGATGTTGGTTGTGTAGTTGTAGATGGCATGAATGTCCTTAGCAGTTGAGCTTGGTTCCTTTCTCTCTTCTCTTAGCTTTAAAGAGGGAAGACTTGAAACTCAACAAATTTTGGAGGTAAAAGATCAGACAGAGCTGATGTAGAGCTAGTTGTGGAGCTTGGAAGCTATCAAATGAAAAGCTTGGAGACTATAGTGTGAGAAGCCTATGTAAGAGTGGACTTTGGATGTATTATCCTTGGAATTGGTAGCCATGCTTGCTATTGTAGTTGTGTGTGAGTAAGTTCAAGAAATAATTTCCAATAAGAAACGACCAAAAACACCCTTGCAAATTTACTTGGGGCAATACAAATATGGTTAAATCAAAAGTTGGCACCACATATTTTTCCTTGTCATTGGATCAAATGCATATTGTGCTACAATAGAATAAACTCATACACCATGATCCCAAATTAGACGTGAGACCATGAGACTCATGAATTCACAAACATAGAATGACATATTCATACAACAAATACATTGAGAACTCTAGTCTGAACATAGATTGTCACAATTTAATAACATCATAAGTCATGCACACATAATGCACATCCACAAAATATTATTTCAATAGATTAAACCTAAGCATATGCCTCATTTAAACCTTCCTCATCTCCCTTAATCTCATATACTTTTCACTAGTTTGTATGGTGAATTGTAGCTACAATTATGGTATCAAAAATTACTCTAGAAGTTGAATATGTAGATTTTATGAATATGTAGCTACATTTTGTATACACGTCTGCTAGAGAAATTCCAAAGCTCTCATTTGGCATAGGTTAGGAGGATGTTGGCAAAGGTTGTAGAGTTTGGTTTTAGACTTGCCAATTACATTTAGTTGAATTTTTTTAAATCCTTTTCAACAAATTTATTTTTTTAATATCCTACAATCAAGGCATTCCATGAGAACACATTTCTTTGAGACATTATGTCAAATCATTCATGTGCCTTGTCTATGCTTCATCATTTTGCATACATGTCTACTAGGGTAGTTTAAACTACAACATCTAAAAAAATTCCTCTATCCATTATCATGTGATGGATGTTCATACCTTGTTCTAAAGCTCCCATTTTGGCACAAGTAGGAGGGATTCTAACAAAGGTTGTGGAGTTTGGCTTTCCACTTGCTAATTGCATTTGGTTGAATTTTTCTAAAGGGTGTGTGCAAGAAGTTGAGTCCACTAAGTTTTGGCCAAAAAGTGGAAGTGTTTTCTCTGATTTTCAGAATTTGTCACATTTGACCTTAAGATTTGAAGCACTTAGAGATGGAATCTTAAAAAAATTCACTGATCATAAAATGTAGTACTCGGAGTCTAGTTTCCAAATATGCAATTTATTTCAATACCCAGATGATAAAAAATGATTTTCAATAGGAGTTTCTAAAAACCACTGTTTAAAAGTCATGTTTTTTTTACCATACCATGCACATGTACATCATCCATATTTTGACCTAAACAATCATATTTTTCTAAATCCTTTTAAGAAAATATTTGCAACTAACTGAAGCACGTTTTTCAATTTTTTTTGTAATTTTTTATTGAATATTTTTTTTGTTAAATTTTTATTGGCCATTTGTTGTTTTGAAAAATCATTGTGTACGTCCCACATAAGATGACCTAAACTTATCATTTTTTTTTCAAATTGAAAATAATTGTTTGAAGTACGTTTTGGTACAATTCGTTTTAGAAAAAAATATTTTAATAAAAAGTAAAATACCAAAAAACCCTGATAATTCAATTTTATGGACTAGTTTCATTATAAATTAATTAAAAAATAGAAAAAATAATCAAAATGTAAAAAAAATTTACATAGTTGGAATCTACACTATCTCATCTATAATGGGTTTTAATTTCGTAAAAAAATTCTGCAAACTAGGTCTTCAGACATATGTCCAGAGTCACTATTTTCTTATGACATTAACATGACCTTCAAGTTGCAGGTCAAACCAGGTCTAAAGCTTAGGTTCGGGTCCCCAAGCCATTTCTCGAATTGAAAACAAGCCAAAAACCTAACCAAAAATTCATATTTTAAAAAACGAGATCTGATTTTATAAAAAACAATTTTTTTATGGTTCTACAAAATGGTATCCCATTTTGAAAATTGCCAAAAATGGAAAGTTTTCAAAATGGGATCCCATTTTGAAAACTTTCTGAAAATGGAAAATTTTCAAAAATTGAAAGACTCCAAAAATAGAAAGTTTTCAAAACGAGATCCTGTTTTGAAAACTTGTCATTTTGAAAATTTTTCAAAATTTTTCAAAATGGGATATCGTTTTGGAAAATTTCCAAAAACGAGAAAATTTTCAAAACGGGGTCCCGTTTATTAAAAAGCGGGATCCTATTTTTTGCAAGCCGATTTCGTTTTTGTGCCCAAGGCAGAAACTTCCACATTTTGTGGACTCATCTTCTTGCATTTACCCTAAATCCCTTTCAACAAACATATTTTTGTGCATATCTTGCAATTATAGCATTCCATAAGACCACATGTCTTGGAGGCATTTGATTAAACAATTCACGTGCCTTGTTTATGCTTCTACATTTTTCATACATGTCTACCACAACATTTCCAACTATAATATCTAGCAACAACCCCCCCTTCCATTATGTTTTGATGGATGTTCATACCTTATTCCAAAGCTCCCATTTTGGCACAATTTGAGAGTATGCTAGAAAAAAAATTGAAGTGATTTTAACTACTACAAAATGAAAAGGATACATTAAAATCCTCAATTTCACCAAATTGGGATGCAACTTTAGTGTTATCAATTAAAAAAGTGAAGGATTTGCATAGAATATATTATGGAAGTAGTTATGCTCTAGCAGTCATAACAGACAACATTTCTCTCAACAACTGGAATGAACAAATCCATTCTCATCACCAACTATATTTTTAGGGTGGGTTTCATTGCTCTAATATTGTCAAGTAGGGCAAGGGATTCAAATTTTTTGAAGTTGTAACTTCTTTAGACATAGTTGTAGATGATAAGTCATACCATGCAACATTCAAACAAACACTTATGGCCATCCACCAAACATTTGCATGGGAAAAGAGTTTGAATTTTTTATATTAACAATAATCGTCGTTTGAACAAGAACAAACATTGGCGACAGGAATGGGCCCACATTTGTTACCTAAATAGTCAAAGCTTAGAGTGCGTTTTTAAAGCTCAACCACAAAGAATGAATCTTCTTAAGCCTTGCACATCCAAGTATATAATGGGTAGTTTAAAGAATATGGATCTTCATCCAAACCTACCATGTGTATTATTGCTAGATTCATATTAATATTATTCAACATATAATTGTCATAATTGCTTGTTGTATATGAATCACTTAAGTGGGTTGAAAAAGAACTTCAATAGATGACCATTCCATTTGAACAATACAAGACAATATGAATTCAACTTCAAATCATTTTAGCAAAGAACCCAACACATCTCAACATCATGTTCTTACTATAGATCACAATATTATAGATCAAAAAGTGATACAGAAATTTGTCTAGAACTCTTTCTTATTTGAAATTTATCTTATTGTCCTAAAAATAACTATAAACTTCATTGGAGAATCAATAACTCTTCTTTTTATGGATTTTGAATATGTTTCCTTATTTAGGGCTCTAAAACCCAAGTATTTGAAAATTAATTTGGATAATATTATATTATTGCGAAACTTACATAGAAAATTAAGTTGACAAACTACTTGTTAATTGCAGTAACCATGGTTGATAGTGGAACTAGAGCTCTGGAATTTTTAGGATTAGGAAATGACATCAACACCGTACAGATCAACGTAAGCATTACTGAATTTTTTTTGTTTTTTTAATGTATTGCTTGGTGAAAAGAGATAAAATCACACGTTTGTCATGATATTATCATACTATTGATAAAAACAACCCAACAAAACAGATAGTATTGCAGCAGTAAATACGAAACAACTTGTTATGCTGTTTCTCTTTTCTGTTTTCATACAGAAATTCAAGGTGAATATGATAATCATCGACTGTGGTTTAGATTTCGAAGCTGTTGGGTTTTTTTATTTAATTTTAAAATGAATTCCGACATATTGAATTTTTAATAGAGGAATCATGAAAACTGAAGGACATTCCAATGGTTATCATGTTATCTGAGAACGAGCAATTATTTTACACCATGTAATTATCGTTTTAGTTTTTGTTTAATGGGGTATTGAATTTTTTGCTAACTACTTTTACAGACTCTGCTGATTGTCTCCCGCTGAGAATATTTATAATAAAAGTTTGTATTTTTAATACCTGTGAAGGAGTCGAGCAATGACTTCGGAATTCGTCGTTAGTGCTGATAACACTGAATCTGAATAAACTATGAAAGAGATGAGTGTACAATGCACGCGTGAAGATTTTGCTTATGAAAGAAAGATTATTTTGTGAGTTTTATTTTTTGAAATCCACCGTGAGAATTGAGAAGGATGTAAGATGGTGCAATTAATTTAAATTATTTATATTTTTTTTTGTCATTCTGTATTTTTATATTTAAAATGATTTAACAATTTCAACTATGTAGTTTTTTGAGTCAAACTCATTGACCCATGTTTCATGAGTTGGAGTAGTACCTTGGGGAAAATTCCATGGTTAAGCGCGCTTGAGCTGGAGTAGTACTGGGATGGGTGACCTCCCGAGATGGCCCAGTGCTTCACAATTTGACACGCTATAGAAAATACCTCCTAGGGGAGAGGAACCAATAGTTTAGCATGTTTCAATAGTTGTGATAGTAGTTGTTTATACAATGTCCAATAGTTGTGATAGTAATTGTTCATATAATGCCCAATAGTTGTGACTTGACTACCCATAATTAAACAAAATGTATTCCTTTGATCTAAAAAGCAACAAATCATGTGATGCCACATTAGTGCTCAACTACCCATGTCGTGAATGCACAAGTATTGGCCTCACTTTTTTTTGGGGTCTTTTTGGACACCTTGACAAAAAGCATGCTGATGTGGCACTGAAACGAAAGTTATAAGTAGGGGACTTGCCAAGTAAGCTACTATAAAAAATTGGGAGTGATTTGAATTTTCCATGTAGGATTTTGAAAAGCGTGAAGTTAGGGTGCACAACTACTGGGTCCTCTCCCCTACTTATCAATTAAAAATATAATTATTTTTTATTAATATTTCAATTCTAACAATTTTTTCTATTTTTATTTTTAAAATGACTTAACAATTAAAAATTAAGGGTTTTTTTTTTTAAACAAAGAAAAGAAAAGAAATTGATAATATTGTAATGAAAAATAAAATTATATTTTATTAATATTTCAATTCTAATAAATTTTAAATTAGTTTTCCTTTTTTATTTAATTATTTATTAACTTAGTAAGTTTATTATTTATTATTATTTTTAATTTTTTTTTTTTAAAATTATTTGCATTTTGATATATTTTGACTTTGCATTTAGTTTATTCTATTTTTTTTAAGTTAGATTTAAGTTTTAAATTTATTTTAACTATTTATTTTTTCTTGTGAAATTACAAAAATAATTAATAGTTATTAGAATTAATTTAATTTATAACTAATTATTTTATTAAAATTTTAATTATTGTAAAATAATTATATTTTAAACTTGTATTTGTATTTATATAATAAAATAAATTGAAAACTTAAAATCTAAATCAAAAGTTTAGAGTGAAAGAGTGGGCAAGAGAGAGAAACTAACTTTTGATTAGTCATTTCATGCCAACAATCCAGGGATAGCATGTGTCCCTGGGGAGTTATCCTCAAGGTAGCATGTTATTTGATTAAAGATATGATAGTTCATCTTTAAGATCTCTACAATGTACCCATTGCACACCTAAGGATGAAAATAGATAAAGAGAAAAAAGAGGAAGAGAGAAGGGAGAGGGAGATAGAGATTTGAGATATAGAGAGGCAAAAAGGGAAAAAAAGAGAAAGAAAGGAAGAGATATATAGAAAGATAGGTAGAGGTAGGGATATATATATATATATATATATATATATATATATATATATATATATATATATGTGTGTATGTGTATGTATATGTATATGTATATTTATATATCAGAGAACAAAAAGAGAGATGGGTTCTTTATATCTTTGTCTCCATCTCCATCTCTATCTCTATTTTTCTCATTATCTCTAAATCTTTCTCTCTCTCTCCCCCTCTTTCTCTCTATATTTGTTCCCCCCCTCTCTCTCTCCCTCTCTATATATTAATCCCCATTTTCAACTCAATCTCCATCTCAATCTCTATCTTCCTCCCTATCTCTATCTCCTTATGTCTTCTTACATCTCTCTCTTCCCCCTATCTTTCCCAATCTCTCTCTCTCTCTCTCTCTCTATCCATATCTCTCCCTTTCTCGAGCCCTATTGCAAACATAACATGACTCTCGGTAATGAAGCCTTATTATCTTCCTAATTCAAAGGTTTTGTTTCAATCATGTCTAGATCCCTATAAGTAGACACATACTTGATTTGAAGCTATCACTTCTCCATTGAGAACTTTGTCACACAAACAATATCATTTGCTAAATGACCTACCAATTGACCTTACATACTATATGCAAATGTATACAAAAAGTAGACCAATTTTTTCCCTAACTAACCTTCCACAATTTTTAGCATACCCATTACACACTAGGATGTGATTACTAGTTTATTAAAATCCCAAATTCTTACAAGTTAAGTTTTTAGAAGTTTTAAATGTAATTTGAGAGATTTTCTAGTTGGTTAAATCATACTTTTTTTTAGTTATCTCCATTTAAATAATTTATAGTTAGTTTTCCTTTATGGAATAAATATTTTAGTCTTTATTGTGTTTGTTTTCTAATTATGTTAGGGTTAAAATTAATTTATCTTATAGTTTTCATTTTTAATTTTTTTTACAAATTTTCCTTTTGATTTGTAACAAATTGAGAAGTAGGAAAGTCAATTTATAATTAATTTAAATAAATTAAAAAAAAAAGAAAAGAAAAGAAAAAAATATAGTCGAGAATTTTTTTTTTCCTAAAATTATACATATCAAAATTAAATGTCACTTCAAGAAATTTCATTTTATTGTGTTCCAATGTGTACCTTACATATTAGAGAATTTAATATAATATTTATTACATTTATAGGAGAATTTGACTTCATAATATCAACCATGAAAATTTCTTTGAAGTTGAGAGAAATGTAGAATCCATTGTTAAAGGCCAATATTCCAATTAACATTTTAGGTCTATCATTAGTATTTTAGATTTTTCCAAAAGATGGAAAATAATTGTTCTTATATTTTGGTACTTTTTGGGATGCAAACCCTACTATAAAACTAAAAAGTAAATTATAGAAACACATGGGGTCCTTTTGATATATGGTACTAAAAAGTAAATTGGTGAATGGATTTACCTTAAAGGCTTTCCCTATCCATGACCCAAAAAAATAATATTTTTGACAAGGTAAATCCTTCTTTATTTTACAATTTAAAGTTTCAATTCACTAATTTTACAATTAAAATATATATTATATCTTTATGTTTCTCACTAAGTTTAAAGTCAATTACAGTGGTAGCTAGGAAGCTATGAAAATTTTAAGAGATTATTTTTGCAAAAAATATTTTTTATTGAATTTTTTGAGTCATTATATTATACAATTCATGTGCATTGTATGTGGTTCCATATTTTCTGCACATATCTTTCGTGACAATCACAACCGTAAAATCTAAAAAAATACTTTTTCCATTATGCTTTGATGGATGTCCAAACCTTGTTCTAAATCTACCATTTTGGAAAAAGAAAAGATACTATTGGCAAGGGTTCTTGAGTCTTATTTACACCTAATTACATTTTATTAACATTTTATATATACTTCTTTGTTGTTGTCAACCACCGAGCCTTGGATCACAACCTGCATATAGATCTTCATAGAAGAGAGAAGCAACACAGCTATTTCACCAAAGATAAAAATATTGAGATGAGATGATTTACATAATGTATAATAGTGCCTTATAAAGGCAAGAAATATGTAATGGGTGAGAAAACTACCTGAAACATGGAAAAAAACCACCCAAATAATTAACCCTATGCTAAACTTAACACACTAACAACTCCCCTTAAGGAAAACTTAGGGAGAATTATTATGCAAAATGGAGATGCAATATGGGTCCCGACTACACAACCATGTTAGGTACCCATTTACAACTAAAATTCAAAAAAAAAATCCCTCACAACCGGAGAAAAGGAGAAAAACCCTATGGGAAAAAACCCCTCTCCAAAAGAGAGAAAAAAAATGATGCATGGATAGAGGATTCAATAACACCCCCCAAGAACTACATACATCATGTATATACATCAATGACCTCCCCTCCCCCCATAAGAGGGGGAAAGAGAGACTATGTATCCCCCCCACAATGTGTAATCACCTTCAAAAATGGTAAGTGCTTAAAGACAAAACATGATCCATTGTCAATAAACAACTTGTCTCCCTTTTGGAAGAAATAAAACCAAATACAAATGTAGCTATGATTCCCATTCTGGATAGGAATTAGCAAGTGAAATCCAAATGTAGGATGAAAATGTCTTTGAAATATACTTATGTGTCGTCGAACCTTGGAAGATGATGCCACAGACCAATCAGGAACATGTCAAATCACACTAGAAGGTGACAAACAAGGTACCAATAGAAACTGATTTTGAACGTTCTCCAAAGAAAAAGATGGATTGCCAATAGTTGGACCACAACTATCATCAAATAGGAAAATTAATCCTTCAAATGTGTCTTCCAAGTCTGAAATGTGAGATTCCACAAACAATGAACCAATGTCCGACAAATACGAATCCCAATTAGGAAGACAATGATAATCCTATTGTTCCAGAATGATGGAATTACTTAATGAAGGTGGATCAACTATCTCTGACAAAGAATCAGGAATCTGTAAAGCAACTGCAACCTCATCTGAAGTCTCAAAAACCTCCAAAGGATCATAAGCATGGTTTATCTTCTCTGAATCTAGTAACATGGCACATTGGTATTGGAAGGAGGGTCATCGAGAGATGGGGGAGTATCAAGATCTCCATATGATTCTCAAATGTAAGTCCAAAGAGCATAAGGGCACTCACAATGAACAAGTGAATCCAAGAGGTCCTCATCATTTATATGCTAAAAAATAACTCCAAATACTTGAGCCCTATATCCTTTCTAAATCATATACCCACAAGGTGTTCCTAGAATAGGAACTTCATTATATAAATATGGCAATAGATTCTGCTTGCTAAGATGAGTGAGAATGAAACCACTCTATTTCCTAAAGTTCCCTTTCTCCAAAGAAACCATTATAACTAAATTCTTCAAAAAAATTCAAAGATAGTGTTTTCACAAGTATAAAAAACTTCCAAAAAAGAATTAAATCTGATTTGGTGCAAAATTTGGTGGGACCTATTGCCTGATCTCCATGCCAACACCAAGCAAACTCCACCAAGAACACAAGCAAGATAGCCCCCTATGAGACTTGCTCATAATAATCAATGGCAAGAGGCTATATATGAACACAAAAGAACTCCACCACCAGGAGAATGTGGGATAAATATTCCCAAAAACAACTTCAAAAACTTGAGGCACATCACTTTGGTTGCAAAAAAGTCCTAAATATTTATTACCTTTCAAAACTTTTTAAAATATAAAGTTTGATTAAAATACCTCCAATAAACCACGACCTCTGTAGTTCTTGAGAAATTTGAAATTTGTGTCCTTTTCAAAAATCCAGACTGAGACCCTCTGATAGTGTCTCTCCTCGGCCAAATCGAGGCCTCCACATACTTCAAAAATTCAAACGCTGCAACCTTGAATTGGAAATTACGACTTGCAAAAAGAAAACACGACTCCTATAAGTTTTCAAACGTCTCTTCAAACTAAGAATCGACCTCTAAATGCTTTGCCCCTCCTTGTAGTTCAGGAAAATAATGCCTCTTTCAAATGAATCACTTTTGATAAAAAAATAGGCCTCCAAAATTGTGCCTCTCTACTCCATAAACGTTCCCTCAAACTGGCCTTCAAACGCCTTCAATAGAAATAAATAAATAAAAATGCCTTCAAATTCAAAGCAAGCCTTCCAATGAAGTTCGCCGCTCCCCTCCAAGTAGTTCGCACTGAGTAGGGATTTCAATTGACCCTCCAAGGATCAAATTGAATGTTGCAATTAAAACGATCACGAGAAGGATTTATCCATCAAACCAACAGATATTTTTGTCCTGCAAATTAACAGAAATGCGAGCCTGTGTCCACCAACGTGCCTCTCTAGCACAAAATCGCACAATTGATATACAATTGCATTCGCTTGCAGCAAGAAAAAGTAGAATAATTGGAAATAAATATGGTAACTTTGAAATGTGATCAATTTCAAATTACAATAAAACTTCAATAAATAAATGATCTCAAATTTTGATGAAACTCTCATTGGTGCCGAAGAAGGTGCAGGTTGAAGGTTTTGATACCATGTTGGTGTCAACCACCGAGCCCAGTATCACAACTTGCAAATAGATCTTCACAAATGAGAGAAGCAACACAAGGCTATTTCACTAGAGATAAAAATATTGAGATGAGATGATTTACATAATGTACAATAGTGCCTTATAAAGGCAAGAAATATGTGATGGGTGAGAAAACAACCTAAAACAAGAAAAAACCACTCGAATAATTAACCCCATGTTAAACTTAACACACTAACATTCTCAACGAATCCATTTTGTGCATTCCAGGTAATTATTGTAATCTATCAAACCACATCTTTTTGAGGCATTCTAGGAAGATGTTTGCAAAGGTTAAAAATATCCTATAAATCATGCCATAAGAAGTTTTCAATAAGTCCATGCTGAGCATATCCTGCAATCATGGAATTTCACTCCAAATATCACTTTTTTGTATAGGTTACAGTGATGTTGGAAAAGGTTATCTAATTTAAATTTATCATTTTTGACAAATCATGTGTCTTGTGCATGCTTCTACATTTTTCATACATGTCTACTAGGGTAGTGGCGACTACAAAATTTGATGAAGTTCCTTTATCCTTTATGTTTTAATGGATTTCCATACTCTATTTCATATCTCTCATTTCTTTTAAAGTTCTCAAACTCTTATTGTGGCCAATTACTCTAACTATTTGTGGGGTTTGTTTGCAATGTGTTATGGTTTATATTTGTTGCAATAAGTGAAGTTAGAATGTGGATAATTTCATTAACCACTTGTTTGGATCCAGAGGTGTGCATTGTAGTTAGCACAACCCTTCTACTAACCACAATCATTAACAATTAGTTGGAATCTTGATTAGATATTGTGGTAGGAAATGTTCTAGTTGACACATATGTAAAATTCGAATAATAAACAAGGCACATGAATTGTTGGATAGAATGCTTCTAATAGATGTTTCCTCATGGACAAAAATGATTGTAGGATATGAAAAAAATAGATTTATTGAGAAGGAATTACAAAATTTTGAGAAAATATAAATGGTAGGTGTAAATCTAAATTCTTTGGAATTGATGGAAAGAATCATGGATGTGTGTCATACAATTTTAATAATATTTATTTTATACAAATTAAAATTTTAATTATTATTTTTTGATTCTACTCCAAGTTAATCTAATTTTTTTATTTTAATTCATCATTGAGCTTGGTGGCTAATCATTCATGCAAATCAAAACACATGATCAAATTATCAAGCACTGGCAACTAATATTACCTTCCAACACATGCATCATAGTTCCCTATCTTGTAGTGAGGGCTCAAGGAATCAACATTAAAACTTTAGGGATAGATTCAAGCTTGCTTTTTGTTATGACTTGAATTATAGGTGCTTGATAGTAAGTGAGATCTAGTTTCAATGGTATATTTTGGAGAATCATAGAGAAAACTCATCTTTCTTCTATTATCTTCCCACTTTTGTTCTTCTTTCTCTATATTTGTATTGTAAATTCCATGTTTACCATCCAAAAAAAGATCATTTATGCTTCAAAACCTAGCACCACACATGCATGAAACAAATAAAAAATAATAATTGAAAAGATTTTTTATGTATAAAAAATGAAAAATAAATATATAAAAGAAAAAGAAGCAATAATGAGTGATTGGGTGCAAGAAATAAGCAACAAGAAATAATTAATATATATATATATATATATATAAGCAACAATGAGTGGTTGGGTGCAAGAAATAAGGAACAAGAATGAGAATATTTGTCTAAATAATAGATGGAAGGAAAAAAAGTGGGGGTGGGAAGATGTCAAAGTGCTAGTAGATGGAAACTTATAGAGAAATAAAAGTAGGGATGTGTTAAGAAAGATCAGGTGGGGAAGAATTCGGAGAAGGCGTAAAAATCATCATTGACAAAACTATGTAGATGTAGTCCATATTGCAAATACATTGTAATGTCCCATTCTTAGGTTCTCTAGTAGTGTAGTTATCATTGACTTTTTTGGGTTTGTGTTAGCATGTTCAAAGGGGTAATTTGATGTTACCAGTGAGCTTATATGATTTTAAGGAGTCATGATAATTTTAGATGTTATTTCTTGCTTCTAGTTTGGGCTCCACAATTCTTGGAGGGGGCATCTATTTTTAGTAAGTCACTTGATCAAATCAGTTTATGATCTTTCATCATCGGGATCACTCTTGTGTAGTCAATTTTTAGTTTTGATGCATTTTGGCCATTTCTGCTAATTGGGTGTAATATTGAGCTATATTTAATTAATTTTACTAAGGTTGTCATTTTAGTTAAAATATTTAATTAAGAACCTAAGTGTTATAGCTCGTTGGAAAGAGAATACAAAGTTTTAAATGATGGGACGCTCAAAAGAGACTTTCAATGCCGAAAATATTTTAAAAGTAAAATAAATCATTTTTTGGAGGTGTTATTTTATTTAACACTTAAGTTATAAAGTTAAATTAAAATATTTAACTAAGATATATTCAATATTAAAAGGTGACTTTTGGGGAGACATAAGGAATAATTTGAAAAGGTAAATATTTTAGCTTCATTAAATGGGACACCCAAGTGGAAGACATAAAAAAATTAAAATAAAATAAAGTATGTTTATTTGTCCAAGTGGGCATGGGTTTTGAAAGAGGAAATAAAAAGAAGTTTTAGAGCTCATTCTTGGATATACTTGACTTATTATTTGGTATTCTTCTATACTAGAGTCTAGTTAGTTCTTCTTGGTTTTTGAGAACAAAACCCCTTACAGGCAACATTCTCCATGTTGTTAAAAGACAAAATCTGAAGAATTTCTTGGTGATTTCATAAAGGAATCTCAACTAGACTTCATTATTTATTTGCATTTCAATTTCAGAGCATTGGAGTATTCATTTCTGATTTAGGAGTGACATATTAGAAGACTTCAGAGGTTTATTTTCTATTTATTCTTCCTCCTT
The DNA here is from genome assembly GCA_007258455.2 of Sequoia sempervirens. Lineage (NCBI taxonomy): Eukaryota > Viridiplantae > Streptophyta > Pinopsida > Cupressales > Cupressaceae > Sequoia > Sequoia sempervirens. The sequence goes on along the minus strand of VDFB02000002.1, from coordinate 24,651,804 downwards.
TGTTGCTCATATGACCATTCTCCTTGTTGGTTGTACCTTTCTAGGGAGACATGATACTCTTTTCTTTTCTGATGCTAGGTTTTGGGAGGAGTTGATTGTTGTGTTGAGGGTGCCTAGGGTTGGAGAACAAAATTGTTCCATTTGCGACCATTTACACTCATTCCTAAAGGTGTGGCATCCATTTTTGGGATCTTGCAAGAGACAGTTACAAGTATAAAAAATTATCAAAGTAAATCAAATTTTCTAGGTTATTTAAAATAGATATGTAATTATTTTTGATGACCTGGGTTGCTTCTGAATTTGAGGAAATTTGTATTTTTAGTTCAGAAAATAAATCTATAAATTTTTGTTATATGCATTCTTTAACATTGGTATATTTTTTATTTATTTAATTGCTGCAAGTTTGTAACATGCCCATTGTTCTACCCAAAAAAATTACTAAGTTTTAAACCTCAAGTAAATAAACTATGATGCCAACACTTAGCAATACAATTTTTCTTTTCATAAATAAGAATATAACACACATTTGAAATAAACATATTTCCAAAATTTCTAATTGCATTGTATAACAAAGTATTACAACATTCCAAAGTAATGATATCATATATCATCATTTCATGATTACATTTCCTCTTTTACAACCTTCCATAGAAATGGATGCATAAATATTTACATAGCTTCCATGAGCTCACTGGAAATAGGTATAGAAATATTCTTGGATATCCCCATTCCAAATATTGGTCACCAATTGATGAGGAGAAACATCACTCAAGTGTTTTTCTGCCAACCACAAACTCACTGGGGTCCCCTACACATCTACCACATATGGTAATATGGCCCTCCCTTCGATGAAGAGATTGGTTTGGTAACCTCATAATAACATGACCTTTACTGAGCTTGGTGGTGTGTCCTAAAGGATTCTAGATCTATCATACTAGGCTACAACATACACATATGACATTCCCTATCTAGTACATAAATTTGGAAACACACTGAACTGATAGTGTAAATAGTTGCAACATACACTACTTTGGCCAAAGTATTCATCACTCTTAATTTTGGAGTGTACATCACACACTCACCCACCATCCTAGCTTGATTTATATTTGACCATTCATACCCTATGCCTAGGCTATACCCTTCACTAGGTTGTACTAGTCCTAGAAATAACCTATTACCTCTATGTTTATCTAACACATCTACTAAGTAAATAATTCAAAGTAACTCTTACTTTCCAATTAACCATATAGATAACCATAATGTCACATCTTTAAAATTGACTCTATTTCAAAAGTACATTCAAATCAATAAAAATTCCCATACAAGAGTGTAACCTCAACAATAAATGACCTTAATAAAAAGTGTAAAATTCAATAATAAACAACTTCAATCAAAGTATAATCTTCAACAATAAATGACCTCTATCAAAAGATTAATCATATCAATAAAGGACTCATTCAAAAGTAAGGTCTTACAAATAAATCCACTTCAATTGAAAGTATAATCAACAATCGAATGATCAATTAGATCATATAGGTTAATCCCGACTTATTTGCTTCAATCAATAACCAAATAGACAACCATACAAATTAGGTTATTCTCAACCTAGGGTTTCCAACAAAAAGTAATGTAATGATCAAGTGACCATCATAAAAGCCTTTTTTTTTAATTTATCACAAATATTCTCATGTTTACTACCTTTGCATAAATTATGGAGGACAATAGCTTGAGAAGGGTTTGTTCTTTTGCACCTACAAGTTTTCTACTCATCATTGCTTTGGGTTGTTGGTATGTGAGTCCCCTTCTAAAATTCTATGAATAGACTCTAATTCAAAATTTAATATAACAACATAACCATAAGTATAACTCTCAACCCTATTGTTGAGTATTGGTATAACCTTTAAGTTTATTCCCTAACTCTAGAGTTAAGACTCACTTCCTATTTCAAGGTAACATGAATATATTTAATCAAGTAATTATTATCATTCAAGGTTTGCATAACATTGTAATGATTACATTCTCACTAATTACAATAAGCACTCTTTCTCTTTCACATAAGATTAAAATAACTTTTCCCTAATAAGCAATTGAACTAACTTCCCAAATGAAACAAACAATCTCACATAATATTTTCAAACATAGAACAAAGAATAAATAGAGTAGGAATCAACATGCATGTTTATGCAATGCTCCAATTGGTTGATTCAGATTCCCAACACAACCTTCCCAACTCAGCCAATAACTCACAAAATTCATATATGCATCCTCCCCAAATGAGGTAAATAGCTCCACTATTTATATACAAGAATAAGCAACTAAAGGCTAAAAATAGGGCATGGGAATTGACACTTCTTAGCTCAATTGATTTGACTCAACAAGGTAATTAAAAAGTGGTAGCTAAAATTTATGCATAGTGAAGACATACATAGCCATGGTAATGGGTCATACTTTAGAAATGAACAATAAGAAAGATAAATAGAAATGCAAGGCACATGTTTTCTATAGGTCGACTTATATAGATAGTTGCACTCTTGACTATTTCCAAATATTTCAAATGCTTCACATTCTGGAAATTCATATTGAGAAATAGACTTCTAATCAATTCCTCTCTTCCCTAGTTGGTGTCACATTATACCATTCTGTGGACACGAAAAAAGTAACCCTTATACTTTTTCTCATGTTTAGGCCCTCCTAGTGATTTTGGCTTGATTTTGCATAGTTTAATGTTGAAATGTGGTCAACACATTCACATTAGGTCTTGGACCCTTGCAAATCATTAAGAATTCTAGGATGTCTTGTAAAAGTGTTGTGAAGTTTTGTAACCCAGTTTCACACTTTTCTAGGAACCTTTCATTATAATTCACTTAAATAACCTTTTTTTATCACTTACCAAGTCTTATTTCAAAGTTTTGTAAAGAGTTGTAACAAACTTTCATGCTTTTCCAGACTTGTCATCACTAATTTGACCCTTTCTTATGTTTAAATGACCCCTTAATGCACTTTCCGACCCTATTTAAGTGTATTTTGGAGAATAATCTCATTAAAAATAATTAAATGCACTTTAATCCTCAACACCCAGTAAAATTTCCCTAGTGGGACCAAGTCACCACCTGGGGTGACTTAGTCCCACTGGGCACAAAAATCAAAATTATTTTAATTTTCTGGTGGGATTTTATTCTCTTAACCTTGAGGTCGGCCTATGATGTGTCATTTTTAGGAAATTTCATAAATTCAAGTATAAATAAAGGGTTTTACTCTCATTTTCACCCCCATTCATCTAATACATTCATTCATACATTAGCATACATTCATAATTCTCAAGCATTCTAGGCACTATCAAGCATCCATTGGAGCATGTACTTGCATATCTTCAGATTTCTACATCAAGGGTTTGGTGAGTTGTAGCATTTCATGTTCATTAATCGTTCTCTTTCTATTTCATTTCATTTTCAAGGGTTTGATGACCAAATTGGGGTTTTACCAAGGCAAACCCATATTCACTAACCCTTAACCCTTTTTCCCCTCTTTGCATGTGTGTTTTGTAGGTCTTGCATGTAGATTCGTCAAAGATGTTATCATGGATTCTAGCAGGGCTTGATTCACCAATAACCCCCCTATGAAACTTGTATGTTTCATAGGTTTGTGATGTTCAAGCATGCAAAACAAGGTGAATCTCAATTCACCCCGATGCGTGGTTTAAAGTCTCAAACAATCCATTTGAACATTCCCCTATGTCTGTCTCTTGAAGACCTTCAAAACGAATATCTTTGTGAACTCTCAAGTTTAAGAGTTAGTCAAAATTGTGAAATATGTCAGAGCACTGAAAATCAACGCTCCTACATATTGCCTTAGTCAGTTTTCTCTCCAAGTGTTGGAGCGTTGATTTTCAGTGCTCCTACACTTTTTCCAAGTTGTGAAATGCACAAGCATTGAGAATCAGTGCTTGTGCACATTTTAGTCTCACCAAGTCAAAAGATGCAAGAGGGGTGATTTTCACCGCTCCTGCATCTTTTTCGCCACTTTACCTGCCTTCATCAATGCGAACTCTTAGTTCATTTATTACACTTTCAAGTGACCTTTTAAGTGATTATTAGTTAATCTTTCCTCACTTTGTTTCATTTTTCCTCCTCCTTGCGTGGATCACTCTTAGAGCTCCTGCAGGGTCACATTTTGAAGATTTCTTTCGCTGACTTCAAGCTAGGGTTTTTCATTTTCAAGGTATGTCATTTCTCTCCTTCCTTCGTTGGTTTCTCCTTGTCATTTGCTTTTTAGGTTTTGTAGTTACATTTATTTTTGGTTTGGATTTTGAATCTTGTCTTTCACATTCAAAATCCACCATTCCTTCCTCCTTTATCATGCCTTGCTCTTTGCATATTTGTAAGGGTTTTATTTTTCATTTTACATGTGCATCCTAGGTTTTTTTTCCTTTGTGTTTCCCCTTCACCTTCTTATCTTTCCATTTTTGAGTGTATTGTTAAGTTCCAAGTTGAGCGGTGAAATTTTTAATATATGCATGAGATTAAACTAAACTTCATCAATCTTGAATGAAAGTCTTGGTGTTGGAGTGGTGAAAATCACCGCTCGGGCACTAAGTTTTTGCCAACATCGGCAATGTCCAAGCAGTGAAAATCACCAATGTTACACCTTGAATTTCCATTGCTTCAAATGATAAGGCAATGTTTTTATATTCCTTGAAACTTTGAAGATAACTCCAAACTCCCCATGCAGGAGCAGTGAAAATCACCGCTCCTACATGGAGTATTCTATCACCCAAATGCTCAAGTGTTGAAATAGCCTGCCAATGCACACAATCTCTTTCCAAGTGAGATATCATGTCAAGGTGTTGATTTTAATCACCTTGACACATTTGACAATTTATGTATGCAAAAATTGTAAGGGCACTGATTTTCAACACCTTTACATATAAAATCATCTTTCCAAGTGTAGGAGCGCTAATTTTCAATGCCCCTACACATTTGGAAGTTTTTACCTTAAACACTTCCAAACCACTCCATTTCACTCCAAACATAGTTTCTTCGCTCTCGCTCCATTTTTTCATGTCAAACTGCTTGTTTCACATTTTCCCCACATTGCTTACTTGTATCACGCTTCCCAATGTTGTAGTTTCTCCTACTGTCTATTGATTCACCATCCTTGTAGTTTCTCTCCAAATCTCGCCACAAGTGATCCTCAAAGTAATATCCTTTGATCCTAATTCTTCTAAATGATAGCAAAGAAGCCTCCATCTTCTTCTAAGAAAGAGGGAAAGATGAAATATAAATACCAAGGTGTTTATCCGCCTACAGTGGTAATATTGAAGGTGGAAAAAATAAAGGACACTGAGGTTGGTCATTAGGACCTTGTAGACTTTGTTAAAAGAACTCAAAAAAAGCCAAGGGGAAGAAAAAGTCCAAAGTACATTCAAGACTTCATGTTGACAAGACTGATGATAAGTTTGTGGAGATTGGTATACCGCCACGAGAGGAAGGAGATGTGAACATGGAGGAATACACTGTCACTAGAGTCCAACTTGGAAAAGTGACAAATGAAAGTGCCAAGGAAGATGCTCAAGTAGTCCTAGATGTGTTGGCAGGAAGGCTTGACAAAATGGAACAAGCCCAAGATGTGTACAAGTAGAAGGTTAAATGCTATGCAACTGTTTTGAGAAGACTTGCAGGATCTTTAGGCAATGTACAACCTCTAACTATGATAAGTGTTGAGGACCCAGCTATGAAAAAGGCTGAGAAGTTTGCCTCTAAAGGTAAAGTGTTATATGATTTCATTGATGAAATAATAGAACATGGTTCTCAGGTCATAGTTGCTACAAATGAGAAAGCCACTCAAATAGCCAAGCTCAAAATAGAGCTTGATAAAGAAGAAAGTATTATTTCCCAAGAGCGAAACCCTAATTCTTTCCCTTGGCGAGAATACTTTCTTCTATGGAAAATTTCAATAAGTTGGTGGAAGTTGGGGTAATTCCAGACAAGGAGAAATATGTGGAAGTAAGAGAAACACTCAAACACCACATTCAAGTGATCAAGTCTCTGATTGAAGATCTCCACCAAGTGCAAGAAGATTTTGAAGGACATTGTACTATCCTTGAAAATGG
>VDFB02000002.1:24616161-24645595 GCA_007258455.2 Sequoia sempervirens | reverse complement strand
GAACAATGGGCATGCTACAATAGGAGTGATACTGATGATGAAAGATGATAAACAAACCTAATCGGGTGACTTACTAAACATAGATGCTCCCTCCAAGAATCTTGGATCCAAAACTAGAAGATAGAAATAATATTTGAACATGTCATATGACTCTTTAAAACCATCTGATCTCACTAGTGACATAAAATTACCCCTCTAATCATAAAGTCAGTGATAACTACACTACAAGAGAACCTAAAAATGGGAACATTATAGTCCACCCTTCTCAAAATATTGGTTGTCCTCAAGAAATGTCAATACAACCCCACAATCATCAAACTAATCCAAACTAATCCAAACTAAAACCAAGAATGATCCTGGGGCCCCAAGACAACCTAGGAGATCTGTAGCACCATCTTCTCATGGTACTTTCCTACAAGGTACCAATACAAGAGACCTCATAAAAACCTCTTGTAAGAAGATCAATCAAATACTACATAAACTCAATCAATTCCTCAAAGAATTACTCTTCGAAATAACCAAACTGAGTCACCATAGGAGAAAACTCTAAGAAGATAACATCAAATTTCTCATTATTAACAATTCTTAGATTGCAAACTAATGTGATTATAGGGTTAAAAATTAATTTAAATAAAGATCCACCGTGTTGATTTTGTGCCACTTTGATCATAACTAAAAATCCATTGTGCCCACATTGCACTTTCTTTTTCGAGAACCCAAAAATATAATCATCATAAAATCCCAAATTGAAATACCCGTAAGGGCTAAAACCTATACCATGAAACATATCCCACTAAATCATCGTAGTAAGGTTCATAATTATAATCCCTATACCTAACATGATCCTAGGAAACTAGAAGAAATATTTGTTTAATCCAAAACCATGCTCCTCAATATACCTCCTCAAGGTGTCATGCAAAGTCATAACTACAGGTCCGAACTCCTCCAAAATTCTTGCAAAAAGGAAATAAATGCTTTACAATAGTTCAACAAACTCACCAACATAAAATCATATGGATCTAACATGTCTCCTTTGTGCTAATCTGATACAACCATGGAGACTAACAAGGAAACTTACTGTTTCAACTCCAAGGGTCACTGAATGATGAACCAAAGCATGTCAAGGTTTGTTGTCCTTAACCCACAATGAGAGTAAACTATCAAAGTTTACATCACAAACCTTCATAAGATGAACTCCTTGAGTTAGGAAGGTTTGAAGTAAATAAAAATGTTTTTTGTTCAAAACTAAAATCACTAGAGTATAATATGATTTTAGTGCTCTACACAAAGGACAATAACGACACCAATGAATTTTCAAAGTATAATAATATGTAAAAAATATTATGTTTCACCAAAATAATTTAGAAGTGGTTGGGAAACACGTCCAACCAATATTCAACTGAAATCTATTACTTTCTTGACAAAGAATAAAGTGTCAACTCCATTGAATGAGAGAAAATTAAAAAGTGAAATGACTGACCTACAACTCAAAAACAAGCTCAACACTAAAATTTTGATCCATCCTTTGCTAAGTAACACTCCCAAAAGTAACCATTCATTCATTACTCCAATCCTTAAAATATCTCTCCAATTTTTGTAGATAAGCAAATGGAATCACAAAATGGTTGGTAAGGAAAGGAATCAAATCTCCAATTCATTTTACTCCTTATGCTCTCTTCTATCATGATCATGGATCACAGAGTGTGATCCAAAATATTAATGCAAAAAATACACACACAATATAATATAGAAACACTCAACAACAATCTTCATGGATTGTGGAAATCTATTATCACTAAGGAACAAAATCATAACTAATTCTGAAGTTTTCATCCTTATACCTCTAAAGGTCCTCCCTTCCATTCCCAATTAACTTCATCAATCCTTGTTGAGAATCCCAAACATGGGTAACCAAACAAAAATGTTCTCCAACATGCCTAGAAAGGTGCACAATATAACTCCAAGTGTCATCCAAATCAACATGCACATCATGACAATTTGTGACTTCTTTATTAATCCCTTGTAGCCCATCCATGAAAGCACTAAAAACTAAAATGTGAGGAGCAAGTTTTGTCATCAAAACCATCCCTAAAGAAAGGTTAGTAAAATATATAACATCACTAAATTCAAAGGATGGATTTTCAAACATGTATATGTCATGTTCTCCTTTATTCTCCAAAGCTACATAAGTAAAAATATTTAAACCACCATTCATTGTTGTTGTTCTGAAATTTCCAGCAAGCTCTACAACATTGTTTAGAAACTTTTCAAAATTCAAAATGTTAAATTATCTATGAATCAATAAAACTCATGAAGATACTACATCTCCTAGTGTCATAACACTCCCTATACAATCTTCATTTGTCTCCTCTTTGCACATTTCATATTTGATGGTCTCCCAAGGAAGTTACCAACCACAAGGTTTGGCACTTCCTCGTGATTTGTACCCAATCCTTCAACAAAAGGGATGCACCAATCATCATACAATAAATCATCCTTGATTATTTTTTTATAAACTGGTGAGCATCTTATCTCCAAATAAAAATCCCTTTAGATCTCACCAATGCCTTCAACCAGTTGTTTGGTCTCCACAAGTCTTGCATCTTCTACTTGCCCCTTGGTCATGACTTCAATAATTGACTCATTTTTAGTTTTGTATAGAGAGTAGTGAGCTAGACTAAGGTCAAAGTAAATACTATCAACCTATAACTTCCTCTCTTGATATGCATCCAAAGTATCTTCTGTAAACTTGATAACATGATCCTTATCTGAGAGAAAATGCAAATAATCTATCTTCATTATTTCCACTACTTCATCGATAGTTTTTGGATTAGAGAGAGTAACTCCATCCTTAACTCTCTCTCTCTCTCTAGTCTTAGCTTTCTAGTAGAGTTCTTTAATTAAATTGTGTGTGAGCTATCAAATCTTGTTAAATATTTCATAATATTCTCTTCTAGAACTATTAATTTATCTTTCATAACTTGTAGCTCTATAGGCCTTTGATCAAAATCAGCAAAGGAACTAGGCTCAACAACCCTCAATTTTTTTGATTGGTCTTCTAGGAAATGCTCATTAAAATTAGTTACCTCTCTAACATCACATCTTTGCATAATTGTTGGGGTGAAGTTAGGACTACTCTTTTCTCAAGAAAGAAATCTCCATTAATATGTTTATCATTAGATTTTGATACCAATAAACCTATACCCCATGGTCTTATAAATTTAGTAATTTATTTTTTACAATTAGGCTCATCCAAATCTCCATGCATGGTTGATTTCTTAGAAATTTTTCTTTCATTTTTATACTAATATGATTCTTGCATTGTTAACAAACTAAAATAAACTCTTCCAATTGGAAAACATTTCTCAAATAAATTAGTCCCAAAATCATTATGGAATAAAGGTGACAATGAAAATTCCTAATCAATTTCTGAATTTTACATTACCGACATGATGTATATACCTCCTCTTAGTTACTATTTTAAAAATATCAATGCCCTTAAACTCTTAATTAGTAACTATATTTCATTTGAATAACTAATTTTGAAGCTTCAATATACATTTTCAATGATTAGTAACATTATAAAATTCATGGAAAAATCCTATAGGTGTATCTACTCCACTAGTGTCATCAAGAAACCCAATAGACAACAAAATCCCAATGGATCTAGATTTAATATTGCAATAAAGGTTGTTTATTGAATTTTTTCTCATGCACAATATCATCCATAGTAGTTGAATGCATGAATAAGAGGTTATCTTGAGTCACTATCATACATTCTTCATGTGATAAAACATTATCTTCATCAAACCTTTCTAATTTGAATCCTTTTTTCATACTCCTCATTTTCCAAGATAGGTTTTATCCTATTCTTACACTGAACAATCATAGTTTCAACTAAGGTCTACTTAATTGATATATTTCTTTGATTACCCTTCCTTTGCAAGTCCAAATTATGATGTCTACCACCATTCTGTAATCTATGCTTTATCTTGAGATCCCTATAGCTATGGAAAGATATTTCACTTTGAAAATCAACACTTGAATCTTTCCAATCTTATAGACTCTAATCCTCCAACTCCTGTTGTGTGAGTTCATTATTGATTTTAAGGTTATTCCTTGGAGGAAAATTTTGAATTAGAGGTTTAGAGTTGGTTGTTATAGTTCTAGTACACTAATTTGTAGCCCTGTTGCTAACTAAACCATTCCCATTTCCAATATTTTTTTCTTGTCCATTGTTCCTACCAGAATGTTGGGTCATTAAGGCACATAATTGAGCTATATTCTACTACAACTCACACTTTCCTCTCCCAAGATCATTTAAAATGTTTCCTATATTTGGTTTCCTATGGTTTATATGTTTTTTTCACCCATAACTACTTCAAACCTTCAATACTTGTAAACTAATAATTGATAGATAACCCTCCAAGATGACAAGATACTCTGCTATGATACCATTGTAATATTCACCCTTGTTTTGTGTTGTTTTTTTTGTTTGTTTGATGTATTTAAGAGAAGACTTGTAATAAAGATAAAAAGAATAAAGTAACTTTGTTACACCCCATTTCCTAGACACCAAGTTACTTTTACCTTCATGAGTGAAAGTATTGTTAAATGCAAATCTTGTCTTTAATATGTTTAGTAGGAGAATGGAATATTGAAAAATGCATTAAGATTTTATTGCATTTAAAGAAGTGATTATGTTTATATTGATGAAATGAGATGAAATAATATGTATTGCAATGTGAATATTCTAATGCTTTGTCAATGCAAATATTTTAGATTTCATGTGAACGTTTAACTACTATTACAAAGTGTAAAATTGGATGTAGGTAATGTATCAAGCCTCTTGAAGATAGGGGAAGTATAACTCACGGAGCAGAGCTTGGTCTAGTAACCTTTGATAAAGACCCAAATTGAGCTTACACACAGACACTTCTAGTTTGGTCAAGTTAGGATATTAGTTGGGAAAAGTAAGTTACCTTTAACTAGTCTTGCTTGTGGTTTCTTTGTGAATGTTCTTGTTTAGAGGTTTTTGATGTTGATTCTTTTTTTGTAGAGGTAGTTCTTCAATTTTTGTTTCTATTTTAATCGATAGGGATATGTAGACATAAAATTTATATATATGTATATACGTATGTGCCAGCGATAAACTCATACACATTAGTAATTACACACATGAGTATATATGTCGATCGATGTGAACATGTTAATATCAAAGTATGATATATATTATAGTATACAAGTATATATGTATATGTATATTATCATACGTGTATGTATCTAGAAATGTCCATATATATATATATATATACATGCATACATTATTATATGTGAAATATGAGGATACATATGAGTATCCATATATTGAATGATACAACTCTATTAACTTGTGAATTATGAATATATGTATATATATATACATAAATATACACACATATATATACTTATATACATGAAACTTGTGGTGTATATAAATATATATATTATGTATGAATAATGTAATGTTTCTCTAGCACTAAATTATCTTATAGTGCATAGAAATATAATCTTAGCTTATTATAAATAGCACGATACATATTATAAGTGGAACAACACTAAAATATATAGTGCATAATTATATATATTTGAATGGAGTTTAAAAAATTTAAAGATCTTAGTAGTATGAAAATATGCAACGCCATATAAAGTACTTATTAACTAGTGCCTTCCAATGTGTAAAGAGTCACTGCCAAAGACTTTGTAAAAAAAAAACAATAGAAAATGCATATGCATAGGAAACTAGTTGAACAAGTCCAAACAGAAAACATAAAACATGAAAAGTGGTGAGAATGTGTGGACAAATATTTTGGCACCCTAACGCTCTCTAACACTTCTAGGGTTTTTCACCTAAAAGGAGAGAGATGGGCCAAAATGGGAAATTTCCCCTCTTAAAACTAATGCAAGCATAAATGAAATATGCCTAAATGTAATGTCTAAATGCAATAAATTGATAAAGGAAATGAATTATTGATGTAAAACCTAAGAAATGCAAGTTGTTTGGAAACACATTGTGATATGCAAAATGACCTAAGAATACAAAAAAACAATAACATAAATGAAAGAGAATGGAGAGGTACACCTGGAAATTGGAATGTGATGTAGAGTGGCTCTGGAATCCTGTAGAATTTGTTGTTAAAGTCAACTGGGAAACTTACACCAAGCTGGGCGACTTAGTCTTGTCTCGGGGAGATTTTTCCAGAATAGATTTCAGCCAAATGGGTATCTAGAAATACAGAAATCACTTTTCAGGCTTGGAAGTGGAACTAATTCACCACTAATGGCGATTTAGTCCACCTTTAGCCTTTCAATAATTTTAAGACAAGAATCTGTAGCTCTTAGTCTGCACTTCTCTTTTGATAGGGGTCTGGTTATGAATCTACAAAAAATGGGCTATAAGAGGTCTTCATGCTTCAATTAGGGATTTGTTGACTTGAATGACTTTGATGGAATGACAACACCTTTAAGTACCTTTCTCTTTCACGAATCTACATACAAGACCTACAAAACACACATGCAAAGAGGGGAAATATGGTTAAGGGTTAGTGAATAGGGGTTTCCCTTCGTCAAACCCCAATTTGGTAATCAAACCCTTCAAAATAAAATGAAATAGAAAGAGAATGATGAATGAACAACATGAAATGCTACAACTCGCCAAACCCTTGATGTAGAAATTTGAAGATATGCAAGTAGATGCTCCAATGGATGCTTAAGAATTATGAATGTATTAGATTAATGGGGGTGAAAATGAGAGGAAAACCCTTTATTTATACTTTATTTTACAAAATTTCCCAAAAATAACACATCATGGGCCAACCTCAAGGTTAAGAGAATAAAATCCTGCTAGAAAAATAAAATAATTTTATTTTTGTGCCCAGTGGGACTAAGTCGCCCCAAGTGGCGACTTGGTCCCACCAGGGAAATTTTATTCGGTGTCAGGGATTAAAGTGCATTTAATGATTTTTAATAGGATTATTCTCTAAAATACACTTAAGTAGGGTTGGGAAGTGCATTAAGGGGTCATTTAAACATAAGAAAGGGTCAAATTAGTGATGACAAGTCTAGAAAAGCATAAAATTTTGTTACAAATCTTTACAACACTTTGAAATAAGACTTGGTAAGTGATAAAAAGAGGTTATTTAGGTGAATTATAATGAAAGGGTCCTAGAAAAGTGTGAAACTGGGTTACAACACTACACAACACTTTTACAAGACATCCTAGAATTCTTAATGATTCACAAGGGTTCGAAACCTAATGTGAATGTGTTGACCACATTTCAACATTAAATCTAGGAAAAATCAAGCCAAAATCACTAGGAGGGCCTAAAAATGAGAAAAAGTAGAAGGGTTATTTTTTCCGTTTCCACAGTTAGCCCCCACTTTAGTGAGAGGATGAACCTACTTCAAACTCACATTAAAGTATCTGAACATCCAATCAAGAAGGGTTTCCATGAACTAATGCTTAGAAAGATGAGACAACAATGATCAAGAGGGATGATAAAGCCCCCAAGATGAAGGTCCCATGGAAAACTAAACATAAACACAAAGAAACACACATGAGAATGATATAAATGGAGAGGGAGAAAGGAAATGAGAGAGTCAAATCAAGCTTTGATCATTTTTCCATCTCATTGTGGATTAGATCTAGGTTGTTTTTTCTGGAAAGAAGATGAACACTCACTCTGAGGTGAAGAAACTCATAGCTATCTACTGGGTGCGAAGGCCCAAAAGGTGAGAAACATAAACTCATGGCTGGTATGCACTCACACACACACAGGTGGCTATGGGGAAAGTTAGGCCTCAAAATGGGCATCCTGCTCAACCATACCAAAGTTATACCTCCTAATAAATTTGATAAAGTTCCACAAAAGAAAATGACATTTCAAGCTTCATGAGATAAGAAAAACTTTGTATGCTTGGAGCTCATGAACAAACGTGATGGCACCATAGGCATGCAAGTTGTGCTATGCAAGGTGGCAATATAACAAATGAAAAATGAAACATACAAAAGATGTTCAAAAGATTCTTGCTTAGTTCATGTGAGGTTTTTAACTTAGGGAACATTGTGTCTAATGTCTCCAAGAGAGGACCGATCAAAGAATAGAAAATTTGCAACCTAGGGGATGTAGTGTGTCACATCAAGCCACTAAGAGGAATGTAATATGCTAAGATAGATCACACTCATGAAGGAAACTACACCCAATGTCATCCACAAAGGGACAACCACATCATATGAAGTAACAATGTTGCACTAAGAACCAAAAAAAAAAGAAAAAAATGCAAAATGAATAGTGCCAATGTATGCCCCCACTTTAAAGGAATTGCTACACACCACACTATGAGCAATTACTTTAAAGTAGAAAATGAAAAATGCAAAGAAAAAGAAGACATGAGACCCAATCTTAGAAATCCCTATTCCAATTCATATGTTTCCAAATTGAGCTACATCATGAATAAGTATGTCACATGTGAGTCCACTTAAGACATGGCGTCCACATCCCAAGATTGCTCTTATATGTTCATGAAAGGTTAATGACTAGACAAAAGAGATAATGACAAGTGAAATACAAGGACAAGGCCACTTAACCCCTTTCCCCCACTTAGTGCAAGAAAAAGGTTAGTCGAACAGGATGAAAGTATGTATCAGTTAGAGGAAGTAGGTGTGTCAACACAAAGAAGAGCACCACACTCCTCGAGATGTTGAATTTTATTGTTTAAAGTCTTAGATGAAAATGGAGATAAAGGACATACCCATAGATCTTTCTTGAAAGAGTATGATATGTCAGTTTGCATCATGTGATCATTGCATCCATGTGTAGGAGGTAGATTGTATTTGATACCATAACAATCTTCCAAGTTAGATGAAGGGGGTTTATGCTTCTAAGAAGAATTGGTTTCTTTACAAGAACACAAATCCCTTTTAATGTTATGTGTCATTCCTTCATGAGGGATGGGAGTTATAGAGCCCCCATCACCACCATGGGGTAATTTTGGAGAACTAAGTTGAGTGAATAATTAAACACAAGGTTGTCTTGGTTGAGATTGTGATATGTCGCACTCTCCCTTAAAGGTAGGTGTGAGACCCTAATCATTACTAGAACTTATGTTTGAGAATGAATTGTTTGTATATGACTCTTTGGATAATGAGGGTGAGATTTTGGAAACTCTATTGAAAGGAGGTGTAGAATCTAACGACCCCCAATTATCATGAAAGAGTTTTGTTGTAGGTGAAGAATTAGCATTAACTTGTATAGGTTCAAGTTTTGATCTAGGAATGAAAGGATTAGGGCAGTTGGAAATGTTGTGATTAGTTGATTCGTAGATTTTTTCATAGGCGTCGATCGTATATATCTTGTTATTGTACTCAAATTTCATTGTACGGTGGAGAGAAAATGGGACTCCTTTCCTAGCATGAATCCATGGTCTCCCTAGGAGAAGTTTGTATGGAAGGGGTCCTTGCATGATATGGATAGAGGTAGGAAACACTACAGGTCCAACCTCAATAGGTAATGTGATCATCCCTAGCGATTGCCTATTAACATTGTCAAAGCCACAAATATGAACATCATTAAGTTGAATGAGATTTTTTTCCATGCCAAGTTTGTTTAGGAGGTCCATGATACAAACATTAATGTCTACTCCATTGTCAATGAGAGTGTGTCTAACTATGTTTTCATTAATGATCACATTTATCAACAAGGGGTCATTCTTGTTTTGAATCTCAAGTTAGGGTAACTCATGTTTAGGGAATGTGATTTTTGACTGGGTAACTTGCATGGGACGAGAGGAGGATGTTACATTATTCAATTTTATGTAAGATTCGATCTCCTCCTTCTGTATTTGCAACATTTCTTGAAATAGAAATTTGAATGTAGGTGATATTTGAATAAGCTACCATATAGATATATTAGTAGGAGTCTTTTTAAGGTCATCAACACTAGGGACTCTAGGTTGAGAAAAGGGTAATGGTGTGGGAGTGATGTGTTATCCCCTATATGTTTGAGTCACTAAGTTACAACTTTGCAGTTGAAAAATATTGTTATGGTTAGATTATGTCATGGATTTCAAGACATCTCTTAATCTTTTGTGTGATTCACTAATGGGAGGTGACTTAGGAAGCTCACTAATTAAAGGAGATCCCACTTGTGTCATCATAACCTCAAGAATCTTGTCTTTATTTGCATGACTTGTTAGTGAAGGGGATTCTAATGGAATTTTATTATCATTTCCTAGGGAAGGTGTAATGTTAGAAGGATGTGTGTCAATGTTCATATTTTCTTGCACCATGATAGTCTCCCTAGGAGGAGAGTTTTTAGGAGAACTAAAAGCTAAATGTTCTTGACAGTCAAAGGTTGGTTCTCCTAAAAGGACTTCATCACAAGTAGGGGAATGATCAATGGTTGAGTTTCCTTGCACAATAAGGGTTTCTCTAGGAGAAGGGGGACAACTAAGATACTCATGACCTTCATCGATTGTGTTTTCTAACATCAAAGTATATTCTTCACAACAATGAGAGATATTATGAGAAGAACAAATGTTATTGTCATGATTACCTATGATTGTGTTGCCGTATTCATCAATGTCTTGTCCACTAAGAGAGGTAAGAGGAGAGAAACAACTAGGATGCTCAAAACTCTCATTAATTGATTCTTCTACCAAAATATCTTCGTCACCAATAGGAGAGATATTAGGAGAAGAAGAAAATATGATTGTTGGGAATGTCCAAGATTGTATTCTCTTTCACTAAAACACTCTCATAGGGAGGGGATTGTTTCTTAGCTTGCCTATGTATGTAAGACACTAACATTGTTTGAACAAAAATGAAAAGCACTTGTAACCATTTCATGCAATGTTTTAGCAATGTAAAAAATGTATATCCAAAGATGCAAAACATTTTTATCCAATATATGCAAATTTTTACGAATGCAAACAATGCATATGCAAGAATGAAAAGCACTTTTAGAAAACTTATGCTATTTTTTTTGAATAGAAACATTGTGTATGCAAAAGTGAAAAGTACTTTTATCCATGTTATGCAGAATTTTAGAAAAGTGAGCATTGTCAAATCTAATGATGCGGTAGATTGAAATGATTTCAAAAATGACTACCCTAAATTGATGTTTTTGACCTAAATGTATAAAACAAATGTTCCTGAAAGTTTCTAGACTTATAGTATATGGTACTGGGAGGCTTAAGAAGCATAGAAATGAGTTTTAT
This sequence comes from Sequoia sempervirens, assembly GCA_007258455.2. NCBI lineage: Eukaryota > Viridiplantae > Streptophyta > Pinopsida > Cupressales > Cupressaceae > Sequoia > Sequoia sempervirens. The sequence goes on along the minus strand of VDFB02000002.1, from coordinate 24,634,339 downwards.
GATGTTGTAACAAGCAGTTAAAAATTTGGACTGGGACTAAGTCGCCCAAAGTGGTGAATTAGTCCCAATTAGGGTTTTTTTCAAAAAAATTAGAAATTTTCAATTTGTTTTGATGTTTTTTAGTATGTATGACCTGAATACTAGAGGAAAATGTAGCTTTCATATGTTTTTCAATGATTTGAGATGCAAAAATGCAAACTATATGCTTTTTCACTAATGCAAAATTTTAAAACCCTAGAATGCAAATCAACTAATGCAAAATGCAATGCAATGTTAATTTAAGCTAATTCTAGGATGATGATGGACTCCAAAAGAAGAAAATGTGATGTTATAAGGTCGGGTTCACCAAAATGTGGACAAATATTTTGGCACCCTAATGCTTTCTAACACTTCTAGGGTTTTTGACTTTTTTGTAATGGGAGTGTCATCAGGTGGTGAAGTTGCGGTTGCAGGTTAGGATTTTTTAAATTTGGACAAGGTGGGAAGCCCTACTCCAAGGGCTAGTGTTAATGGAAGAGGTCAGGCTGATGTTAGGAAGCAGGATGATGATGGGTCTTTGGAAGGGATTCCAAGTGGGTCATTTTTGCATGATGTTGTTTTACCTTCTTATGACGATTTGGGTTAGGATGGTACTATTTGTGGCAAGGTGGGGTCTAAGGATGTGGCCCCTGAGGTAGCTGTCACTTTTGAAGCTGTCATCCCTGAAGCCTTTAAATCTATTTTTTCTTCTACAGATGGAAAGTCATGGTCCTCTCTTCTTGGTGCGAAAATTAAGGAGAAAATTTCTTCTCCTCCCGTGGACTTCTTTTCTAACCCAAAGAAGGGAGAGTATTCAGTTTTAGTGCCTAATTCCATTATTGATAAAGGTTTAATCTCCATGGAGCAAGTGCTGGTGGGAAAGTTTCTAGGTCCGCAGCCTAATATTGAATTAGTGAGGATGCTTGCTAAAAATCGTTGGTTTTTGAAAGGGCAGGTGGAGATTATGGCTCTTGCTAAAGGGTTTTTCTCCTTTTCTTTTTCCTATGATGACGATTTGTTGAGGGTTCTACTGGGAGGGTCGTGAATCATTGGGAAGTCAACTTTGGTGTTAAAAAAATGGGAAGCTGGTTTCTCCCCTAGTTCTTTCTTTTTTGATTCAACCCTTGTCTGGGTTCAGTTACTAGGGTTCCCTCTAGAGTTCTGGGATGAGCAGGTTTGTAAGGGTATAGTGTCTAATTTTGGATGTTTTATTTTGATTGATAGTTTGACTTCCTCAAGGGGGAGGCTGGTTTATGCAATTATTTGTGTGATTCTGACCAAGCTATGGATCTTTCGTCAAAAATCAAGATTAATTCTAAGCTTGGTGTGTGGGAGCAAGATATGGAGTTTGAATCTATCCCCTTTGCCTATTTCCATTGCAAAAAGATGGGGCACTGGGCAAAGAAATATACATTGAAGTTGATGCCTCCTCCTAAAAGGAACTTGGGTCAACCCAAGGAGTTGAAAATATAGAAGGAAGTTGGTCATTGTGGTAATGATGGCCTTGTTAAAGGTCTTGAGGAACCAATTGGTGTGGTTTCTGAGGACCTTTATGATTTAGTCGAGGAATCTCTAGTGGAGGAGGAAGGGGGGAAGGATGAGTGTTTGATTGAAAGTTTGTTGGCTTTGCTAGCAAATGGTGGTGGTGATTCTTTAGCTTTGGTGGTTGTTGAGCTGGAAAAGGCGACTCCTCTAAAGATGCTAACGGAGGAGCTTTTTCTCTCTTCTAAGGATGATGTTTCAGTTTCACCCTTTCTAGAGGAGGAGGACAAGAGAGAGGTTTCTCCCTTTCTTGAACCTCTAGGGGAATTAGTAGCTGAGAAATTAGTGCTCACCTCTTCTATCATGCTTTGTTTTGATGTGGTTGCTCAGAATGAGGAGCCCTAGACTATTGTTCTTTCGGCTAAGTCTAAGAGAAAGAAGAAGACTATTCCTTCTAGTTTGGGGATGACTGCTAAGAACTGTTTAAAGTTGGATTGTGGTTCGGAACCAAGGGGAAGAGGGAGGCCCTCTGTGTATAAGATCAAGGAGAGGGTTAGCAAGTGTGATAGTATTGATGGTTCACAAATTACTTTGCTTGAGATGGGCCTAAACGGTCCCTCGTAGAATCTTTTACGAAGATTATTTCATGGAATATTAGAGGATTGAATAATCCTCATAAAAAAGATCTTTTGGCCAACATGGTTAGAGATCGTAGGCCTGATATTATTTTGATCCAAGAAACCAAGATGAGTGCTGAGAAAGTGATGAAGATTAAGAACCAGTTTTTAAAAGATTGTGGCTATCAAGCAATTGACTCGGATGGGGCCTCTGGTAGTGTGGCCTCCTTTTGGAACCCTAAAGTGGTGTCTGGTTCTGAGTTGTTTGCTTTTGATAATCATGTGGCTACCTCATTTGTGTGTTTGAGGGACAAGTTTTCCTAGGTATTGTCCACTATTGATGCTCCTGATAATAAAAGCTCCCATAAGCATTTTTGGGATAGTTTGAATTATTTTAAGGCTCAGTTCTCTTTACACAATTGACAAGTGATAGGGGACTTTAATACCCCACTGAATGAGGCTAATAAAAAAGGTGGTGCTTAGATTGATGATGAAAGTAGACTTGACCTTATGAATTTTTATTAATGATAATCTTTTTCTTGAGTTGGATTTGGGGGGTGTTGCTTATACTTGGTCTAATAGGTGTGTTGGGGATGCTCTAATTCAGGTAAAATTGGATAGGGCACTGATATCTCTAGACTAGTTACATTCGTATGCATCTTCTTTGTCATCTCTTGTGAGGGTTGGCTTAGATCACTTCCCTATTTCTTTGATTGCTGAACCTTTTGGCTGTAAAAAGGCTTTCCCTTTCATATTTGAGAAGATGTGGATTGACCATCCTAATCTAGGTCTAAAAATTGCTCAGTTGTGGCATATTAAGGTTGATGGTTCAGCCATGTTTAAAGTTGCTAAGAAATTGGCTTTGGTTAAGCATAATTTTATTCAATGGAATAGTGATTCTTTTGGAAACATTTTTGAGGAGAAGTCAGTTGTGAAGTCTAAATTGGAAATTGTGAAACAAAATCTGTAGGCTTATGGTTCTAATTATGTGTTACTTCAAGAGGAGAGTATAATATTATCTAGATTGCACAATGTTTTGGATAGAGAGGAGGAATTTTGGAAGTAGAGATCATGTGATATTTGGCTTCGTAGTGGTGATAAAAACACTCAGTTTTTCCATCTCACGACCCTAAAACACATGTCATCTAATAGAATTTCTAAAGTGTTGGTGGATAATGTTTCTCTTAAGGATGATGGTGAGATTAGATCGGTGGATTGGTATTTCTTTGGTCTCTCCTTTCTGAGGAAGGCTCGTTGGATCCTGTCTGTCAACAAGGTTTTCTTAATGTTATTCCTAGTTTGATTTTGGAGGAGGAGAATGGTTTTTTGTCTGCTATTCCATCGGAGGAAGAAATAAGAAGGGTTGTGTTTTATTTTGAAGGAAATAAGTCCCTGGGGCCAGATGGTTTTCCTTTCTTGTTCTTTCACAATTTTTGGGACATTATCTCTAAGGATGTTATCAATGCTACTAAGGAATTTTTTGGGAGTAGACAACTATTGAAGGAGTTGAATTCCACTTTTATTGTTCTGATTCCTAAGAAGCCGAGGGATGATAAATTTGGTGATTTCAGGCCTATTAGTCTATGTAACTCCATTTATAAGATTTTTTCAAAGGTTCTTGCTTCTAGATTGCAAAGGGTTTTATCTAAGATTATCTCTCCCGAATAGAATGGGTTCATGCCAGGGAAACAGATCTTGGATGCTATTATCATGGTGCATGAGAACATTCATTCCCTCAAATTCAATAAGAAGCCTATTCTTATTTTGAAGCTTGACTTGGTTAAGGCTTATGATTGTGTGAATTGGAGTTTCCTTTGCAATATTCTCAAGGCTTTTGGGTTCTCAGATCATGTGCTTCAATTGGTGTGGCAATTGATTTCTTCCCCTTCATTGATGGTCCTTATTAATGGTTCTCCATTAGCTTTCTTTAAGAGATCTCGTGGTTTGTGCCAAGGGGACCCTATTTCCCCCTTTTGCGTTTATCATTATGGTGGAATCTCTAGGGTGGTTTTTTCTCCAAGCTATGGCTAATGGGGCCTTCAAAGGCCTTTTTCCCTCTTCTTGTCAAATTTGTTGCTCTCATATGCAATTTTTTTATGATACTCTTGTTCTTGTGGAGGTGTTTGTGGCTATGCTGAAATCCATCCATCTTATTCTTTGGAACTATGAGGCTGAGTTGAGTTAAAAGGTCAGTTTTCCTAAAAGTACTACTTTTTTTCTTAATACTCCAGAGCTTTGTCAATTGAGGATTGTTGGGATTCTTGGTTGTGGTATTGGTGAACTTCAATCTTCTTATATGGGGCTTCCTTTATGTTCTAATGGCATCCTCGGCTCCTTCTGGAATGGCATCATTGATAAGTTCAATTTGAAACTTGTTGGTTGGAAGGGAGCCTTGCTGAGTCAAGCTGGTAAAATTCAGTTAATTAAGTCTACTCTTCAAAACTTGTCAGTTTATGCTTTGAGCTTGTTCTAGATTCCTCAAATATTTTGGGAAAATTTTGAGGGTATTTAGAAGAGGTTCTTATGGTCTGGTTTGGAGGAGAAAAAGAGGCTTCATTTGTTGTCTTGGGAAGAAGTTTGTAGATCAAAATCTCAAGGTGGGTTAGGACTGTAGAAGGTGAAGGATTTTAATTCTGCTCTTATGGCTAAACAGTTTTGGAATATCCTTGTGAGTGATAAAGAATGGCTAGCTATTTTTGAGTCTAAGTACTAGAGGGGTGTGGATAAGGTTATAGATTTGTTCAATGATAATTTTTTTCCTTCGCAGGGGTCGGTCCTTTGGAACTATATGTGTCGGGTTCGATAATCTATGGTTGATGGTTTGAGATGGTGACTGGGTAATGGTAGAAGGATTTTTTTTGGGATGATTGGTGGATTGGGCATGGTACTTTGAAGAATGAACCTTGGGAAGCTACTTTCAAGGATTTTTGTGTCAATGAATGAGGTGTTTATGTTGGTGACTATATTAGGTAGGTAGTTGGATTAATCTTGATTTGGTGAATAGGGATCTGAAGCCCTTTGTGGAGTTCCTATCCTTGATTCATATTCCTTCAGTTGCTCGTGAGGACTCTGTTATTTGGTGTCTAACTGCTAATGGGAAGTTCTTGGTTTCTTCTTCTTTTTCTTTCTAGATTCAGTTGGTTGGTCCTCTACCCTTCTGGGGTCGGGTGTGGAATAAGAAGTTGTTGCTCAAAGTTGGTATTTTCTTTTGGCTGATGTGTCAAGACAAGATTCTTACTTTGAATAATCTAGTGAAGAGGGGTATGTTTTTTCCAAATAGGTGATTTTTATGTAAAATTGATGCTGAGGATTGTCTCCATTTGATGACTGGTTGCTATTTTACTTGGGGAGTTTGGTCACATATTTTTAATATGTGGGACTTGGCTTGGGTGTTTCCGGCTTGTTTCTCTGAATTATGTTCTCAATGGGTTTCCCCTTCCTCTAACCTGGTGCTATCTTTGATTTGGTCTCTTATTCTACCTCATGTTGCTTGGGGTGTCTGGAAGGAACAAAACAACGGGGTTTTTCGTCAGCAGGAACTGTCACCTTTCAGATTGGCTTTCAAAATTTGTGATGCCATCGGGGAAAATTTTATGTAGAAATTTTCAATGATTCTGACCCATACTTTGAAAGTGGTTGTGTCACCCTTTGATTCTCTTGTGGGGAAAATATGGAATATCCCTTGTGACCTCTCCAACCTTGTGAAAAAGTTGAAAGATCCCAGGGAGGGGGTTAGATGGAAGGCTCCTACTACTAGGTGGTGCAAAGTAAATTTTGATGGAGCATCAAAAGGTAATCCGGGGCCAGCTGGTTATGGGGGAGTGTTACGCGATGAAAATGGTAAGTTTGTATCTACTATGGCACTCCCCTTGGGAATCCAGATAAACCATTTTGTTGAGGTTGTAGTATCTTACCATGGCCTTGTTTTAGCTAAGTCACAAGGGGTTTCTAAGCTTTCATTGGAGGGGGACTCTCTAAATGTGATAAATTGTCTCTTAATGAAGTGCCCCCCGTCATGGTCTACTGACCATTTTATTAATGATTATATCTCCATTATAAACTCTTTTGAGGAGATCAAAATCACACATGTTTTTCATGAAGCAAATATGCTGGCTGATGGTGTTGTCAACGTGGGAGTGTTCGAGAGATCTGAGTGGGATTCTTTTGAATCACTACCTAATAATTTGAAGTGTATTTCTAATAATGACCAAATGGCTTGTTTATAGGGGTGGTGTCCTTGAGGAAAGGTTTTTCATCATGATTTTGAGTTGGGTTTGGAACCTTGAACCTTTACCCTTTCCGATTAATTATTTTTTCCTTAGTTTCCATAGAAGGATGGACTGGCAGTTTTTGAAGGGAGGTACTTGGAATCATAAGCCCACACATATTGTGGGTGTTTTTTGTATCATTTTGAAAAGTAACTGGTTCTTCTTTTTGTTAAATTTCTTCTAGTTGTTGTTGTGTTATGGGTTGTTGCTTGTTACCATGGGTGGCGACCATTGTAGAATTGATCTGAGTTCCTATGAAGAGTTTCAGAAGAATGCTAGTGTGTGGAAGTATTTAGAGTTGGGGGGGTTTCGTAATTTATGTAGAGAATTCTAGGCTTGGACCCTGATGCTACTAATTTATTTGTGAAAGGTTGGAATGTGAGGTCTCTGCGATACAAGGGTGTTGAGTTTCGTATTGATGAAGACTTCATTGCAGAGGTAACTGGTCTTTTGGTTCTTGGGAGGAAGTTTTTCAGAGACAGGGGTGTGGCCAAGAAGGCTTTTGCAAACTTTTTCAAACATGGTGAGAGGAAAAAGCTTAGGGAAATTGGAAGTGGAGGTTATGATAGGAAGTCCCTGAAGCCACTTTGGAGGGACCTCGCGAAGGCCATTATGTACTACTTCACCCTTGACGGTAGATTCTTTGTGGTTTACTCTTATCATTTTGTGCTCTTGAACCATTTTCGGAATAAGGTTTCTATCTCCTTTCCTTTTTATCTGTTACTCTCTATGGAGAAGAGTATTGAAGACCATAGGAAGAACCCTAAGAAGATGGTTCTTCATGAAGGGTTTATGAGTTTTTTATTTTCCCATATCAAGTTTAAATTGATTTTGGTTTCCCCTAAAAATCTCGGTAAGAAGAGGGTCAAAAATGATGGTTATGATACTAGGGACTCTTCTAGTGAATGGGTTGGTAGTTTTGAGGAGGAAGAGTCGGAATATGAGGATATGTTTATTGATGAAGAAGGCTCTGAGGAAGGGGAAGAGGATTCAAAAGAGTGGAGTAAGGGTTATTATATTGGTGTGGAGTTGCAAGAGACTTTGGCTAACTCTATCATAAATTCTTCAAAGGGGAAAACCAAAGGCTCGAAGAAAGTCAAAGCTTTGACCAAAAGGAAGCTGGTGATAAGTGATGAAGTGAAAGCCCCTGGTCTGATTGTGAATCTTGTGTTGTCTTTGGGTAATGAGGGTTTGAAGGGATGTCCTCCTGAGGGTGAAGTGGCTCCTTCAAATGTTGATTGTGTTCAGAATGCCTTATTGGGTAACCCTGTTCCTTGTAAGACTCATCTACTGGAGAGCTCCCCTGTGTTAGGGCTTAAGGTTTTGGAAAATGTGGGTGACCAATCGAATGATCTTGTTGGTTTGGGAAATTCTATGATGGAGGTAAGTCGATTGAGACTAGTCCTGTTGAAATGTAGGGGATTGATGTGGTTTCTTTGACTGAGAGGGAAGTGAAGAAGGAGCGTCTAGAAGTGTAAGCTGATTTGGCCAACTTTCCAGACAAGGAGAGCATCAAGGTGAACATTGTGGAGGTCGAGGATTCCCCTGCTAAAGAAGAGGACAACCACAATAGGGATTGTTTTGATGCCCTTGATGACTTGGAGTAGAATGATTAGCCTCTGGTTAACTTGGATGAATTTGACATGAATATGTTTTGTAGGATAGCTGAAGATGGGACAAGAAACCTGATTTCTTTGTTTAAGTGGTTATTTACTGAGGTAAAGGAGTTCAATCTTCAGATGAAAAACTAGCAGGATGTTTGTGTTTCTATTCTTAGGGGCAACCAAAAGGAGTGTGAAATAAAAGGAAAAGTTAAATCAATGCATGTTAAGCTTGATAAGCTTCTGGTGGATGTTGGTCATTTGGGGGAAACACACGAGGAAATGATTTCCACTTTGGAAGGTATTGTTAATAAAATTTTGGAAGATAGAGTTGCAATTTTGGAGGATAAAATTGGAAATATGTCAGAGGACTTAAAAATAGTGGTCAATATCAGTAATAATTCTTTGAAGACCACTACGATGGGTCTTTCTGTTTTAAATGAGAAAGCACTGAATTGGACGGGTAAACCTTTTGACATGGGTGATATGGAGAATATGATTGAAGAGGTTAGTGGCTCTTAGTTGGTGGAGAAAGCAGAGGCTTCTACTCCTGTGTTGGATAAAGACTTTTAGGCTAGTTTGTGCCTTAGGATGAGAAGTAAGATAAAAAAAGAGGGTTGTTGTTCTTGTTGAAGAGCTAAAGGATGTAATCAGTATGCATGAGGAGGTCATTAAAGAGAATATGGCCTCGAATGATGTTTTAGATAAGTTACTATAGCTGGTGCTTCCTTTTTTGGTTAAGCAGGTTTGCTGATGTTTTTTGTTGTTGGGATTGCTGACAGATTGCTTTTGTTACATCTTTTGTTAGATTTTTGGATTTTTGGGCTATTGGGTTTAGTGTTTAATCTATTTTGTAGCTTTTCATCTTTGTAAATGGTTTCGGGGTCCCTTCAAAACTTTTTTTTCCTTATCAAAAACACTTCTAGGGTTTTTCACCTAAAAGGGGAGAGATGGGCCAAAATGGGCAATGTCCCCACTCAAAACTAATGCAAGCATGAATGAAATATGCCTAAATGCAATAAATTGATAAAGGAAATGAATTATTGATGTAAAACCTAAGAAATGCAAGTTGTTTGAAAAAACATTGTGATATGTAAAATGACCTAAGAATGCAAACAAACAATAACAAAAATGAAAGAGATTGGAGAGGTGCACTTCAAAACTAGAATGTGATGTAGAGAGGCTCTAGAATCCTATAGAATTTGTTGTTAAATCTAACTGGGACACTTACGCCAAGCTTGGCGACTTAGTCCTATTTCGGGGAGATATTGTTGGAACAGGTTTCAGCCAAATGGGTATCCAGAAATACATAAATCACTTTTCAGGCCTAGTAGTGGGACTAATTCTCCACTAATGGAAACTTAGTCCAGGTTCAACTTTTCAAGAATTTCAGGATAGGAATCTATAGCTCTTGTTCGACACTTCTCTTCTTGATAGGTGTCGAGTTCTAAATTTGCAAAAATTGGGTGATAAGAAGTCTCCAAGCTTCAATTAGGGTTTTGTTGACTTGAATGACTTTGATAGAATGGAAACACCTTTTAGCACCTTTCTCTTTTGTTGGGTGAAAATTATGTAATCACCTTTTCAATAGATTACACAACCTAGATTTCAACCACAACAGTGTGAGATATGATCTCTCCTCTTATAAAGGGGAGGCACCCTTCTTATTGCTAACATAAACTAAAGTAAAACTAATTAAGTATTCACAAAATGTACACTACAATTATGATATGGGGGGTGTGTCACATTCATACTTCTCTCTTTTTTCAGAGAATATGTTTTACAATGCTTCACAGTTGATAGTTTTGATTCAGTACAACTTTAAACTAAAAACAAAGCAATAATTCCAATATCTCTATCTTGACAAATCAAAGGTTAGAGATACCAGGTATGATAATAATAAACAATAAAATAAAGAAGAAAAGCTCATGAAGGCACAAAGCCATTTCATATCTTTTCACCGATAGATCATGTGAGATGTAATGGTTGTCATATTAGAAGCACAAAGTCTTCTTAGATACAAAAATTCCAAAAACAACATGAACGATTACAAGCACAAAGTCTTGTAGATTATCCACCAATAGTTATCCAAACATAAACACAAATCTGAATAAAGAGTATAACACAAATTCTACATAGATCTATTCAAATCCCTTAGATCTCACACACTAATCACCACCAATCTTAATCAAATTCAAAAGATGATTGATCCAACGCAAATTCTGGTATGCAACTTTCTTCTTTATTGATTAGATTCAGATTCACAAAGTTGAACATAGTTTCATACATTTGTTTCAAAATGAGCAGTACTTCATTGCTAGAGGTAAAAGATAATCAATACATTTGAAATCCCTCTTATTTATAAAAGAGAGGGAAGAGAAAAACTAGGAAATTAGTTGAGAAAAATTAGGAAAGTTAGGTGAGCTAAATTAGGAAAATCTCATCTAACTTTGACTTAGTAAAAAAAAAATTCCATCTTTTTGGGAAAACATCTCAAATTTTACATGCAATTACATTTTCTCAAAAGACATTTAAGATGTCGAAAACTATTTACAAAATGCATAAAGGAAAGCATAAAAATATTCAACACTGGAAGAAAAGAAGCCTTCATGGTTCTTTGCTTTGGGCACAAAAGTCTTCATATCTCTTCTTTGTTTCCAGTACAAATGCATCATCTAGACCAATAGTGTAATCCACAATGGTACGAATTCTGGTGATTGATCTTTTAGCAGATGAGTGAATATTTTTGCATTTTTCAAGATGTGTCTTGGGATTATCAAGAGTTAGCTGTATATCACAAATAATATGTATGGAGGTCTTTGAAAATTTTGCATCCTCCACTTGCTTCATGACGACTTCCTTGTAGATCTGGGACAATTCACTTGCTAGGAGGAAAATATGGTCTTCGTCAAGGAGCTTACTCAGTAACTCCTTAATTCCATTTTCAAGGATAGTACAATGTCCTTCAAAATCTTCTTGCACTTGGTGGAGATCTTCAATCAGAGACTTGATCACTTGAATGTGGTGTTTGAGTGTTTCTCTTACTTCCACATATTTCTCCTTGTCTGGAATTACCCCAACTTCCACCAACTTATTGAAATTTTCCATAGAAGAAAGTATTCTCGCCAAGGGAAAGAATTAGGGTTTCGCTCTTGGGAAATAATACTTTCTTCTTTATCAAGCTCTATTTTGAGCTTGGCTATTTGAGTGGCTTTCTCATTTGTAGCAACTATGACCTGAGAACCATGTTCTATTATTTCATCAATGAAATCATATAACACTTTACCTTTAGAGGCAAACTTCTCAGCCTTTTTCATAGCTGGGTCCTCAACACTTATCATAGTTAGAGGTTGTACATTGCCTAAAGATCCTGCAAGTCTTCTCAAAACAGTTGCATAGCATTTAACCTTCTACTTGTACACATCTTGGGCTTGTTCCATTTTGTCAAGCCTTCCTGCCAACACATCTAGGACTACTTGAGCATCTTCCTTGGCACTTTCATTTGTCACTTTTCCAAGTTGGACTCTAGTGACAGTGTATTCCTCCATGTTCACATCTCCTTCCTCTCGTGGCGGTATACCAATCTCCACAAACTTATCATCAGTCTTGTCAACATGAAGTCTTGAATGTACTTTGGACTTTTTCTTCCCCTTGGCTTTTTTTGAGTTCTTTTAACAAAGTCTACAAGGTCCTAATGACCAACCTCAGTGTCCTTTATTTTTTCCACCTTCAATATTACCACTGTAGGCGGATAAACACCTTGGTATTTATATTTCATCTTTCCCTCTTTCTTAGAAGAAGATGGAGGCTTCTTTGCTATCATTTAGAAGAATTAGGATCAAAGGATATTACTTTGAGGATCACTTGTGGCGAGATTTGGAGAGAAACTACAAGGATGGTGAATCAATAGACAGTAGGAGAAACTACAACATTGGGAAGCGTGATACAAGTAAGCAATGTGGGGAAAATGTGAAACAAGCAGTTTGACATGAAAAAATGGAGCGAGAGCGAAGAAACTATGTTTGGAGTGAAATGGAGTGGTTTGGAAGTGTTTAAGGTAAAAACTTCCAAATGTGTAGGGGCATTGAAAATTAGCGCTCCTACACTTGGAAAGATGATTTTATATGTAAAGGTGTTGAAAATCAGTGCCCTTACAATTTTTGCATACATAAATTGTCAAATGTGTCAAGGTGATTAAAATCAACACCTTGACATGATATCTCACTTGGAAAGAGATTGTGTGCATTGGCAGGCTATTTCAACACTTGAGCATTTGGGTGATAGAATACTCCATGTAGGAGCGGTGATTTTCACTGCTCCTGCATGGGGAGTTTGGAGTTATCTTCAAAGTTTCAAGGAATATAAAAACATTGCCTTATCATTTGAAGCAATGGAAATTCAAGGTGTAACATTGGTGATTTTCACTGCTTGGACATTGCCGATGTTGGCAAAAACTTAGTGCCCGAGCGGTGATTTTCACCACTCCAACACCAAGACTTTCATTCAAGATTGATGAAGTTTAGTTTAATCTCATGCATATATTAAAAATTTCACCGCTCAACTTGGAACTTAACAATACACTCAAAAATGGAAAGATAAGAAGGTGAAGGGGAAACACAAAGGAAAAAAAACCTAGGATGCACATGTAAAATGAAAAATAAAACCCTTACAAATATGCAAAGAGCAAGGCATGATAAAGGAGGAAGGAATGGTGGATTTTGAATGTGAAAGACAAGATTCAAAATCCAAACCAAAAATAAATGTAACTACAAAACCTAAAAAGCAAATGACAAGGAGAAACCAACGAAGGAAGGAGAGAAATGACATACCTTGAAAATGAAAAACCCTAGCTTGAAGTCAGCGAAAGAAATCTTCAAAATGTGACCCTGCAGGAGCTCTAAGAGTGATCCACGCAAGGAGGAGGAAAAATGAAACAAAGTGAGGAAAGATTAACTAATAATCACTTAAAAGGTCACTTGAAAGTGTAATAAATGAACTAAGAGTTCGCATTGATGAAGGCAGGTAAAGTGGCGAAAAAGATGCAGGAGCGGTGAAAATCACCCCTCTTGCATCTTTTGACTTGGTGAGACTAAAATGTGCACAAGCACTGATTCTCAATGCTTGTGCATTTCACAACTTGGAAAAAGTGTAGGAGCACTGAAAATCAACGCTCCAACACTTGGAGAGAAAACTGACTAAGGCAATATGTAGGAGCGTTGATTTTCAGTGCTCTGACATATTTCACAATTTTGACTAACTCTTAAACTTGAGAGTTCACAAAGATATTCGTTTTGAAGGTCTTCAAGAGACAGACATAGGGGAATGTTCAAATGGATTGTTTGAGACTTTAAACCACGCATCGGGGTGAATTGAGATTCACCTTGTTTTGCATGCTTGAACATCACAAACCTATGAAACATACAAGTTTCATAGGGGGGTTATTGGTGAATCAAGCCCTGCTAGAATCCATGATAACATCTTTGACGAATCTACATGCAAGACCTACAAAACACACATGCAAAGAGGGGAAAAAGGGTTAAGGGTTAGTGAATATGGGTTTGCCTTGGTAAAACCCCAATTTGGTCATCAAACCCTTGAAAATGAAATGAAATAGAAAGAGAACGATTAATGAACATGAAATGCTACAACTCACCAAACCCTTGATGTAGAAATCTGAAGATATGCAAGTACATGCTCCAATGGATGCTTGATAGTGCCTAGAATGCTTGAGAATTATGAATGTATGCTAATGTATGAATGAATGTATTAGATGAATGGGGGTGAAAATGAGAGTAAAACCCTTTATTTATACTTGAATTTATGAAATTTCCTAAAAATGACACATCATAGGCCGACCTCAAGGTTAAGAGAATAAAATCCCACCAGAAAATTAAAATAATTTTGATTTTTGTGCCCAGTGGGACTAAGTCACCCCAGGTGGTGACTTGGTCCCACTAGGGAAATTTTACTGGGTGTTGAGGATTAAAGTGCATTTAATTATTTTTAATGAGATTATTCTCCAAAATACACTTAAATAGGGTCGGAAAGTGCATTAAGGGGTCATTTAAACATAAGAAAGGGTCAAATTAGTGATGACAAGTCTGGAAAAGCATGAAAGTTTGTTACAACTCTTTACAAAACTTTGAAATAAGACTTGGTAAGTGATAAAAAAAGGTTATTTAAGTGAATTATAATGAAAGGTTCCTAGAAAAGTGTGAAACTGGGTTACAAAACTTCACAACACTTTTACAAGACATCCTAGAATTCTTAATGATTTGCAAGGGTCCAAGACCTAATGTGAATGTGTTGACCACATTTCAACATTAAACTATGCAAAATCAAGCCAAAATCACTAGGAGGGCCTAAACATGAGAAAAAGTATAAGGGTTACTTTTTTCGTGTCCACAGAATGGTATAATGTGACACCAACTAGGGAAGAGAGGAATTGATTAGAAGTCTATTTCTCAATATGAATTTCCAGAATGTGAAGCATTTGAAATATTTGGAAATAGTCAAGAGTGCAACTATCTATATAAGTCGACCTATAGAAAACATGTGCCTTGCATTTCTATTTATCTTTCTTATTGTTCATTTCTAAAGTATGACCCATTACCATGGCTATGTATGTCTTCACTATGCATAAATTTTAGCTACCACTTTTTAATTACCTTGTTGAGTCAAATCAATTGAGCTAAGAAGTGTCAATTCCCATGCCCTATTTTTAGCCTTTAGTTGCTTATTCTTGTATATAAATAGTGGAGCTATTTACCTCATTTGGGGAGGATGCATATATGAATTTTGTGAGTTATTGGCTGAGTTGGGAAGGTTGTGTTGGGAATCTGAATCAACCAATTGGAGCATTGCATAAACATGCATGTTGATTCCTACTCTATTTATTCTTTGTTCTATGTTTGAAAATATTATGTGAGATTGTTTGTTTCATTTGGGAAGTTAGTTCAATTGCTTATTAGGGAAAAGTTATTTTAATCTTATGTGAAAGAGAAAGAGTGCTTATTGTAATTAGTGAGAATGTAATCATTACAATGTTATGCAAACCTTGAATGATAATAATTACTTGATTAAATATATTCATGTTACCTTGAAATAGGAAGTGAGTCTTAACTCTAGAGTTAGGGAATAAACTTAAAGGTTATACCAATACTCAACAATAGGGTTGAGAGTTATACTTATGGTTATGTTGTTATATTAAATTTTGAATTAGAGTCTATTCATAGAATTTTAGAAGGGGACTCACATACCAACAACCCAAAGCAATGATGAGTAGAAAACTTGTAGGTGCAAAAGAACAAACCCTTCTCAAGCTATTGTCCTCCATAATTTATGCAAAGGTAGTAAACATGAGAATATTTGTGATAAATTAAAAAAAAAGGCTTTTATGATGGTCACTTGATCATTACATTACTTTTTGTTGGAAACCCTAGGTTGAGAATAACCTAATTTGTATGGTTGTCTATTTGGTTATTGATTGAAGCAAATAAGTCGGGATTAACCTATATGATCTAATTGATCATTCGATTGTTGATTATACTTTCAATTGAAGTGGATTTATTTGTAAGACCTTACTTTTGAATGAGTCCTTTATTGATATGATTAATCTTTTGATAGAGGTCATTTATTGTTGAAGATTATACTTTGATTGAAGTTGTTTATTATTGAATTTTACACTTTTTATTAAGGTCATTTATTGTTGAGGTTACACTCTTGTATGGGAATTTTTATTGATTTGAATGTACTTTTGAAATAGAGTCAATTTTAAAGATGTGACATTATGGTTATCTATATGGTTAATTGGAAAGTAAGAGTTACTTTGAATTATTTACTTAGTAGATGTGTTAGATAAACATAGAGGTAATAGGTTATTTCTAGGACTAGTACAACCTAGTGAAGGGTATAGCCTAGGCATAGGGTATGAATGGTCAAATATAAATCAAGCTAGGATGGTGGGTGAGTGTGTGATGTACACTCCAAAATTAAGAGTGATGAATACTTTGGCCAAAGTAGTGTATGTTGCAACTATTTACACTATCAGTTCAGTGTGTTTCCAAATTTATGTACTAGATAGGGAATGTCATATGTGTATGTTGTAGCCTAGTATGATAGATCTAGAATCCTTTAGGACACACCACCAAGCTCAGTAAAGGTCATGTTATTATGAGGTTACCAAACCAATCTCTTCATCGAAGGGAGGGCCATATTACCATATGTGGTAGATGTGTAGGGGACCCCAGTGAGTTTGTGGTTGGCAGAAAAACACTTGAGTGATGTTTCTCCTCATCAATTGGTGACCAATATTTGGAATGGGGATATCCAAGAATATTTCTATACCTATTTCCAGTGAGCTCATGGAAGCTATGTAAATATTTATGCATCCATTTCTATGGAAGGTTGTAAAAGAGGAAATGTAATCATGAAATGATGATATATGATATCATTACTTTGGAATGTTGTAATACTTTGTTATACAATGCAATTAGAAATTTTGGAAATATGTTTATTTCAAATGTGTGTTATATTCTTATTTATGAAAAGAAAAATTGTATTGCTAAGTGTTGGCATCATAGTTTATTTACTTGAGGTTTAAAACTTAGTAATTTTTTTGGGTAGAACAATGGGCATGTTACAAACTTGCAGCAATTAAATAAATAAAAAATATACCAATGTTAAAGAATGCATATAACAAAAATTTATAGATTTATTTTCTGAACTAAAAATACAAATTTCCTCAAATTCAGAAGCAACCCAGGTCATCAAAAATAATTACATATCTATTTTAAATAACCTAGAAAATTTGATTTACTTTGATAATTTTTTATACTTGTAACTGTCTCTTGCAAGATCCCAAAAATGGATGCCACACCTTTAGGAATGAGTGTAAATGGTCGCAAATGGAACAATTTTGTTCTCCAACCCTAGGCACCCTCAACACAACAATCAACTCCTCCCAAAACCTAGCATCAGAAAAGAAAAGAGTATCATGTCTCCCTAGAAAGGTACAACCAACAAGGAGAATGGTCATATGAGCAACAAAGGAGGAAGAATAAATAGAAAATAAACCTCTGAAGTCTTCTAATATGTCACTCCTAAATCAGAAATGAATACTCCAATGCTCTGAAATTGAAATGCAAATAAATAATGAAGTCTAGTTGAGATTCCTTTATGAAATCACCAAGAAATTCTTCAGATTTTGTCTTTTAACAACATGGAGAATGTTGCCTGTAAGGGGTTTTGTTCTCAAAAACCAAGAAGAACTAACTAGACTCTAGTATAGAAGAATACCAAATAATAAGTCAAGTATATCCAAGAATGAGCTCTAAAACTTCTTTTTATTTCCTCTTTCAAAACCCATGCCCACTTGGACAAATAAACATGGGTAAGTGCACCAAGATGGTTCCCAAAAAAGGGGCTTAAGTGGCCACTTTTTTTCTGAAATCAGGAAATACTGACCTTGGACGTGAAATTGAGGATAGCTACACTCAAAAAAATTTGATGGAACAAAAACAAGGACCGCAGTGCTCCGAGTCTACTTTCTAAACTACTAATTTATTTTGAAAATGGTTGAGATTAAGGGGTTCAAAAGAGGGACACACACAAATTGTTGTTGTTTCTGTCAGAAAAACATAACATAGAACCTCTTGTGTGACCCGAGCACGGTGGAATTTTTTTAGTATTTTTAAAATCACTCCGGTCAGAAGTTAGATAACAAGATAGTAAGGACTGATATTTTCTGACAATTTTTAATGAATATTTGATTTTATTAATTTTTCTAAGTGGGCACTTCCTAAAAAGCACATAATTTTGGCCGTGTTCTCAAATTTTGAAACTAAAATATTTTTCTAAATTTTATTTTTTTTTTTAAATTGTAATGGAGTCTAGTTTCTAAAAATATAATTTATTTCAAATTTCGATGAATGGTTAATTTATAGCGAAAAAAATACCAAACACTGCTTTTTGAAGAAAAACGGACATACAATCAAAAGAAATTATGGATGAAAAGTTTAACATTGTTAGAAAGTGAAAAAAATTACATCGTTTGAAAGCTAATAAAGAACCTAACATTACCCATGTCTTTGATTTTCTTGATATTGAACCAGATGCAATCTTGATGGTGAGCACGAACCCGATTATGTGAAAATTTGTTGAATTTGGAAAAAAACACATCTCTGGTCTTTGG
>VDFB02000002.1:24598086-24616061 GCA_007258455.2 Sequoia sempervirens | reverse complement strand
GTTGTTGTTGAACTTGAAGGTTATAAATGGTTTATCAAACATAGCAATCTCACAGATGTTAATGTATGTCATATATGTCATCTTTTTTCATCTATTTTAATTGTTGTTAGTTCATCACTACTAAATAAAGGATGAAATATGTACCATTAATATTCTTTATATGAACAAATTATTTTTTGTTGTAGATTGATTGGTGAATTTTTGTTACTACCATCAAATATTTTACCTCGCTCATACCGAGATTTATGTGCCATTATGAAAGATATCGAATGGGTATCAAGCAATAGATGTGATGTCCCAATGATCATATTATATATCATAAACAACATGAATTTGCAAATCGTAACGTCTTCGAAATGTCATATCAAGAGATATCGAATAGATCAACTAACAAAGAAGGTGCCTCGCAAGGTTCTTCATTATATTCCCATTATTCCATGTATGCAACGATTATTTAGGTGCAAAAGCTTAGCACAATTGATGGATTACCGTGCACGGAATAGAAGTGGAGATGACATTCTTCGAATGTCTGTAGATGGTTCTGCATTTAGGGACATGGAGGAAAAATGGCCACATTTTAAAGAACCTCGTAATGTCAGGCTTTCATTGGGAGCGGACGGTGTCAATCCATTTGGAGAGCTGCGATCTATTTACTCAGTGTGGCCTATTTTTGTTATCAACAATAACATTCCTCCATGGATGTCAATAAAGAGGGAGCACATAATGTTTTCAATGATTGTTCCAAGTATTTGTTTATATCAATTTTCTTTAATGTAGTAGCATCTCATTTGTCTTATTTGTTGCATAATGACTTATATTTTTTTCATTCAATAGTCATGTACATTAATTTATATATATTGTAGTAAAATGGTTATAATAATTATGTAATGTTTATGTTGATTCAACTAGGTAAGTACCAAGTTAAAGATATGAATGTATATATCGAGCCTCTTATCGATGAGTTACTAAAGTTATGGAATGGCATCACTATGTATGACGTCTCCAAACCAATAGGACGAAGACAATTTCAATTACATGCAATGCTTGTATGGACAATTCATGATGCCCCAGGGCTAACACATTTTTGTGGTATGTTATAACGTTCGACTACACTGTAACAATATTTAATTTGATGAAGTAGATATCATGCATGTTTTTAAAATAATCTATTCATTATACATAATGAAAAAAATTGACATATTTAATCCAATTATATATCATCTTACAGGTCTACAAACAAAGGGAAAATTTGCATGTCCAATTTGTGGTCCAAAGATGAAATCTCGTCATTCAACAAGTTTACGAAAGCAGGTGTTTGATGAGTATAGGCACTTCCTCCATAGAAATCATAAGTATCGAACTACTAAAAAATATCTTTTCAATGGGAAAGAGGAGACTACATCAAAATCATGAAGAATGTCACCTCACCTATGGAAGTTGGAATATAATAGAATTAATCGTCAAGGTTATACATCGGATCAAATTGTTTATCTATCATATATGAAATGTTTTGAATTTATATTTTTATATTGTGTTGTGTTTACTTATGTTGTAATTGACAATGATTGTCGTTGTTAATTTGTTTTAACTTATATGCTTCATGAAGGTCATCAAGGCATTAATGGCTGGCTTCCACAAGGACTGAAAAGTTATCCCAAACAATTTAGTAGGTTGTCCTACTATGAGCAGCTACAAATTGTGCAATTAATTGATACAATGCATATCAGAAAGAATATAATAGAAATGTTATGGAAAATATTGGATGGAAGGCATGACAAAGAAAAAATTGTCAAAATTTGTAGTGACATTTAGGAAGCCAATCATGCAATGAAAAATGTCATTCAATTAAATAGCGATGGAGACCAAATTAATATAAGTGCCCCTCCTTGGTTATTAACGGAGCAGCAAAGTAATGCTATAAAAGAAGTCATACAAAAAAATTGATTTCCCACAGGATTTGCTACGAACATAAACAATATAATAACAAAGAAAGGTGAATTTGGGTCAGGGATGAAAATGCATGATTGGCATACCTTCATTAAGGTAATTATTCTGGTATATTATATACACTTGCATAATGCATGTACTTTTTAGTGTATTGTGTTTACTACTTTTGGAAAAATAATGAAAAGATCATTTTATAATTGTTGCAGTACGTTCTACCTCTATCTCTCCCAGACAACTTTGACAACAATGTGAAGCAAGTTATATATGATCTTGGAAAATACATGAGGTAAGTAGTGAGATTTGTTCAATTCGCTGTATACATCTTATAATTGCCATTTGTTTTATTTGTTATGTAATATATTGTATATTTTTGTTAAATATCGTTAATATATTTGTGCCTTGAATCACTTGTAGATGGCTATCATCTAAAGAAATCCATAAAGAAGATATAAATTATTGGAAGAGAAAAATTCCTCGTCTAATGTGTGAAATTCAAAAGTGTACCTTCAACATTTTTCAATGCACAAGAACACTACCTCATACACTAAGTTGAGGAGATTGAATTGTGTGGACCTGTACACACAAGGTCAATGTGGATGGTTGAGAGGCACTTGAAATTTTTGAAGGCTTTGGTTAGACAAAGAGCACATCCCGAGGGTTCTATGGTGGAGGGATATATGGTATATACCGCATCATGGTACATTAGTGAATATCTTCCTAAGTTTGGCAAAGAAAGATCCATGTAGATCGTGATTTGGGATCCCAACTCATTAAATTTTGAAGGAGTACCTATTGGGGAATGGTAGATTGAGGAAAGTGAGGTAATTATAAGATGGTCATGGAGATTAATTGGAATGCATTTTACATATTGTTTTTATGTATATTGTACCTATTTAATTTTTAATCTTCAATATATATCAATTATAAATTAAGGTCGTATACTGTGGTATTTAACTAATTATACGTCATTTGTGAATTTCAATTTATTTTGGTACAGTTGGTCGAGAGTGGGAAGCACTAAATTTGTACATCACCAAGAATCTTGATTGGATGATGGTATGGATTGAATGATGTCAACAATTTGATCGCGCATTAACATGGAAAGGTGTGGCTTCATTGGTTAAAGAAGCTCATCGTAATGGAGATTCCAATGTTACACAAAGGGAAATTGATTTAGCATATGGTTTAAGAGATAAATAGGTACGTATAAATATATTAATCACCCATATTATTTAATTATTTTCAAGTATATTGATGTATATGTATCTTGAGATTTTTTTCTTTGCATACATTTGGTCAAGAATAAATATGTTTATCAACTGACGATATTGCAATAATTTTTACATGTTTGACATATTGCAGGTGAAACACCACAAAGCTATGTGGTGCAATGGTTGTAAATTTTGAATCAAAATGTTGGATGACATGAAGAAAACTTGTGATTCTGGTATAACTGCAGTCTTTCAGGTGACTAATGTTTCATTTAGAAGCGACATACATCCAGAAGTCTCAGAAAATCGATACTATGGGATTTTGGATGATATACTTGAGTGTGAATTTAAGTCCTTCAGATTAATTTGCTCCGTCAGTCTCCATGGCAATAAAAAGCAATGCATTGAATGAAATGATCCCGAGGAGAATCAAGTATTGAACATGATAATGGTTTTACCATGGTTAATACAAGGTTGATCGAGTGAGCTAGAAATGAGCCCTATGTTCTTCCAAGCCAATGTGAGTAGGTATTTTACTCAGAGGTTCTAGGTAAACCGGGTTGGTCATTTATTGTTAGACATGATCTAAGAGGAAGGCCGGTAAAAGAGGCCGTGATGCAGCTAAGAAGATCAAGAACTTAGAAGATGATGTAGATGATGATCGATCAACTGCTAGTTGATAATATCCTTGACTAAGACCATCAAGAGGGAGGAACTAGATGATGATGATGTAGTATAATGTCTATGAAGATGACATTCGTGTGGATGATGACATTAACAAAACTCCATATCGGCGATCTATGATGATGATATGACCAATCCTTACAATGTTGAATTCCGACAAGACATACAGACAAAGAGTTGGATGAAGAAGAAGATCAATGACATTGAAATGTATAAGTTATATGATTATATTATCTATTTGATATTAATTTCTTGATAGAATTATATTTGACTTATGTGGTTACATAATTAATTCATGATGCTTTAATTTTTATGCCATTACATAATTAATTTAATGATGTACTTTTAATGTTTGAAAGCTCAAAAAATTAAAACATTTCAATAGTGATGTTAACAACCTTGAAATTAGTGTGTTTTATGTTTCATGTGATCATAAAAGATTAAAAAGTCAGTTGTAGAGGTGGTTGTTTAGTGGTTGACGTGTATGTTGGTTCTTTTTACAATGTAATCAGGTTTGTCTTCTAATATACCTATGGAATTGCCAATTCCAATTGAAGGAAGCTCAAAGGACCTAGACCAACTGACGAGGAATTTAAAAGCCTCGTACACTTCGGGCTCTGCAAGACTCGGGACGGTGATCCCTTAATGTGATTACAAGCTCTGCACCATTATTATAAACAACATTAACAATAGCAGATGATCTCACTTAATAGCTCAACACGATAAGATAATATCAACTAGAATTGGATGTTCATAGACAATATCAACTATCTAGAGCGTGAGATAACTAAACACAATCCATTGTATAAGATAGTCAATGATTTGCAATTTTTAGCAAGCTCTAGGAAAAGACAAACAAATATTGAACTACACGAATAATTAAAACTTAGATCAGTGCCATATATCCATTGCAGGAGTCAAATTCATAAGAATCTAGAGGTTTATAATAGATTTAATACATCACATATAAGATCCCTGACAATATTGCATTACAATTTCATCAGTATGCATTCTAACCTAGGACTACTTATCAAATCTTTATACAATACATATCCACCTATAATCCCATTCAAGCATTTTGATTAATTCCTTGAATTAAAGCTAAAATAGAATCATACACACCACAATAGTGAGATGGATAAAACAAACCTTAGTTATTTCATTGAAAGTTCAGATATGCATGTACAATGGAGAGACATGAGCTTGAATTTTCATTTCAACTCAAATACTAGTACTGTTATACAACATTAAATCTCTATGAACTCAAAACTTGTTACATAATGACTCAAAACCTAAATGACATTTCTCTAAAACCATCGGACTTTACAATTCGCTCTGCAACTTCACATAGACTTGACAAAAATTATCTAACTTGCTAACCCGTACTTCTAGCCTTGAAATCCTTCTTATAGAAAATGAAGGAGTAAACAAGCATCGGGCCAGAAAGTACACCTGTGACTAGTCAATTAGAGCACCTGGTGATATTCCAAAATTTGTTACAACAGCCACCACTTTGAAAAATATTCTTGTTCAAAAATTGTTACAACAACAATCATCCTAGAGCATATTCTCGTTCATCATGTCGGCGGAGGAAGGTTGATGCAATAACAAAAAACCACGCGAAACCCATGCCAAGAAAGTCATCCATACAAAACTAGAAACGTTGTAACCATAGCATCTGATTTTCCACCTATCGGTAGCCCACTCTTTTTACTCATCATCATTCAAATACTTAGCCACCCACCTCTGGTATTCTTCATCAGTTGGCTAGTCAAAATTAATCCCCTCTTTTACTTTTGTACTATAAGACAAATACTTTACCGCTACCCCATTAGCATCTCTTTCAAAAGATTCCAAAAATGAGCTGGTACCAATAATCTTATCCATACAATTTACCAACAAATTATAATCTGAGTCATCACAAATTATTTTTATTTTATTATTAATGACTTTACTTGCTTGATCCTGCCATTGCTCGAGTGTTTTGATTTCCCCCTGCTCATCAGTTATATCAGGTAATAGTGTGTTACCCCAATCATTGAAGTTCTTTACCAATTCCCTAATCTTCCTACTTAGATCATCTGGTAAGGTCTGAAAACCTTGCAATGATTTAACTAATATATAAGTAGGCTTCAATGATTGGGACATTATTTACATCAAACCTTGAGGCTTTATTCATAACATCTAGATTATTTTCCCTAGGGATCCAATTTTGAATTATTGGAATCACTATCCCCTGATCCCTATCAATATTCTTTATTGCTTCAAATAGCAAAGAATACAAAGAATGTATAGAGGGAAGTTTATTATCCACCTTTTCATTTAAATGCTCCAAAACAATAGTAACAATTTATTTTTCTTTTGAAAGAAAACCCTCCTCTTTTACCCTTAGTGATGTCTATAATTGATTAATTTTCTGCATGAGCTGCCTCTTTGTTGGATCAATAGAGCACTCTATTTCTTCATCAACTTGTTCTATAGGAGGGGTAAGAGCAGGATTTTGAATGGGAGACACTGGTGTAGAAACATTTGGAGAAGCAAGAGGCATTGACCCTGCTATGGGAGGTGATGTGCTAGTTCCTGGAGCATTGGATGTTTCCCCAGTATGTCTATACTTGAACCTTTCTACTTCAGTTTGCAGCTCAACATTCCTCTATTGTATTTTACTATATTCTTCAATTAAAATGTTATACTTCTCCATTAGGCTCTTTCTTTCAGCCTCCTCCCTTTCAGCAGTCTTTTGGGCCAACTTGGCCACATTCACAGTTAAACTAGTGGCTTTGGTTTTTGTAGTCTCTGAAGCCCTCTTTATTATTAATCCTCCTTTGAAATTTGGATTAATATCAACAATGTTTGGCTTTCTTCCTTGTGGAGCCAATGCCCAAATTGCCAAGGTCTCATATTCTTCACTGAAGGCAGAGTTTTGTAATGCTGCCTTAACTTCTTCTTCAGAATCCTGAAAAGGATTCTTGGACTTTATAATGGCATTGAAAGCCACTACATCTGTGATGTCCCATTCAGGCAAAATCAAAACACCAGCCTGATTCACTAGTTGTCTTCCTTCTTCAGGAGTGATGTTTTTGAACTCTTCCATTAGTTCAACTTTCAATTCTTCATCATTCTCCTAATATGACCCTCGGTCAGCCTTAGTTCTCTTCTCTCCTTGCATTTATTTTGATATTCCTCAAATTTCATCCTCCATGCCAATTGCAAGAATACATGAGTCTTTACAAATGCACTGTCATCTAAGAACTCCTTACAAGCCTCCATTCTTGCATCCCGCACACTCTTACCCTTCATATCCAAATCAGATAGAACCAATTCAGTGACCTAGGAGGGGATGACATACCAACCTGCATGTCTTGATTAGTAACAATAATTTCATCTGTGAGATCCCTCAGTACGTGATCAGTTCTTTGCCTCTTAGGGCTTGGCTCAGGTGGTGGTGATGGGGGACTACGCTTTGGTGAAGATTTTAATTCAATGATTTTGACAGCCCCAGGTACTTTGAATTTTGGGCCTAGTCGTGAAGGCACCTTCATTATTTTCTTCCCTTTTTTGTCTACTTCTTCCTCATCACTGCCAGTATCCCTTTTCCTCCTATAGATGGGCCGTCTTTCTGCAGGCTGACATACTAACCTTGTTTCAATTGGCATATCACTTTTTCCTTGCATATCCAGACTTAGCCTTAAATTTATCTTTTTGGTTGTTAAGGTGTCCATTATCTCCTAGAAATTCTTCATTAAAAAATCAATTCTCTTGTGGTATGGAGTGAATTCCATCAATGGATCATACTTCGGATCCATTTCATGCACAATATCCAGTAGCTTACTAAAAGCTATCCACTTTTTCTTGTTCAATTCTTGTCTATTTAAATCAAATACATTCCTAATCAGATCCTCAAGGAAATTGAACTCATGTGCAAATTTGCCACCTTTTATTCTTTGTCTGAAAAGAGCAAAGAAACCTTTAGGATCATGTTGTCGCCTTGGACCAAATCTCAAATGGTAATCAACAAAGAATTTGTCAAAATGTGTCCATCCTCCCTTTGCAAATGTAAAGTAAGACACTACTGTATAATCAGGGAATAATGTTCCCTTCCCCTTTCTAGTTAGGTTATCTTCATGAATACACCCCATCTGCCACATAACTTCTGCAAACCCTAGTCTTGGTTGCACATTGTATGGCAGTATGTGAGGGGTTCCTTGAAATCCATATATTTTTAGGACAGTGCTGACTGGATATGGGATAATGTCACCCCAGTTATGTAAAACCCTCAATTCTGGTTTCCTCTCCTTTAGCCTAAGGAAATAATGTACTTCCTCAGGGATCCTAGGTACATTTACCATCAATCTAGCCCTCAATCTTGCAGCAAAATAATTATCAAATTGCACATAATTGGTGCTTTCCTTATTACAGGACAAATCTACAGCCCATATCTGTATTGGCAATCTTTCTCCATTAATTGATTGTCTTAAGTTCATCTTCTCAAAAAAGAAATCAGCATTCCTAAACAAGAACATACGCATCAACATGAAATACTAAAAGAATTGAGTACCAGTATCACCATTTTGCTGCTTCGACAGTCCTTCATCTATCCTCTCCACCAAAAAATAAGCAAAGTCATATGTTACAGAGAAGTTAGGGTGTTGTATTTGCACCCTCATGAACATGTATGCAATTGGCATTACTGCACCAGGGCTGAAACCCAAAATCTGACATAGTGAATAGAAAGTAGCCAGGAAAGGCTTTGCAAAACAATTCAATCTGAAGGGTTCTTGGTCACTAGGGCTAATGTGAAATTGTGAACCCCCTGCCTTAATGAGATGAGGTGGAAGCAGCTTAACCCTAAAAAGAGATTTCAATTTTGTATACTCCTACTTCATTTCTTCAAGATTAATAGGAACAAATTCATCACTTGGCTGACTCAAATCAAAAGTTTGTTGGATAACATCTTTGTTAATTTCTAATAGAACCCCTCCATCATTATCTATGATTACCTATGTGATAGGCTCATATCTTTGGGCCACTGCTCTAAGTAAGTCCACATCAGGGAACACATTTGGAACAACTAGCTTTCCCATGTCGTACATCCATCCATTTGAAAAAGGATGAGGAAAATTCCTCTGTACATACCATAATCTAAACATTTCTAAGCCTGAGTGGAACCCTAGCATCAACAATGTTGGAA
This sequence comes from Sequoia sempervirens, assembly GCA_007258455.2. Lineage (NCBI taxonomy): Eukaryota > Viridiplantae > Streptophyta > Pinopsida > Cupressales > Cupressaceae > Sequoia > Sequoia sempervirens. Next base: position 24,607,028 of record VDFB02000002.1, on the reverse strand, counting down.
TTATTACACACCAAACCCTCCCCTAGGATTTTCCCTTGCATCAACACCAAACCTTTCTTTCTGACATTTGTTGATAATGGAAATTGATCTAGGAAATCATTGTACAAGTTTCTTTTCAAATACTCAATGTGGCCAGATAGCTGCTTGGTTGGCACCATTTTAGACAAACTAGGGCCTCACTACAATGTTACACTTCAAGTGGCTATGAGTAAGCAGAGATAGGAAATTACAAAGTAAAAATACCGCAATTCCTCACAATTTATGATTAAACAATAGCCTTAACAAAATATTTTAATGAACTCAATGACAAGCATAGCAGAACCCCCTTCCCAAATTTAGGTGTAGAATGACTGGGAAACAGAGAAAATTAACTCATGGCTTTTTTCACACAAACTCCAATTTCTGGCTGCAGCTACTCGCAATTTCACCTTTGGCTCTAAAACTGTTTTCACGAAATACTTGGATGCTTTGTGATACAAATGAGATGAGTAAATTGATTTTATGTCGATCAAATTCTGCCAGCAGATGTCTCATCCGCCATTAAATCTCACTTGTGGGGTGCACGAACGACTCCAAACATAATTTGATACATATTTAAATTTGAGCCATTGGTCCTTCAGTTTGATCAAATCATCGATTACCATCTCCAAAATAGGCTAACATAATTTCCAACAAGGCAATAAAGGGGCCCACTATGTCATACACCGTGAAGGAATGCCACGTGGTGGTTGCCCGCGATATCGCAATCCTTTGATTTACCATCGCGGGATGGCGGGCACCGTCAATCTTTTTACCATAAATCCTGCTCCTTCAAAAATGGTCACCATCCTTTCCTTTAACTGTCGAGCAGCTTTTCCCTTAAAATCATAACATTTGCGTTGAAATAAAAAACATGCATCTTACAAGTGCATTAGTAAACCGCCCCATAATACATTTAAAACCGGCAAACACTTTCTTCACTCCTTAGGCTTCATTGGATGAGACACGTGGCAGGCACCCGCGACATCGCGATCCCAAAATTCATAATCGCGGGATGGTGGGCACCGTCAATCTTGAAGAGATAGCTCATCAATGGTCACACAGATTTCATCCTTTAGGAAGGGCACGTGGCACTCCCTTGTGATATCGTGATCCTTGTAATCCATGATCACGGGATAGCGGGCGCCATTGATCTCGTTCCTTTAACACAGTCGCCAACCATGTCATTAACCTTCGAGTAGCTTTTCCAGCGAGATTATAACATATCTGTCGATTTAGAACATGTGCGTCTCAAGAACACTTTAGTAATCCACCCCTTAATACATTTAAAGTCGGCTAGTGTTTCCTTTACTCTTTAGGCTTCATCGGATGAGACACGTGGCGCCCGCCCGTGATTTCACAATCAACCCAAGCACCATCGCGAGATGGTGGGGAATGGCTCAGATCAAATGGTAGTTGGTCAATGATAGCTCAAATTTGATCCCCCGAATAGGACACGTGGCGCCCACCCGTGATTTCACGATCCTTCAATTCCCGATCACGGGATGGCAGGCACCGTTGATATCTGCAGGAAATAGATCAATAGTAGCACTAAATCAACCCTTGGAAAATAAAATATTCATTAAAAGGAGAAGTTGGCATTACTAGGTGGACGACAAATAAAAAATTATATTTATAGAAGAAAAATAAAATAAATTGACAATTTGTTTTATAATTTCACTTTTAACTTTAAATGTATGTTCACTCATTAAGTTGTATTTTTTTTACAATCACATTTTTAGTTTAGATGTTTGTTTATAAAATATAAAGATGCATTAAAAATATATTAGAAATATTTTTCTTTATATTATATAGCATTCATAACATTAAATTAACATAGAATAATTTCACAATATCACTTAACCAATCAAGAAAAATTTAATCATTACTATGCAACATTATTCTCACATCAAACTAACAAATAAACATTGAAAACAAATTTATCTTTTTATACTATAACATTCATAACTTAAACCTTTTATACACAATATCAAGTTAATTATAAAAAACACATAAAATTATTTATAAGCAACTTAAATCTTTTAACAATTTAATAAAATATAATTGAATATAATTAAGAAAAATTTAATAAGAATTATAGATAAATTTATGAAATATTGACTTACTTATCAAGAAAAAATCAATGATAAATTTACTTATTATAGATAAATTTACTTACCAATCTATTTTAACATCAAGAAAAAATTAATCATTAGTGATTGCAACATTATTGGCACATCTTTTAAACTAACAAATAAACATTGAAAACACATTTATTTTTTATATTATAACATTCATAACTTAAACCTTTTTATACACTAACCCTAATACTAACCCTTGCCCCAATTGAACCATAACACTAACCCCAAGCTCTATCATAGAACCTTAATCTTTACTCAACTCCTCAACTCAATCCTAATTGAATCCTATACCTAATTTTAATTAAAGTCTAACCCTATTTAGTCCTTAAACTTAATTGAACTCATGTTTAGGTTAGGGTTCACTCCAAGGTTGAAATGAAGCTATGGTTATGATTAGGGTCAAAGTTCAAATAGGATTGTGGTTGGAGTTTAATTAAGGTTGCTATTCACTTAGGGTTAAGGTTCAATTAGTATTCAATTTGGGTTAGGGATCAATTAGGGTTATAATTCAATAAGGGTTTAATTAAGGTCAGGGTTAAGGTTAGTCTTAAATTAGGGCTAGGATTGGAGTTAGGGTTCAATTAAAGTAAGGGTTATTGTCTATTTTAGGGTTAGGGTTCAATTAGAGTTCTCTAGGGTTTTGATACAATTAGGGTTAGGTTTCAACAATACCTAGGGTTACGATTATAGTTCAATTAGTGTTAGAGTTAGGGTTATAATACGAGTTCAATCAGGTTAGGGTCAAGGTTTAATTAGTGTTAGAGTTAGGGTTACAATAATAAAATTTTCCATAATGATATGAAAAGGCATTCAATTGGATTCATATACAAATGCACAAATAAGAATTGGTAATTAAGAATTCTCTAGAACTAAAGTTATAACAACAAATACAATCCTTAGCTTAATCATTTGTTCTTTGTTAGGGTTGGGATAAGAATTTAATGGGGCAAACTGAGACTTAGGAAATAAAACTCTGTGGAGGAAATAAAGTATTAAAATCAAAGTTGGGTTTTAATTTTAATCTGGTGATGTAAGCCTAAGCCATTAACTCCAGTGGTCATGTCACTGACAGCTTAGCCAAAGCCTTTCATTAAATACTAACCGTGCAATGTGTAGGTTTTCCAAATTCGAAGATATGGGAGAAGATCTCGATCGTACCCCACCAACTCGCAGACCTAAGGTGTTGCCCTGTTATTTGGTACGAGGTCAGCAAAAGGCAGATGTATGTACTGTATGGAATGTGGGGCCCAATCTCCACTATTGAGCTCATAACCCGTGGTTTTAGATCGACAACCAAGATCAAAAGCTAATGTAAATCTCTTATGTTCCCTACTAGCTCGCAAGAGGAAGATGAAGGTTGGTGAAGCATTAATGAATTAGTCCTTGCTTCTGTAGTCACGTCAATCTCAATCTGTGTGAAGATGTTGTTGGCAATCATGAAGGGTGATCTTTGGATTCTCATCCAGCTCTAGTTAAATGGTGATAGTACTACGCCGCCAAATTGCCATGTTTGCACATGCATATTTACTAAGCATTGATGAAGGTTGCCATTACCTCGCACAATAAATACAAGAGGAATGAACTGCTAATAGTGTCATTCTTGTAGCAGTTAGAACGCTTTATGGGCTGAGTCTAATCAAGTTTGAGTGCTTGTCTGAGAAGAGAAAATGATAAGTTAGTAAGGAGGTATGTTCGTTTGAGCTCACAAAAGCTCAGTCCTGCTATTCAGGAAGGTGCTTTGGTTGAGTAGCAACGTCCTAGAATTGCAACCTTCTACTACTTTGGTTGCAGTAGAAGGTTGCAATTCTAGGATGTTCCTGCTCAACTGGTAGATGACAAAGGCAAGCAGTCGACGTGCTCTATTACTAGTGTAGGTAGGAAAATAAGGTATGGGCATGGCTCCTCTAGATGCCAACACTCACCCATTGACCTTACGAGCAACACTTCTGATGATGTAACTGAGACCGACTCGGACTACTATCGATATTTAAGTCGCTTCAATCACAGTCTTCCCTCTGATGAGGAAATGATATTTGTGGGCACATCAACTATTAAAACCCCAAGCAGATGGACTAGAACCGTATTGGGCAAGGACAAGAAAGAAGAGGAGGTTGAGGGTCTACCGTATTGGGCAACAACTAGAAGCAGGCATGTATAAGAAGTTGTTGTGGTGTGCCTTCGTGGCAATTTGGTTGCCTGGTTTTTTTGCGTGGCCTAGCGACAAGGGGATTTTGATGACAATTTGTGTTCCCTATTCTTTTAGCATTCCCTAGTTCATGCGCCACTATTTTTGCAGATTCAACGTGTGGGAAGTTTTGAAATGAAATTCAAATGCAATGGAGATTTTGTTCAAATGAAAATTTGTAGTGAAATTACATTTGAGCCCGAAGCTTATTGCTCCCTTGTCATATAAAAGGGAATTCAAGGCTCATTTGTAGGGAGAGAACTGATGAAAGCTCTAGCTACGTTTTGAGTTGAATATATGGGTAGAAAGATATTTGTCCTCTGATGAGGAAGTGATATCTATGGTGCCATTGGCTGTTAAAACCCCAAGCGGACGGAATAGAATAGATAGCCTGTTTTGAGTTTTGGATGAATATATGCAAATTATCTTAAATTGTATGCATATATGACTTATAAGCATGAATAAACGTATAATTCTAATATATTTTCTCTCCTTATGTGGATTTGAGTGGATTTTGAATGAAATGTTAATGAAGTTGTCATTCTTCTTTGGAGAATTTGTTCAATTATGTGTCTATGTTTTTGCTTTGATTCAAGAAAAATTAATTAAATGCTTAAAATGGAGTCATAAGTTTACAATTATTCTAGCAAAGGATTTGATAGCAAAGTAATATAACGTAGAATTGAGCTGCATAATGCAAGGTATTATATGAGAAGTCCATTCTATTAAATTCTTGGGTCATTTCTCGCTAACTGTAAATAGGTATGAAAATTTGACAACATGAAAACCATGAAAATAAAAGTGAAAACAAAATTAAACATAGTAAAATGGCTAATCATGTGTCAAAAATGAAAAGAACCATTTGTTGTTACTCTAATATTTCAACCACATACTAAATTACCAAGTGCATTTTATAAATGTATCATGCAAGGAGCACAATATTGGGAATCAATGTGAATGATTCTCATCAAGAAATTAGACAAGCTTTAAGATTGAAGGACCCAAGCTCTTTGTAGGTTTTCAATGAAGATTTAATTAGCCACTAATAGGAACAATAAGAAAATAGATAAATGTGAAAATAAATCCTAATCTCTAAGAGTGTTGTGCTAAGAATTACACACATCTCATAAATTTCAATAGAGACATGAGACACATTTATAGAAATAAAGGAAAGAAATAGGTATTTAGATAGTTATTAATATACAAAAGATTAGGACCTACGTACTTCAAGAGATTAATAAAAATAAGTTTTTATTTATAATTTTTAAATTTGATAATTTTGAAATTATCATAGATGTAAAGTAAAGATAAAATATTTTTCAACAAAACAAATAAAAATGACAAACAAATAATATGATTAATCAAGAATAACATGATATTGCAAAAAATATAATAAATTTAAAAGAATATGCATAATTGTACATAAGCCATCAAAAGTCTAAATATACCTACTTTATAAAAAAATAAAAATCTTTAAAATGACTAAAGACTAGCAATTGCAACTTGTGGTGCAATGGGTATGCCGAAGAGCTATGGAAGGTCAATTATGGAAAATTTTGGCCTATTTTTTGCATACATTTGTGTAATACATGAAGCCAATTCGTGGGCCATCTAGAAAAAAAAAAAATGGTGCAACAAAGGTCTCAATGGAGAATTGATAGCTTCAAATCAACTATGCATCCACTTATAGGGATCCAAACATGACTAAAATAAAACCTCTCAATCAGGATGATAATCAGGTTCCATTACAATAGGCTAATGTTATGTTTGCAATAGGGAGAGAGGGAGAGAGAGAGAGAGATACAGATAGAAAGAGGAAGAGATAAATGGGGGATGAGAGAGAGAGAAGGAGATATATAGAGAGATAGGAAGATTAAGATGGTGATGGAGATGGAGAGAGAGGGAGAGAGATATGTAGAGGAGGGGGAGAGAGAGTTAGAGAGAGGGATGGGGAGAGAGCTAGAGAGAGATAGAGAGATATGGATAAAAAAGAGAGAGAGGAGTGAGAGGGAGATAGAGAGAAATAGAGAGAGAAGGAGAGATGGAGTGAATGAGGTAGAGATAATGATATATAGATAGGCAAGGGGAGAGATAAGGAGGGAAGACAAGTAATAGAGAGAGGGAGAGAGATAGAGAGATAGATAAAGAGATAGGGAGTGTGTGAGTGAGTGAGAGAGAGATATAGAGATATAGTGAGATATATAGAGAAAGAGCTCAAAGGAAGAGAGAGAGAGAGAGAGAGAGAGAGAGAGAGAGAGAGAGAGAGAGAGAGAGAGAGAGAGAAGGCATAAGAGAGAAATAAGAGATATAAAGGGAAACATAGATAGACAAAAGATAGTCTAGTTTTTAACCAAGTGTTTTGTGCCAACAATCCATAGATGACATGCATCTATGGGGATCTATCTCTCTACCCATCTCTCTTTATGTCACTCTATCTAAGTACATCTGACATGTCATTTAGTTGTACTAATTGGTAAGTTGGAAATTATAGAGAGAGCACCAATGAAGGAAGCGACTTGGAAATTACATAGGACGTCATATTTCATCAAGCATGTATACTAAGTTACAACGTCAAATTTCATCAAGCATGTATACTAAGTTACAATGTTTTTGTTTGTTGGACTCCCTTAGGATTGAACTTCTATATATTATTTCACTTCTCTTGTTTGCACTTCTCTTGTTTATTTGTTGCACACATTTGTGTAGTAAATAAGATCAATTAAAAGATCATGTACAAAATGATTTTAATATAATTATTAATTTTTTTATATTATTATATTTAATAACATTTTATTTCCATAATCCATGATAGTCTGATCATTCTCTCTCATCTGTTTATCATCCTGATGATGGATCATGGAGTATGATCCAAAATGTTGATGTAAAATTGCACACATCTGCTTATCATCCTGATGATGGATCATGGAGTATGATTTAAAACGTTGATGTAAAATTGCACACATCTGCTTATCATCCTGTTGATGGATCATGGAGTATGATTTGAAACGTTGATGTAAAAATTGCACATAGTTTTTTTCGTAAATATGCATACTAATTATTATATTTATTAATTTATATTTTTATAATTTATATTATTAATTTATTATAATTTATATTATTAATTTATTGATTTTAATATTATTATTAATTTATATAATTTATTTTTATATTATTATTAATTTATTTTTATATTAACTATTCTATTATTATATAAATATTTATTATTTCTTTGAACATTAAATTAATTATAATATTATACTAAAAAATATTTAAATTTAATATAAAAATAAATATTATAAAAAATCATCTTTTATAATCTAAAATAAAAATAAATATATTAAAAATCATCTAGAAATTAAAAAAATAAGATTTAAGAATAGTACTACAAAATATAATAATTTACATTACATAAACTTGTATTTATCCCAAGAGAAAAAGATAAGATAAAACTTTTTAAAGCCACCATGAACACGTGGGAGTTAAGTAGGCATGTTTTGCTTGAAAATAGTGTAAAAGCGAATATGCTTTAAAACCAAATAAAGAGACAAAAAAAAAGAGATCATTGTGGCTTGGAGAGAATAAATAAAATATTTATGGGACAGCTACCAAATAATAGCATACAGCGAACCAAGTCAGAGCGAGCCATCAATTTGATGTGCTTGAAATAATTATGATACTACTGTTATTGGATCGTCTAACCATTGGAAAAATCAACGACCATCTTATCTGACTACCAAAGAAAGTCCAGGCAACAGAAAAATAGCTGGAAAAATAACGCGAGTAAATAAACGCATGAAGAAGGGAAAAATGGCAATGGTAAAATAGTTGAAAAAATAACGAAAAGTAAGAAGTGCAAAGTTTGCGGGCAATATATTACAAAACCCTATGTGGCAGTCGGTAACGGAAAAATCGGGACGGCAAAAAAATGAAGGGAAAAATAGTGGGTGGAGCGGAAACCAAAATCCACGGGGAAAGTAGGAAAAAACAGCGAAAAACAGCTGAAAAAATGGTGAAAAACAGTAAAAAATGACAAAAAATGATGGGCAGCTGAGATTCCATTTAGTGTCAACCAGGGTCTCTTATTTCTTTTCAGTCATCTGTGGGGAAAATGAACTTCGAAATTTCATATGGGACACACCTTCGGCGTAATTATTAAAACTTATTAAGCTTCATGAAAAAACACTACCTTCCATATAAAGAGTATACAACATGATACTTATAGAAAACAAATTATGTAGGATACCAAAAAATTGTTAAAAAGATAAGATAAGATAAAATTATAAATGAAATTAATCATATTATTTTCATAGTTAAAAAGATAATTCTATGGATCTTTAAATATACATATATAATAATCTTTAAATCTTTATTTAAAAAAATATATATTATATTTTATAAACTTATACATTAAATTTTTTAATATTTAAGTTATACTAAAATCTAAGATGTTCACTATTCATTATTATTTTTAAATTATAATATTGATTAAAGATATATAATTATATTTATAAGATTTAAATTCAATAATGAACTTAGAAAATATTAAATCAATCAAAATTGTTTCTATTATCCAAAATACTATATAAGTAAATTATAAA
>VDFB02000002.1:24574483-24597986 GCA_007258455.2 Sequoia sempervirens | reverse complement strand
TAGAGCATGTAGAGCCGTGATCAACATGTTGAGCATGACGCTAGAGAAGATTAGGAATATGATGTGGCCCCATCGCAAAGAGGACCACTCTAAAGTTCTTTTAAACATATTTAATTGCAATTGGTGTATTAATTAATGTAACCTTTCGTGTTTCAACTTTGTGAGCATGTAGAGCTGATCAACATGTTGAGCATGAACATGCTAGAGAAGATCGGTGAACATGGTGTGGCCCCATCAGGTAAAGAGGACCACCTCATGTTCTCTTAAACATATTTAATTTCAATTGGTGTATTAATTAATGTAACCTTTCGTGTTTCAACTGCAGATCAGGATTTAGAGGGTGTTCAACATGTTGAGCATGAGTCTATAACAAAAGTTCAGGAACATGATGTGGACCCATTAGGTAAAGAGAACCACTCTAATGCTCTTTTAATTAATGAAATACTTGTAACAATAATAATAAAAAATATCAGTTTAACATTTCTTTCTTATTGCAGCAGATCCCCCCTTATAGCGGCGTCCACGTCATGAGCTAGACGACTAGGCGTACATTAAGATCATGAGCAGAGGGCAGAACAACTAAAGGGGGGATAGATATTGATTTAGAAAATGATACTCCACTTCAACTTTATGTAGCTTTAAAAAAGAAACAAAAAAAAAGTGATTGTAATCATATCATCACAACCATATTTTTGATAATATGTAAAAACTGAAAGATTGAATATTATATGTTAATGAATGAATGTTATATGCTATTAATGGATGAATGAATGTTATATGTTATTAATGGATGAATGAATGATTAATGTTATATGATTGGGTATGGGGAATTGAGAGTGATGTGAGGGGGGGGAGGGGCCAAATGAGCTTCCACCGTCATGTGGTTGGCCCTGTTAAGTAGAGAATATTAAACTATTCTCAAAACAAAGAGAAGCTCATTAAGGTAATGCACTTTTCAATATAAGAAATGCATCGTTTGAAGCATCAAACCAATATGCAGTCTGTATGTATGATCAGTCATCAGTCTCCGCAATGGTACATTTCCATGAATATTTTTTTAAAAAAATTGATGCTTCATCGCAATTTCGACGAATACCACCGATGAATCAACAGAAAGGTTCGACGAAGTTTCTATAGTTGCGACGAAAGTTTTGTTGTAACTACTTGCCCATTTCATTACAATTTCGATGAACTTTTGGCTTAGTTTCCACTTTACTCCTTGCCCATTTCGTCGCACTTTCGACGAACTTTTGGTGTTCTTTCGATGCTACTTCTTGCTATTTTCGTCGCACATTCGACGAACTCTTGGTGTTGTTTCAACGCTACTACTTGCCTATTTCGTCGCACTTTTGACGAACTTTTGGTGTTGTTTCGACGCTACTCCTTGCCCATTTTGTCGAAATGGCGACAAAATGTCTGCTATTGTTTCGTCGGTGGATACACGAAGTGTTCGTTGATATTCCAACGAAATTCCAAACCATACGATGCTGACGACCGACGATTCTTCGCCATTATTTCAACGTTTAATTCGTCGTCGGCCTTTTGATGAAAAAATAGCAACGAAAATATTTTTTCCATTTCGTCCCTTATCTGACAAAGATTTGTCGAACGACCGATGAATGACTGTCAGAAAATGGTGTCAAATTCAGTGACTTTACTACCAAGTAACTTAAAATACATAGGTTATCCCCTTTCCCATGGGTCAAACAAACCCCAAGAATAACCTAATCAACCATATGGTATTCATAATTTCACATCTTTATGCTACTATACAATAAGCACATGGTTAGTGGGCTCATTGGGCTTCATATCCCACCTACTCTCCATAAGCACATGGTTAATGGGAAGGAATATACCATGAGAATATAAATATTTTCCTTACATCCATATAACAAGATTTTTGTATGTTATAAAAGGACCAAACTCGAGTCTTCCTTTTTTGGTGGAAATGACTAAATTGATGTAGGTATTCATTTCTCCTTGCACCTCAATAGGTAGGATGCTATATCATACTACCATCAAGTGGAACACACTCTCACTCTTCTAAGGTTAAGACATCAAATTCACTTATCTCAAAATGAGAAATTACTGGAGAAAAGGAATGAATAGCCTTTATTTTATGTCTATCCATTCATCTATCACCCTACATATTTAGCAATATTTTTTTAGTGGAAAATATTCACCAATTGGCTAATAGTTGAAATTTAGGAATCAAAATGTAGCTAATAGTTCAAGTTGTAAGGTGACTTTAATCACCATATTTTAATGAATTTTTTTTTTTTTATTATTTAAATTACCAACTTGCATTTATTTTATTAAAATTTATAACTCAAAAATTTTCCACAATGTTTGATACATGATTAAAGATCAAATTCTCCTAAATTTTATAATTGACTATAAAAGTTTAAATTAATTCACCAATAATAATATCAAAATTATTATTGATTGTAGGTCCATATCACCAATATTTGGTTGCAATAATTGATTTATGATATACTCTAAAAACCCTTGATGTTTCGTGAGGTAAAATATACCCACAATTTATAATGCTCATGGGGCCCAAAATTAATTTTGGATCATTGAGGTCAATGGAGATTAATGATCTAATTTAGCAATTTCAGGCTCCATGAGTATTACAAACTACATGAATATTTTATCTCATGGAATACAACAAGGTTCATTATATTATATTTTAAATCAATGGTGGCAAATAAACATTAAAGATTCTACCACTTAAATCCATCAATTATTTCCACCCTCAAGCCCCTACTTTTCTATAAGAATTTATATTTTTAAAATGGAAGGATTTTCCATGGTAATTAATTAATTTTCCTATATCTTTCTAAGATTTTCTACAAAATTTTAGTGATGTTAAAATTGCCAATAATTTTTTTTGAAAGGAAAGATTTGGCAATATAAATTATTTTTTTTGTAAAAAAAGAAGATTCACTAGGATTTAATATCTTTTTTTTTCTTGGGGGTAGGGGGGGCAATGTTTCTTAAATTTATCGTTGATATTTAGTTAATATATATAGAAGAGACCCAATCCCTATTGTGAGGTTAACTACCTTAACTACATTTTGGCTATCCCTTTAGTGTTAGAGATGTAGTCCCATGGGGGTTGAGAATAGGTCAAGTAGTGTTTTTTGAACCATTAGCATCCAACTTGACCAAGATAGGGAAGGTTAATCGATTAGGGACCTACCTACTTACCTTGCCCTATCCTAGATATATTCCTAAGGGGAATTGGATTATAATATATTATCTAAGTTGGTAGTGTGATCCCCTAACTCACTCATGCTCATCCTATGACTCTATTTTTTTTTGGATGAGATCCATGATAATGAAGGAATTCAACCATGAGACAAACAAGGTGATTTATAAAGGTGGGGGCTAGGTGGGAAAATTCACACAAAATGGTTTTGACAAGTGTCGCATGTGTTGTTAAGAGAGAGAAGTCACCCTACTCCTTATGGGGAGTAAATTAGAGAACAGGGATTTAATAATGGTGGACCCCTATTCTATAATGGGTTGAGAAAACTTTAATTATTTTATGCTCCTTATCTCTCACTCTTTCTTGAAATAGATTGGGCCTTATGGGGTGATTTTTATCCTAATGGGTTTCTCAAACTTGAACCATACTTCTCTCTTTAAAAAATATTTTATTTCATCTTCTATATTGTTGTTTATTCCTATTCAAACTATTTAATTAAGTAGTAAAATACATAGTTAGGAGTTACTATCAACAGTCACTATGTAGTAAAAAATATTAGAGATAATAATTCAAGAAGTAATTTACTCTTTTAAAACTATTTAGAATGTCACTTCATTAATTATCTAGGTCTTTTTTTTTTATTATACTTCTCTTTGATTCTTGAAATTTTCTCACTTAATATTGCACCTATAACTTAATCCCTAATAGAAATAAAGCTCAAATACATCCTAAAATTATTAATGCTGAGTCCTTGAGCCCCTGTTATAGGTGATAGCCCAGTATACGATGAATTTACTAGAAATTAATATGGGTTTCCATAGTGTTTGAATACTTGATCGTGTGTGTTGAGTTGCATGTGTGATCAACCACCAATGTTAACAATGAATTAAAATAAAGAACTTAGGTTAATACTTGGTATGGAATCAATAAAATATAATTATATTTTTAATTTTAATAAAATAAATATAATTAAAAATATATGACACACATATATGATTCTTTCGGTTTATTCCAGAGTATTTGGATTTACCCTTCCATTTACATTTTCTTGAAAATTTATAAATCCTTTCCAAAATATCTAGTTTTTCCATATCCTACAATCATTGTAGTCTATAGGGATACATCTCTTTGACACATTGTATCTAATAATTCACGTTCCTTGTTTATAACTTTCCACATATTACATATGTTTCTACTAGATAATTTCCTATTATAACATTTGACAAAAATACCCTCATTACCAATCATTATAGCTAGTGGAAGAGTTGAGCTAACCACAATGCACACTAGTGGATCCAAACAATTAATTAATGAAATTATCCATAGTATCCATCACTTATTGCAATAAATATAAACATAGAAAATTGTGTACAAACCCCATGTGTGGTTAAAATAATTGGTCATGATCAAAGTTTGAGCACTACAAAAGGAATGGGAGCTTTGGAACAAGGTATGGACATTAATTAAAGCATAAGGGATAGAGGAATTTCATCAAATATGGTAGTTGACACACACATAATTTTTTGAACACATTGTAAATCAAAATTACATAGCCTTTACCAACATCCTTTTAACCTATGTAAAAATTGGAGCTTTTGAGTGGAACGCTATAATTGAAGGGTATATTCAACATGAATTTTTTAAAAAGGTCTCATGTCACAGGGTCAACCTTTGTCAATATTTTTCTAGAATGCCTCAAAGAGATGTGGTCTCATGGACTACAATAATTACAAGATACACACAAAATGGATTTGTTGAGAAATATCTAGAAATTTTTAAGAAAATGTAATTGGAAGGTGTAAACTAGATTCAAGAACCTTTTAGATAGCATCCCCCTTGCATGTGCCAAAATGAGAGCTTTGGAAGGAGGTATGGACATCCACCAAAGCATAATGGAAGAGGATTTTTTGTTAGATGTTATATTTGTAATTTTCATTGAAGGCATGTACACAAAATGTGGAATCATAGAGAAGGCACATGAAATGTATGACATAATGCCTCAAGAAATTCAATAAAGAGAAATTTATGCACAAATTCTCTCTTAAAATTTTCATAGAACCCTACCTACCTCTAAAATTGACTTTAAACATGTTGAGAAAAGTAACGATCTAAGAGATTTTTTAATTGTCAAATCACTAGATTGGAGCTTAAATTTGCAAAAGAAAGTACTTACCCTACCAAAAAGATTTTGTTTGTGGTCATGGATAGAGTAACCCATATAAGGTAAACGTGCACTCACTGATTCATTTTTTTTGGGACCATATTGAAAGGATTCCAAGTATCATTAGGCTTGTAATTGAGTTTTACAATAGGGTGTACATCCCAAAAAGTACCCAAATACAAGTGCAATTCTTCGCCATCTAGCTCTTCTAGAAATCTAAAAAGACCAATGGTAGAGCTAAATTGTTAATGGGAATCTTGGCCCTTACTAGTAGCTCCTACCTTTCTCCCAACTTCAAATAGGCTTAGAAATGCAATAAATTCTATTTTAAGTTCTTTATAAATTCATTTTGAGGTACATTTTGAAACAATCCAAAATAATATTGTCTAAAGTGATGCAAATTTTTAATATAAACAACTTTAAAAATAAGTTTAAATTTTTTCTTCGGTGCTTTTTATTTGTTATGATTTTTTCTTTCCTTCTTTAAACTAATTAAAAATTAATTTTCCTACAAACCAATTTCTTGCAAACCAAATAGAAAATAAGGATAAAAAAATAATAGAAAATTGAAATTTATAAACAAATATTTTAATTTTTATCCTAGCACATTTTTTAGAAATAAAATAATTAAAAAAAAATACTATATAATATGTCCAACATAAAGAGGAACTAACTATAAATTATTTGTATGGAAATAGCAAAATCTTCATGCATGTTTTTTTCACCTGTCCCAAAGTCTGTTCGGATTTAAAGTGTTATGTCCACAAACAACTACAAATTCCCTTGCGTTTAAATAGAAGCCATATATTCTTTAAAAAAACAAAAAATATGAACTTGACGGTGGCATTCTGTCATGTTAATGTTAACGGAATTGGTAAATGAAACGGACGGAAAACGGTTAACCCAAAACGTGAAAGTTAGATGGTGATGGGAGTCCCATCATCATGGCATGGTGTGCTATGTTAAATCATAACATGTGATATCATAATTATGTTAAAAAGGTCAATGGTCAGGGAGCATGTGATCGTCATTAAGAGATAAGTATAAAATATTTTGAACTTTATTAGTGCCTGTCTCCCTCACCATTAATGAAAACGAATGACCAGTAATGACCATTAATGACCATTAATGTTATATTAAAATATATGCACAATTGTGTTATTCTTTATTTTTACTGCACAACGAAGGTCCATTACAAATAGCATCCTTAATTATTATAGGTAACCATTAAATATTATGGATTTTTTTTTTTATGAGGGGTCACGAAAGTTATGATATATAATTAAATATTTTGTAGAGAAGAACAGTTCATATCTTGGTATTTTTCATTTGTTTTACATTATTTTGTGTAGATATTTTTTGTTCAATTTTAATATTTAATTGGACAGTTTTAGTATTTTTTTTGTTGACTTTGAATACATATCCAAAACTTTGTTATGTCATATCACTTAGTTTCGGCTATCCTTGGTTAATTTAATAGAGCATTGCTTCCATTCTACTAGACTAGACCACATTTATGATAGTCTATAGAATGACACCTGTAGAGAATGAAGAATTGAACAAACAGGGCCACGGATTGTTGAGAAAATGATTGATCTGTGAGATCCTGATTCTGTGTGTAGTACCTACCATACTAGCACCAAAGAAGGATGGAGAGTGGAAAATGTGTAGAGACTCTCAAGCCATTAACAAGATTACAACCAAGTACAAATTTCCCTTGTCGAGGATGGATGCCATTATGGATTGCTTGAGTGGATTTGAGTACTTCACAAAGATTGGCTTGAAGAGTGGATATCATCAGATTCAGATCAAAGAGAGAGATGAATGTAAGACATCCTTCAAAACTAAGGAGGGACTATTTGAGTGGTTAGTCATGCCATTTGGGCTAACCAATGCATTGACCACATTCATGGGGCTCATGAATGAGGTATTAAAAGAATTTTTGGGTAAATTTGTCATTGTTTACTTGGATGTCATTTTAATTTTTTAGTAAGAAACTAGAGGAGCACTTGTTACATATTCGTAGAGTTTTTGAGAAGCTGGGGGAAGATAAATTGTTGATTAACCTCAAGAAATGCAGTTTTGTAAAGAATGAGTTGATATATTTGGGATTTGTAGTCTCAACTAAAGGTCTTAAGATGGACCTAGAGAAAGTAAAGGCTATTGTTGAGTGGCCTACACCAAGGAGTGTTATAAAAGTAAGATCATTTCATGATTTGGCAAGTTTTTTATTGAAATTTTATTAAGAGTTTAAGTAGTATATGTGCACCCCTAATAGAGACAATGAGAGGGGATAGAAAAGAGTTTAAATGGATTGTAGGAGCAGCTAAGAGTTTTGATTTGTTAAAAAAAAAAGTTATAGAGCAACCTATTTTGGCGCTTCTAGATTTCAATAAGGTGTTTCAGGTAGATTGCGATGTTATTGGTATTGCCATTGGAGTTGTTTTGAGCCAAGAAGGTAAGCCTATTGCCTATTTTAGTGAGAAATTGAGTGATGCCAAGAGAAAATATTTTGTCTATGATCTCAAATTTTATGCAATAGTACAAGCTTTAAAGAAATGGAAGCACTATTTATTGCCAAAATAATTTTTTTTATATACTAATCATCAAGCCTTACAGTAACTTTGTAGTTAAGGGAAGTCAAACCAAAGGCACTTAAAATGGGTTAAGGTTTTACAAAGTTATTCATTTTTTTTGAAACACAAAAGTGGGAAGTCAAATAGAGTTGCAGATGCCTTAAGCAAAAGGAAAAATTTATTGATAGAAATGAAGATAGAAGTTGTTGGGTTCGATGAACTCAAGGATTTATATCTTGAAGATCCATAATTTGCAAATCCAGGTGGAAGGCTTGTTTGGAACCTATTTCTTTAGATAGGACAAGATGGTTGGATTTCATTATCCAGGATGGTATGTTGTTTAGAGGAAGCCAGTTGTGAATTCCACAAAGTTCTATGAGAGAGAATTTGATTTTAAGGAGAAGCATAATGGAGGATTGGCAAGACACTTTCATTGAGATAAGACCATTCCTCTTGTAAATGAGAATTATTAATTGGCCACAGTTGCACCAAGATGTGAAGAATTTTGTGTAGAGTTGAAAAGCATGCAAGATGACTAAAGGGGTAAGTTAGAATACAGGGTTGTACACAATATTACCTATACTAGAGAAGCCATGGGAGGATATTAGTATGGAATTTATTTTTGGCTTATGAAGAACACAAAGAGGACATAACTCAATATTTGCGATGGTGGAAAATCCTTCAAAGATGGCACATTTCATTTCGTGTCATAAGATGAGTGATGTTCACATCGCAAAGTTATTTTTGAGAGAAGTGGGTAGACTACATGGTCTACGAAAGAGTATAGTCTCGGATCATGATACCAATTTTTTTTGGTATTTCTGGACAACACTATGGAAGAAATTGAAGAATGATTTGAAGTTTAGTTTTGTACACCATCCAAAAATTGATGGGAAGATAGAGGTGGTAGATTGGATTTTGGGCAACCTATTGATATGCTTAGTAGGGGATAAGCCCAAGGGATGGGATTTAGTTTTACCACATGCAGAGTTTGCATATAACAATTTTGTGAATAGGAGTATCGGTAGATCTCAATTCTAGATTGTATATAGAAGTAGTCTAAGAAATGTTTTTGAGTAAAGAAATATCGATAAAGGAGATAAAATTAGTGTTGAGCCTGAAGATTTTGTAGAACAGCTGAAGAGTTTGCATGAAGATGTAAGAAATCATATCCTTAAGATGAATTCTTAGTACAAGGCTACAAAAAATTAGAAATGGAGATACAAGGAATTTGAGGTTGGAGATGAAGTCATGGTTCACCCGAGGAAAGAAAGGTTACCAATGGGAATGTATAATAAATTAAAAATGAAGAAATTTGGACCCTGTAAGATCCTAAAGAAGCATGATTCAAGAAATTCCTATGAGGTAGAGTTATCGAGTGGGATAAACATTTCTCCTATGTTCAACATTGTTGATTTAATAAAATATCATGAAAGAGATATGGAGGATGGAACAATAAAAGAACAATGGAATATTCTATCACCTACTTTAGAGAAGGAGAAGATAGAAGAGATCTTGGATAGCCGTGTGGGTAGAAGTACAAGAAATAAGCAATATGAAGAATATTTAGTTAAGTGGAAAGGAAGGCCTGTTGAAGATTCATTCTGGCTATCTAAGAAAGAGGTTGACCATCTTGGTTTTCCTCAGAATACCTGAGATGTGACAATGTCACTTCTCAAATTACCCTAGGTGTCTGATGCAGGAGCATCCAAGGTGTAAGAGCAATCTTGCATCCAAAAAATAATAATTATTTATTATGATTTTAGTTAGGTTTAGTGAGTAATTTTTAAGTGCTAAAAATGGAAGGATTAATTTCTATTTTTAATAAGTTTGTAGGGATAAAAAAGTAGGTTTCTATCTTTAGTAAGATTGAAAGGACTAAAAATATCAAGTTTCTATTTTTAGTACATTTGCATTTATAAATGTATGGTTCCAAATTGGCCTAAAAAGTGGATGAAAATAAAAGGGTTGATTTATCAACCTTTTGTAGCCTTACTTCTCATCAAGATCAATCCAAAAATGTGAACAACTTGTCAATTTGATGCCAGAGTCAAAAGTTATGACTCTCGAAAGTTGGACTAAAATTTAGGAATTTTCTAAATTTTGAAAAAATGGTAACTGAATCTATTAGAAGTGGCAATTCACTGGAAAGTGAAAAAGTCTTAGAAAGTGGTTACGAATGAAAAGGGTTTCATTCTAGATGAGAAGATAGACAAAATTCTTACTTTTCAACACAAAACCAATTGGGGTTCCAATGACCATTATTGCCATTTGCAGACTTGCATTTATGATTTTTTGCATCTATTCACAACCTAGATCTTTGTAATAGTGGTCTTGTGACTATATAGTTGTAATGCATTTGATTGCATGTATGTAGATGATTTTTGAGAATATAATAAAGTTGCACGTTTTTTGTTCTTGAATGCTAACTTTTGAGTAAGGTGTGTTTGAGGGAGAGTCTCCCTTCCTCAGTTTGGGGGGCTATAGTTGCTCCAATGGGCCCACATGTCAACAAGGAAATACCTGATTACAATGTAACACCTTGCTATACCAAATCAACATTATCCAACTTTAAGGTTGTGGCACATGTCAATAAGGAAATTCTATATGATCTCAATGTAATACCTTACTATACTAGATCAACATTGTCCAACTTTAAACTATGAACAATTATCTAAAGTACACTTTGATAATCAAAGAAATGTCTCATAATGGAAGAGACATTATTCAAATTATATCTAAGATAGAAAATATTACATCTCTACTAGAATGACCATCATTTGGATTTTTAATTCACCAAAATAACCACTATGTTACTTAATGCATGAATGACCATGAATCTATTCTCTCTATAAATAGGAAACAATAAAACTTCAAATTAAGGCTTGAAAGATGATAAAAATGAGTCCACAAAGTCTTCCTCATCATTGGATCAAATAAATATTGTGCTACAATTGATCAAACTCATACATGGTGATCCCAACTTAAACATGAGACCATGAGACTCATGAATTCACAAACATGGAATGACATATTCACACAACAACCACATTAGGAACTATTGCTTGAACATAGATCATCACAATTTAATAACATCACAAGTCGCACATGCATAATGCACATGAAAAAAAAAAAATTACTAGTTTAAACTTAAGCATATACCACATCTAAACCTTCCTCAACTCCCCTAATGTCAGATACTCTTTAACAGTTTGTATGGTGAATTATAGTTACAATTATGATATCAAAATTACTCTAGAAGTTGAATATGTAGGTTTTATGAATATGTAGCTACATTTTGCATACACATCTACCACAGTAGTTCCAAAGCTCCCATTTGGCACAAGCTGGGAGGATGCTGATAAAGGTTGTAAAGTTTGTATTTACACCTTCCAATTATATTTGGTTGAAATTTTGTAAAGCCTTTTCAACAAATTCATTTTGTTAATATCCTACAATGAGGGCATTTCATTAGAACACATTTCTTTTAGGCTTTCTATCAAATAGTTCACATGCCTTGCTTATGCTTCCACATTTTCCATACCTGTATACAAGGGTATTTGCAACTACAAAATCTCATAAATTTCCTTTATTCATTATTCTATGATGGATGTCCATACCCTATTTCAAAGCTCCCATTTTGGCATAGAAAAGAGGGACATTGGAAAAGATTACAAAGTTTGACTTTATACTTACTAATTGCATTTGGTTGAAAGTTTTGAAATCTATTTCAACAAATTCAGTTTGTGCATACTTTACAATCATAGTATTCCATGAGACCACATTTCTTGAGGCATATAATCAAATAGTTCACATGCCTTTCTATGCTTCCATGTTTTGCATACATGTTTACTAGAGCATTTCCAATTGTAATATATGACAATAATCCCCTTCTATTATCCTTTGATGGATGTCCATAACCTATTCCAAAGCTCCCATTTTGGCATAGGTTGAGAGTAACTTGGGAAAAACAAGTTTGAGGTGTTGTTAATCGCTACGGAATGAAAGTGGGCATTAGAATCCTCAATTTAAGTAACTCTAGTGTTATGGCAATGTAGATGGCCAACAACTTTCTTAGAACACATTTTAGAAGTTGGTATGCTCTAGTAGTCATAATGGAGAACATTTCTCTCAACATCTATTATGGAAAGAATATATCCATGATTGTCACCAACTATATTTTTAGGGTGGGTTGAGTTGTTGTAATATTGTTGAGTAGGGTAGGGGATCTAAACCATTTGAAGTTACAACTTCTTCAAACACTGCAAATGCATTGAGGCACATATGATATGTTATACCATGAAGTATTCCAGCAAACAATTAGGAGCATCCACCAAACTTCAGCACAGACAAAAAGTTTGAATTTGGATGTTAACGATGACTTTTGTTTGAATGAGAATGGATGGTGATAGAAATGGGTTCACATCTACCATCTAAATAGTCAAATCTTAGAATGTGTTGTTTAAGTCTGATCAATAACAAAAAGATTACATGACATATACTTGTGGTTCTGGATAGTATATCTGCGCCAACCCATAAATCCCCATCCTATCCAATCATGGAAACCATAGTTTTTCAGTTTCCATTACCAATTTTCGTTAGTAACATAAGAAATTAGGAGTTTACATAACTTAGTCTTGAAATTCATTTCCAAGCGGGACCTAGGCAATGCTGGTTAGTGTGTGCGGTTTATCATTACCGAACATCCAAATAGTATGGACGCTATTGATGTTGTGTCGCTGCTGTTTTATCCAACCTGAAACTATTACTATCAAAAACATAAAATCGAGTATACTTGATGGAATATATTACGAGGAGAAATAGTGCTTTAAAAAAAAAACTGGCGCTTTTAATTTGACAGTAAAAATATATTCAAAAAAACATTGAACTTGACGGTGGCATTCTGTCATGTTAATGTTAACGGAATCGTTCGATGGAACAGACGAAAAACGGCAAACTCAAAACGTTGAAGTTAGAAGCGTTGTGAGTCGTTTTGTTGGGAGCAAATGTGTATTCAGAATGCTGGATAGAGAATACGACCATCAGATTCTCCACAACCATTGACTTCTTTAATTCGTACTATTTTATCAATCATGCTTTCCACAGCCACACTATTTTACACCATAATGAGGTGGATATGACACTGAAATGATTATCAATTTTCACCATATGTCTCGTACCTTTAATAGCCAGACAAAGCGCACGCCGAACACCAAAAGGGGAACTAATCAATAATGCTTGAAGAAAATAATGGAGTGATGATGACGGTCACATGGAAAGATTCCTCTCACACCAATAATTCATATGCAGTGGTAGGTAACGACTCAACCAAGCGAACCTGCGACTCCAATTCTCCACTTATTCCTCTCTCCAAATTCAATTTCTGTGCACAAACATCTTGTTATTTAATTGAGAGGTAGAGATAGATTTTTGGTCATGGCCAACAGAGACGCCTCTATATAAGAAGGTTTTTTGAGTTAAACTTACTTCAAGGAAGCCTAAAACCCTGCCCTTTTGAATTCAACCCTGTGACCTTCCTGATTCGATCACCTGACCTCTAAGATGGGGAAGATTGCAGTAGGCAACGGACAGGACCGGACTGTGTGAAAGCAGTATTAGCAGAGTTGATATTGACTTTCTTGTTTGTGTTTGCAGGGGTTGGATCTGCCATGGCAATGGGTTAGAAGCCTCAACTTAAATCTCTTTTTATTTGTTTTTGTTTAGAAGCCATCCCTGTCAGGTAAAGAGCTAGTATGTTGTGTTCAATGTTTTGGTCATTTACATGGGATTTAGGTTCTGGAGTAAAGGATGAGTGTTCAACATGTTTTTGTGCAGAGCACAAAAGGCCTGTCCTTCATTGGAGAACCTAAATCCCCACATAAATGTTGAGTACAGTATGTCAGCATATGTCAGCATAGTGAAAGTTAAAACAAATGATATGTTGTTTGTTATTTTGGAGGTAAAAAAAAAATTCTTTTAACCTCAAAAATAACAAATAATGTATCAGTTCTTTCCGTTTAAGTCATCTTTGAACAAAATATATCATTTTTTATTAGAAAGGTTAAATTGACATTATCTACTGACACATTAAACACAACATAGTGATTCTTTATGAAATTGGAAATAAATATAACATCCTAATTCTTTAAGGCCTTCCCAGCAAAATTTGCTGACTCTCTATCTAGATTGGGATTGGTTTTTTAAGCTGTTCCCATCTCAGCTCCAATAAAGAGCCATCATCATTTATGTGGGGCTCAAGTTTTTCAGTAAAGAACAGAGTACGTTTTTAATTAGAGCAAGTTTTTGGATTAAACTGTGTAAGTTTTTCAATTGACATTTTGGATCACACTCAATGATCTATCATTAAGCTGTTCCTATCCCAACCCAAATAAAGAGCCAGCATCATTTATGTGGGACTCAAGTTTTTCAGTAAAGAACAGTGTACGTTGTTAATTAGAGCAAACTTTTGGATTAAACTGTGTATGTTTTTCAATTAACATTTTGGGTTATCTTTAAGATGATGGATCACTGAGTGTGATACAAAACTTCAATTGAAAAACTTACACAGTTTAATCCAAAAGCTTCCTCTAAATAACTCTTGAACTGTGAAAAACTCATACCAACTAGATTACGTTGTGTTCCAGGACTGTAAATTCTTGCATCCATCCCCAACGAAATGAAATTCAAATCTGCGGTCTTATTTCCCAAGTTCATATTGCTGTTTTCTAATAAAATTGGTTGTTTAACTGGGAATAAGTTTGATGTATTGCAGATAAGCTGGCGGTAGAAGGGTCGGCGGCAATAGGCTTAGCAGTGATAGCCTTGACCCACGCTTTTGCAGTGTATGCAATGATTTCCGCGGGTTTTAACATCTCAGGAGGACACCTAAACCCGGCGGTCACCTTGGGCTTAGCAGTGGGCGGGCACATCACGATTTTCAGGTCGCTTTTCTACTGGATTGCACAGTGTCTGGGCTCTGCAATTGCCTGCTACTTGCTTGTTTTTCTCACCGGTGGCCAGGTAAGCAGGCCAAAACAAAATCTTTTTCTGCTAAAAAAATCCTCTTTCTTCTGAAAAAGGATCCACGATAATCTTGTGTTTGCTTGTTCTGTGCGAAGGTAACACCCGTGCACGCATTGGCGTCGGGCGTGACTTACTTCCAAGGGGTGATATGGGAGATTGTGTTGACGTTCTCGCTACTCTTCACAGTGTACGCAACGGCAGTGGATCCGAAGAAGGGAAGTGTGGGCCCTACTGCTCCACTGTGCATAGGATTGGTGGTGTGTGCTAATATTATGGCGGGAGGGCCCTTCTCAGGGGCTTCCATGAATCCTGCTCGCTCATTTGGCCCCGCCTTGGCCAGCGGAGATTGGAAGGAGCACTGGGTCTTCTGGGTCGGTCCCCTCGTCGGTGGTGGCCTCGCTGGTTTTGTGTACGAGACTATCTTTGTCACTGAAAACTATTCCAGAATCCCTGATTTGGAGGCATAAACAGGTTGTTAAAAGAAGTGTGAAGTGGATGAATCCACTCTAAATTGCCTTCACTTTTCTTAGTTTAGAATAGTGAGCCACTGGACTCACAAGTTGATAAATTCCCCCCTTTCCCCTTCCTCTCTGTATGAACTTTTCTTAATTATTGTCTAGAGTCTCCATGTAATATTTAACTATGTTTAAATTATTAATTTACCGTTTTTGACTGTGTAAAATAAGAAAGCCACCGATAGAAAATTATATGTATGTTAATATGTTTGTTTGTACATGGGTGTGTATGGAACATTGCAATGGAAATAGAATGTTCCCATTCAGTTGGAAAATTAATATTTATCTGACTTTTACATGATAAGTGAGATTTTAGAGGCTTTCACCTCATATTTTGGAGGTTTTAACCATTAATTGATAGCTGGTTTACCATTAAACAACAGCTAAAACTTGTTTTCCAATGACTCAACCATAATTTGCAGATGTGAGACTTGTTTCAGACTCAAATCTCGCATTATATTTAGTCTATCAACTATATCGAGTAATAAAAATTAAATCAAATTTTCAGTGTCTGTTACACGGGACCTTCCATAGTGTTTTGATCGCCACTTTAAAAAAACAATACACCTTGAAATTACACTGAGCAAAGCTGCTCCAGATCGCTGGGCTAATGGATTCTCAAAAATTAGGAAATTTTAAAAAATATTATAATGGTAATTACAGCTGCTTGATAGCTCTTTTAAAAGTGGTTGGTGACTGTAAACTATGGAATTCTTGTAAAATTCATGGGATGGTGGTTTTGTTTGTTTTTAGTGTAGTTGTAGAGTATATTCGTAGATTGTGTTTATTATGAACACGCCAAAATTTCGAATAAAATATGAGGCAACTCTTGTGTAAACATTTTTATAGTTTCAGACGAATAATACAGCACAAATATAAATAAATTATTGTTCATAATTCATTGCCTTGATTCCCTTAATTATTAATTCCCTAATTTATGATTTAGATTTTTATATCGTCCCCTATTTTTAAATATTGTAAATGAGATTTTTATGTTTATTAGACTGAATTTTTTTTGGAATTTTTTTTAATAAATTATAAGATTGTAGATAATAATCATAATTTTAATTAGTATGATTTTATTTGCTTTCATTCTCATGATATATCAAGATTAGCACATTAATATAAATAAATTATATAATTTTAAATTTTATTTTATTTTATTTTCCATCTAAATTACAATCATTATTTATTTTTTTCTAACAAAATTTGTTATAAAATTAACATTTATAAATAATGGAAATATTAAAAGCACATGGTAGATACAAAGCCTTCATCTCAAAAAAAAAAATAGATAAAATAATTGTTTGATCAAGAGGGTGAGTTAGTTTATGTCATAAATAGTCAGATTTTCTAATTTTATATGTTTAATTTCAATGTAAAAAAAAAAAAAATTAGTCCAAATTCATGTTGTACATTTATCTTATTTGAATGTGTCTAAATGATGTATTTTAAATGTGTGTTGGATGTGATCTTTAACAAATTGTACATTACTTAATGATCTCTTCAACAAGTATCAATTTTATTTAAAAATTTAGTGCATTCAATGCTTCATTATATAATTAGTTCATTGATATTTTCTTCTAAATGTTTAACATGCAATGGCCCAATGGAGTGAATACCATCACCTAATGAGTTTTTGATAGATGATAGATGATCTTTGGCATAACCCTCAACCTCAAAACCCCCACCTCCTAACTCTTGAGCCCCTCCACTTGATGAGGTTCAATTGCGAGCAAACATTAATGCAAATATAAACATTATTCAAGAAAAAACTAATTTGATAAAAAATGAGCCTCATACGCGCCCGACCTAGCATAGTTTGCATCTTTGATGCAAACTATTGACTCAGTTTGATCCATTGATGCAGGTTTAGATACTTTTTGCCAAATTGGATGGAGGAAAGGAGGAAATTTTATGCAAGTGGACTCTCGTACAGAGAGATCCTAGATCTCCATATAACCAAACAAATAATTGCCCCATATTTCATTGACCCTGCAACCAATCAACCAATACCTACAAACAAAAAATAAATTTCAATTAGATGGTGTACAAGTATCCTCAAATTGCCACCAATTTTTGGGAGCGATGGTGGATGGTCTTTGATCATCCACCACACACTAATTGTGAGGTTCCTCTATATTTTTTAAGGAAATTATGGGAAGATTTTGAGATGGGTTTAAAACTCAATTATTTTGAAATGGGATAATTCCAGGGAGTTGGTGGTGGCATGCTACAACATAAAGCAAGAGCATGTGTCGATCCTAATCAACCTGCTTTGATTCCACCCATTGTTGCCTCTCCATCTCCTAGTATTCCTACACCATTTCAACACTGGGCAATAGTTTTGACATTAGGAGCTTTGAGTTTTCTCTTAAGAGATCTCATTGATCAGGCTGCCCACATGGTAGTTGAAGTCAATGGTAGAGAGCATGGAGGAGATGGTTCAACCAGTCCTAGTAACTCTCATGCATCAATGCCACATTTTTGTCAGTTGCAATCATCCATGTTATGTCCCTGCTCAGAAATCCACTTCAGATACACCTACATTAGAGGTGGGATCATATGTGTCCATTTACTATGTTTTGATGATCATCCTACACAAGTACACATTGTCATATTTTAAGTTTTTTAAAATGTATTTAACATGTATATGAATCAAAATCTATGTTTAATAGCTCATGAAATTATATACAACCTAAAACCTATAATGAGAAACTGTACAACATTATAGACATAAAACACTACTAATGCTCTGATACCAAACTAGACCAAACTGGACCAAAATGAAATCATAATAGAATTTTGATAACGAGGCAACAATACAAAACAAATATTTTTCAAAAATGTGCCAAATATTTCATTTACTCAATTGCTATTACATATATGTATTGGGCATAATTAGATTTCTAATTACCAAGATCGCTCAAAGTGCAGGGTAAGAGCATATGTCTAATGTGCTTACAACAAGACTCTAGACTTATGGACTCCAAGTTAGATTGAGACTTGAGGATTCCAAGTTAATTCCAAGTTGAGCGATCAAGGTTTGAGTAATTCAAGCTTGGGTTGGGCATTAGAATATAGAGTCTTAAAGGTTGGAGTCTTCATATTGTCTAGAGCCCATAAGTCTAGAGTTTGATAGTAAGCATATCAAACGTATGCTCTTACCTTGAACTTCGAGCAATCTTAGTAATCATAAATCTGATTATGCCCAATGCATACATGTAAATAGCAATTGAGTAAATGAAATATTTTGCAAATTTCTAATTTTTTGAAAATATTTGTTCTATCTTGTTTCCTAGCTATCAAAATTGTGTTGTGATTTCATTTTGGTCCAGTTTGGTATCAAAGCATTAGTAGTGTTTTATGTCTATAATGTTTTTTTGTTTCTAAATGGTATCAGAGCGATACAATACTGGTATCAGAGTCATGGTTCCATACAAAGTCATGTTCATTCTAATTAGTTATGTTCATTCTAATTCATGTGTAATAGCATATCCATGTTCTATAAAGATCTAGTTTTGGTGAATTTTTTTGATAAGAGTCATATGTTGGTTGCCAAAATAAGGGTGTGAAGACTGAAAAATCAAAGGTAGAGACACCAAGTAGTTGTGGAGCCATTGTAAGGTCGTAAATCATGTGTTGAAGCTAAATGACAAGCATGGAAGGGTGATCCGTAAGATGGTAAAAGTAGTAGTGAAATGGTCTACGAAAAGTTTAAGTAAGTCCTAAAGCACTTCAATGGAAAGCCAAAGATCTCTTAATGCAAGTTCTTCACTTTCATTTGTTATTCATAATCTATTTGAAGATAAAGAAGAATATGTTGATAACAAAGGAGATTTTAAGTTTACAGATATTAAGATTTTAGATTTGTATCCTGAGAAAGGCATAAAAGCTAGGACTATGGATTCAGTTAGGCAATCTAATCTTAACCTCTAAGTTTCAGGAGAATGAATTTTCCCAGTATACTTTCCTTTCCTATTACCTAAATATATCAAAAGATGTAAAGACAAAGTATTTTTCAATGTCCATTTCTCATGTGTTGATATCATTATCCACCCACATTTCAATTATGATATAGGAGTTGGATAATTTACTACCCTAATATATACCTGTTGCAGACTATGGGATCAAGTTGTAATTGTTGAATTTAGGGGTAAGCTAACAATATCTCAAGAAAATGATGAGACTACGGATGGTGATGGGCATATCTTTGTGCATCCAAACTTCACAATCAGTTTAGATGATAAGTATGTATAGTATGCATTTTTTCTATTACTTCAAGTTAAGGGTGTGATTCTCCAACCAAAATTTGTCTATGCCACTATTGGTGGTAGATGCATATATAGTCTATTGAATATTGTGTTTCCTTCTTCAAATTTTCCGACGAGGTATCCTTTCCGAAAGGTGACTCCAATGTTTTATATTTTGGAAGATACATTGATCATAATGGTTTTGACATAGGATTTCTTGTTAAAGAAAGAATAATCAACTAGTTCTTTGAACCAAAGTTCCAAAATCTACCAATGCCCTAGATAAAGGTTTATTTTTTGATAAACCTAAAACACATTCTAGAAGAGCGTCTAAGTATAGAATTCAGATCTCTACCAGAACAAACACTCCTTGAGCAATATCTTGCATCAACCAGTGGTAGACCTATTTTTTCCCAGACATCCAAGTCTTCTTCTTTATCAAAAAAAATTCTAGGGTCTAACCACAAGCCATATATTGAATACAACCTTGAAGAAGCTATAGGATCCTCTCATGATCTCTCATTCAAACAACAACCCTCCATAAATCTATATCCCTATAGATCTTCTTTAGCTACATTATCTAACCTTAGTAGTAATCCCGAGTTGATGGACGAATTGGAAAGACAGGTAAGCCAAAAATTGGCATTAATACCTAAAGAATATGAACAACGAGGTGATAAGGGAAAAGGGATAAAAACTACTAAAATGGGAGAAAAAAGTTGCATGTTGAGAGAGTTCCTCCCAAAGGAATGTCTTCCAAGAATAGGCATTGAAAAGATAAATAAGTATAGAATAGAGGCTAGAGGGGTTGAGAGGGAAGTTGTTGGTTATGGACCAGGCAGATGGTTGACCCCAAAAAATTTTACTGTGATAAATTCTAACAAGAAGATATGGGGAAGATATGAAGTTATTGACTTCATGTAAAAATTGGAGAAAAACAAAAAAAACTCAATTGAAACATAGAAAAATAGGGTTTAAACATGGGAAAATAGGTTGGGAGTCCCAAATGTGAAGGGAAATGGGGTTATGATGGACCTATTTCTCTAATTTCATTCAAGAAATGAGATCCAAACAAAGAAATGACTTTCAACCAAAAGGTAAGTCAAATCAAGGTATGAATCTACAAATTTCCCTTTTATGCTAGGATGGGGGTATGCATCAAACAACACTTTGGGGAGAAAGATTAAAAATAGAAAAACAACTCCAAATTGTGATCTATAAAGTGCATCTAGATGATTAAGCTCAATTATGATGGAACCAATAGTCAAATTTCAAATCTAAGAATGGGAAAGTGATGTGTACCAGTCACCAAAAGTTCTTTTTCAAAGCTAATGACTCATTCACCCTAGCCAGGGCTCCTAGAAATATGTTTCTAGGTTTTTTTCTCCTGTGTATACACTCCTAGATTCTTCAATCTCATAGTCGTAAATCTAAAAATAAATTATGTAGTCTAGTTTCCATGAAATTGCAAGAATGGTGACAACTTTGACAACTTTGAAATTTTTCTCTTCAATAGATCTTCCACCTAAAATCTGTAAACACACATCAAGAGAGAAAAATGTTTGTTGTTAGGTGAATGGGGGTTTTCCTTGGTCAAACCACTTTTTGGTAATTAAACCTTGTAATGAAATGAAATAGCATGAAGGGGTGATGAATGAACAAATGTAATGTCACAACTCACCAAACCCTTGTTTGAACCTTGGAATGTGACTGCAACTAGCATGAAATGGCTTCAATGGATGTGGATCTTGATCTTGAAAACTTGATTTGAAACAATGTCTTTGAATGCTTTAATGGATCTTGAACACTACATCAACATACTAGCTCAAATAACATGCTCATGCAAGAATAATTTGACATGATAATAGATCTTGATTGCTGCAATAATTCTTCTTCAAATCTGCTCTTGAATGCCTTGAAATACCTTGAAATGCTCTTATAATGCTCTTGTGAAAAGTACTCTTATGATAACTTAAATTTGCTAGGTAAAACATAGTGAAATGACCTCTTTTTATACATATGTTAACATTAATTCTTGAAATCCAAATAACACAAGTCAACATGTGAATACACATTTGAAATCATTAAAAACTACCAAAACATATTTGAAAAGGTCCTTTAGGTCCTTAATTCTGTGTGAACCCATTTTCCCTTGGGGAAATGGGTCATAGTTCACTCCCACCTAGGACACACACATTCTCCAATGTTAAGCAAGTTATGTTATGGATTAATGAATTTGGTTTCACCCTTCATAAATTGCATGTAATTAGGCTTGACTTGAATTAAAGGAAACAATTTTAAAGGAACAATTAACCTCAATTAATTAATAAAGCCCTAGATAAGTGTGAAAGTATAAAGCAAGACCGAAAATAACGACCATAAATAAGAACAATAACCATTTTATTTAAAAAATTCCTCTTAAGCTAATGCTAATATGTAAAAATACATATTACAACACTAAACTAAGGCATAATTTCCTCATTCTTTATTTAATGTTAATCTCAAATTAAGTGTGAAAAGGGATAATTTTTCCTACACTACATATGTAGTCTCCCACTTTTAGTGAGAAAGCAAGACCCCGTCAAACTCACACTAAAGTGGAATATTCAATACATGTATAAAGTGCATCAATGAAAAATATACTCAATCATACACTATCGTAAATCCTAAGGAAGAGAAGGAAGGATCAAGCTGTACTTCCCAACATGATGTGGAACACAATTGTTTGTCCGGGAAGGCATATGATCAAGCTTCAATTGTCCCACACCATGTGGAACATGGTTGTTTGTCCTATTCGTTCACAAGCAAAACTCAATGTCCACTATGCAAATGACATGCACACTCACTCCAGGCTAATGGAACCTTAGGGCGTCCACTAGGTTTGTTGAGAAAATGCGCCTCAAATTTACTGGCTTGGTTGACTTCCTATAGCAGTTGTGTTTGTTTCTCTATCGTCCTGACAGTTCTTTATTGGCAGGACCTGGTTCTCATTCCCATCGATGGACCAATGACATTTTTAGCGTGGTGTGTTCTATCAGCAGGAGTTGGTCACTTCGGTGATACTTTCTAAGTTGTCTCCCCGATACACCAATGTGACTATTTCAGCATGACAATGTGTTATCAGTGGGATTCTATCTTGAGTCTCATCGATAGACCGATGGGATATGGTGAGCATGTTGGAGACTCTCGTTAGTGTGGCTTGGATTCATCGGTGGGACTCTATCCCAAGTCTCTTTGATGGTCCAATAGATGTGGTCATGTCACAAGATTGTAGAAGTTTGGAAGTTTGGAACCACCAGTCGTGGGTTCTGTAGTTTTGGAAACCACTGACTTGGCGATCACATGGAACAAGCCGATAAGGCTTCATCAAAGGGACTTGGCTATATCTAAGAGAGACAATATGATGTCTCCCCGATGTGGTGATGAGTGTCCTAGTAGCTTGTGAAGTGAAGGGTACCATCTTGGTTGTTTGTGAAGTCACAAGTTTTTGGAATTTTGGAACCTCTGACATGAGGTTCTAAGGTTTGGGATTTTAGTGACATAGAGACTTTGAAGCCGATGGATGTGGGGACCACTTGTAGCAATAAAGTGAACATCAATGGAACTCCCTTATATTAGTGAGAGGAATTCGTTTCCCCCCGATATGGCGATGGGTGACCTGGTAGCTTATGAAGAACATCTTGGTGGGACCCGACAGGATGGTGATGATGGTGGATCATGACAAAGGCCGACAAGTGGTGATGACGTGGAGGACATATGAC
>VDFB02000002.1:24548854-24574383 GCA_007258455.2 Sequoia sempervirens | reverse complement strand
GCTTTATCTTGGTACAATTTTGTCTATATGGTTTACTTGTCTTGGCATTCAGTGGACAGTCTACATTCAAAATTTTAATATCTTATGGTAATGATCAGTTTGAGCTTCATGCAGTCTTAGGTTATCTTATTTGTACAATTGTTTTGGTGACAAAAAAAGAACATATCGGCGTGAGAATGCTAGGGTCTCCCCGATCCTTTTTTTTGATAAATGTCTGTGTTGCCTATCGGCAAGACGTTTCTGATGTCATGACAATTTGATTTTATCTTGCAGGCTTTCGGCGGGGACTTCTCCATGGTTTTCGGCGATAGAGGGTGTCCCCTATTTGCGAGGAGTTATCACCAGATTTGGAATGATGTCTTAAGCGAACTCATCTTGTCTCACCGACGAAGGAAAAGGGAACATGCTCGATAAGTGTTGTATTCGGTATGTGGTCTCACCGAAGACATATTGTCTCACTGACCATGCATCGAAAGGCCTTATTGGAAAAGGTTGTGGCTTCGATGAAATGTCATAGCGATTTCGTGGTGTCTTACCAACTTGTGCACAAAGGTTATATCAGTATGAGTTAATGATATTCAGAGTGATGTCTCAACGACTTTGTTGGGTCTTGCCGACATAAGTCTTATGTGGGGCTTTGGTGAGAGGTTGGTATTGTCACCGACCTTCAGTGGATAAATATTTTTGGTATGACATAGTGTGCTCTCCGAGAGGTCTCCCCGACATTGATATGTCTAGGCGATGCATAAAACAAAAGGAACATTTTGGTATGACTCATGTGCAACGAAGAAAGGTCTTGGCGAGTTTGATTTCTTATACCGACCGACAATATAAAGGTATTCATCTCAGTAAGAGTTAGGGTTTTCGGCGTGAGGTCTCGGCGAGTGACCTCTGGTCTCACCGATGGAACACAAATTGACTTTGTTGGCATGAAGATTGAGTTTTCTCAGCGACACACAAGATGGTTGGTGACTTTCAGTATGACTCAAGCATTCTACGAGAGGTCTTCCCAATGTTGGTATGTTATAGCAACCATCATAAGATAGAAGGATACATCGACGAGAGAACCATTATGTTACAGCGACTTACAAGGGGTAAAAGGAGACTTTTGGTGAAACACAGTGTGATCTGCATAGGGTCTTTCTGATAGCAAAAGGTTACAGCGACAGTGAATGAAACGAAAAAAGGGGATCTCGATGAGAAACCTTCTTAAGTCTCAGCGATTGGAAAGAACATAAAATATGAGCTCTCAGCGTGACATAATGTATTCATTATGTCTTCTCCCCGACTCTGATGGGTCATGGAGAAAGTGATATCTAAGGGGAATGACTGGCGATTTAATTGTCTTCAGCAGGACTATTTGGATATCTCGGTGAATGATTAACAAACTCAATCACTGTGGCCGACATGGGAATTTCTAAATATAGTTGCAGGCCGACATCATTGGTTGGCATCGAATCTCAGAATGGTTACAAGGCAAAATATGCATTAGAGGTTATGATTTACTGTTAATGGGCAGTCACGAATCTTGAAAGATCTGCCAGTTTCATTATTGACACATTACATTCATTACAAATTGATGGATTCTGCATATGGATATTCTGAAAATAGCTTCAAATGAGTATTTTGTTTTAATGAAGCATCTGGTTTTTGAAAAAGGCATTTGCAGTTTCAAAAAGGAACTTTGATTTATGATTGTCAGTTTATTGACAGCCTATTGCACAAGTGTTACTCTTGTAGACATTTATTTTCTTGGCATCCTTTTTTCTTAAAAAAAGGAGAGGAGGTTTCACCTCTCCTTTGACCTCGAATCTCTTTGAAGACTACACACTGGAAAAGATGTATAAAACACAGTGTTGTGAATACTAAAATGTAGCTAGATAGAAATTCAGAGACAGTTATTTTGGCTGAATCAAGAGATGTATTGGAAAAATTTGTGATACAAAATTTGGAAAACATGATGCATAACAGAGAGTTATGAGCTTAACTGAAAACAGAGAGATCCTCTGAGATATTATTATTGTTCTGAAAACAAATTGAGGGGTTGGTGATCCTTGAAATGGGTGTTTCAAAATGAGGGGTTGGTGCTCCTTGAGTTGGTGCTCAGAAATTAGCCTATAAGGCATTGTTAACAGTGGTTTTTGAAGATTAAGCCAGTAAGGCAGTTTAGGAGTGGTTTTTCTACCCCAGGAGGGTTTTCCACTCGGCAAATCTTTTGTCTTTTGGTCTCTTTGTTTTGATGTCATAATGTTTCTTGATTGTGATAGTTTTTATCAGTCTAAACATTTTTGAATGATATTTCCTTCATATCTGCAAATATTTAGTTCAAATATCTTGCACAAGTCTTTGCTAGAGAGTCTAATTCAAAAGGAAACTTATAAGTTCTCATTTGATTCATTGCTCAAGAATAGTTATAATTTTCTAAAGGTGTTTGTTGTCTTAATACCTTTCTTGTCTTTAAAGTTGTTTTCAAATCAATTTTTTAAGAAGTGAGTCAATAATGTTGAACATATTTCTCTGGGCTGAAAGTGTCCTCATCTTGTGTGTTGAGTCTAGCATGGAGAAGTGGTGAAGTGTCATAGCTAGTGTATTTTGGTATTAACTACTTTCGAGTTTGGAGCTAAGCTGAGTTATTTTGAGTAGTGACTTGAGTTGAGAGGAGT
The DNA here is from genome assembly GCA_007258455.2 of Sequoia sempervirens. Taxonomy (NCBI): domain Eukaryota; kingdom Viridiplantae; phylum Streptophyta; class Pinopsida; order Cupressales; family Cupressaceae; genus Sequoia; species Sequoia sempervirens. Next base: position 24,571,720 of record VDFB02000002.1, on the reverse strand, counting down.
ATGGTGTATTACAGCCAGGTTGGTATGAATATTTTTCTTTATTGAGACACGTTGAATTGAAGTAAGGTGGAGTTGTGATATCAAATGTGAAGGATTGGTAGGAGTAATGATCTTTTTATAAGTTGTCTAATAGACTAAGTTAATGTTGTCATAGCTTTGTGATGTCAAAAGTGTTTACTCTACTCTATTGTTGAAAGAAAAGGAAATTAGAATAAAAAATTTTGGTCAAAGTTGAAAAATTTTAGACATTGATTCACCCCCCCCCTCAGTGTCTATCCATAACTCCAAAAATTGGTATCAGAGCATAGGGTCCTCTAATAGGTCTAAACCACCTAGGATTGTTCCTGGTTTCTTGGAGTACTTTGGTTAATATGGGAAAGAACAAAAGGAATAAGGGAAAAAGATGTTCTCAGCAAAATGCTATTCATCATGTTCAACCTGAATCTAGTATAAGGAATAATGAGGAAGAATTCATAAACAGTAGCTCTGAAATGGTAGAGTATCCTAGATCTAGAACTCCTCAGTTCGAAGGTACAAACTTTATTATATGGAAACATAGGATGGAAACATACTTACTTTCTTTAGGGTCTGAAGTGTGGGCAGCAGTTGAAAAGGGTTGTACTACATCTGCAACATTTCCTTCCACTCTTGAGGAGAAGAAAGCACTTGAAATCAATACCAGAGCTATAAATGCTATTTTTAATAACTTTCCAAATAAACTCATTACAAAAGCCATTCATTACAGCAGTGCTAAGGAAGTTTGGGACAAGTTGACTGAAATGAATCAGAATAGTGAGTTACAAGAGGAGATATCTTTGGATACTGAAATAAGTTGTGAAACATCTGAGAGTGAAGAAGCTGTAAACCTTCATATTTTTGAAAAGAAGACGAAGGATATCATTAATAAATATTTAAATGATCAAGAAACTTGTGTAAAAGTAGATCAATCTTTGGATGAAGTTAACTCTGAACAGGAATATGATGAACCAGAAAGTGAGGTTGATTTGGAAGGTGGACTCCTATGTGCCTTAGATACTATTAAGCAGCTTAGAAAAGAAAACCAATTTTTAACAAGACAGCTTCAGCAAAAAGAGAGTTTGGAAGTCAAGTTAAAAGACAAGGATGAGTTGAGTAATAAACTAGAAAATGAGATTGATTCTTCAAAGAAATATTCAGATAATGATTCCTTGTTAAAAAATCTAACTCTTAAGGATGATATGATTATAAGTCAGAAAATTGAAATTGAAGAAAATAAGAGGATATCAGACATTGTGAGTTCTGATTTGGAGATTAAAAAGATTGTTTGTCTAAAACTTGAAGAAAAGGTAGTTGCTTTAAGAAAAGAGCTTGAAAGTATCAAGGCTCAATCTGGTAAAATTCAGAAATTTGATCATAGTACTAATATATTGAATGAGATGTTGGGTAGGCAAAAGCATTCTAAAGATCTTACAGGAGTGGGATATGAGGTTGGACAAAGCTCTACAAACAAATCTAAACATGAAACAGTGTTTACTACTTCAGATGGAAAGAATTTTATAGCCAAGCAAACACCAAGAATGAAGGTTGATCTTGGTTACAGTATTGCTGCATCAAAGGATAACATTGACACTAGAAGACAATCTAAAGGTATTCATAGAGAAAGGAAAAATGTCTTCAGATCTTCATATCCTTGGCATGATCATTCATTTAGGTATAATCATTCTTTCCAAGGATATTGTTATGTTTGTAATGACTATGGTCATAAGGAAATTCATTGCATAAGATGGTCAAATACGAGTCATTCTATTGTCCCTAGAAATGAGGATGTGGTGTGTTACAACTGTAACAATTGGTCACTTGAGAAGAGACTATAGAATAAATACAAGTGATAATAATGTAGGGAACAATGCTAGAAATGTTTGTAGGAAGTCTTCTATTTCTCAGAACAATCACAAAGTCATTTGTTTCAGATGTAATAACATTGGACATGAAGTACAACAATGCAGATTCAATAGAAAGACAGGTACTTTAAGCAAACAAGTGAAAAAGTCTTCATTGGAGTGGAGAAGAAAGAGCAATCAAGATGGCAAGAAGAGCAATAAAGATGCTTCTGAGAAAACTCCTTGTGCACTCCTTGCACAAGTGTTGCCTTCTAGGTCTTGAGAAGAAGCAAAGACTCAGGGGGAGTCTATTATGGTAATATATTTCACCCCTATGGAGTCTAGAATGAGGTATGACATCTTGCATTTTCTTTTGGTGGTATAAGATGTTAAGGAATGTTTTTGCTTGGTCTAGTGGTTGACAGTTTTCAGAAGTTTTTGAAATGACAGTGCACTTTGTTTTTAAATGAACTTTTTGGATGCTTGGGTTTTGGAAATTATGGTATGTCCTTATGACATCTTTGAGCGGTGTGGAGTCATATAGATGAGTTCCTCAATATATTAAAAATAAGAAAGCCTTTGTTCTGAAGTGATGTCGATGTATTTATCTTTGGAGAACAGTCATTGAAAAACATGTTTGATGTTATGAGATATTTCTGTGATGATATTTTTCGGTGTTGTGTGAGGGCTGAGATTAATTATCTTTGGTATTTTTTAATCATTCTTGGTGTGGTAATAGAAGTTCTCATATGGACTGAGGATGGGTGTACAAGAATAGATTGATGATGAATTATGAATTATACATGCTTTCAATTTATTTTTTGTGTATGAAAAGAGTAAAATGATGTGTGTCGTTTGAAGAAGAATAACCAGTATCATTGGTCTTTGATATGTATTGTCATGGACAGTGACTGAGGTTACTTGTGCTGAGAAGAGGTTGGTTGCTTGTGCTCAAATTCTAGTATTGCTAGATTGAAGTTGATCAAATTAAATGTGGAGTAGGTGATCTTTAATGTGCCTTGATCGAACATGACAAAGAAGGTGGTATGTTCAAGTAACATGTCTTCAATCTTTAGGTATCAATTTGGTTTGTTATATTATAATATTTTGGTACCTTTGCTTTGGGAATGATGATATGGTCTGAGATTCTTGAAATGGACATATTGTTTGCTATGATATCAGCATGTTAGTATCTTATTGCTCTTCTGCAAATATGTCTGTTGCTCTATTGCTCTATTTGCAGCTGGTTCTTATGGTATTTGGTTGGCTTCTCAGTTGTGTTTCCTGGTATTGCACATTCTTCTCTTCTATCCTTTGTCATTGAGGCAAAAAGGGGGAGAGTCATTTGAGTTTTTCCATCCAGGACAAAGGGGGAGTTTGTTGGTTCTCAGTTGTGATCATATGGTTTGTCCTTGATGAAAAAATCTCTTTTAGTTGATTCTACTTGTTGAATGTTTCAGATTGGTTTCTCATGCTTTATCTTGGTACAGTTTTGTCTATATGATTTACATGTCTTGACATTCAGTGGAAAATTTATTTTCAGAATTTTAATATCTTATGGTACTGTTCAATTTGAGCTTCATGCAATCTCAGGTTATCTTTTGTACATTGTTTCGGTGACAAGAAAGAACATATCGGCGTGAGAATGCTAGGGTCTCCCCGATCCATTTCTCTATTAAATGTATGTGTTGCCTATTGGCAAGACGTTTCTGATGTCATGACAATTTGATTTTTCATACAGGCAGCTTTCGGTAGGACTTCTCCATGGTTTGGGTGACAGAGGGTGATCCCTATCGGCATGTTGTTTTCATCGAGCGCCTTGTGTCTTGCCGACCAACACAAGAAAGAACATATCGGGAAGAGTTGAGGCATCGATATGATGTCTTAGCGAACTCATCTTGTCTCACTGACCGAAGGAAAAGGAACATATCTGTAGGAGTGTTGTATTTGGTATGTGGTCTCACCGAAGACATATTGTCTCTCCGACCGTGCGCCAAAAGGTCTTATTGGCAAAGGTTGTGGCTTCGATGAAATGTCAACAATTTCGTGGTGTCTTACCGACTTGTGCACAAAGGTTATTTCGGTATGAGTTAATGATATTCGAAGTAATGTCTCAACGAATTTGTTGGGTCTTGCTAACTAAGTCTTATGTGGGGCTTTCGGTGAGAGGTTGGTATTGTCTCAGCGACTCAGAGTGGATAAATATTTTTGGTATGACATAGTGTGCTCTCCAAGAGGTCTCCTCGACATTGATATGTCTCAGCGATGCATAAAACAAAAGGAACATTTCGGTATGACTCATGTGCAACGAAGAAAGGTCTTGGCAAGTTTGATTTCTTATATCGACCGACAACATAAAGGTATTCATCTCGGTAAGAGTTAGGGTTTACGGCATGAGGTCTTGTCAAGTGACCTCCGGTCTCACCGATGGAACACAAATTGACTTTGTCGGCATGAAGATTCAGTTTTCTTAGCGACACACAAGATGGTTGGTGACTTTCGGTATGACTCAAGCATTCTATGAGAGGTCTCCCCGATGTCGGTATGTTATAGCAACCCTCATAAGATAGAAGGATGCATCGGCCAGAGAACCATTATGTTACAGCGACTTACAAGGGGTAAAAGGAGACTTTTGGTGAAACACAGTGTGATTTGCATAGGGTCTTTCCAATAGAAAAAGGTTACAGCGACAGTGAATGAAACAAAAAAGGGGATCTCGGTGAGAAACCTTCTTAAGTCTCAGCGATTGGAAAGAACATAAAATATGAGCTCTCAGCGTGACATAATGTATTCGTTATGTCTTCTCCCCGACTCTGATGGGTCATGGCGAAAGCGATATCTAAGGGGAATGACTGGCGATTTAATTGCCTTCGGCAGGACTATCTGGATGTCTCGGTGAACGATTAACAGACTCAATCACTGTGGCCGACATGGGAATTTCTAAATATAGTTGCAGGCCGACATCATTGGTTGGCATCGAATCTCAGAACGGTTACAAGGAAAAATATGCATTAGAGGTTATGATTTACTATTAATGGGCAGTCACGAATCTTGAAAGATCTGCTAGTTTCATTACTGACACATTACATTCATTACAAATTGATGGATTCTGCATATGGGTATTCTGAAAATAGTTTCAAATGAGTATTTTGTTTTAATGAAGCATCTGGTTTTTGAAAAAGGCATTTGCAGTTTCAAAAAGGAACTTTGATTTATGATTGTTAGTTTATTGACAGCCTATTGTACAAGCATTACTCTTGTAGACATTTATTTTTCTGGCATCCTTTTTTCTTAAAAAGAGGAGAGGAGGTTTCACCTCTCCTTTGACCTCGAATCTCTTTGAAGACTACACATTGGAAAAGATGTATAAAATGCAGTGTTGTGAATACTGAAATGTAGCTGGATAGAAATTCAGAGATATAGTTATTTTGGCTGAATCAAGAGATGTATTGGGAAACTCTGTGATACAAAATTTGGAAAACATGATGCATAACATAGAGTTATGAGCTTAACTAAAAACAGAGAGATCCTCTGAGATATTATTATTATTCTAAAAATAAATTGAGGGGTTGGTGCTCCTTGAAATTGGTGTTTCAAAATGAGGGGTTGCTGCTCCTTGAGTTGGTGCTCAGAAATTAGCCTTTAAGGCATTGTTAATAGTGGTTTTTGAATATTAAGCCAGTAAGGTAGTTTAGGAGTGGTTTTTCTACCCCAGGAGGGTTTTCCACTCAGAAAATATTTTGTCTTTTGGTCTCTTTGTTTTGATGTCATAATGTTTCTTGATTGTGATAGTTTTTATCAGTCTGAACATTTTTGAATGATAGTTCCTTCATATCTGCAATTATTTAGTTCAAATATCTTGCACAAGTCTTTGCTGAAGAGTCTAATTCAAAAGGAAGCTTATAAGTTCTCATTTGATTCATTGCTCAAGAATAGTTATAATTTGCTAAAGGTGTTTGTTGTCTCAATACCTTTCTTTTCTTTAAAGCTACTTTCAAATCAATTGTTTAAGAAGTGAGTCAATAATGTTGAACATATTTTTTTGGGCTGAAAGTGTCCTCATCTTGTGTGTCGGGTCTAGCATGGAGAAGTGGTGAAGTGTCATAGCTGGTGTATTTTGGTATTAACTACTTTTGGGTTTGGAGCTGAGTTGAGTTATTCTGAGTAGTGACTTGAGCTGAGAGGAGTATGGTGTATTGCAGCCAGGTTGGTCTAAATATTTTTCTTTATTGAGACACGCTGAATTGAAGTAAGGTGGAGGTATGATATCAAATGTGAAGGATTGGTAGGAGTAATGATCTTTTTATAAGTTATCTAATAGAATGAGTTAATTTTGTCATATCTTTGTGTTGTCAAAAGTGTTTACTCTACTCTATTGTTGAAAGAAAAGGAAATCAAAATTAAAAATCTTGGTCGAAGTTGAAAAGTTTTAGACATTGATTCACCCCCCCCTCCCAGTGTCTGTCCATAACTCCAACACCATTTTCCCTTGGGAAAATGGGTCATAGGTCACTCACCTAAGACACACATTCTCCAATGTTAAGTGTTATGTTATGGGATTAATAAATTCTTGGTTTTACCCTTCAAAAATTGCATGTAATTAGGCTTGGACTTGAATTAAAGGGGCCAATGTAAAAGGAACAATTAACCTCAATTAATTAATAAAGCCCTAGATACGTGTGAAAGTGTAAAGGTACACCTTACAACACCATAAATAAGGAACAATTAAGTCCATTTTATTTAAAAATCCCTAAACTTAATGCGAATATGTAAAATACATATTACAACACTAAACTAAGGCATAATTTTGTCCTTTTATTTAATGTTAATTCCCAAATTAAGTGTGAAAAAGGGATAATTTTTCCTACACTGCATTTAGCCCCCAATTTAGTGAGAGTATGACACCATGTCAAACTCACACTAAAGTAGGCATTCAAGACACATATGTATGCATCAATGAAAAAGATAATCAATCATACACTATCAAATCCTATGGGAAGAGAAGGGAGGATCAAGCTTTGACTGTCCCAACATGATGTGGAACACGATTTTTTGTCTAGGGAAGGCGTAAGAGAAGGGAGGATCAAGCTTTGACTGTCCCAACGTGATGTGGAACACGATTTTTTGTCTAGGGAAGGCGTAGGATCAAGCTTCAATTGTCCCACATGATGTGGAACATGGTTGTTTGTCCTATTTGTTCACAAGAAAAACTCAATGTCCACTATGCAAATGACATGCACAATCACTCCAGGCTAATGGAACCTTAGGGCGTCCACTAGGTGTGTTGAGAAAATGTGCCTCAAATTTACTGGCTTGGTTGACTTCCTACATCAGTTGTGTTTGTTTCTCTATCATCCTGACAGTTCTTTATCGGTAGGACCTAGTTCTCCATCCCATCGATGGACCAATGACATTTTTAGCATGGTGTGTTCTATCAGCGCGAGTTGGTCACTTCGGTGAGACTTTCTAAGTTGTCTCCCTGATACACCAATGTGACTATTTTGGCATGACAATGTGTTATTGGTGGGATTCTATCTTGAGTCTCCCCGATAGACTGATGGGTTGTGGTGAGCATGTTGGAGACTCTCGTCAGTGTGGCTTGGCTTTATTAGCAGAACTCTTTCCCAGGTCTCTCTAATCATCCAATAGATGTGGTCATATCACAAGATTGCAAAGTTTGGAGCTTTGGAACCACTAGTCATGGGTTTTGTAGTTTTGGAAACCTCTGACTTGGCGATCACATGGAACAAGTTGATAAGGCTTCATCGAAGGGACTTGGCTTTATCAGAGGGAGGCAATATGATGTCTCCCCAATGTGGCAATGAGTGTCCTAGCTTGTGAAGTGAAGGGTACCATCTTGGTTGTTGGTGAAGTCGCGAGTTTTGGGAATTTTAGAACCTCTAACATGAGGTTCTGAGGTTTGGATTTTCAGAAACATAGAGACTTTGAAGCCAATGGATGTGGGGACAACTTGTAGCGATAAAGTGAACATCAGTGGGACTCCCTTATATCAGTGAGAGAGGAATTGGTTTCCCCCCGATATGGCGATGGGTGACCCGGTAGCTTGTGAAAAACATCTTGGTGGAACTTGATAGGATGGTGATGATGGTGGATCGTGAGGAAGGTCAACAAGTGGCGATGACATGGAGGATAGATGGCATGTGTGCCCTTGTACTCAGTGGGACTTTGTTTATTCGGCGGGACTGTAATGCTTGTCTCCTCGATGTGTTGATGGAGTGGAATCTTAGTGCGTTGTTAAGGTGGTACCATTCTGCATGGAAGGTAACATTAGTTGTACGATAGTGACATGGATGCCACATAGATGATGGGGACCACTCAGTTAAACACTATTAGCTTCATTGGTGTGAAACTGTCATATTGGTGGGAGATATTAATTTATCTGACTCAATGGTCCAATTTGACCTAAATGGCGGGAATGTGGTTAGGGTTTCCTAGATCAATAAAGAGCAGAACCCTAATGCCATTGGTGCTCCTTAGTGGCGGTCGATTGGCCTGGGGGAATTCGACAAGCCAAGAGGTTGGGCTTTGTCGGAATGGTTGAGAGGTTGGGTAGTTGTGAGCCGAGAGAGAGAGAGAGAGAGAGAGAGAGAGAGAGAGAGAGAGAGAGAGAGAGAGAGACATAGATTGAAGTAGGGTTATGCTACCAGATTCTCTCCAGAATGGAACAAGATGTAAATCTCTTGTAAAGGTTGTGAGCTTGATATTGTATTGTAACTATATTTTGTTGTTGAATAATACAATGGCAATCTGGGCTTTTGGAGTGTGGGGTTTTTTACCCATAAGGGTTTTCCCCATGTAAATCTGTGTGTTCATGTCTTTTGTTCCATCTTTCATGTTTAGTGCTTCCATTTGTTGAATTTGTTAATGGTGTTGTTGTTACTAGTTTAAGTTGGCATTAACTCTTCTCTAAGGGTTAATGTGGGAAATGAACCATCTCTATTTCCACTTTATGGCATAGTAGTACGTGTCTTTGAGGAAATCTAATGGAATAAGGTTACAAAGGCACTACTAATCTTGGATGTTTCTTTCTGAGATGAACTCAAAATTTCCCAACAAGTGGTATTAGAGCCAGCTTCTAGAAGTGTGAGTTCCTAGTGTTGCTAGTTCTAGGTATATTCCTTATGTGAAGATTTTTTACTCTATTAGGCTTGAGGAAATTTGAAGGAATCGGTTGATGTATTGATCCTTTAGTGAGTGGGAGTTTTTGCACTTCTGTTTGGGTTTCAAGGGGCAACATGCAGCATGGAAGATGGTGAAGATAGAGAAACTGGAACTAGTCATACTGGAATGTTGTGATCTGAAGTTCCTAGTTGGCAGCAGTATAGCCCTAATGCATGGGGTAAAATATTTTGCTTCATGGCTATGTTGCAGAAAAAGCTTTCATATTGGGTGTCTATGTGTGAGGCTCCTTGATGATGTGGAGAAGCTTGGGTTGTTTCACAACTATGGAGAAATGTGCTTATGTTGGGTGTTTTCCCGGTATTGGAAGGCACAGTTTTATGATACCTTGATTGGAAGTAGGCTATGGAGTCGATCATTGGATGATTTGGAAGCTACTGAAATAGCTTGTCTCTCTCGAATGCATGTTCATGTTGGTGGTTTTGGAGTTGGCCTTAAATGGGCCTAGTGTTCCTAAACTATTCTTTCCTTTTCAAGATGGTTTGTAATTACATGGCTTTGTGGTTTTGCATGTTTTACACGGTCATGAAAAACTTGTTGGTATGTGGAGCTTTTGTTAAGCTATTTTATAGACCCTGGTCTTTTGGGTGTTATTGGATGAGATAGTTGCAGTTCTGCATGCATGCTTTATGCATGGTAAGAGAAGGTGTGATTTATTTCTCTGCATGGGAGTGTTGGTAAGTGATTTGTCACTTAGAATTCTTGTGGTGATGCTTGGTGGTTTCTTAGAAAATGGTTCTCATTATGGACATGATTGGAAAATTAGGTTTGAACTTGATTCAATGGTGTTTGAGTCATGTTGTCTACATGGTTATTCTCTTTGAGATCTCAGTTTTTTAGTTTCTAGTGCAATGACGAGTTTGCATGTTATATTGAATTGATCTATGGGTTGTGCAATGTTGTGGGTTATCTTTACCTACATGTTTTTTTGTGGGAAAACTCAAAAGTGGACTGTCTATATCCACAAGGTTGATTCAATGTTGGTCCAGACTTGTTAGCTGGCCTTGTCTATGGTCACTTGTGCATTGGTATAGTTGCTTTGAGATGTGAGGATGAATGATGTTGAGTACCTGAATAGTTAGTTATGGGGACTTGTAGCATGTGTATCACAATGTCATGGATAGCTTGGATACACTGCTTTGTGTAAGCTTTTGACAGTGATAGTTTTGTCTGCTTGGTTTGAAGATCTTGATGTTGCTTGGTATTGTTGCCAGATGGACATGTTGTTGTGTGGACCTGAAGGATTTTTAGATTAGCAGATGTTTGTTCATGTGCTTGGAAAGCTTGGTATCATGATTCAGTGGGAGATTTAGTAGTGACTATGTATTCATCACTTAGTGGTGAGTGATCTTCTTTAGTGTTGTAGATGTTACTAGGTGGAGCTCTTAGATCCTATTGCTACAGAAGATATTTTTTGAATTTGCATGGACAATATTTGAAGATGTGTAGTATCTGAGAGCCATGGAGGACTCTTGGAGTCTTTGGTTGAGGTGTTGGCAGTGCTTGATAGGTGATGTTGGTTTAGAGTTTGTTTGCTTAATGTCATGATAGACTCTTGATTGCGCATTAGAGTTTTGGCATGATGCATTGCTCTTCAGACCATGCTATATTCACTTGGAGCATGGTATCTCCTAAGGGGCATGGTATGATCATGATGTCATGTTAAGTTCCTGATTCAGATGATTGAAGCTTTGACATTGGTTAGGTGATTCTCTATGTTTTGAGTGCATTGGTCATATTCTTGAGAACTTTATGATAGTGCAGTGATGCATTTGGAGTTTAGTATGACATGATCATTTGCAGATGGTCATGGATGCATGGAGAATAAGGTGGGGTTGTATTTCTTTTATGAGAGAAGTGTTGTTGATGGTCACTCTTGATGAATATTTCAATAGAACTTGTACGAGGAGCCTACACCTTGGTGGACATGAGTTCAATAGAGACCAATGAGGAGTTTTCTCTTGGAGAAGTGATGATGGCTTGCATATCTTTGAGGAGCATTCTCATTCCCCACTCTTGGTCTACTTGGCAGCTTATCGCTTGAGAGGTATTTCCCATTATTTCTCTTAGGTTCTTTAAGCTTTCTTTCATGGACATGGATCTTGAACTACTATTAGATTATTCTGAAGGATTCATTGTGAGATATGGATAGCATGGTTATCTCCCTATGCATTATGATTACATTCATTAATGTTGAGTTTAGGAGATTCTTTGGGCGTATTTCTTGAAATGGAAAATGGAATAGTTTGATCTTCTTTAAGAGAATTACATCCATGTTAATTACATGATATATATGTTATGTTTGATCTTGGTGATTGAATGATTGGATGTTGTTAAGGCCTTCCCCTTTGGGTTTTGAAGGAGATCATACTTGTCATAGTTGGCATTCAGAGGTGTTTGTAGGAGGATTTTCTACATGTATATGATGTGCAAAGTTGCTCTCTTTGGTCTTGGTTGTCTTCTTGGATGTTTGGTTGGGTAAACCCACAATAGTGGGTTACAATTTCTTGAACGAAGAAAAATTAGAAATGCTCATCAAAAAATTTAAAATGGTTTACCCCTTCTAATGAAGGGGGTTCGAATGAACCACCTCCCTTCTAATGAACCCCTCCTTCTAATGAACCCCCTCCCTTCTAATGAACCCCCTTTTGCACCATAGAAGGGGGGTTCGAATGAACCCCCTTTTGCACCATATAAGGGGGCTTCGAATAAACCCCCCTTCTAATGAACCCCCTTTTTTCACCTTCCCCTCCACCATTTCAAAATTTATGCATTTTTTTGACTATCGAAGCTTGGGAAGGAGGTGAAAATGGAGTAAACTTGATAAACCAAGTTGGATGATTGTAGTGATTGAAACGTGCTTTCCAACAACTATAAATTTAATATATTTTGTTTTTATTTTATATTTTAGTTTTTAGTTTTACTGTACATAGGTTTTTCACCGAACATCAAGTTCGATGAAAAATCATTATGGAAAAATAGTAAATTTGAGGTTTTTTTTTTGAAAAATATATATCCATTAGGTATTGATGTCCTCGTTCTAACAAAAAAAGAAAATTTGAATTTCAATACATACCAAAAAAGTTATATGAGCCGAAGTGCACCTATGTCTAAATTATAAATGTTTGGACTTCAAAACTTAATTAAAAGAAAAATATTCAACAAAATGCTATGAAACAAAATGAAAGCACTAGTTACTTGTGTTACCAACCTAAATTCAAAAGAATTAGAATTTTATCCTTTGTATAAAAAGAGTTATGCGAGCTGAAGTACACACCACTTTTTAAAAATGTTGTTTACTATTAAAAACTAGTTATCAAGGAGACACAAAAAAATTACAATTTAATTTCAATTTTTTTAAAAAAAATACATTTAAAATCTACACACAAAATCTCACAAATCACTAGTTTACATCATTTTCAAATTCCTAATAGTTTACGTACTATAAGTGTTAGAAAGTGAAGTTTTCTCTAAAAATGTTGATTTCAATGTCAAGTTTGGCCAAAAAGTGTAACCCTTTATCGTGGGATGACCCGGTTTCACATTACATTGGTTTGAGGTTTGGTCGGAGCTATTGTGATCACTAGCTTTTGGTCATGTGTTTTCACTCATGTTCTTGGGTGGTGATATGGAGATTCTTAATCTCTTTCTTTTGTTGGGTGTGAAGAACTTGGGAGAACTGTGACGACTTGTGGTGAGAGTTGTTCTTATAGGTTTTGCATATCATTATGGATGGTTCCTTAAAACTACATGTTTACACTCTCTATGTGATGTTGTTGGTTGAATCGTTATGCCTTGATATTTTAGATTTGGCATTACCCATGCAGTGGGAGTTCCTAGATGTTTTTTTTTGTCCTTGACTGGTTGGCACATGGAGCTTGTATTTGTAGTTGATGGGTTGGCTATGTAAGTGGCATGAGTTTGTTGATGTGGATACCTTGGAGGTATGTGTGATTGGATGGAGTAGCACTTGTTGTGTGTGTTATTTTCAGTCGCATGGGTTAATCAATTGGATGGGAGCAGTCAATTTTTTTATTGTTGTTCTAGCTGGTGTTTTATCTTATTTTTTAGAGGATGACTTCACGGTTGTGTTCTGGCTTAATCTTTGAAGTTGATGTCATGATGCTTTTGTATAGCTTGTGAGTACAGTGGATTGGTGGCATTGTTGAAGCCCTGGATATCTATTGGATCGGATGCTTGTGTTCTTGAGACTGGTGCATATACACCTTGGCTTGTTCCTTTTCCTATGGTGGATGGATCAAACTATTGCCTGAGTTGGTGGACATCTTGGATGTCGTTGCAGGTGTCTTGGTTGGAGCATGGAAGTATTGTTTATGATTCTTGAGATTTCTTTGTAGGGAGCTAGTAAGTTCTTTGTCAAGTGAGAGAATGTTGAGAAATGTGCCTCAGATTTACTAGCTTGGTCGAATTCTTGTAGCAGTTGTGTTTGTTTCTCTATCGGCCTGACAGTTCTTTATCGACAGGACCTGGTTCTTAGTCCCATCGATGGACCGATGACATTTTTAGCGTGGTGTGTTCTATCGGCAGGAGTTGGTCACTTTGATGGGACTTTCTAAGTTGTCTCCCTGATACATCAATATGACTATTTCGACATGATAATGTCTTATCAGTGGGACTTTGTCTTGAGTCTCCCTGATAGACTGATGGGCTGTGGTGAGCATGTTGGACACTCTCATCGGTGTGACTTGGCTTCATCAACGAGACTCTATCCCGAGTCTCTCTGATGGTCCGATAGATGTGGTCATATCGCAAGATCACAAAAGTTTGGAACTTTGGAACAACCGGTCACGAGTTTTGTAGTTTTGGAAACCTCCAACTTGGTGATCACATGGAACAAGCCGATAAGGCTTCATCGAAGGGACTTTGCTATATTAGAGGGAGATGATATGATGTATCCCCGATGTGGCGATGAGTGTCCTAGTAGCTTTTGAGGTAAAGGGTACCATCTTGGTTTTCGGTGATGTCACGAGTTTTGGGAATTTCACAACATTCGACATGAGGTTCTGAGGTTCAAGTTTTTAGCAACATAGTGACTTTGAAGCCGATGGATGTGGGGACCACTTGGAGCACTAAAGTGAACATTGACGAGACTTCCTTATATCGGTGAGAGACGAATTGGTATCCCTTGATATGGCGATGAGTGACCCGGTAGCTTGTGAAGAATGCCTTGGTGGGACCCGACAGGATGGTGATGATGGTGGATCGTGACGAAGGGGGATATGTGGTGATGACATGGAGGACAGATGGCATGTGGGCCCTTGTACTCAGTGGGACTTTATTTCTTTGACGGGACTCTAATGCTTGTCTCCTCGATGTGTCGATGGAGTGGAATCTTAGTGTGATGTTAAGGTGGGACTGTTCTATGTGGAAGGTGACATCGGTTGTATGATAGTGACATGGATGCCATGTATATGATGGGGACCACTTAGTTGAACACTATTAGCTTCATCGGTGTGACACTCTCATATTGGTGGGAGATATTAAGTTGTCTCCTCGATGGTCTGATTTGACCTAAATGGCGGGAATGTGGTTAAGGTTTCCTAGAGCGATAAAGAGTGGAACCCTAATGCCATTGGTGTTGCTTAGTGATTTATGACTAGCTAGGGGGAAGTCGACAAGTTGAGATGTTGGGGTTTGTCGGACTGGCTAAGAGGTTGGCTATCTGTGAGCTGAGAGAGAGAGACAGAGATCAAAGAAGGGTTATACTATCAGATTCTCTCCAAAATGGAACAAGATGTAAATCTCTTGTAAAGGTCGTGAGCCTGATATTGTATTGTAACTATATTTTACTGCTGAATAATACAATGGTGATCTAGGCTTTTGGAGTGTGGGGTTTTAACCCATAAGGGTTTTCCCCACATAAATCTTTGTGTTCATGTCTTTTGTTTCATCTTTCATGTTTAGTGGTTTTGTTTGTTGAATCTGTTAATGGTGTTGTTGGAACTAGTTTAAGTTAGCATTAAATTTTCTCTAAGGGTCAATATGAGAAATGAACTATGTCTTTTTCCGCTTTATGGCATAGTAGTACATGTATGTGGAAATCTAATAGAATAAGGTTACGAAGGCACTATTGCCCTTGGATGTTTCTTTATGGGATGAACCCAACATTTCCCAACAAGGTGAGCCTGCAAGAAAGTGGCTTGGTAAGAATGTCATGGATTTTTCTCGTCTCTCACTGTACTTACCATACCAAAGCTATCCTCCTGATAACTCTGATAGGGCACCACACACATTTCGGGTTCGAGCTTCACAAGGTTAATAAGTTGTATTATGCTAAAAAATTATGAACATTATATATATAGGGTTTTTTCAAAGGGATCTTGCTTAGTTTGTGTAAGGTCTTCTTCTTAGGGATCATTGCATGCCTAATGTCTCCAAGAGAAGACAATTCCAAGATAAGAGAATCACAACTTAGGGAATGAAACCGGTAGCATCACCACTAAGAGGAAAGTCATAGGCTAAGAAATAGCATGCTCTCGCAGGACGTCAAACCCAATGACACCACCAAGAAAAGGATGCATCACAAGAAGTAAGAAAATTGTACAAAGAATGTGTGGACACTAATGGGGTCACTTTAAAGGAATTGATGACACCATTGCTATGAGCAATAACTTTAAAGTAGAAGAAGACATGAGAGCTTACTCAGAAATCCCTATGCCAAGTCATATGTTTCCAAATGAAACTGCATCATGGAAAGAGGAAGGGGTTGCCCCCAAAAACATGAAAGGGATCTATGGATTTGGGGTCAGTATATCTTTGCTACAATGTGGTTATAGAGCTCGAAAATTTCATCATTCCCCAAACACTCGTAAAATAGGAAGAATGAGACAAAAAGAGTGAAAACAGAGAAAACACTTTTGGGTCAACATGGAAAAGACCTACCAAACTAGGACAAGGCTACCTAACCCCTTGCCCCCAAAGGATAAAAGGTGATCCAAAAATGGATGATGGTATGTTCCTTGCAAAAGGAAAATATGATTGCATAATGCCAAGTTTATACCCTCATGCATGGTAGTGAATATGTTATGGTACTACAACTACCACATGACAAGGAGCGACAACTAATGTTTATGACTATAATGAGTAGACAAAGTATCAAATTGATGCATATCTAATGAGATATTCCCAAATGTAGTATCTATCAGTTCAGGATGCACCAAAGTTAAAGTTGCCTTAGAAGAATCTTTTGTAATAGTGTTGGTATTGACTGAAGGATTTTTTGATGCTTTAGTTTCTTTAAAGGGACAATAACCAAGACCACTATTCATTTCTTGTGCATTAGGTTCTATAGGGACACAAATACCTTGTTATCTTAGAGCATCACATCATTTTCCACTATAACCAAGTTGTTTCATAAGTTCATAACCTCCTCCATAAAGCTTTTTCATATCTTTCGGATTCGATTGTTGTTCGCAATCAACTTCATCAAAGTGTGTTGTATAATTTTTTTTGTCTCCTAAAGTGGTTGAAGTGGATTCTTTTGATGGTTCTTTCAAATTTGTGTTGAAATTATTGCTTTTTATTTTCCCTTTTTCAGAATCTTTTGTTGTGATCTTGTATTCTCCCATGAGTGTAGGTGTAAAATCCAATGATACCAAATCATCCATTGATAACATTGTGAAGGGTTTAGGGAACTTATCTTTTTGTTCTTCTTGCATGGGTTCTACTCATGTAGTTGGTGTCAATATTTTCAAAGGATCTTCCTTGTCTTTTTCAATGAGAAAACTATCTGGTTCAGGGTCGGCCTTGAGTGTGTAAACTTTATTATTGTAACCAAACTTCATTAAATGATGAAGCATTTAATGCACCACTTGCATTTCATGAATCTATGGTCTACCTAAAAGAAGATTATATGAAAGATCATGAGGCATGTCATGGAGGAGTTTGTAATGTGACCTTTCCAACTGTAATAGATAATGTGATCACACCAAGCGGTTGTCGTCCTACATTATCAAATCCATTGATAGATAAAGAGTCTGATTGTATTTGGCTTTTGTATACTCCAATCTTATCCAAAAGGTTTGCACTACATACATTAAGGGTAGAACCATTTTCAACAAGGGTTCTCTTTATTCCTTTTCTATTAATAATGGCTATGATCATGAAAGCTTCATATTGTTTTTGAACTTCCAAGGAGGGTGACTTACTTTGGTGAAAAAAAATGTCTAGATTAACTGCATTCATTCCTTTAGCTAGGGCTGCCACATAATTTATATTTACACTAGGTGGGACCATAGCTTGTTGCAATGCATTTTGAAGCATACTATGATAACTAGGTGATGCTTGAATAAGATCCCATAAAGATATCTTAGCACGAGTTTTTTTAAGTTGTTCAACAAGGTCATACTTCCTTCCACTATGTAGAGGCAAACGAGGAGCACTAGGAAAAATAGGTTGAGGCAATGCTAATGGAGTGGGAGTGGTTTGTGGTTGCCTATTGTTCCTTGTATTATATGTATGAGCAATAGTATTGTAACTTAGTTGCTGTGAAACTTTGTTACTATCAAGTTACATGTCTCATTGACTTAATGGCTACTTTTTAGGTGGTTCAAGGATGAGCACAAGTTTTTTTTGAATTTGTGGTTGTTGTGAGGGTGGATAAAGGATAAGAAATGGTTCAAGAGATCGCTTCAAGGGATATTTAATGTGCATAACCTCAAAATACTTAGCCTTATTTTTATGATCTCTTAGTGAAAGAGAGTCTAATGTTGCTTCATCATCTTCATCTAAGGAAGCCACATTACTATATTTTGAAAGAAATGTATCAATTCTATCATTTTCTTGCACCGTGATATCTTCCCTAATAGGAGAGATCTTAGGAGATGAGCAAACAAAATGTTGATCACATTTTGTGGTTAAATTTTGTAAGATAGCTTCATCACAAGTAAGGGAAGAATTAAGAGAAGAATAAGTATGATTTTCTTGCTTACCAATGATTGGATCCTTTCGTTCAAACAGATCTTTCCAAATGGTAGAAGAATTAGGAAAGGGAGAAACAAGATCCTTTAGACTCTCAATAAGTACATATCTTTTAACACCAAACTGTCTTCTTCACAAATGGGAGAGATATTAGGAGAAGAACAGATGTGGTTGTCATGGCTATCTACACTTACATACCCATGTCCTATAATGTCTTCCCAAGTAGGAGAGGTAGGATAAGAGAAAAAAATAGGATTGCCATAACTCTCAATCATTGGATCTCTTAATACTAACATATCCTCTTCACAAATGTGATTTTCATGATTATCCACGACTGCATCCTCTTTCACTAAATCATTCTCACAAGTAGGAGAGATGTTGGGAGACGAATGTAGATTAGGTAAAGTAATGTTAAGAAATGTGTCAAGTGATCTCATCTTCTTGTCTTATAATATCTTCCCCGGTGAGAGGAGCAGAGGGACAAACTAGAATTTCATGATTCTTAGTGATTGTATCTTCTTTCACCAAGACACCTTCATCACCAATAGGAGAGGTATTGGGAGAAGAAAAAATATGGTTTTCATGATTATTCATGTGCTTGTATCCTCTTGTATCATATCATCCTCACAAATGGGAGAGATAGTAGGGTTTGAGTGAGGGATGGGTAAGGTGATATTAAGGATTGTACATAATGGTTTTATTTTCTTGCTCTAAGATGTTCTCATAACTAGGAAAGATAGTGTGAGGAGGATGGATAACATGTTTCTTAATGACCTCATTTTTGTGCTCTAAATTGAACTCATAAGAGGGGACATTGTACTTAAACAATCCATTCTTAACCACGCCAAAACCATATCTCTTAAAAGGAAACATGCTAACGTGAAAGGTAAACTATCCCACTTATGCAATGCTCCAAAACTGTAAACAAATGTCCTACATATCTAATGATTTTCAATATTGAAAAAGTGTTTTGAAATTATTTAAAATGGCTACACTAAATGGGTGATTAGACCTAGATGCACAAAATAGAAATTTGGTGCAACATTATTATAAGATATATATCTTCTATCTACATATGAAAAGCATTCGTTGCAACTGCATGAAAAGTTATTTTAGAGAATTCATTATCAAAATAAGTAAAAATCTCTTCATATTTAGCCATTTTAGACTTTAGACATGTAATGAGACTTGGAAAGGAATATCTTAAGAGGATTACGAGATCAAAACGGGATATTGTAACCCTACACAACAAACAAACTACTCTCAAATAACTAATAAAAATAAATTAGAACAACCAAATCTCAATAGAGACTCCCCATATAACATAGAGTTCTTTAACAATTCCCAAAGTCAAGATTAACAGAGGTCTAAATCTCTTACTATGAAAAAAATAAAGAGATTTAAAGCTTTCTTAGGAAACAAGGCTCATAAATTTTATAAAAACATGACTCATAAATTTTCAAGAAACAAGGCTCATGACTTTTCTAGAAAAAAGGATCTAATACCATTTATATGTAAAGTTGCACAATTAGGTGGAAATGGGAAAAAACAACAGTGGAGGCTAATGGTCAAATGGTTATGACTTCTGAGTATTACTTATGATAGAAAATTATAGAGCTTTGTATACATATAGAAATATAATACTTGTTGCGAGGTGATCCCACAATATTGGTTTACAATTTTTGGCCAAATTGGACATTGATCTGAATTTTTTAACTAAATCTTCACTTTCGGGCACCTATAGCGGCTAAACTGTGAGGAATTTGAAGATGATGAAAACTAGTGGTTTGTGAAATTTTGTCTGTAGATTCCAAATATATTTTTTTCAAAATTTTTGGAATCAGATTGCACTTCTTTTTCCATCTCCTCCAGAAGCTAGTTTTTAACAGTAAACACCATTTTTAAAGAGTGACGTCACTGACTAACACATAACTTTTCTCTATGAAGGATAAAATTCAATTTTTTTTTTAATTTAGATTCATAACTACAATATATAGTGCATGGAATTGCTTTCATAACATTTCATTGAATATTTTTTTCTTAATTAAGTTTCAAAGTCAAACCTTTTATAATTTAGACATGATTCACTTGTTAAAGCATAACTTTTTTTTGTATATATCAAAATTCAATTTATTTTTTTGTTGTATCAAGGACATCAATATCTAGTGCACTGATATTTTTTTAAAATTTTTAATAATCTGCTATTTTTCCACATGTGCAGAATAGAGAGCTTGATTTTTGGTGAAAAACCTATGTTTAATCAAACTAAACAGTAAAATACATAATAAAACCAAAAAATATTAAAATTACATTCGATGGATAGCTCGTTCTGAGGACTACCATCATCCAGTTGGGTCTGTGAAGTCTCCTCCATTTTCATCCTCAACTAGAGCTTCGAAGGGAAAAATTTTGCAGAAATTTGGTGCAAGAGGGGGAGAAGGGGGGAAAAGGTGGGTTTGCTCAAACTCCCCTTTGAGCGAACCCCCCTTGACCTTTAAAGCGAATGGGGGTTCACTTGAAGGGGGGTTCGAGTGAACCCCCCTTTTTTCAAAATTTCTCATTTTTTTTTATCTCAAAAAAGTGAAAAATGAGGGACCCATCATTTAATAGGGTTTGCTCAAAGAGGGGTTTGAGTGAACCCTCTTGGGTTTGTTCGGACCCTAAGTTTGTTCAAACCCCCCAAAGCCCAAAAATTTCTTCATGAGGGTGTTTTTTGCAATTTTTCTTCCTCAACAGAATTGTAAACCAGTTTTGTGGGATCACCCTACAATTATTCTTTCTAATACTCAAGGTCACACTAGGCATGAGAGTAGAGCATACTCAAATATTTGTAGACTCAGACTCAAACTTCTAAAGATTCAATCTATTATCACTCAATTAATTGATGCCTAAATTACTATGGGAGTGACTTATTTATAGCCTTACAAAACCTCTAGCTAAATTGTTGGGCTTACTCCATCAAGTTCATATTATCATTAATTTGTAGTGTGTGATATAATGATTTCCAAAACCTCCACCTTGATAATTTTTCTCCCAAAATCCTACCTTATACCCTGCTTCTAATCCCTTGTCACCCCACATACATTCACATTTTTTCTTCACAACCAAATTACATCCTAGCCCACTATCAGACACATGTATCCATTCATTTTGAAAACTCTAATGAGATGCCAAATTTCTTTAGCAAGGTGTAATCTAAAGGTCAATGTGTGTAGCTTTTATATAAACTTGACCAAATAGAGAACTATCTAGTTTTTTAAGGAGAAGGATGTTAAAGAAAGGGAGATCATTCTCATGCTAAAGTTCCTTAATGAACTTAATGCTTTCTATTATGTTGTTTAAGTGAGAGTGATTTTTTTTTTAATTTCTAGATCATGTTGCCAAAAATGTTGGTGTCATCCACAATGTTTCTACTATCTTGGTTTGAGGGGAAAGAAGATGATGACAATTTCTCTAAAATACTCAATAAAGAGATTGGTTAGTACAAGTGAAAGAGGTGATCCCATAGCAACACCATTAGATTGTTCATAAATTTGATCTCTAGAAAGTGAAAAAAGTAGCCTTTAGACATAACTCCACCAAGGAAGTCATCTTAACATCCAACTTGTATCTCAAAGTTTCAATAGCTGCATCAAAGCGAGCTTTTATGAAGAGGGACACAATACTAGAATTTTGAATGGTATCATCCTTATTTACATTTTTGCCCTTGATGAATTCAACAAAGTGTGAGAAATCACTAATAAAAGAGCTTGTCTTCCCCATAAGAAGAGTGATTTTCTTTTTAATGGAGGCTATTATTTTAGTATCAAATCTTAATGAAATGTATTTTTTATTAATTTTGAAATTGCCATAACTAGAACAATCTCTTTATTTATTTCAAAATGAGATTTTCTTCAATGTTATCATTGAGTGAAAATTATTAAATAACTTACTAACTTTTCTAGGACATGGAATTGCTAAAATAAGTGTTACATCCACAATCATTATAGTGGTGTAACTTCTTAGAAACATAATCTCATTTATTCAACATCAATGTAGCACTTTCTTAGTCAACTTTGGACAATGACCTCGAGAAGATGGAGTACTTCACGGGTATGAACATCACCTAAATGCAATGAATATGCCAATTTATTATCATGAGAGAAGGGTTCTTACGAACCAGTACTCATGAGTACTTAGATCCATGAATTTGACTCGTAAAAAAAAAATACACAGTTGAATTCAGGATGTCCTCCTTACTGATTAATCTTCTAAATACATCAACTAAAACTTTTGAAATTTGGAGTATTAAGGCGATCGCACAGTTCTGTCGGACCTCGTCAGCAGTACCATCACAAAACAATCCGACGATGTCTTCGATTTCGATCTTAATATCCACTTTCAGTACCTACACACGTCGGGGTGATGGTACTTTTGAGCTTGGCACGTACCAGGAGCCGAAGTTGTGCAACTACTGGTTGCTTGCCACTGGCATATCTACAATTATTGCAGACATGTATTCTCAAGAATGCGCTTTCACAAGGGAAAAGAATCCGCTCTTTCATCGCTCAGAGGCCATCTGCATTTGCTTCACGCACAGCTTTCATAATAAGCTTATTTGCATGTATGCCAAGTGCGGAAGTTTGGTTGATGCTCGTAAAGTATTTAACCAAATGAAACGACGGGACATTGTCTCATGGAATACGATTATCGCAGCGTACAGAAGACATGGTTGTCCTCGAGAGGCACTCACGCTGTTTCACCATATGCAGCGAACAGGTCTACAACCTGATAAGTTCACATTTGCCAGCGTACTTCCAGCCTGTGCCAAAATGAGAGCTTTGGAACAGGGTAGGGATATCCATCATAGGATAACGGAAGGGAGATT
>VDFB02000002.1:24476469-24548754 GCA_007258455.2 Sequoia sempervirens | reverse complement strand
AATTTCAAAAGAACCATGGTTCATGTCTATATGAATAATCAAGCAATGAAAAACTTGGCATAAATTAGTTGATTTGCATTGGATTTAGAGAATCTTTCCTTCTAAAGGGAAAAAACTCTTTAACAAGTGTAGATATTATTTCTTTTCCAATTTATCTAACTAGATTTTATGGCTATTGCACATGTGCAAGGGAAATTATTTTTATATATTTGGTTTGATCTTCTTCACTCATTATTTTGACTTATTCAATCTTGAGTTTAGTCCAAACATTATCTTTTAGAAATCATTAAAGGTGTTGAAGAATTTTTTTAATCTCATGCTCTTGAATTTTTGTATACATAATTGATTTAAGCTCCTCCTGTTTACAATCCTTCCTCCTCTTTTTCATCATTTAGATCTAAATCCATAAATCCACTCTTTGAACATTTCAATATTAAGGTATTATTGAAAAATACATGCTAAAAAGATGCATCATCTGCCATACTATGCAGGAACATCATCCCATATATTCATCTTGTCTTTTGATTTTAGGTTCTCCATAGGGTGGTGGGTTTTATGTAGACTAGACCCCTTCTACTTCGATCATTTCTTTATCATGAACCGTTATTCCTTCCTATTTTGATTTATTCATCTTTGTTTCTATTTTGTCATTGAGCATCAAATGATCAACCTCTAATTATTTGTTGGTGTTCTCAACATGGTGGATTTTGAAGATGACGATGTGTCACAAATTGAGAGTAAATTCACTGCAGGTTTAGATGATGACTCACTCTTGAGATGTTGCAAGAATATAAAGGTCTGATGATGAATATGCCATACATGCCTCTGACATAATATAGGCTTCCAAAGTTGCATCATCTTCAAATTGAAAACCTTCATTTGCATCCAAGTATTCTTCTTATTCTACTTTGTTTAATGGATCTCCATCAAAGAGTCCCTCAAATATGAAGAAAAAAATTATTTTAAGTGTATTCACTCTTATGCAATTTAAGATCTCAATATGAAAAACTAGATCATCATTTGTTTCAACAAATGCTTCTAAGACTTTATCTTCTTTAGCAAATATGTGATCCATTTACTTCTAGTCTTGATATGAAATTTGTTTCTTTTTTTATAAAAATTGACCAATTCCTGCAAGTTAGATGAAAAATTCATCTCTTAATTGCTTATGGATGAAAGGGAAAAAGTCAGATTTTGAAAACTAGTCACCACAAGAATCTCCTTCCAAGGATCCTCTTCAAATACTTTCCTTCCTTTAGCTTCTTGACTCCACAAATAGATTTGCACATAACAACTTTGGAGTGAGCACACACAACTCTAGAGAAAGCATACACAACAACAAGCAAAACTATTTTGTAAACCTTTTGTATTTTGTTTTTAAACAAATTGTACAAGTTTTTTGATAAAATTAAAAGTATTCTTTTGAGTTTAGTAGAGTTCTCTCCTACAATCTCTATTGTTAGTTATTTCCAATATTTAACTTTAGATTAGTAGTCTCTATAATGATTTTTTTTTTTTCCAACAACAAAGTGGTATCAAATCCTAAGGTTCAATATTATATTGGGTATTAGATTTTTTTGTTTTCTGTGTTTCTAGCATCGTTGAAATAGGCATTAAAAAAAGGCAATAGCCACCCATATTTGATGGGAAAAACTATGATGTTAGGTTAAAGAAATTGAAAAACTAATTTTGTGGCTAATAGTTTGTGACAATTAGTTGTGAATAGATTCACAAATGTAACAAATATAGTAGCATATACAACCCTGACAAATGCCTAAAACACCCAACTAAAGGAGACTGGGAGGAAGGATGCAAAAGCATAAACATTATTGAAGAAAAAATGGCAAAATCCATTTACTCTAGAATAGTAGCAACTAACTACTCAAAGGAGGCATGAGAGGTTCTTCAAAAATCATACAAAGAGAGTAACAAGGTAAAATTAATCAATTTACAGTTGCTCAGAAGAGATTTTGAAACCTATCAATTGTAGGATGTATCATGTTTTAGCTATTTCAAATTTGTAATTTAGAAGAGTTTTTAGTCTAACAAATTGACTAAAAATCAATGGTGAAGACATTAAAGATTAGAAGATCATTGAAAAATCCTTAAAAATTTTCCTATAAGATTTGGCCTTGTAGTAACTACAATAGAAGAGGTTAAATATCTATTAAAAATGGTAGTGCATGAGTTGATGGGTTCACTTCAAATTCACAAGAAGTACCTAAACAAGTTTTTCCCATCTTTTCTGGAGCAAGAATTCAAAGATCAATCCAATGTGAGAAGGGGAGAGAAAGAAATAATTTCAAAGGAAACTCTAGAGGTAGGTGAAGAAGTAACTCTAGATGAAGAAACTTTGAAAAAACAAGCAACCAAGAGAGAGTGAGAAACTTACACCCATACTTCAAAAATAAGAGAAACAACAATAGCTTGAATTAGAGCTATGGTAAAAGTAATGTTCAATGCTATTATTTCCACAAGTATGGTAATTTTGTAAGTGAATGCAAAACAAGATAGTGTGACCAATCAAAACAAAATGCAAATGCGACTAATGAGAAAGAGGCCAAACTTCAGTAGTCAAAAGTGTTTATTATGTGCAACATTGGTGAGCAAGGAAACCTATTTTCACTCATTGATAAGAATGCCTTGATCAAGAATAAAATAGGGAACAATGAAATATTCTTGGTAGTGGGTAGAGGGTTTGTTATAATTTGCACCAAGCATGGTGACAAAAGAGAAATAGAAAATTTTTATTAATTCCCTAGGCACAAAACATAATCTCTTTAGTGTTGAAAATTTGGTCCAAAAAGAATGAAAAATGCTAATTAAAAAGGGAGAGTACATCTTCGATAATAATGGGAGCATGAACAATATTGTAAAAGTCCAAATAACAAAGAATAAGATATCTTCTTTTTGGATGCAAACTAATTTCCTCACATAGTTTGTAGTTGATCCTCCCAAACAAAAAAAGAGAACAACAACACCATTGTAAACAATGTCGTTCTACATTACCATCAAAGACCCCTCCAAGCTCTAACATTCAAGTTTTACACATTTGTGTTATTATAGACAATCTTTTGTCCAATTAGGATATGGTTAGGGGGTTATCAACCATAATAGAGTCTAATGGAAAATGTGAATCTTGTATATTAGAAAAACAACATAGGAAGCACTTTCAATCAAGGAAATCTAGGAGGGAAAAAACACCATTGGATTTGGTGCATTTAGATTTATCTGTCCCCATGCAAAATCTCATCCTAGACAAAAATCAATATTTTATAACCTTTGTTGATGACTACAATAAAAATATGTGGGTCTACTTTTTGAAGCATAAATTTAAGGCCTTTGAGAAGTTCATAGGGATTAAGTCCATGGTTGAGAAGCAATGTGGACATTTTATCAAGGTCTTCAAATCAAATAAAGGAGAGTATGTCTTGAAATAATTTCTAGTTTTTTTTTAAGAAATGAGGCTATTAAGAGAGAGTTCACAACAAACTACACTCCATAATAAAATGGAGTAGTTTAGAGAAATTATAAGACCATCATGGAGATACAAGAAGCATGTTCAAGACCAAGGGGCTTCCAAATGAATACTAGGGTGAACTTGTTGCAACAATAGAATACATGTTAAGTAGATCATCCCATAATGGTCATGTGTGACAAGATTCCATAAGAACCATGGGAAAAATAAAAATGTAGCATTGAGCACCTTAGAGTTTTTGCGTGCATGGTGTATGCATTTGTGCCAAAGGGGAATATAAAGGAAATTGAATGATAGAGGAGAAAAATGCATCCTCATAAGTTATAGTGGAGAATCCTAGGCATATAAATTGTATCTCTATCACTAAGAAGATTGTAATTAGTAGGGATGTTTAATTCATAGAAAATGAAATATGGGATGACATGATTGACACCTTGTAAGACATCTTAGTAACATGGTACATGTAGATAATGAAGAAGGAAGTGAATATTAGCAAGTTGTATCTATAGAAAATTTAGAGCCTAGTAGACAACTCCATATATCACTTACAGTAGATCCAGAGCCTACTACTCAACTTTGAAGATTATTTTTAGTAGCTCTAGAGTTCACTAGTTAGCTTTGAAGACATACTTCATAGTCAAGTAGCTCCAATAAAAATAATTCATATCCAACACTCTCCTCCCTAATACCAATAAAAACAAAAATCTTGGGAGAGACTTGTGAAAATGCAAGGTATGATGAATTAGATCTAAAAATCTAAATTTTTGCATTATTTTCTTATAGTGATCTAGCAAATTGTGAAGTTGTGAGAGAAGATAAATGGTGTGAGGCTATGGATGAGGAGATAAATACAATAGAAATAAATAACACATGGGATAAACTAATTTTCCTAGGGTTAAACAAATGGTTAAAATTAAGTGTGTCTATACGACCAAGAACAATTTTTGGCCAAACTGGACACTGATTTTTTTTTTAACTAAATCTTCACATTCAGGCACCTATAGCGGTTAAACCGTGAGGAATTTGAAGATGATGCAAATTAGAGTCTTGTCACATTTTTTCTGTAGATTCTAAAAATATTTTTTTCAAAATTTTGGAATCAGATTGCACTTCTTTTTCCATCTCCCACGAAAATTGGTTTTCTTCAAAAAACAACATTTTTAAAAAGTGACGCACACCATATAATGCATACATTTTTTCCTTGAAGGATAAAATTCTAATTCTTTCAATTTAGATTTGTAACTCCGATATCTAGTGCTTCCACTTGGTTAAATAGTTTTTTATTGAAGATTTTTCTTTAATCAAGTTTCAAATCAAATCAATTACAATTTAGACATAACGCGACCGTATAACGCATAACTTTTACTGTATGTATCAAATTTTTTCTTTTTTTTTTGTTGGATCAAGGACTCCAATATCTAGTGCACTCATATTTTTTAAATTTTTTTTGATAATCTCCTATTTTTCCACATGTGCAGAATAAAGAGTATTGTTTTCGGTGAAAAACCTATATTTAATAAAAGTTAAAAAACAAATAGATAATATAATCAAAATATATTAAAATTATATTCGTTGGATAGCTCATTTTGAGGGCAACCTAATACCACTTGGGTTTCTGAGATCTCCTCCATTTTCATTCTCAAATCGAACTTCAAAGTGCAAAATTCTGAGCAATTTTGGTGCATGAGAGGATGCAGGTGAAAATAAGGGGGTTCGGTCGAACATAAATCAAATGTTCGATCGAATGGGGGTTCAACCGAACCCATTTAACATACAATAAAAAAATAGATTCAAATGGGGTTTGGTTGAACGTGCTAAACATGTTCGGTCGAACCCCCTCTATTAAAAATTAATATTTAATATTAATATAAATGTAAATTATATTCTTTTTAAATTATAATAAATAATATACTTATTATTGCAATATATTTTAATAATTATATTATTATTATAATATATAACTATTATTATAATATTAAAAGTATATAATTAAAAACTATATATATTATTATTATAATATTAAAAGTATATAGTTAAAAACTATATATTAATTTTTTCTAATCATGGCTTTTCAAATCTTGGATTTTCAGGCTCAACATGAGTGTCATGAAAACACTCTCCTCAGGAGGATAACAAGAAGCTTCTTGGAGAACATGGAAATTAAAGAAGCCATGAGAAATCCCATATGCACCAACTGCAGAGCACCTATTGTTATTGCAGAAGTCAGTCTTCAAGAGCAGCAACTTGCGTATTGAGAATATTCCGGTTGAAAGATGAGGTCTGTTTGCACAGCCTAACTAATTTGATGATCTGCATATTCCAATTTTTTGTATTCTCAAAATGTAAACTGTGGTTAAAAGGATTATGAGTCACTCCTTTTTTAGTTGTTCCTATTCTAATTCTAATGTATTTACAACCCTACGAACCTCCTAGATTTTATTTTCTCTAGAAATCTTTTTAGTGCAGTGATTTTCCCACAATGATGAAATTGCTTCATATCATATACTGTATAAGATTTAGAGACCCAGAAGGTTATTTTATTCTAATGCTTTAAATCACCTGAGCAATGAAGTTGAAGATTCGTTAGCTTTGTGCTTATGGGTATTCTTTAACTATTCTTTTGTTTTTTTTTAATGGGCCTGCATGGATTTTTTCAGCTGGAGAGAATGGCAAGTATGGCTGGAAAATTTTACGGAAGGCCCATATCATTGACTTGAGAGAGAGATATGGAGGGAGTGGGAGAGAAAGGGAGCATGGGGGTAGGAGGGAGAGACTTGAGAGAGAGAGGGGTGGGAGAGAGATAAAGGGTAGGGGTATAAGGGTTTAGGGTTTAAGGGTTAAGGGTAGGGGAGAGAGGAGAGAAGGGAGGAGACTTGAGGAGAGGGGAGTGGGAGAAGATAAAGGGTAGGAGGTCTTAGGGGTTTAAGGTTTAAGGGTGAGGAGCTCGAGAGGGAGAGTGGGTAGGGGGAGACTTTCAAGAGAGTGAGGGGGTGAGTGGGGGAGAGATAGAGGGTAGGGAGTAGAAGGGTTTAGGGTTGAAGGGTTAAGGGTAGAGGGAGAGAGGGGGAGAGGGGGTAGGAGGGAGAGACTTGAGAGAGAGAGAGGGGGGGAGTGGGAGAGAGATAAAGGGTAGGGGGTGTACAAGGGTATCACTATTTGTTATTAATATATATAATTTTAATTATTTTATCTTATAACTCTTATATATTGTTATAGCATTTATTTAATCATCCATCTCTATTACAAAAATAATTATATGATTAAATATATTGCATACTTGTTATAAATATCTCACTAATCCAACCGTACATTTTATATATGTTAAAAAATATATAATTTAACAATTTATACAACTTCTAATTATGATAAAGACAAGAATCTTAATCTATACCATTATTTTGAGTTTGGTTTAATAGAAATTGAAAAATATCATAATCATAAAAAAAACAATGAATAAACTAAGGATCATTTTAACAATGGTGAATTAGTCCCTAAAGATTGGCCTGAAAAATTACAATATTCAACATTCTCATCACAAATTATATATGAAAACTAAGGATCATTTCATTATATATATTTTCATAGATTTAAAATTTGAATATTTATTACTATAACATGTTCATTACAATTAGATTTTTAAATAATATTGTAATAATTTATTATGTCTTTGAAATTTGTTTTGTGGATTTTAATGTTGTTTTTTAAATTTAAGTTAGAGTAAGTAGAATCTAATGAGATACCTTAAAAAGATTCAAGTTTTATAATTTAAATCTCCCTCTTATATAAATATAGTTTTTTCTAGTCTTACAATTTCTTGTGTCATCTGTTCAATTATTTTAGCTATGGATTTAGCCGCAATCTTGTAGGAGGTATTAAGAAGAGTAATTAGTATCCACCCTCAGATAAAAAAAAATATTTTTCCTTTAGGAATTAATTTATCAACCCTTGATTAATAGAATTTAAATGATGGATCCCTTTGATAAAGCTACTTTTTATACCTCATAGAGTCCTCCTTGATGAATGGACATATTGTTTTAAGGAATTGTGTAGCTAAACCATCTATTCCAAGACTTTTTGAGTATTCAAATCCTTCAAGGAAATATCAACCTCCTCAAGGGTGAATAAATTATCTAAATGTGCCTATTTTTTTAGACCAATTATTTTGGGTATGCAAGTGCCAATCAATTCCTCAACTATATCTTGAAGTGGATCTCCTTCAACTAGATCAATTAAAAATTATTTGTAATGTTGGAGGAAAATGGATTTAATATCATTAGAGTTGTCATGGAACTACCTCTCTTGATCAACAATAGATATTATCCACTCTTGAGAATGTAAATATGTTCGAGATAACTAAAAAATAATTTTTATCCCTTATATCCTTTCATTCAATATAGCCTATCTCTTAATTGAGATCCTCTACCACAATTAAGTTCAAATCTTCTACGTTTTATTTCAATGGAAGCAACCACTCATTGTAGAAAAGTTATTAGTAAGTGCTAAAGCCAAAACAAGTTTATTTTTTTCTATTTGGATCCATATTTTTTTTCCATTCTAGATCTCTTTCTAGCCATATTCTTATTCTAAGATCATAGTAAGGTAGTGTGCAATAGATTTAATCACATCATTGCACAATTGTATCCACTTACCATTTTTTTGAGGTCTAGGAACATCAACCAAAGGGATATTAGGGAAGCAAGTTGATCAATTTGATTGAGGTGGGAAGTGTTGAGCTTGAAGGATAGATTATTAGGTATGAGGAATAAGAAGTTTGAAAAGTTTAAAGAATTGG
Organism: Sequoia sempervirens; assembly: GCA_007258455.2. NCBI lineage: Eukaryota > Viridiplantae > Streptophyta > Pinopsida > Cupressales > Cupressaceae > Sequoia > Sequoia sempervirens. Next base: position 24,540,484 of record VDFB02000002.1, on the reverse strand, counting down.
GAGGTGATATGTGAGATAGGTTTAATAGAATCTACTTAAATAAGGTGTTTTGTGGAGAGGGTACAATGGAAAGGGAAATAACTAAGAAAATCTATCAATACAACTAGGTTTCCTTAGTTCACCATCTCTTTAGTTGGTCCAAGTGAACTAGTGATGAGTATAAGAATATTTTTGTCTAAAATGGGATCTAAACCCCTCATGGTATTTCTAGTTAGGATGTAGGAATTCAATTTTTTTTAGAGATTTTATGAGAACTAAACCAACTTGTATCTTGGTTTTTTCCACCATATCATATTCACCTCCTTGTAGCCATTTAGTCATAGGGAGGGCATAAAATTTAACTTGGAGATGAAAGTCATTAGGCATACAATAAAGAAAAAATAGGTATTCCTTGGATTAGTAGTAAGCACTAAGCACAATTGTTGTTGGGATCCACTCCTCAATAGATGATAAACTTAGCCAAGTATTGGGAAAGGTGGGTCAACCTTGCATCCTAATATTTTGATTTATTATTTTGTCCTCATATTAGAAAATGAGGCATCTCACTTTGTGTTGGTAATTATTTGTCATTTGTTGAATGCTTTGGGAGGTGTCTAAGATGTTCTAAGAGCATATAATATCATTATAGCTTTATAAGATGAAACCCTCTTATGACATATTCTTATGACATTTAAGAGCATGACTATAGAATATTTATAGTAAAGTATTGACCAACATTATGAAAAATCATAAGAAATCTTTTAATGGGTTTGAATATATCAAAGTGGAATACAAAAATTGTGGTTGAATTATTTTCACTCATGGTTTCAATAAACCACTTTTAATGTATAGTTTCAAAACATCCCATTTATTAGTGCTTGAGTATATAATATCACATGATTCATATGATTGGCTTGTAGGTATTGTTAGTTCTTGAGTATATAATATCCCATTTATTAGTGTAGGAATATTTTTACACCACTACTTTCTTTCATTTGGTATTAAGCCTTGGTCATCTTACATTCTAGGTGTTACGGGTATAGTTTTTTTGTACTAATCTTGGAGTGAGTGGGACCTTGCATAAAAGAAAATCTTGTTGTAGGAAAAATAGCAACCGTGTCAAGGAAAAAGATGTGGACATTTACAAGAACCTTTTTTTCAAGCAAAAGTGGGAGACCATTTATAATTTTATTTATATATAATATTTTACATATAGTTGGTTCAGGTGGACATACTGGTAGGAAAGAACCAGCAAGAAAACCCCCAATTGCAGTCTGAGTAACAAATTTTACAAAATATCAAAAAGACCAGTGAGGTCCCAGTACAAATGACCAATTGTCTGATTACAACGTTACATAAGCACATTGGTTGAATACATCAGTACATATGCACATTCTCTTATGCACCCAAAATACCCAAAAGAAGACATCATACTAGATATACCCGTGACCTGAATACATAACACTGGAGATTACAAAACCTTACTAAACATAAGACTAATAAGCTAGGAAGCCACTTTCAAAAAGATGCAAATTTTCCACCAACATGTTGAAAGCTATTAATCGAGCTTTCTTTTGTTTCCACTCATTTACCTTTGTGTTGGCGATCATGCTCAAAAGAAGGTTTTGATTTGTTAATATCAGGCACATAACGATAACAAAATTTCTTTTTGGATGAAGATGGAAGTTGCAATTCATGAATGCAAACATGACTTCTCAAGAAAGAAATGGCATGATATTTTCTTTTTAAATCATCAATCTCCTCCATGGAAATGGCAGATCTGTATCTATTTAGAACTTGGTAGAGATGTGAAGTAGTTTCATGCACTGTGGATAATAACATGCCTTGGAATATGTCAGCATACCTCTTCTTATGAAACAAAACCTTCTTTCAATAATTAACATTATAAATTAATACTTGGCTCATATTGTATAATCACACTAGAAACCAACAATGGAAGATTGAGAGTCTCAACTAAGAATTCCACCTTATAGATAACAATCATACTAGAAGCCAACAACTAAAGAGAAAATTTCATAAATAAAGTTCATGTGTTCTATATCATGCCTTTGAGGGGTCCACAAATACCATGAGCCTTTTGAAATCCTTCTCCATCTAAATGCATCCATTCCAAGACCATTTGGAGGTGGGTATACAATATGAGCCAAGTATTAATTTCTAATGCTAATTACTGAAAGAAGGTATATAAATTATTCGAGCATCTCAATTCTCATACAGAGTTACATCTTAGTCAATTTTTCAATGTATGAGTTCCATATATTTGTAAATTTTTCTTAATATAAAAACATATTTTATTTCATTAATTAACCTATCTATTCCATGTTACAAAGGATGCTCTTATTTTAAATTATAAGTATATAATTCAAAATTACTTAGTAATTTTCAAGATAGAGTACACACAATTTCTTTAGTTAAAATAAAATAATATTCTTATTTCCATGTTAGAATTATGTAGAATGGTAGCTTGATGTTTCGAAAATATTTCTTTCATGTACATACTAAATTTTTATCATTACATTAAATGAGTGAATCATCTCAATTATATAGCCAAGCACATAAAAAAGTTATAGATTGGAAAGAAAAATAATCATACATTTATCATATTTTTATATGTATAAAGTTTCTACTATCAAACTATTTATACTTATAGATTAAATTATTTTTGAATTTGGTTATTTGGGTTCAAGATGTCATGCTATAGGATTTTCTTGTGTTTTCACTGGATGTTGTCATGTGTAGATAGCTATGTATTTTATAGGTAGGAATTTTAGAGGAAGGAAAGGTTGAACAAAATGCATAAGGATGAGATGGAGCCTTGTTTACCTTAGGATTTTGTTAAGGCTCCCTTTGAGCATAATCGAGGGGTGGTTGGTCCTCTTGTAGACATGACTAATTTAGAAGGTCTTGTCAAGAGAAATTTAGAGGAGATTGGTAGAGACAAGAATCATGTTATAGATGGATTAGTTGGAGTTCATTGCCTCTACCATTCTCTTGAATTGCAACATTCACCTCTTGGTATTTCTTCTAATAATTTAAAAATATAAAGAACGATCAAGTTTAGAAGATTATAGGAACCCTTTATTCCCTTTGGTCTCAAGTTTGGAAACTAAAGATGGAAACTCCATTACAAACCTCAACTAGGTTCATTCAAGGAAAAGGATAAGGTTGACAATAAGATATAGTTCCTTGAAGAATTTTGGATTCAAGTTGTGAAATGATAGATCTACTAATGTTTTTGGGAAAATGACCCTCTTTATTAGATACATTGCCACTATTGGTGGAGTATTTCTAATTGGATGTTATTTTTCTAACTTACAACTATATTTTTCTTATTGTTGTTCCATTCCAATATGATTGATCATTTTTTGTTTCTTTATTGGTCTTTGTAAAAGGGTGGGGCCCTTTCAAAATTTCTATTTCTAATTCATAAATTCAACCAAAAGTATTTACCCTAAAATTAAAATATAAATTTAAACTTTAAAATAGCATTTACTCCAATTAATGGTATTGCCATTTGTTCCAAAATTGACAAATTTTAATGTTTAACAACATTACTATTTGGTTCTCCAAGGTCATGCCCTAAAACCAACAATAAAAGAAATATTTTAATGCGAATGGTTTTGTTTGTTATACATTGGGCACTATATATTGGATAATAACACTTGCAATGCTTATATTACTAATATATAACAACATTATTATCATTTCATAACATTAATGGTAAATACTATTATTGCAATATTAAAATTGACTCTAAATAATAACATTACTATTTATAATACATACTAACATTTCCCTTAAAATATTTCGTGGAGAAAGAATGGACGCAAGCAGGAAACAGTTTTTTGCTTCCTCTGCGCGGGCGAAGTCTGCGGAAGGTAAAGGAAACCCTAAGGCGCTTTCTAGTGCGGTGGCGGTGTCATCAAATGGTCTATCGACTGTGTCTGTTGGCCTTTGTCCTCCTGTGCAGCATGGTGGTGTTATGAGGGCCATTTTGCAGGATTCTGGAACGACCATTGGTGGTGGTTAGGGAGGGGCTGGCCCTGTCTCTTCAGTGCCTGGTGAAAGGCTTGTCACAAGGGGTCGGCCCTAAGGCAAAAGCCACGAATTTTGCAGGACCCAGGTTTGGGCATTCTAGCGGATTTATCCCTGTCAGGAGTGTGATTTTAGTGAAGCTGAAAGATGAAACAATTGAAGATATTGAGGAGGTTGCTGCTAATCTTTCCCTTTGCGGGGTGATATGCCGGTTCAAAGGTTTTTGGCCTAACCTCCCCCAACTACACTCCTGGATTTCTAGCGAATGGGAGCCTTTAATTTCGAGTAAAGTTAACATTTATCCCTTGGCTAAGGGATTTTTTGCTGCTAAATTTGATAATGCTCAAGACAAAAAAGTAATCTTATGTGAAAATTATTTTAGTTGGGAAGACAAATATATGCTGATGATCAAACCTTGGCATTCCAATTTCAACCCTATTTCTAAAACTTTTAATAAATTCCCGATTTGGGTCAGATTGCCCAATCTCCCCCTTCACCTTTGGCATGATTCTCTTCTGGAGGAAGTGGGTGAGGCCCCTGGTGATTTCTTGATAGTGGATGATGAATCTTTTGACATTTTTCATTCCACCTATGCTCGCATTTTGGTTGAAATAAATGTTTCAAAAGGGTTGCCTGCTGAAGTCCTTCTTAAATCTTTTAAAGGCTCTTGGTCCAATCTTTGGATTATGAAGGGATTCCCTTCCGGTGTAGACGATGCTTCAATACTGGACATGCGGTTGTGCATTGTGAATTTGAGAAAAAAACTAAGATAGCTACTTGGTGGAAAGGTGCTTCTCAACAACATTATTAGGTTGAGAAGAAAGCTGATCAGAATAAGAGTTTTTCAGATGTGGTTGCCTCTGAACCACTGGATCTTGGGATGCCCCCTCCTATCATCTCAACTGGCGGGGATGCTAGGGCCTCCCCTATTGAGTCTAAGTCTTCCACTTCATGTGGTTGTGCTTCGGCTTCCCCTTCTGGCGGTTCTTCCGTGAAGTCTTTATCTGCGCAAAGGAATCAAGATGATTCTCCTAAATCATTTGCTGCTAGCTTTCATACTCATGAAAGTTGCGGGTTGGTTTGGGATGGTAAAGCGACGCAAGTGGAAGATGGGTGGATCACAGTTAAAGAAAAAAAAGTTAAATCCTCTAAGCCCTCTTTCGACATGATTCTCCGCTCCCACAAGAAAAGTGTAAAGTGCAAATCTTGATTGGTCTTGTTGTGGAGCTGATCTTTTTTTGCTGGCTGCTTGCTGTCTTTTTCTGCAGCCTTGTTCTTTTTCTTTAAGGGTTTCAGATCCCTTCAAAATCTGTTTTTCCTTTTATCAAAAACATTTCCCTTGCATGTTCATATGAAATAAGTTTCAATTTATTATGTTTTATTATAATTATTATCCATAATATAATATTTTCATCAATGTTAATATTTGTATTTATGATACATAATGTGATTATAACCAAATTATTAGAGTTAAGTATGTTATTGGAGGTGACATTCCTTAATATAAATATTACCTATTAGTATTATTTTCTTTTATCTTGTAACCACAATAATTTTTCATTTACAACCTTACTATTAAATATTAATAGAGTTTATTCATCTACTCAAAGGAATAAGTTTTCCCTGATTTATATTAAAAAAAAAATCCTAATATGTAGTTCATCCTCTAATATTCAATGCTGATTTGAAAGAGTGTGTGTGTGTATATATATATATATCCTATTATTCTTTATGTTTAATTTCAAAATTTTAATGCTCTCAAGTATAGGTTACAAGTGCATTCTTTACATTTTTTCTCTTTCTTTTGTATTATTTTGTATGGGTGACTTATATGCATTGCCTCAAACATATAATTTTAATTTCAATTTAGCTTTCAAATGCAAGATTTAAACTTAAGCTTGAACTTAAATAATATCATGTTATCCTTGCAAATGGGTTTGTTGAAAAGACTTTAGAAACTTTCAAGCAAATGCAATTGATAGTTGTAAAGCCAAATTCCACAACCTTCCCCCTGCTTGTGCCAAAATGGGAGCTTTGGATAGGGTATGGACATCAATCAAATCATCAAAGGAGAATTTTACTAGATGTTGTAGTTGCAATTGCAAGTTCCCTGGTAGACATGTATGCAAAATGTTTAAGGCACATGAATGTTTGATATAATGCCTCAAAAAAATATGTTAACAAAGTAAGGCTTTAGAAACATTCAAGCAAATGCAATTGGCAGTGACTTGGTAGAAATGTATGCAAAATGTGGAAGCATAGACAAGGCACGTTAATTGTTTGACAAATTTTAAAAATGGGTATGCAAAATCTTTCAAACAAATGGACTGCAAAGTCAAATTCGACACTCCCTGCCCGTGCCAAAATTGGAGCTTTAAAACACGGTATGAACATTCATCAAAGCATAATAGAAATTAAGTTTGTTGTTCTTGAAAGGATTTAGAAACTTTCAAGCAAATGCAATTTCAATTTCAACAAACTTAATTTCAAATCTACTGTAAATTTTAACCATTTCATTCCATTTAGGGTTTAAATTTTTTTCAAAATAAATTCAATTTGAAATGCAATTTCAATCACCAACCTACTGCTCACTATGGCTTGGTCAAGAGGTTGATGAACTTAGAAATGAGGTGCACGTTTTTCCCCTGGGTTCGTCGCCTTCGATGTTCATGTTCGCCATCCTCCTCTGTTCACGTTCGCCACTTTACAAATAGTCATGTGAAGTGCGTGCGACAGTGACTTCTTTTTTTTTATTTGCCCTAATTCGGGGGGTTCAGTTGAACCCAGGTTTGACCAAACCCTATAAAATATGTTTATTTTATTGGGTCGTTGAGTGGTTCGGTCGAACGATGGCTTTGACCAAACTTATAGGTTCGGTCGAACATATAATAGTGTTCGATCGAACCTATAAGTTCATTCAAATCCCTTGATATGGTGAAAACAAAAATAAATGAGAATTCCTTCCTCAAAATAATTGTAAACCACTATTATGCTTTAACCCTATGAGAAAAGAGTTTGGAATGAAAAACTTAGGTCTATCAAAATATTTTGTTGGCATGGAGGTAAAACAAATGGAACATGGTATTTTTATTTGTTAAACAAAGTATGCCACATAAATTTTGAAGAGGTTCAGAATGTTGAACAAGCCTACATCAACACTAACAACCACATGTTCAAAATTAAGTAAAGAATATTGCAACAACAATGCAAAGCCAATTCTAGATAAGAGCATGGTTGGAAACGTAATGTATTTAACAACTAGGCTTGATATAATGCATGCAATAATCTTGACTTTTAGATTTATGGAGACACTGAAATATACACACTAGCAAGTAGATAAGAGAATCTTGAGATATGTCAATGGCACTAAGGGCTATAGTATTTTGTATATTGCATTAAGGAAGTTTGGGCTGGTTGGATATATTGATAGTGACTGGGCATGGAGTGTAGATGAAAAGAAGAGGACATTGGGATATTTATTCCATTTATATTCAGGAGTCGTTTCATGGGCATCCAAGAAATATCCCAAATAAACTCTTTCCACAACAAATGTGGTAGCATGTCAAGCTATTTGGTTCCAAAGGATCCTAGAAAAATTGAGGGAAGAATAAGAAGATGATACAACTATTTATTGTGGTAATGTATCATCAATAGCCTACCAAAGAATGAAGAGTAGTCAATTATAGTAAGAGGGGGGTGAATTAATATGATAACAATCTTTACTTTTAAAATTCTAAAAACCCACAACAATAATACTTCACAACCTTATCATCCACAACAATAACACACATGAAATATCTAGCAATAAGGAACACAAGACATACACACAATTTATGTGAAAACCTTCACAAGAGAAAACCATGGAAAAATATTTCTTATATAGATCTTCTTGTAGGAACCATCCTACTTCATTTACAAAGCTTCTTGCATAGGCACCAGTCCATAGGAGACACCAATTCCCACAACTAAGCACCAAATCAAAAAGAGACACCAATCTCTTCTAACGAGAGGCACCAACCTTCTAATAAACAATATGTAATGCCCCGCCACGCAACCCTATAGGAAGTTGCAATTAACTACTCAAACGTAATAATTTTTTTTTTGTTTAAGTACAATTAACATGCAAATTCACTACCCATTGCCAACAAACTCTAGGGTTACGAGACTGAGTTTACTTAAAACCCAAACAAGAAACATGAATTGAAACCATAATGTTTAATTACTTAACAAATTAAATATACATACATTCCATACATGATAAAATTACATCAAAGCATAAGAGATACCATATGTTTCCAAATAACGATAATTTACAATACAATTACAACTCTCATTCCCCGAATCAAGTAAATCCAATAAACATGGTTACAAATTACAACATCCACCTCGATAATAAATGAGGGGTAATAAATTACAATATCATCTGAAAGAATAAAGCCTGAAATGAAACTGAATCCCATGAGCTCTCCAACTGGAAATCTCGTCCATACAAACAAGAAGAAAACCCAACGGATTCAAGTGCATGTTCCACCCAACCATGTGATACCCAAAGGCTCACCCCCCGTGCTAGGAGATAGTAACAAGGATTCCTAGACAAGACCATCTACCTCTAGACACATGCTACACATAATTGAACTGAATTAAATACAATTATGACATCACTTAACACAATGGTTGCAATGCTTCCAAAGTTAAATAGTCAATTGCATCACTGATACAAACATATTGCTGACTTAGGAGAAGTGTCATCACAATGTTACATGGGATATCCTGGTAAGTCTTCCTAGGTCCTGACCCCCACCTTGGGATATCCTAGAAACCTCTAACGACTCTCGGCCCTTCATGCAACCAATGTGGAATCAGTTATCTCTCGTAAAGATGAGATAACGATCTTGCCATTCCAGGCCTTCTCATCCCATCCCAATTCTATACAAGCCCTTGCGTCCATGAGTGAGGAAAAATTAATCTTATTAAGTGTTTGATACCACCTAACCTCTAATAAGTTTATTTATGTTATCACTGGATTAACTAACTTACAATGAGTTATCCTAACACCACTTTGTGTGTCGTCCCTTATTGCAAGCCACTCCTCTAAGACAACACGTGGAATATCTCCACAACCCAAGGGTACACAAGTGCGACCTAAGGATATTAAATCCCCATACATGACATAAAGCCATCACATCTCGTTCGTGATAACCAGGTATCTAACTAGATACATTAAGATGCACTACCCAAGGCAATTCACAGGTTGACTAACAAATTACGAAAACCCACACAATCATATGAAAAACCCATACTTACATAACAAATAACTCTACTTGCCCAATCATCAAGAAAGAAGGAGATTTCATAACGAATAGACAAATTAGGCAAATTATTATCCTACTTTAGGATTTCCCAAATCCAAGCAAGGCGATAACATATTGCATGTAATCAAATAAGAATAATTAACATTATTTGCAACTACTCAAAAGTAATTAAAATTATATTGACAACGTTAAGGAACTTAAACTAATAATTTAATTTCGTTTTCTCCACTTACACATAATAATAAAAATCAACTTTTTAAATAAAAAAAATGTATTATAAAGTCAATTTTATTTCAATTTATGATAATAGAATAATCATTTTAAAATCCATATAATTAAATATTTAAATATCATTTAAATATATGTTTTAAAAAAAAAAAAATTATATTCCAACTAATTAAAATACATTCTAATTATTTAAAATATAATATATATATATATATATAATATGACTATTATATATATAATATATAAATATATTTAAATAATAATAAAAATACTTATTTAAATAATATATAATATATACATATTATATATAATGTAAAATAAAATTTATAAAAATAAAATTAAAAAAATAACGATTTTTCCTTTTGACCTACGGGCCCCCAAAAGGGAGGAGGACGTAGCCACAGGCTGTGCCTAGCCTCCCCTGTGGAGGTTGCGCTGCCACAGTAGCGCCCTCCCTGGGGTGGTTGTGTGCAACCATGGTTGCGCCGCCCCCCACATACACATTAATTTAATTTTTATTTATAAAAATAAAATAAACCTCCCCTATTTGCACAGAAAATTTCTGTGTAATTTTTTTTTTATAAAAATAGAAAAATTTCTCCAGCCTGAAAGAAAAATACTTAACTATATATAACATATATAATATATATTTTCATTGATTTACAGTCAAATTGTGCAAATTTTCTACAAAAAAATTTCAATAAAACTAATTTTCAAACACAATTTCCTGGTTCCAATTTCAAATTTAATATGAAGCATTTCAACTCCCAATAGATGTTTTCTAATTTCATTTTGCTTTCTTTCCATTTTTCTATTGTTAAAATTGAAAATTTTTGTTGCAAGTTTTGTTTTTTTACAAACAATCTAAATTTCTTCAAGATTTCAACAGGGTTTTCAAAAATGTTTGCAACAAGTTTTCAAAACTAAAAACCAGATTTTCAAAACAAGAAAAACCTGTTTGAAGCTTCAAGGAGAATCTGGTGTTGAGTTGCAATTCCAATTCTTTCAAAAACCTTTTCAAATCTTCACTCCAATCCCAAGTGCATCCACAACAAAAGAGAATCCTTTCTTTCTTCCTCATAGCCCAAATTTTCAAGAATGAACTCTCCTATTTTTCCCCAAATTTGTTCAATATACCCTAAAATATCCCATCCACTATAGTTATTGCTCCTCTATCTATTTTGGAGATATTTTATTTTTTGAAAATTTTAAAACAAACAAATTTCTTTCAACATGACTTTATTTCTTTTTTTTTATTTTATTAAATTTCTATTTCAAAAGGAATTTGGATGCTTTTAACAATTTTCATTTCCAAAAGAATTTAACTTTAAAAATTTTCTTTCCAAAAACTTTAACACTTTTTAAAAATTTCAATTCAAAAGGAATTTAACACTTTTAATTTCCAAAATGATTAACTTGATTTAATTCCACACAATTAATTTAAATAATCCATAAAATAAATCTAATCCAAGATTAGATCATTTTATTAATTAAATTAAATTAATTAATAAATTAAGTAACATTTCTAACACTACAACTAGATTTATTTAATCAACAACCTAAATACAAAAAGAAACATTTATTTACCTTTTTCAACTTGAAATTAAATAAATCAAGGAGAGATGAACAACAAAGAAGCAACTTAACCCAACTAAAACCTGACGACACACTATGACTAGGGTGATGACTTGGCATGAAAAACCTAGCTACTATCTCCCAATCGAAAACCGTTGGCCAATGGACACGCTCAAACCTGTGAAATCAGGTGGAGTCGATGTCCTGTACCTGTCAACTTGCGAACAAAGAGTACATCGAATATATATATATATATATCATTATAAAACACATCGTGAAGAGGAAATCTTGGAATCGTAGGGCACTCGCAAGCGAGTGATACAATCTCGTCCCCTTCACCAATACAGAATTACTAACGGATGAATCTAACATCAATAATATAATCAACAGCATAAAGCATCATTAATTAAATATCTGCTAAGCTAATTCCAAGCATGCCATAATGATAACATCAGAGTAAAATACTATCACATCAAAATATAACATTCACATTGTGTTACAATTTGTGATCAAATAGTAACCAAGTCCCATAGACAAAGTATTAACATAACAAATCATAACAAAGATAAAACACTGTCCGATCAAAAGAGCCAAAATGGAGGGGTGCTACACAATATAATAGTTTATTTGAGACTTCTTAAATCTTCCTTAATTCACCTTCATAAATTTGCTCATTGCTTCATCAAAATCTGCCTTTGGAGTTTTAAAGGATCATTTATAAAAAATTTCATAAAGCTCATATGCATCTGCTCATGTATCTTAAAATATCAACACTTATGCGCCTTTCAAATCTACTCCTTATACGAATGATATTCAATGAATTGTTTGCTTTCAAATGGACTCCACAATCTCCTTAAATATTTTCACCAAGGGGGGGAGGTGATTGATCAAGCAACATTTCTATTAAAAATGGATGCAACCTTCTCTTTAATATGCACCCTTTCACTTATCCTTTAGACACTCCAATAGAGGTCGACCCCTATATTTCATTTAGTATTTTTTTCAAAAATAAGTTCCCAATAATGGGGTGCACCACTTAGGAGGGTCAATCGTCTTCATAAAAAAATTTAAAAAATTGTGATTTTTATTTATTTGAGGGTGCCTAGAGTCAAAGGGTTGGCCCTTAGCGATAATATATTTTATTTTATTTTCTTACACCTCCAATCTTGGTCTTTGAATGCCTTTGACATTAATGACAATAATTTCCAACAATCTCCCACTTTTTCATTGATGGAAACCTTGTAAAGTAATTTGTTAATGCAATAGAGCCATACATCTCCCCTTGATTGAAATGCTTCGAGCTTTGACATCAATGGAAAAGGTTTTTGAGGGCTAAAAAAATAAAGCAATGAATAGCTCCCCCTGAACAAATGCTTCTTCTCAAGGATTTAGTGATTAGATGAGAGTGATATCACTCTCAATTTTTCCTCAAGTACACAAGTCTCTTTTGAAAGTGGCTTGTTAAAAATGTTTGCAGTTTATTATTATGTAGCAATACATTCCAACTTTATTTTCTGATCGGCCACATGTTCCATTAAGAAATGATACTTGATGGGAATATGCCTACTTCTAGAGTGCATGATTGGGTTCTTTGAAATATTGATGGCACTTGTATTATCACAAAATATAGATATAATATGATCATATTCTACTTTGATATCTTTCAATGTTTTCCTCATCCAAAAAACTTGAGTGCAACATGATATTGTTGCAATGTACTCTGCCTTTGTAGTGGATTGAGAAATTGACACTTGTTTCTTACTCAACCATGAAACAAGGTTATCTCCTAGAAATAATGCACCTCCACTTGTACTCTTTCTATCATTAGTGCTATCAACCCAATTTGCATTTGCATATGTTGTTAAGGTGAAGCCTTCGCCTCTTAGGTACCATAAACCAAAATACAATGTGCCTTTTAAGTATTTGAGTATTCTTTTTATTGCTTGCACATGAGTTTATGTAGGTGCATCCTGAAATCTTTCCACTAGACCATTACTTGCATAATGTCGAGCATTGAAGGTATCATATATAACAAGCTTCCAATAATTGACTTATAGAGAGTTTGATTTGCCTCGGGTGATGCATCATCCTTACTCAATTTATATCATGTTACCATGGGTGTATTCATAGGATCACAATACTCCATTTTGAACTTCTTCAACATTTCCTTAACATACTTGGTTTGTGAGATAAATATCCCTTTTGTCCAATTGAGAAATTTGTAACATAAGGAAGAAAGATAACTCACAAAGCATAGACATTTCAAATTATTTTTGCATCTCTATGACAAACTCTTGACACATATTGTCACTACTTTCTGCAAATATAATATCACCCACATACAACACAACTATCAACTTATCCTCACCTATAGTCTTGATATAAAGGTTGCTATCCACAATTCCTTTCTTGAATCCTTGTTGTTGTAAGTATTTATCAAGTCTTGCATAGCATGCTTTGGGGGCTTGTTTTAGTCCATAAAGATTTTTCTTCAATCTACACACATAATCCTTGTTTTCTGACAACAAGAACCATTTCTGGTTGTTCAATATATACCTCTTCCTCTAGATTGTCATTAAGGAAGGTAGACTTAACATCCATTTGATAGACCTTGAAGTTTGTGAAACTTGAAAATGCTAAAAACATTCTAATGGCTTCCAATCTAGCTATAGGAGCAAAAGTTTCTTCAAAGTCAATACCTTCTACTTGTGCATATCCTTTGCATACCAACCTTTCCTTGTTCCTTACCACTTGACCATCTTCATTCAACTTATTCTTGAAGACCCACTTAGTGCCAATTACATTTTTTGTCTTTAGGTCTTGGGACAAGTTCCCAAGTTTCATTCTTTTCTATTTGATTCAATTCATCCTCCATGGCCCCTATCCAATATTTTTCTTCACTTGCTTCTTTGAAGTTCTTAGGTTCTATCTTGGAAATCAAAGATATGTTTTCATGGTCTGAAGTATTAGCCAATCTATGCCTTGTTTTAATTTCTCCATCTTTGTCACCAATTATCAAATCTTCTAGATGATTTATTTAGACATCTAGATGGTGTTTTAGATGTTGTTCTTGATGGTGTCTTTGGATCTCTTTGCTCAACTATCTCCTTCTCAATTTCCTCTGCCACCTCTTTTTTGCAAATTTCCTCATTTTGAGGAACACGGTTTTCTTGTGCCTTTTCTTCATAGTAACTTCTCTCATCTACTTTCGTATTTGCACTTTCATTGGCCTTATGCAACCTCTTACTGTAACATATGTACATTTTACTTCTTGAAGAGTAGCCAAGGAATATTCTTTCATTAACCCTCTAGAAAAAACTTTCCCAAATCTTCTTCATCTCTCCTTATGTAACATGTACTCCCAAACACCTTGAAATACTTCATCGTTGCAGGCCTTCCTTTCCATAACTTGTATGGTGTTTTGTTATAGTTCACTCTGATTTGTTCACAATTTAAAATATAGACTGTCGTATGAACCATATCTCTCCAAAATGTGTTAGGTAACTTGGACTCATTTAGCATGGTTTTAGCGATTTCTTGGATTGTTCTATTTTTCATTTCCACAACTCCATTTTGTTGTGGAGTTCTTGCAACAGAAAAATGTCTTCTTATCCCATTTTTTTCACAAAAGTCTTCAAGCTCATTTGAAGTGAATTCTCCTCCTCTATCTGATCTAAGACATTTGATCTTTAAGTTTGTTTCATTCTCCACTAAGGATTTGAATGCTTTAAACTTGTCAAAAGCTTTAATTTTTTTTTAAATATGACCCAAGTCATTTTACAATAGTCATCAATTAACAACATGAAATTCCTCTATCCTTGCATACCTTTTGTTTTGGTTGTACCACAAAGATCTGTATTTATAAGCTCCAATAGTTTCAATGTAGAGTGTTCCTTTGATTTAAAACTCACTCTAGTTTGCTTCCCAAGTTGGCATTGCTTACAGGTGATATTTGAAGGCTTTGAAATATTTTGCATGTCTCTCACAAATTCCTTTCAATTGATCTTGATAAGATTTTCAAAGTTTATGTGCCCCATTCTCTTGTGTCATAACCAACTTTCATCTTCTTGGCTCATACAACATCTTTCTCCTCCAATCTCACTAAAGACATAGAGATTGTTAGCTTCTCTTTTGGCTTTTGCCACTTGCTTCCCTATTTTGCTAATTTCACATCCTTTTGCATGAGATGTGAGAATGTGCCCTTGGTCACACATTTGACTTACACTTAGAACATTATGTCTCAATCCCTCAACATATAACACGTTATCAATTTGTGTTTTGTCATTATCAAGGCTAAGTATCCCTTTCCCTAATATATTTGTGGAAGCATCTCCAAATTTCATTGATCCACCATTCACTTGTTTGAAGGTAAGAAACTTACTCTTATCACATGTCATATGAGAATCCATATCCTTTTTTCCCAGCCATATGTGCTCTTTTATATCTTCCTTCTAGTAGTTGGACTATCTCCAAAGGAACGCATTCTAATACTAATTGAAGAGCACTCAGTTATACTGAGAGGGGGGTTGAATTAGTATAACAATAATTTTAAAAAAAATTAAACAACCACATTAATAATACTTCACGACCTAATCGTCCATAGTAATAACACATGCAAGATCTAGCAATAATGAACACAAGACAAACACATGATTTACGCGGAAACCCTTGCAAGAGAAAACCAAGACAAAATATTGCTTATATAGATCTTCTTGTAGGGACCAATCCCCACAACTAAGCATCGATTCAACAAGAGACAACAATCTCTTCTAACATTTGAGAGGCACTAACCTCTTGTTTTCCTTAGTTAGAAGGCACCAACCTCCTAATAAAAAATATAATAATTTATTTGAGACTTCTTCTTAGATCTGCCCTAGTTCACCATCATAAATTTACTCAGTGCTTCATCAAAATTTGCCTTTAAAATTTCAAAAGATCTTTCATAATTTTTTCCATTAAGCTCATATGGATCTGCTCATGTATCTTCAAAAATCTACACTTATATGCCTTTCAAATCTGCTCCTTATACTAATGATATTCAATGAATTTCTTGCTTTCAAATGGACTCCACAATCTCCTTAAATATTTTCACCAAGGGTGACGATTGATCAAGCAACATGTCTATTAAAAATGGATGCAACCTTCTCTTTAATACACACCCTTTCACTTATCCTTTGTGCACTCCAATAAGGGTCATCCCTTATATTCAATTTAATATTTTTATTTTCAAAAATAAATACTCAAAAATGGGGCTTACCACTTAGGAGGATCAACCCTCTTCATAAAAGAATAATTTGCAATTTTTTATTTATTTATTGAGGGTGCCTAGAGTCTAAAGGTTGACCCTTAGCAATAATATATTTTATTTTATTTTCTTGCACACCTTTGACATCAATGACAATAATTTCCAACAAAGAACCTAGTTTTCTTATGGACAAAGGAAACATATTGAGATCCTCTATCATTTCATAAGGGAGCTCATAGAACATGGAGAAATCAAAGTTTTGTTTTGCAGATTTGGGCAGGAATTCACACATCTTTTCTCCAAGCCACTCTCAAAAGATACTTGCAAATGTCAAAGAAATGCTTTGGGCATCATGGATATGATGGCAGCAATCCTCGAGCATTCACATTCAGCTCTAGAAGTTACATATAATCATTTATAGAAAGCTCTAGAAATGCACTTGATTCAGCTTTGAAAATATACAATGAGCATAAAAGAGCTTGGGAGAGTGTTGAAAATAAATAACCTCGAGTCAAAACATTAAATGTTTGACATGTCTTTATTCTTGTCCATGATCTCTTTGATTTGGAGACATCCCATTTTGTAACTTCCACCAAACTTTATTTAATTTTAGGGGCTCTATTTCTAACACCTAGATTTGATTAAAAAAATTAAACAAAATTGTAGGGGGGGAATTAATTATTGGTATGTAGAAACCAAAAGGAGAAAGCAGAAAGAAAGAAAATATAGAGTTGTAAAGAACATAGAAGATAAAATACCCAACAACGATAGCTATAGGAGAGAAAAGAGCAACAACTTTATGAGCCATACAAAGACCAACAACAATATATCCATAAATATCATACATAGCAGCTCTGAAGTGAGCACACATAGTAGCTCTAGAGAGAACATACAACTCCAAAGAGAGCATACACAACAATAAATAAATTGTTTTGTAGATTTTTTGTAATTTGTTCATAAACATTTTGTACAATTTTTTGATATAAATTGAAAATATTTATTTTAGTTTAATAGAGTTCACTCCTTATGTAATCTCCATTATTTAGTTGTTTTTCCAACATTTGATATCAAAGTAGTAGTTTCTATAGTGATTTTATTTGTTTTTCTAACAAAATCAACATCAAATGACAATACTAAAAATAGTGCTACCATGCTCAACAAAGGTACATAGTGACCAAAGCCATAGTGATCATTCCAAACACCACTCTCATGGCTCTACTTGTGGCTCACATGATTTTCCTCAACATTGATGATGTGGTTGGCCTTACAAACACATGACAAGTCTATTGCATTACAACCTAGTGAAAGAGGTACTATGGGTGGCTAGATAGATGCAAATACCCTCAATTGGCTCTTGTTATTTCTCCCATTCGTACTATTCTTGTTGATATAAAAAGACATACAAAGGTTGGAGTCAATCCTTGATGGCTAGGACCTCTTAGATGGCTAGGGTGATCCCATCACTCTAGCTGCTTAACAATTTGATCAATTTTTTGTGAACTGTTGTAATTTATATTTTTATAATTTAATACAAAATACACTATTCATAAAAAAATGTAATTGTAATATTCTTTTTAATCATATGGATGACTCCCATTACATTTTTCTAAAATTTATATAGTCCTAATTCTTTTAAGTTTCTCTTGTTTTAAACTTACTATCACTCCAAGCACTTATGAAATGTCATATTTAGCTCTCTCACAACAACCTTCAAACCCTTGTCTCACTAGTATCAATTTATAAATGTCATCATGCACAATGCAATAGAGACTGATTTTATTTTTACATATAGAAATGTTCTTCTCTTCTCTCTAACATCAGTCTACAAATGTTAGTATGCCAGCTTTTCAATTACCATGCATATTTACTAATCACAACATAAACTCAGTTGTAATGTTTTTTACTTCTTCATATATAAATTATAATAGTTTATTTCTAATTAAAACCAAACATATTGAAATCAAATTCAATTAAAAATATTTGTGAATGACAAATCTATTGGCTATCTCACCAAGCAAGGGATGTGAAACAACATTAGAAATATCTATATGCACTTATATAAATTCATATACATAATCTCAAATGTGTAATTTAAACTGAAATAATCAGCCTAACATAGGCAAAAGATAATATAATTAATTGAAACAAAATAATCTACAAAAGCGAGGTTTGGTTGTGAGCCATACTCTCCCATTCCTTGTTGGTTAGCATCTTTCCATTTACTTGAAGTGTTCCTCACCTTCTATTTTTTCTCCATATGCAGGGTTCCTGAAAAACATTCAATGAAACATCCATGTTATCATAAAATAGGTCTTTGACAGATATCCCAAAAGTGTATATAAGCAGTGACCTGCATTGCATTCTATGTATCTAATTTTACAAAGCCAACAGCATGATTTAGATTGACAAATACTTAACACAAAATATAAAAATACATACTGAATATAAAACCCTGTCCCTCCATTATTGCTCCAGGGCTGACATGGTGCACAACGTTATAGTGCAAGTCTATGTTTCAGATTGCTTCATTTAGCATCACCAATAATCTCTGCAAGAACATTGTCCCTGTTTAAAATGATGGAAACGGTTGGCATCTCTCACAACAATTTCTTTGCAGCAATCTTAAAGATAAATTTGGTCGCGGTGTGGCAATCAGCACATACTTGAAGTTTCTTAACAATCTAAAAGTTGTCCCAGGGGGTGTGTTTAACAAGCCAAATGCAATTGCCTGGCAGAGAAATAATTCGTTTTCTCCTCTTCCACATTATTAACTAGCTGTTGAATTTGGAAAATACCCTGCTGCCTTCATCTCCCAAGCTAATTTCTCCAACTTTGCGTGGATCTCAGTGTGCTTGTGGATGTGATCTGTCTCCTACACAAAAAGCATGGACCATTTTATGGCCTTCAATCCAACTACATCCTGGGATTTTTTTAATTCCTCTATCTTTCATCAATCTCCTTACAATTTGAACCTCACCCCACCTGCCCACTTCTGCGTAGATGTTTGAGAGTAGAACATAAGTCGCAGCATTTTTGGAATCCAAATAAAAAAGCAACATTGCTGTAAAGACTCCTAAGCCTATATTTATATGTGATCTACAGGCACCAAGAAAGCACATCCACACAACCACCACAGGTATAACTGGCATCTTAATGATAAAGTTTAGGGTGTCCTCAAGATAGCCAGCACGGCCAAGAAGATCAACCATACACACATAATAATCAACTGTAGGTGTAATGCAATAAAGGTTACTCATTTGATTGAAGTATATACAGCCCTCATGCACTAAACCTGTATGGCTGCATGCGCATAGAACACAAGCAAAGCTTACAGTGTCAAGATATGTTCCAAAGTGCTTCATTAATTAAAAGATTTTGAGAGCATCCTCGCAAAACCCATTTTGTACATATCCTGCAATCATTGCATTCCATGAGATGACATCTCTTTGAGGCATTCTCTCAAACAGTTCATGTGCCTTGTCTATGCTTCCACATTTTGCATACTCTACCAGAGCATTTCCAACTATAATATCTGACAAAAAGTCCCCTTCCATTACGCTTTGATGAATGTCCATACCCTGTTCCAAAGCTCCCATTTTAGCACAGGCAGGAAGTACGCTGGCAAAGGTTGAGGAAATTGGCTTTACACCTGCCAATTGCATTTGCTTGAAAGTTTCTAAAGCCTTTTCAACAAATCCATTTTGTGCATATCCTGCAATCATTGCATTCCATGAAATGACATCTCTTTGAGGCATTCTGTCAAAAAGCTCACATGCCTTGTCTATGCTTCCAAATTTTGCATACATGTCGACTAGAGCATTTCCAACTATAATATCTGACAAAAATACCCCTTCTATTATGCTTTGATGGATGTCTACACCTTCTTCCAAAGCTCCCATTTCTGCACAGGCAGGGAGTATGCTGGCGAAGGTTGTGGAGTTTGGATTTACACCTGCCAATTGCATTTCCTTGAAAGTTTCTAAAGCCTTTTCAACAAATCCATTTTGTGCATATTCTAAAAGCATGGAATTCCATGAGACGACATCTCTTTGAGACATTTTGTCAAACAGTTCACGGGCCTTGTCGATGCTTCCGCATTTTGCATATATGTCTACCAGGGCAGTTGCAACTACAACATTTGAGGAAATTCCTCTATCCTTTACACTTTGATGAATGTCCATACCCTTTTCTTAAGCTCCTGTTTTGGCACAAGCTGGAAGGATGCTGGGAAAGGTTGTGGAGTCTGACTTTACACCTGCCAGTTGCATTTGTTTGAAAGTTTCTAAAGCCTTTTCAACAAATCCATTTTGTGCATATCCTACAATAACAGCATTCCATGAGATGACATCTCTTTGAGGCATTTTGTCAAACAGTTCACGTGCCTTGTCTATGCTTCCACATTTCGCATACATGTCTACCAGAGCACTCGCAACAACAACATTTCACAAAATTCTTGTATCCTTTATGCTTTGATGCATGTCTATGCCTTGTTCCAAAGTTTCCATTTTAGCACAGGCTGGAAGGATGCTGGCAAAAGTTGTGGAGTCTGGCTTTACACCTGCCAATTGCATTTGCTTGAAAGTTTCTAAAGCGTTCTCAACAAATCCATTTTGTGCATATCCTGCAATCATTGCAGTCATGAGATGACATCTCTGTGAGGCATTTTGTCAAACATCTCACGCGCCTTGTCTATGCTTCCACATTTTGCATACTTGTCTACCAGGGCACTCGCAACTACAACATTTGTCAAAATTCCTCTATCCTTTATGCTTTGATGGATGTCCATACCCTGTTACAAAGCTCTCATTTTTGTACAGGCAGGGAGGATGCTGGAAAAGGTTGTGGAATTTGGCTTTACAACTGCCAATTGCATTTGCTCGAAAGTTTCTAAAGCCTTTTCGACAAGCCCATTTTGTGTGTACCCTGCAATCATTGCATTCTACGACACAACATTTATTTGAGGCATTTTGTCAAACAGTTCACGTGCCTTGTTTATGCTTCCACATTTTGCATACATGTCTACCAGGGCATTCGCAACCACATCTGAAAAAAATCTCCCTTCCGTTATCCTATGATGGATATCCCTACCCTGTTCCAAAGCTCTCATTTTGGCACAGGCTGGAAGTACGCTGGCAAATGTGAACTTATCAGGTTGTAGACCTGTTCGCTGCATATGGTGAAACAGCGTGAGTGCCTCTCGAGGACAACCATGTCTTCTGTACGCTGCGATAATCGTATTCCATGAGACAATGTCCCGTCGTTTCATTTGGTTAAATACTTTACGAGCATCAACCAAACTTCCGCACTTGGCATACATGCAAATAAGCTTATTATGAAAGCTGTGCGTGAAGCAAATGCAGATGGCCTCTGAGCGATGAAAGAGCGGATTCTTTTCCCTTGTGAAAGCGCATTCTTGAGAATACATGTCTGCAATAATTGTAGATATGCCAGTGGCAAGCAACCAGTAGTTGCACAACTTCGGCTCCTGGTACGTGCCAAGCTCAAAAGTACCATCACCCCGACGTGTGTAGGTACTGAAAGTGGATATTAAGATCGAAATCGAAGACATCGTCGGATTGTTTTGTGATGGTACTGCTGACGAGGTCCGACAGAACTGTGCGATCGCCTTAATACTCCAAATTTCAAAAGTTTTAGTTGATGTATTTAGAAGATTAATCAGTAAGGAGGACATCCTGAATTCAACTGTGTATTTTTTTTTTACGAGTCAAATTCATGGATCTAAGTACTCATGAGTACTGGTTCGTAAGAACCCTTCTCTCATGATAATAAATTGGCATATTCATTGCATTTAGGTGATGTTCATACCCGTGAAGTACTCCATCTTCTCGAGGTCATTGTCCAAAGTTGACTAAGAAAGTGCTACATTGATGTTGAATAAATGAGATTATGTTTCTAAGAAGTTACACCACTATAATGATTGTGGATGTAACACTTATTTTAGCAATTCCATGTCCTAGAAAAGTTAGTAAGTTATTTAATAATTTTCACTCAATGATAACATTGAAGAAAATCTCATTTTGAAATAAATAAAGAGATTGTTCTAGTTATGGCAATTTCAAAATTAATAAAAAATACATTTCATTAAGATTTGATACTAAAATAATAGCCTCCATTAAAAAGAAAATCACTCTTCTTATGGGGAAGACAAGCTCTTTTATTAGTGATTTCTCACACTTTGTTGAATTCATCAAGGGCAAAAATGTAAATAAGGATGATACCATTCAAAATTCTAGTATTGTGTCCCTCTTCATAAAAGCTCGCTTTGATGCAGCTATTGAAACTTTGAGATACAAGTTGGATGTTAAGATGACTTCCTTGGTGGAGTTATGTCTAAAGGCTACTTTTTTCACTTTCTAGAGATCAAATTTATGAACAATCTAATGGTGTTGCTATGGGATCACCTCTTTCACTTGTACTAACCAATCTCTTTATTGAGTATTTTAGAGAAATTGTCATCATCTTCTTTCCCCTCAAACCAAGATAGTAGAAACATTGTGGATGACACCAACATTTTTGGCAACATGATCTAGAAATTAAAAAAAAAATCACTCTCACTTAAACAACATAATAGAAAGCATTAAGTTCATTAAGGAACTTTAGCATGAGAATGATCTCCCTTTCTTTAACATCCTTCTCCTTAAAAAACTAGATAGTTCTCTATTTGGTCAAGTTTATATAAAAGCTACACACATTGACCTTTAGATTACACCTTGCTAAAGAAATTTGGCATCTCATTAGAGTTTTCAAAATGAATGGATACATGTGTCTGATAGTGGGCTAGGATGTAATTTGGTTGTGAAGAAAAAATGTGAATGTATGTGGGGTGACAAGGGATTAGAAGCAGGGTATAAGGTAGGATTTTGGGAGAAAAATTATCAAGGTGGAGGTTTTGGAAATCATTATATCACACACTACAAATTAATGATAATATGAACTTGATGGAGTAAGCCCAACAATTTAGCTAGAGGTTTTGTAAGGCTATAAATAAGTCACTCCCATAGTAATTTAGGCATCAATTAATTGAGTGATAATAGATTGAATCTTTAGAAGTTTGAGTCTGAGTCTACAAATATTTGAGTATGCTCTACTCTCATGCCTAGTGTGACCTTGAGTATTAGAAAGAATAATTGTAGGGTGATCCCACAAAACTGGTTTACAATTCTGTTGAGGAAGAAAAATTGCAAAAAACACCCTCATGAAGAAATTTTTGGGCTTTGGGGGGTTTGAACAAACTTAGGGTCCGAACAAACCCAAGAGGGTTCACTCAAACCCCTCTTTGAGCAAACCCTATTAAATGATGGGTCCCTCATTTTTCACTTTTTTGAGATAAAAAAAAATGAGAAATTTTGAAAAAAGGGGTTCACTCAAACCCCCCAAGTGAACCCCCATTCACTTAAAGGTCAAGGGGGGCTCAAAGGGGAGTTTGAGCAAACCCTTCTCCCCCTCTTGCACCAAATTTATGCAAAATTTTTCCCTTTGAAGCTCTAGTTGAGGATGAAAATGGAGGAGACTTCAACCCAACTAGATGATGGTAGTCCTTAAACGCTATCCATTGAATATAATTTTAATATGTTTTGGTTTTATTATGTATTTATTTTTTAGTTTTTAAACATAGGTTTTTCACCGAAAATCAAGCTCTCTATTCTACACATGTGGAAAAATAGTAGATTATTAAAAAAATTTGAAAAATATCAGTGCACTAGATATTGATGTCCTTGATACAACAAAAAAATAAATTGAATTTTGATATATACAAAAAAAGTTATGCTTTAATGAGTGAATTGTGTCTAAATTATAAAAAGTTTGACTTTGAAACTTAATTAAGAAAAAAATATTTAATTCAAAATGCTATGAAAGCAATTCCATGCACTACATATCGTAGTTAGGAATCTAAATTTGAAAAAAAAAAAAAAATTATCCTTCATAGAGAAAAGTTATGTGTTAGTCAGTGACACCACTCTTTAAAAATGGTGTTTACTGTCAAAAACTAGTTTCCGAAGGAGATGGAAAAAGAAGTGCAATCTAATTCCAAAAATTTTGAAAAAATATATTTGGAATCTACAGACAAAATTTCACAAACCACTAGTTTGCATCATCTTCAAATTCCTCATAGTTTAGCTATTATAGGTGCCCAAAAGTGAAGATTTAGTTAAAAAATTTAGTTCAATGTCCAGTTTGGCCAAAAATTGTAAACTAGTATTGTGGGATCACCTTGCAACAAGTATTATATTTCTATATGTATACAAGGCTCTATAATTGGCTATCATAAGTAATACTCAGAAGTCATAACCATTTGACCATCAGCCTCCACTGTTGTTTTTTCCCATTTCCACCTAATTGTGCAACCTTTACATATATAAATGGTATTAGATCCTTGTTTCTAGAAAAATCATTAGCCTTGTTTCTTGAAAATTTATGAGTCATTTTTTTATAAAATTTATGAGCCTTGTTTCCTAAGAAAGCTTTAAATCTCTTTAGTTTTTTCATAGTAAGAGATTTAGACCTTTGTTAATCTTGACTTTGGGAATTGTTAAAGAACTCTATGTTATATGGGGAGTCTCTATCAAGATTTGGTTGTTCTAATTTATTTTTTATTAGTTATTTGAGAGTAGTTTGTTTTGTTGTGTAGGGTTACAGTATCCCTCTTTGATCCTATAATCCTCTTAAGATATTCCTTCCCTAGTCTCATTACACGTCTAAAGTCTAAAATGGATAAATATGAAGATATTTTTACTTATTTTGATAATGAATTCTCTTAAATAATTTTGCATGCAGTTGCAACAAATGGTTTTCATATGTAGAAAACATATATATATCTTATAATAATATTGCAACAAATTTCTGTTTTGTGCATCTAGGTCTAATCATCCATTCAGTGTAGCCATTTTAAATCATTTCAAAACACTTTTTCAATATTGAAAATCATCAGATATGTAGGACATTTGTTTACATTTTTGGAGCATTGCATAAGTGGGATAGTTTACCTTTCATGTTAGCATGTTTCCTTTTAAGAGATGTGGTTTTGACATGGTTAAGAATGTATTGTTTAAGTACAACATCCCCTCTTATGAATTCAATTTAGAGCACAAAAATGAGGTCATTAAGAAACATGTTATCCATCCTCCTGGCACTATCTTTCCTAGTTATGAGAACATCTTAGAGCAAGAGAATCAAACCATTAACACAATCCTTAATATCACCTTACCCATCCCTCACTCAAACCCTACTATCTCTCCCATTTATGAGGATGATATGATACAAGAGGATACAAGCATGAATAATCATGAAAACCATAATTGTTCTTCTCGCAATACCTCTCCTATTGGTGATGAAGGTGTCTTGGTGAAAGAAGATACAATCACTGAGAATCATGACATTCTAGTTTGTCCCTCTCCTCCTCTCACTGGGGAAGATATTATAAGACAAGAAGATGAGATCATTGACACATTTCTTAACATTACTTTACCTAATCTCCATTCATCTCCCAACATCTCTCCTACTTGTGAGAATTATTTAGTGAAAGAGGATGCAATCATGGATAATCATGAAAACCACATTTGTGAAGAGGATATGTTAGTATTAAGAGATCCAATGATTGAGAGTTATGTCAATCCTATTTTTTTCTCTTATCCTACCTCTCCTACTTCGGAAGACATTATAGGACATGGGGATGTAAGTGTAGATAACCATGACAATCACATATGTTCTCCTAATATCTCTCCCATTTGTGAAGAAAAGAGTTTGGTATTAGAAGATATGTACTTATTGAGATTCATGAGGATCTTGTTTCTCCCTTTCCTAATGCTCCTACCATTTGGAAAGATCTATTTGAACGAAAGGATCCAATCATTGGTAAGCAAGAAAATCATAACTTTATTCTTCTCTTAATTCGTCCCTTACTTGTGATGAAGCTATCTTACAAAATCTAACCACAAAATGTGATCAACATTTTGTTTTCTCCTCTCCTAAGATCTCTCCTATTAGGGAAGATATCACAGTGCAAGAAAATGATATAATTGATACATGTCTTTCAAAATATAGTAATGTGGCTTCCTTAGATGAAGATGATTAAGTAACATTAGACTCTCTTTCACGAAGAGATCATAAAAATAAGGATAAGTCTTTTGAGGTTATGCACATTAAATATCCCTTGAAGCGATCTCTTGAACCATTTCTTATCCTTTATCCACCCTCACAACAGCCACAAATTCAAAAAAAACTTGTGCTCATCCTTGAACCACCTAAAAAGTAACCATTAAGTCAATGAGACATGTAACTTGATAGTAACAATGTTTCACAGAAACTGAGTTACAATAACATTGCTCATACATATAATACAAAGAACAATAGGCAACCACAAACCACTCTCACTCCATTATCATTGCCTCAACCTATTTTTCCTAGTGCTCCTTGTTTTCCTCATCATAGTGGAAGGAAGTATGACCTTGTTGAACAACTTAAAAAAACTCGTGCTAAGATATCCTTATGGGATCTTATTCAAGCATCACCTAAATATCATAGTATGCTTCAAAATGAACTGTAACAAGTTGTGGTTCCCCATAGTGTAAATATAAATGATGTGGCAGCCCTAGTTAAAGGAATGAATGCAGTTAATCTAGACATTATTTTTCACCAAAGCAAGTTACCCTCCTTGGAAGTTCAAAAACAACATGAAGCTTTAATAATCATAGCCATTATTAATAGAAAAGGAATAAAGAGAACCCTTGTTGACAATGGTTTTTCCCTTAATGTATGTAGCAAAAACCTTTTGGATAAGATTGGAGTATACAAAAACCAAATACAATCAGACTCTTTATCTATCAATGGATTTGATCATGTATGGTGACAACCGCTTGGTGTAATCACATTATCTATTACAGTTGGAAAGGTCACGTTACAAACTCCTCCATGACATGCCTCATGATCTTTCATATAATATTATTTTAGGTATACCATGGATTCATGAAATTCAAGTGGTGGATTAAATTCTTCATTGTTTAATGAAGTATGTTTACAATAATAAATTTTACACACTCAAGGCTAACCCTGAACCAGATAGTTTGCTCATTGAAAAAGACAAGGAAGATCCTTTGAAAATATTGACACCAACTACATGAGTAGAACCCATGCAAGAAGAACAAAAAGATAAGTGCCCTAAACCCTTCACAATGTTATCAGTGGATGATTTGGTATCATTGGATTCTACACCTACATTCATGGGAGAATACAAGATCACAAAAAAAGGTTATGAAAAGGGAAAATAAAAAGTAGTAATGTCAACACAAAATTCGAAAGAACCATCAAAAGATTCCACTTCAACCACTTTAGGAGACAAAAAAAATTATACAATACACTTTG
This sequence comes from Sequoia sempervirens, assembly GCA_007258455.2. NCBI lineage: Eukaryota > Viridiplantae > Streptophyta > Pinopsida > Cupressales > Cupressaceae > Sequoia > Sequoia sempervirens. The sequence goes on along the minus strand of VDFB02000002.1, from coordinate 24,512,710 downwards.
ATGAAGTTGATTACGAACAACAATCGAATCCGAAAGATATGAAAAAGCTTTATGGAAGAGGTTATGAACTTATGAAACAACTTGGTTATAGTGGAAAAGGATGTGGTGCTAGAGAACAAGGTATTTGTGTCCCTATAGAACCTAACACACAAGAAATGACTAGTGGTCTTGGTTATTGTCCCTTGAAAGAAACTAAAGCATCAAAAAATCCTTCACTCAATACCAACACTATTACAAAAGATTCTTCTAAGGCAGCTTTAACTTTGGTGCATCCTGAACTGATAGATACTACATGTGGGAATATCTCATCAGATATGCATCAAGTTGATACTTTGTCTACTCATTATAGTCATAAACATTAATTTTTGCTCCTTTTCATGTGGTAGTTGTAGTACCATAACATATTCACTACCATACATGAGGGTATAAACTTGGCTTTATGCAATCATATTTTCCTTTCGCAAGGAACATACCATCATCCATTTTTGGATCACCTTTTGTCCTTCAGGGGCAAGGGGTTAGGTAGCTCCTTGTCCTAGTTTGGAACTTGATGTTGTCCCTTGGGCTAAATTTCCACCCTCTGCATCCACTAAACAAGATTGGGATGCAGATGACTTGCTATAGGTTGACTCACATGTGCCTTACTAGTATCTTGCTTTGTTTTCTTTCTCATGTTTCTTTGTGTGATTGCACATGTGCGTAATGTGATCCCCCGTACTATTTTGTTTGATGTATCTCTCTCTTCATGTGCATTCTTCTAGATATGTATCTACATTATTCTCTGTCATAAGCATTTTATATTTTCTCTTATCTTGTGTTTTCCTTTTGGGGATGACGTAAGGTGTCGAGACATTTAGGTCTTTTCCATGTTGACTCAGAAGCTTTTTCTTTGTTTTCACTCTTTCTATCTCATTCTTCCTATTTTGTGAGTGTTTGGGGAATGATGACATTTCTGAGCTCTATAACCACATTGTAGCAAAGATATACTGACCCCAAATCCATAGATCCCTTGCATGTTTTTGGGGGCAACCCCTTCCTCTTTCCATGATGCAGTTTCATTTGGAAACATATGACTTGGCATAGGGATTTCTGAGTAAGCTCTCATGTCTTCTTCTACTTTAAAGTTATTGCTTATAGCAATGGTGTTATCAATTCCTTTAAAGTGGCCCCATCAGTGTCCCTCATTCTTTGTACGATTTTATTACTTCTTGTGATGCATCCTTTTCTTGGTGGTGTCATTGGGTTTGACATCCCGCGAGAGCGTGATATTTCTTAGCCTACAACTTTCCTCTTAGTGGTGATGCTTGTTGAAAATTGAGGTGTTTTCTTAGCTTAATACTTTGTAAAACTTTAAGATTGTGTATCTAAATATGCTTTTCCTTTGTTACAGATTCTTTGTGGGTGATTATCCGATTAATCCATTTTACTATTTGTAGAATGTAGATAGAAGTTGATAGAAGAAGTAGACAAGATATTAGAAAGATTACACAAGCATGTATCACAGAGAAACCCTTTCGAGAAAAAACTCCAAAGAATTAAATTGATTACAATAGCTTTGATTCTTGCTTGACTCTTTTTCCTACACCAAAACTTCTTCACAACCTGCAGTAAAATTGAGAGATATATAAGCTTTAATCAGCTTTGTAAACCCACAAGAGTTACAATACAATGCTCAAGCCATGTCCCTAAAAGGTATGCCTATCTCATGCACATAGAGTTATGTCATGAAGAACAATGTCAAATCCTCATCTTCATGCATTTGGGCATCCCAAACTGAAGTAGCAACTCAACCTCTATTCTATAAATATCTTCAAGGCTTCATCCTTAAAGTAGGCACCCAAAAGTGGTCCCACTTAACTGAGCCTTTTGAAATATCTCAACATGCAAAGGAGTTAATTCCAAGAAGCCAACTTGGGCACCCAAGTTGGGTCCAAGTCATTTCTTGTTAACTAAAACATTTCTCAACACCATTCATGCAAGAATGTTCATCCCTGTTAATTAGAGGTAATCCATATTATCTATCATGCAACTCAAGTCATTAGCCATACATTCCAAGTTAACTAAAGTCAACTAGCATTCAACTAAAACTAACTAAAGATAATCGAACCATAACTGAACTGAACTGAACTAACCAACTAAACTAATTCCGAAAGCTGAACTGAATCAACTAACTGATCCGAATTAAACTAAATCAACTTCTTGCTGCATTCAAACATCAAACCCAACCCCTAGGATCTTTACATACATCTGTGCGTTATCTTTACTCGCATAGTTAATCAACTCAAGGTGAGTGTCACCTACCATGTGGGCACCCCATGTGCCCCTATTATTTAGGAACTCATAATGGACACCCTCACATGCTCCTAACATTTAGAATTAATTACAAATGTCAATTAATATGATTATTTCATCAAATATTAATCTCTTCCTAATCCTAGTGTTAATGAACACATTCCAAGGACTTAGGAGATACATGAAATAAATAATGTTTATGATTGCAATTAAATGGCATCATATTCCCAACAATGCCACCGGTTTCATCTCTCTCAAGTTGTGATTCTCTTATCTGGAAATCTGTCTCTTGGAGATAGATTTATGTTACACCCTTGACTTTAACTATGTTTTACTTTTTACTTTGAAGTAATTAGTAGATGATTATGCATGTTCAATGATTTGACGTTTAGTTAAAATGGCTAGAAAAATCAATGTTTTCATGAGTCATGTTTATTTGACTAAAATTTGACATGTGCTTAAAAGTTGTCAAGATGTGATGATCTCATAAGGATTATGAAAATGATCACTGAAACACTAATCTTGTTGATTTCAAGCTGCATTCAGGAAATAGGTTTCCGCCATCCGTGAAAGGGAGGGAGAGCATCATCAGAGAGAAGGGAATAGATACAAGGAATAGAATAGGTTGTCACCATATTAAGTCTATTCTAGTTGCCTAACGTCAGCCTAGTCGTTTTGGGGATAGTGACGTTGTCAAGGTTGAACATTAGTTGTTTTGCGACAGAGACAATTTTCTATCAAGCACGTCGCTTCTTTGGTCGTAAATGAGTTTATGTTGTGACCTCAATTGCGAAGTCTTTTTGATGATCATCCTTGAGTTCATTTTAAGGAGTGAATACGCTCGAGAGACAACAAAAGATCAACGTCGTCGATCGTGTAAGATTGTGTTACCAACCCTAAATTGTGGAATGATTTGTCTTTTGTATGTGTTGTATTTGGCGATGCTTTTAACGACTAAGCCAATCGTTGAGTCCAGTATTTTTTTTACAAGGATCCTTTTATGGAGGGGCATGATATATCGATATGTTTGCTCAACTCAATTGAGAAGCTTATTGATTATTGAGATGGCATAGGTATGCCTATTCATATAAGTTTTTCTTTCTAAATAACAAAATGGCACGACCAATAAGGTGAACGTGGAAAAAGTCTAAACTCAAAGATTATTAAAAATCTTTTTGAGATTGTGGCATCTCACCAAGTTAGCGCGGGTTCAAACTCTATGTTTGGGCATTCCCTACGTGGGAACGTGGCTCCTCGTACATAAGCCAATAAATTATCTGACTTCGAGCAACCTTTATTGTTTTTGGTCTATGGTGGAATTTTGGAAAGGTATGTATGAGACTTTTTAATGTTTGACAACTATTTAAAGTTGTTAGTGCGATTAGTTATCACCGACCTTTTTAAGCAATGAATCATCCTTTCTTATTGATAAGAATAGTAATGCTTTAGAGAGAGGGAGAGAGTCATTGTGAGGGGGTGGAAATTCCACTCAAACCATGCATGCTCATCTAAGAGCATTCGCAGCCTAATTTTGTGGAGAGACCCTCGGCTTAGAGGGCATTTTCTGTTGCTCATAAACCTTGAGTAGAGAATCCGCAGGAGGGGGTAGTTATTTTAACTACTTTTGAATGGTTGATTTTTGGAATAATAAAAGAAACCGTTATGGGAGTAAGAGTGGTAGCGGGGAAATGGAAGAGACCATGATCTGAACGATGGCAAAACCTTGGGTCAAAAGTTGTTTTTTTTCTCTATCAACCTCGAGGATATCAATGGGGGATAACTGATTCTTGCGAATGGAACTAGGATGCGGGTGGGAAGGTTAAGGTTTCTTATCGCTGCTATCTTAAAGAAAAATTCAAGAACACTAATATAAATAATGGAAGAGACCACTTCAGAAGTCTCATTTTAGTAGCTAGAAGAGGGATGGTGTGTGGTTGGTTTCTCCTGCTGTGGTAGAGTTACTAGCTGGCTCAAAAGCATGGAAAGAAATACATTTTTTTGTACACACCATGGAGTCCCTAAACATGATCTAAATGGGCAAAAGTATGTAGGAGGAAGCTCGGGGCCATAAAAGACACTTAATGCTGTCCTGCCATCGCCAAGAAGGCCACAAACCTAGAGGGAGCTAATAAGTGAACATCCGGAAGTTATTCAGTGACTGTTTCAGTGTATGAATTCCGGCCTTATACCCCGGTAAAAAGTTCACCGTTATAAACCCTGTAGCTTAAGTAATTTGAAATGGAAATTCCTAAGAGATATAAAGTCTCAAAGACAATGGTAAAGTCTTGAAATAAACGTAAAGTTGAGTTTCCTCATGTATACTGATATACATCTTGAGCTTTAAAGTCTATTCGACACTAACATTTAAATTCATTATGTCATTCCAATTTATATCTAGTGTGGTTAACAATAACCAGAGATGAATCTCTCATTGGAGTGCCTATGCAATATAAAAGATATTTGAATTGCTCTAGTTTCCAAACACGAGAATAAGGAATGGATACGTTGACAAGCTTGTGCTAAAACCTTTCATTATATTATCCGTTTAATCCAGATTGGAGAATGTAACACTTAAAGAAGTAGCAACTATTTTTAGATTATTCAGGGTTCGAGGAGAACATTTAAGTTCATAATCACCAAGATGAAAATATTCAACTTGGATTACAATAGCTGTAATTTTGATATGTGAATAGGCCTTTTATTCAATTGACATAATCAAGGAATAAATTGTATAACTCTTCATCTTTCTAGAGTAATAGGAATTATATAAATCTAAGAGTTACAGAAAACAATGTGCATTATACTTTGGTATTGCACTATAAATTAAATTGGATGTTTAAGATAGTAATCCTAACTAAGACAAAATGATTAGATCTTTATCTATTTAAAGATCCAGGCTAGCTCTATAGATAAAAGAGTTCTCTCAAGGGACTTTTTGGATATAAAAATATAAAGATATTGAAGGAAGGAGATTGCAACATAGAAAATATTTCTTAGGAAATAGAATTCCTCTTGTTAACTAGAGGTAGTCCCTGTTATCTGTCTTATGCAACTTAACAATGTCAGCCTTAGCTATGAACTATGTTCCATTAGCTTGTCATACTGAAGTCAAACTCAACCTACATTCTATTCAACTAAAACTATCATCCTCAAAGCATGCACCCTAAACTAAACCACAATGAGAATAATATCGTGATGTTACCGTCTTAGAACTCTTAAATTAATGCTATTATCTTTGGAGACCATGTATTGGGTTAGAGAAGCTAAAGTATTGAAACAAGGAGGATATAACTTATGTCAGATATGACATTGTATATATATATGTATATTGATTGACAATGAAAGGTCAAGAAACCATGAACATCTTTATAATACCTTAAGAGGTTCTACCGAAACTCGATTTAACGTCAAGATGTTGGGTATTGAATCTTGAGAGTAAAATGACAGGAAGTCATAAACCCTAGATCAATAAGGGACTAAAAGGTTTGAAATACCTAAATTTTTACATTGAATGAATATCCTAGATTAAGGATTAGATCTAAGTCAATTGGCTAGAATGGATTTTCTATACAGACTAGTTTGTGACTAGAGTACTAAATAAAGTAAGTAAACTATAGGAAGACAGTTCCAAGACAAGTCAGAGGTGAGTGTCTAGATGGCATGACCAATCAGAATGATCATACTTAGCTAGAAGGGATCTAGAGTTGTATGGTCGATTGAGTTTTGTAGGACACATCCCTAGGACTGAGATGGAGAAACTTGACAGTTCCTTATATCTATACTCTTCGAGAAGGGCCGGGTTACTTCCAGTTTGGAAGTGCGCGGGGGACCACTTGAGTCCGTGGTTGGAGGAAAAGCACTAGGATCTTTACGTGCAGTATGTTAGAAAGATAGAGATCTCATGAGTGCACCTACCATGGATGTGCGGAACTCATAATGGATTCCCTCATGCTCCTAACATTTTATGAATTAAAAATGTCAATTAACATGATTATTTCATCAAATATTAATCTCTTCCTAATCCTAGTGTTAATGAACACATTCCAAGGACTTAGGAGATACATGAAATAAATAATGTTTATAATTGCAATTAAATGAATCCTATTTCCAACAATGCTGCAGGTTTCATTCCCTAAGTTGTGATTCTCTTTATCTTTGATTTTTCTTCTCTTGGAGACATTAATGCAATTATCCCTAAGAAGACCTTACACAAACTAAGCAAGATCCCTTTGAAAAAACCCTATATATATAATGTTCATAATTTTTTAGCATAATCCAACTTGCTAACCTTGTGAAGCTCGAAACTGAAATGTGTGTGGTGCCCTATCAGAGTTATCAGGAGGATAGATTTGGTATGGTAAGTACAGTGAGAGCCAAGATACAACCATGACATTCTCACTAAGCCACTTTCTTGCAGGCTCACCTTGTTGGGAAATGTTGGGTTCATCTCAGAAAGAAACATCCAAGATCAATAGTGCCTTCGTAACCTTATTCTATTAGATTTCCTCAAAGACATGTACTACTATGCCATAAAGCGGAAAAAGAAAATTCATTTCTCATATTGACCCTTAGAGAAAAGTTAATGCTAACTTAAACTAGTTCCAACAACACCATTAACAGATTCAACAAACAAAACCACTAAACATGAAAGATGGAACAAAAGACATGAACAAACAAATTTATGTGGGGAAAACCCTTATGGGTAAAAAACCCCACACTCCAAAAGCCCATATCACCATTGTATTATTCAACAACAAAATATAGTTACAATACAATATCAGGCTCATGACCTTTACAAGAGATTTACACCTTGTTCCATTTTGGAGAGAATCCGACTATATAACCCTTCTTTGATCTCTGTCTCTCTCTCTTGGCTCACGGCTACCCAACCTCTTAGCCAGTCCTGCAAACCCCAGCCTCTCAACCTGTCGGCTTCCCCCTAGCCAGACGACAATTGCTAAGCAACACCAACGGCATTAGGGTTCTGCTCTTTATCGCTCTAGGAAACCTTAACCACATTCTAGCCATTTAGGTCAAATCAAACCATCGAGGAGACAACTTAATATCTCCCATCGATATGAGAGTGCCACATCGATGAAGCTAATAGTGTTTAACTGAGTGGTCCCCATCATCTATGCAACATCCATGTCACTATCATACAACCAATTTCACCTTCCACATAGAACAGTCCCACCTTAACATCGCACTAAGACTCCACTCCATCGACACATTGAGGAGACAAGCATTATAATTCATCGAAGAAATAAAGTCCCATCGAGTACAAGGGCCCACATGCCATCTGTCCTCCATGTCATCACCACATGTTTCCTTCCATCATGATCCACCATCATCACCATCCTGTTGGGTCCCACCAAGGCATTCTTCACAAGCTACCGGGTCACTCATCGCCATATTGGAGGGACAACAATTTGTCTCTCATCGATATAAGAAAGTCTTGTCAATTTTCACTTTAGTGCTCCAAGTGGTCCCCACATCTATTGGCTTCAAAGTCACTATGTCGCTAAAAACCTGAACCTTAGAACCTCATGTTGGAGGTTCTAAAATTCCCAAAACTTGTGACATCACCGAAAACCAAGATGGTACCCTTTAGTTCACAAGCTATTGGGACACTCATCGCCACATCGGGGAGACATCATATCATCTCCCTTCGATATAGCCAAGTCCCTTTGATGAAGCCTTATTGGATTGTTCCATGTGATCACCAAGTCAGAGGTTTCCAAAACTACAAAACCCATGACCGGTTGTTCCAAAGTTCCAAACTTCCACGATCTTGCGATATGACCACATCTATTAGACCATCAAAGAGACTCAGGATAGAGTCTTGCCGATGAATCCAAGTCACATTGATGAGAGTATCCAACATGCTCACCACAACCCATCGGTCTATCGAGGAGACTCAAGACAAAGTCCCACCAATAACACATTGTCATGCTAAAATAGTCACATCAGTGTATCGGGGAGACAACTTAGAAAGTCCCATAAAAGTGAACAACTCCTGTCGATAGAACACACCATGTTGAAAATTCCATAGGTCTATCAATGGGACTGAGAACCAGGTCTTGTCGATAAAGAACTGTTAGGCCAATAGAGAAACAAACACAACTGTTGCAGGGATTTGACCAAGCTAGTAAATCTGAGGTACATTTTCTCAACATTCTCTCACTTGACAAAGAACTTACTAGTTCCTTCCAAAGCAATCTCAAGAATCATAAAAAATGCTTCCACACTCCAACCAAGACACCTGCAATGACATCCAATATGTCCACCAACTCAGGCAATAGTTCCATCCATCCACTATAGGAAAAGGAATGAGCCAAGGCGTATATGCACTAGTCTCAAGAACACTTGAGAATTAGATCCAACAGACGAAAAGGGCTTCAACACTGCAACCAATCCACTGTGCTCACAAGCTATATAAAAGCATCACAACATCAACTTCAAAGTTTCAACCAGAACACAACCATGAAGTCATCCTCTAGAAAACAAGATAAAACACCAACTAGAACAACAATCAGAAAATTGACTACTCCCATCCAATTGATTAACCCATGTGACTAAAAATAGCAGACACAACAAGTGCTACTCCATCCAATCACACATACCTCTAAGGCATCCACATCAAAAAACTCATGCCACTTACATATCCAACCCATCAACTGCAAATACAAGCTCCATGTGTTAACCAGTCAAAGACGAAAAAACACATCTAGGAACTCCCATTGCATGGGTAATGCTAAATCTAAAAGATCAAGGCATAACAAGTCTACCAACAGCATCACATAGAGAGTGTAAACATGTAGTTTTAAGGAACCATCCACAATGATATGCAAAACCTGTAAGAACAACTCTCACCACAAGTCTTCATAGTTCTCCTAAGTTCTCCACACCCAACAAAAGAAAGAGATTAAGAACCTCCATATCATCACCCAAGAACATGAGTGAAAAAACATGACCACAAGCTAGTGATCACAACAACTCTAACCAAACCTCAAACCAATGTAATGTGAAACCAAAAATCCAAGAAGACAACCAAGACCAAAGAGAGAAACTTTGCACATCATATACATGTAGAAAATCCTCCTACATACACCTCTAAATGCCAACTGTGACAAGTATGATCCCCTTCAAAACCCCAAGAGAAAGGTCTTAACAACATCCAATTGTTCAATCACCAAGATCAAACATAACATATGTATCATGTAAATAACATGGATGTAATCCTCTTAAAGAAGATCAAACTATTCCATTTTCCATTTCAAGAAATACGCCCAAATCATCTCCTAAACTCAACATTAATGAGTGTAATCACAATGCATAGGGAGATAACCATGCTAACCATCTCTAACAATGAATCCTTCAGAATCATCCAATAGTAGTTCAAGATCCATGTCCATGAAAGAAAGCTTAAAGCACCTGCTATAAATAATGGGCAATACCTCTCAAGCAATAAGTTGTCGAGTAGACCAAGAGTGGGGAACGAGAATGCTCCTTGAAGATATGCAACCATCATGACTTCTCCAAGAGAAAACTCCTCATTGGTCTCTATTGAACTCGTGTCCAACCAAGGTGTAGGCTCCTCATACTTTCTATTGAAATATTCATCAAGAGTAACCATCAACAACACTTCTTTGATAGAAGAAATACAACCCCACCTTATTCTCCATGTATCCATGAGCATCTACAAATGATCATCTCATGCTAAACTCCAAATGCTTCATGCACTATCATGAAGTTCTCAAGCATATGACCAATGCACCCAAAACATAGAGAATAACCTAACCACTGTCAAAGCTCCAATCATCTGAATCAGGAACTTAACATGACATCATGATCTTACCGTGCCCCTTAGGAGATACCATGCTCCAAGTGAATATACCATGGTCTCAAGAGCAATGCATCATGCCAAAACTCTAATGCGCAATCAAGAGTCTATCATGACATTAAGCAAACAAACTCTAAACCAACATCACCTATCAAGCATTGCCAACACCTCAACCAAAGACTCCAAGAGTCCTCCATGGCTCTGAGATACTACACATCTTCAAATAGTGTCCATGCAAATGCAAAAAATATCTTCTGTAGCAATAGGATCTAAGAGCTCCACCTATTAACATCTGCAACACTAAAGAAGATCATTCACCACTAAGTGATGAATACACAGTGACTACTAAAGCTCCCATTGAATTGTGATACCCATATTTCCAAGCATATGACCAAACATCTGCTAATCTAAAAATCCTTCAAGTCCACACAACAACATGTCCATCTAACAACAATACCAAGCAACACCAAGATCTTCAAACCAGCAGACAAAACCATCACTGTCAAAAGCTTACACAAGGTAGTGTATCCAAGCTGTCCATGACATTGTGATACACATGCTACAGGTCCCCATAACTGACTATTCAGGTACTCAACATCATTCATCCTCACATCTCAAAGAAACTACACCAATGCATAAGTGACCATAGAAAAGGCTAGCTAACAAGTCTGCACCAACACTGAATCAACCTTGTGGATATAGATAGTCCACTTTTGAGTTGTCCCACAAAAAAAATGTAGGTAAAGACAACCCACAAAATTTCACAACCCATAGATCAATTCAATATAACATACAAACCCATCATTGCACTAGAAACTGAAAAATTGAGATCTCGAAGAGAATAAAAATGTAGACAACATGACTCAAACACCAAATCAAGTTCAAACCTAATTTTCCAATCATGTCCATAATGAGAACCATTTTATAAGAAACCTCCAAGCATCACCACAAGAATTTTGAGTGACAAATCACTTACCAACACTCCCATTTAGAGAAAGAAATCACACCTTCTCTTACCATGCATAAAGCATGCATGCAGAACTGCAACTATCTCATCCAATAATTCCCAGAAGACTAGGGTCCATAAAATAGCTTAACAGAAGCTCCACATAGCCACAAGCTTTTCTTGATTGTGTAAAACCTGCAAAACCATAGAGCCATGCAAGTACAAACCATCCTTAAAAGGAAACATCAGTTCAGGAACACTAGGCCCATTTCAAGTCAACTCCAAAACCACCAACATGCACATGCATTCAAGAGAGACAAGCTATTTTAGAAGCTTCCAAATCATCCAATGATCGAATCCCTAGCCTACTTCCAATTAGGGTATCATAAAATTGTGCCTTCCAATACTGGGAAAACACTTAGCATAAGCACACTTCTCCATAGTTATGAAACAACCCAAGCTTCTCCATATCATCAAGCAGCCTCACACATAGACACCCAATATGAAATATTTTGCTGCAACATAGCCACGAAGCAAAATATTCCACCCCATGCATTAGGGCTATACCACTGCCAACTAGGAACTTCAGATCACAACATTCTAGTATGACCAGTTCCAGTTTCTCTATCTTCACCATCTTCCATGTTGCGTATTTCCCTTTGAAACCCAAAAATAAGTGCACAAACTCCCACTCACTAAAGGATTAATACATCAGTTGATTCCTCCAGATTTCCTCAAGCCTGACAGAGTAAGAAATATTCACATAAGGAATACCTAGAACTAGCAACACTAGGAACTCACACTTCTAGAAGTTGGCTCTGATACCACTTGTTGGGAAATTTTGAGTTCATCTCAGAAAGAAACATCCAAGATTAGTAGTGCCTTCATAACCTTATTCTGTTAGATTTCCTTAAAGACACATACTACTATGCCATAAAGCAGAAATAGACACTGTTCATTTCCCACATTGACCCTTAGAGAAAAGTTAATTCCAACTTAAACCAGTTCCAACAACACCATTAACAAATTCAACAAACATAAGCACTAAACATGAAATATGGAACAAAAGACATGAACACATAGATTTACATGGGGAAAACCCTTATGGGTAAAAAACCCCACACTCCAAAAGCCCGGATTGCCATTGTATTATTTAGCAACAAAACATAGTTACAATACAATATCAAGCTCATGGCCTTTATAGGAGATTTACATCTTGTTCCATTCTGGAGAGAATCTGATAGCATAACCCTACTTCGATCTATCTCTCTCTCTCTCTCTTGGCTCATAACTATCAAACCTCTCAGCCATTCTGACAAACCCCAACCTCTCAGCCTGTCAAATTCCCCTAGGCCAATCGATCGCTGCTAAGGAGCACCAATGGCATTAGGGTTTTTCTCTTTATTGCTCCAGGAAAGCCTAACCAAATTCCCACCATTTAGGTCAAATTGGATCATTGAATCAAATAAATTAATATCTCCCACTAATACGAGAGTGTCACATCGATGAAGTTAATAGTGTTTAATCAAGTGGTCCCCATCATCTATGTGGCATCCATGTCACTACTATGCAACTAATGTTACCTTCCATGCAGAATGGTCCCACCTTAACAATGCACTAAGATTCCACTCCATCAACACATTAAGGAGATAAGCATTAGAGTCTCGCCAAAGAAATAAAGTCCCACTGAGTACAAGGGCCCACATGTCATATGTCCTCCATGTCATCACCACTTGTTGGCCTTTGTCATGATCCACCATCATCACCATCCTATCGGGTCCCACCAAAATGTTCTTCACAAGCTACTGGGTCACCCATCACCACATCAGGGGGAAACCAATTCCTCTCTCACTAATATAAGGGAGTCCCATTGATGTTCACTTTATTGCTACAAGTGGTCCCCACATCCATCGGCTTCAAAGTCTCTATGTCACTAAAATCCCAAACCTTAGAACCTCATGTCAGAGGTTCCAAAATTCCAAAAACTTGTGACTTCACAAACAACCAAGATGGTACCCTTCACTTCACAAGCTACTAGGACACTCATCACCACATCGGGGAGACATCATATTGTCTCTCTTAGATATAGCCAAGTCCCTTTGATGAAGCCTTATCGGCTTGTTCCATGTGATCGCCAAGTCAGTGGTTTCCAAAACTACAGAACCCACGACTGGTGGTTCCAAACTTCCAAACTTCTACAATCTTGTGACATGACCACATCTATTGGACCATCAAAGAGACTTGGGATAGAGTCCCACCGATGAATCCAAGCCACACTAACGAGAGTCTCCAACATGCTCACCATATCCCATCGGTCTATCGATGAGACTCAAGATAGAATCCCACTGATAACACATTGTCATGCTGAAATAGTCACATTGGTGTATCGGGGAGACAACTTAGAAAGTATCACCGAAGTGACCAACTCCTGCTGATAGAACACACCACGCTAAAAATGTCATTGGTCCATCGATGGGAATGAGAACCAGGTCCTGCCAATAAAGAACTGTCAGGACGATAGAGAAACAAACACAACTGCTACAGGAAGTCAACCAAGCCAGTAAATTTGAGGCACATTTTCTCAACAAACCTAGTGGACGCCCTAAGGTTCCATTAGCCTGGAGTGAGTGTGCATGTCATTTGCATAGTGGACATCGAGTTTTTCTTGTGAACGAATAGGACAAACAACCATGTTCCACATCATGTGGGACAATCAAAGCTTGATACTATGCCTTCCCTGGACAAACAATCGTGTTCCACATCACGTTGGGACAATCAAAGCTTGATCCTCCCTTCTCTTCCCCTAGGATTTGATAGTGTATGATTGAGTATCTTTTTCATTGATGCATACATATGTGTCTTGAATGTCTACTTTAGTGTGAGTTTGACATGGGGTCATACTTTCACTAAAGTGGGGGCTAAATGTAGTGTAGGAAAAAGTATCCCTTTTTCACACTTAATTTGGGAATTAGCATTAAATAAAAGGACAAAATTATGCCTTATTTTAGTGTTGTAATATGTATTTTACATATTCACATTAATTTTAGGGATTTTTAAATAAAATGGACTTAATTGTTCCTTATTTATGGTGTTGTAAGGTGTACCTTTACACTTTCACACTTATCTAGGGCTTTATTAATTAATTGAGGTTAATTGTTCCTTTTAAATTGGCCCCTTTAATTCAAGTCCAAGCCTAATTACATGCAATTTGTGAAGGGTAAAACCAAGAATTCATTAATCCCATAACATAACACTTAACATTGGAGAATGTGTGTCCTAGGTGAGTGACCTATGTCCCATTTTCCCAAGGGAAAATGGGTCCTCACTTAGACCAAGGACCTAAATTTCAAATATGTTTTTGGTATTTTTTGAATGATTTCAAATGTGTATTCACATGTTGACTTGTGTTATTTGGATTTCAAGAATTAATGTTAACATATGAATAAAAAAGAGGTCATTTCACTATGTTTTACCTAGCAAATTCAAGTTATCATAAGAGTATTTTTCACAAGAGCATTATAAGAGCATTTCAAGAGCATTTCAAGGCATTCAAGAGTAGATTTGGAGAATAATTATTGCAGCAATCAAGATCTATTATCATGTCAAATTATTATTGCATGAGGCATGTTATTTGAGCTAGTATGTTGATGTAATGTTCAAGATCCATTAAAGCATTCAAATACATTGTTTCAAATCAAGTTTCAAGATCAAGATCCACATACATTGAATCCATTTCATGCTAGTTGTAAATCTACATTCTAAGGTTCAAACAAGGGTTTGGTGAGTTGTGACATTACATTTGTTCATTCATCACCCCTTCATGCTATTTCATTTCATTACAAGGTTTAATTACCAAAAAGGGGTTTGACCAAGGCAAACCCCCGTTCACCTAACAACAATTTTTTTTCTCTCTTGATGTGTGTTTACAGATTTTAGGTGGAAGATCTATTGAAGAGAAAAATTTCAAAGTTGTCAAAGTTGTCACCATTCTTGCAATTTCATGGAAATTGGATTACAAAATTTATTTTCAGATTTCCAACTGTGAGATTCAAGAATCTAGGAGTGTATACACAGGAGAAAAAAACCTAGAAACATATTTCCAGGAGCCCTAACTAGGGCGAATGAGTCCTTAGCTTTGAAAAAGCACTTTTGGTGACTGGTACACATCACTTTCCCATTCTCATATTTGAAATTTGACTATTGGTTCCATTAGAATTGAGCTTAATCATCTAGATACATTTTATAGATCACAATTTGGAGTTGTTTTTCTATTTTTAATCTTTCCCCCCAAAGTGTTGTTTGATGCATACCCCCATCCTAGCATAAAAAGGGAAATTTGTAGATTCATACCTTGATTTGACTTACCTTTTTGTTGACATTCATTTCATTGTTTGGATCTCATTTCTTGAATGAAATTAGAGAAATAGGTCCATCATAACCCCATTTCCCTTCACATTTGGGACTCCCAACCTATTTTCCCATGTTTAAACCCTATTTTTCTATGTTTCAATTGAGTTTTTTTGTTTTTCTCCAATTTCTACATGAAGTCTAGCTTCATATCTTCCCCATATCTTCTTATCAAAATTTATCACAGTAAATTTTTTTGGGGTCAACCATCTGCCTGGTCCATAACCAACAACTTCCCTCTCAACCCCTCTAGCCTCTATTCTATACTTATTTCTCTTTTCAATGCCTACTCTTGGAAGACATTCCTTTGGGAGGCACTCTCTCAACATGCAAATTTTTTCTCCCATTTTAGTAATTTTTATCCCTTTTCCCTTATCACCTAGTTGTTCATATTCTTTAGGTATTAATGCCAATTTATGGCTTACCTGTGTTTCCAATTCGTCCATCAACTCAGGATTACTACTAAGGTTAGATAATGTAGCTAAAGAAGATCTATAGGGATATGGATTTATGGAGGGTTGGTGTTTGAATGAGAGATGATGAGAGGATCTTATAGCTTCTTCAAGGTTGTATTCAATATATGGCTTGTGGTTAGACCCTGGATTTTTTTTTGATAAAGAATAAGACTTGGATGTCTGGACAAACTAGGTCTACCACTGGTTGATGAAACATGTTGCTCAAGGAGTGTCTGTTTTGGTAAAGATCTGAATTCTATACTTAGACATTCTTCTAGAATGTGTTTTAGGATTATCAAAAAATAAACCTTTATCTAGGGCATTGGTAGATTTTGGAGCTTTGGTTCAAAGAACTGGTTGGTTAGTCTTTCTTTAACAAGAAATCCTATTTCAAAACCATTATTATCAATGTATCTTCCAAAATATAAAAGATTGGAGTTTCCTTCTGGAAAGGATACCTCGTCAGAAAATTTGAAGAAGGAAACACAATATTCAATAGACTATATAGGCATCTACCACCTATAGTGGCATAGACAGATTTTGGCTGGGGAATCACACCCTTAACTTGAAGGAATAGAAAAAATGCATACTATACATACTTATAATCTAAATTGATTGTGAAGCTTGGATGCACAAAGATATGCCCATCACCACCCTTAGTCTCATCATTTTCTTGAGATCTTGTTAGCTTACCCCTAAATTCAACAATTACAACTTGATCCCATAGTTTGCAACAGGTATCTATCAAAGTAGTAAAATATCTGGCTCCTATATCATAATTGAAATGTGGGTGGATAATGATATCGACACATGAGAAATGAACATTGAAAAATCCTTTGTCTTTGCATCTTTTGATATATTTAGGTAATAGGAAAGGAAAGTATACTGAGAAAATTCATTCTCCTAAAACTCAGAGGTTAAGATTAGATTGCCTAATTGAATCCATAGTCCTAGCTTTTATGCCTTTCTCAGGATACAAATCTAAAATATTAATATTTGGAAACTTAAAATGTCCTTTGTTATCAACATATTCTTCTTTATCTTAAGAGATCTTTGGCTTTCCATTGAAGTGCTTTAGGACTTACTGAAACTTTTCACAGACTGTTTCACTACTACTTTTACCATCTTATGGATCACCCTTCCATGCTTGTCATTCAAATTCTACATAGGATTGACAACCTTACTATGGCTCCACAACTACTTTGTGTCTCTACCTTCAATTTTTCAGTCTTTACACCCTTATTTTGGCTACCAGCATATGACTCTTGTCAAAAAATTTCACCAAAACTATATCTTTACAGAACATGGATATGTTATTACACATGAATTAGAATGAACATGACTTTGTATGAAACCATGGCTCTGATACTAGCATTGTATCACTCTGATACCATTTAGAAACAAAAAAGCATTATAGACATAAAACACTTTTAATGCTCTGATACCAAACTGGACCAAAATGAAATCACAACACAATTTTGATAGCTAGGAAACACGATATAACAAATATTTTCAAAAATTTAGAAATTTTCAAAATATTTCATTTACTCAATTGCTATTACATGTATGCATTGGGCATAATCAGATTTATGATTACCAAGATTTCTCGAAGTGCAAGGTAAGAGCATACGTCTAATATGCTTACTACCAGACTCTAGACTTATGGGCTCTATACATTATGAAGACTCCAACCTTTAAGACTCTATATTCTAATGCCCAACCCAAGCTTGAATTACTCAAACCTTGATCACTCAACTTGGAATTAACTTGGAATCCTCAAGAATCAATCTAACTTGGAGTCCATAAGTCTAGAGTCTTGTTGTAAGCATATTAGACATATGCTCTTACCCTGTACTTTGAGTGATCTTGGTAATTAGAAATCTAATTATGCCGAATGCATATATGTAATAGCAATTGAGTAAATGAAAGATTTTGCACATTTTTGAAAAATATTTGTTTTGTCTTGTTGCATCGCTATCAAAATTCTATTATGATTTCATTTTGGTCTAGTTTGGTATCAGAGCATTAGTAGTGTTTTATATCTATAATGTTGTGCAATTTTTCATTATAGGTTTTATGTTGTATATAATTTCATGAGCAATTAAACATAGATTTTGATACATATAGATGTTAAACACATTTTTAAAAACTTAAAATATGACAATGTGTACTTGTGTAGGATAATCATTAGAACATAGTAAATCCACATATGTTCCCACCTTTGATGTAGGTGTATCTAAAGTGGATTTCTGAGCAGGGACATAACATGGATGATTGCAACTAACAAAAATGTGGCATTGATGCATGAGAGTTGCTAGGACTGGTTGAACCATCTCCTCCATGCTCTTTACCATTGACTTCAACTACCATGTGGGTAGCCTGATCAATGAGATCTCTTAAGAGAAAACTCAAAGGTCCTAATGTCAAAAATACTGCCCAATGCTGAAATGGTGTAGGAATACTAGGAGATGGAGAGGCACCAATGGGTGGAATCAAAGTAGGTTGATTAGGATCGACATGTGCTCCTGCTTTATGTTGTGGCATGCCACCACCAACTCCCTGGAATTATCTCATTTCAAAATAATTGGGTTTTAAACCCATCTCAAAATCTTCGCATAATTTCCTCAAAAAATATAGAGGAACCTCACAATTAGTGTGTGGTGGATGATCAAAGACCATCCACCATCGCTCCCAAAAATTGGTGGCAATTTGAGGATACCTATACACCATCTAATTGAAATTTATTTTTTGTTTGTAGGTATTGGTTGATTGGTTGCAGGGTCAATGAAATATGAGGCTATTATTTGTTTGGTTATATGGAGATCTAGGATCTCTTTGTATGAGAGTCCACTTGTATGCAATTTCCTCCTTTCCTCCCTCCAATGGCAAAAACTATCTAAACCTGCATCAATGGATCAAACTGAGTCAACAGTTCGCATCAAAGATGCAAACTATGCTAGGTGGGGGGCGTATGAGGCTCATTTTTTATCAAATTTTTTTTTTCTTGAATAATGTTTATATTTGCATTAATGTTTGCTCGCAATTGAACCTCATCAAGTGGAGGGGGTCAGGAGTTAGGAGGTGGGGGTTTTGAGGTTGAGGGTTATGCCAAAGATCATCTATCATCTATCAAAAACTCATTAGGTGATGGTATTCACTCCATTGGGCCATTGCATGTTAAACATTTAGAAGAAAATATCAACAAACTAATTATATAATGAAGCAATGAATGCACTAAATTTTTAAATAAAATTGATACTTGTTGAAGAGATCATTAAGTAATGTACAATTTGTTAAAGATCACACCAAACACACATTTAAAATACATCATTTAGACACATTCAAATAAGATAAATGTACAACATGAATTTGGACTAATTATTGTTATTTTTTACATTGAAATTAAACATATAAAATTAGAAAATTTGACTATTTGTGACATAAACTAACTCACCCTCTTGATCAAACAATTATTTTGTCTATATTTTTTATTTAGGATGAAAGCTTTGTATCTACTATGTGCTTTTAATATTTCCATTATTTATAAATGTTAATTTTATAGCAAATTTTGTTAGGAAAAAATAAATAATGATTGTAATTTAGATGGCAAATAAAATAAAATAAAATTTAAAATTATATAATTTTTTTATATTAATGTGCTAATCTTGATATATCATGAGAATCAAAGCCAATAAAATCATACTAATTAAAATTATGATTATTATCTACAATCTTATAAAATTTTTTTAAAAAAAATCCAAAACAAATTCAGTCTAATAAACATAAAAATCTCATTTACAATATTTAAAAATAGGGAACGATATAAAAATCTAAATCATAAATTAGGGAATTGATAATTAAGGGAATCAAGGCAATGAATTATGAAACAATAATTTATTTATATTTGTGCTGTATTATTCGCTTGAAACTATAAAAATGTTTACACAAGAGTAGCCTCATGTTCTATTCGAAATTTTGGCGTGTTCATAATAAACACAATCTACGAATATACTCTACAACTACACTAAAAACAAACAAAACCACGATCCCATGAATTTTACAAGAATCCCATAGTTTACAGTCACCAACCACTTTTAAAAGAGCTATCAAGCAGCTGTAATTACCATTATAATATTTTTTTAAATTTCCTAATTTTTGAGAATCCATTAGCCCAGCGATCTGGACCAGCTTTGCTCAGTGTAATTTCAAGGTGTATTGTTTTTTAAAGTGGCGATCAAAACACTATGGAAGGCCCCTGTAACAGACACTGCAAATTTGATTTAATTTTTATATTCTATATTATTTTTATTTGATTTAATTTTTATTATTCGATATAGTTGATAGACTACATATAATGCGAGATTTGAGTCTGAAACAAGTCTCACATCTGCAAATCACCGTTGAGTTTGAGTCATCGGAAAACAAGTTTTAGCTGTTGTTTAATGGTAAACCAGATATCAATTAATGGTTAAAACCTCCAAAATATGAGGTGAAAGCCTCTAAAATCTCACTTATCACGTAAAAATCAGATAAATATTAATTTTTCAATTGAATGGAAACATTCTATTTCCATTGCAATGTTCCATACACACCCATGTACAAACAAACATATTAACATACATATAATTTTCTATCCCTGGCTTTCTTATTTTGCACAGTCAAAAACAGTAAATTAATACTTTAAACATAGTTAAATATTACAGGGAGACTCTAGACAATAATTAAGAAAAGTTCATACAGAGAGGAAGGGGAAAGGGGGGAATTTATCAACTTGTGAGTCCAGTGGCTCACTATTCTAAACTAAGAAAAGTGAAAGCAATTTAGAGTGGATCCATCCACTTCACACTTCTTTTAACAACCTGTTTATGCCTCCAAATCAGGGACTCTGGAATAGTTTTCAGTGACAAAGATAGTCTCGTACACAAAACCAGCGAGGCCACCACCGACGAGGGGACCGACCCAGAAGACCCAGTGCTCCTTCCAATCTCCGCTGGCCAAGGCGGGGCCAAATGAGCGAGCAGGATTCATGGAAGCCCCTGAGAAGGGCCCTCCCGCCATAATATTAGCACACACCACCAATCCTATGCACAGTGGAGCAGTAGGGCCCACACTTCCCTTCTTCGGATCCACTGCCGTTGCGTACACTGTGAAGAGTAGCGAGAACGTCAACACAATCTCCCATATCACCCCTTGGAAGTAAGTCACGCCCGACGCCAATGCGTGCACGGGTGTTACCTTCGCACAGAACAAGCAAACACAAGATTATCGTGGATCCTTTTTCAGAAGAAAGAGGATTTTTTTAGCAGAAAAAGATTTTGTTTTGGCCTGCTTACCTGGCCACCGGTGAGAAAAACAAGCAAGTAGCAGGCAATTGCAGAGCCCAGACACTGTGCAATCCAGTAGAAAAGCGACCTGAAAATCGTGATGTGCCCGCCCACTGCTAAGCCGAAGGTGACCGCCGGGTTTAGGTGTCCTCCTGAGATGTTAAAACCCGCGGAAATCATTGCATACACTGCAAAAGCGTGGGTCAAGGCTATCACTGCTAAGCCTATTGCCGCCGACCCTTCTACCGCCAGCTTATCTGCAATACATCAAACTTATTCCCAGTTAAACAACCAATTTTATTAGAAAACAGCAATATGAACTTGGGAAATAAGACCGCAGATTTGAATTTCATTTCGTTGGGGATGGATACAAGAATTTACAGTCCTGGAACACAACGTAATCTAGTTGGTATGAGTTTTTCACAGTTCAAGAAGTTATTTAGAGGAAGCTTTTGGATTAAACTGTGTAAGTTTTTCAATTGAAGTTTTGTATCACACTCAGTGATCCATCATCTTAAAGATGACCCAAAATGTTAATTGAAAAACATACACAGTTTAATCCAAAAGTTGGCTCTAATTAACAACGTACACTGTTCTTTACTGAAAAACCTGAGTCCCACATAAATGATGCTGGCTCTTTATTTGGGTTGGGATGGGAACAGCTTAATGATGGATCACTAAGTGTGATCCAAAATGTCAATTGAAAAACTTATACAGTTTAATCCAAAAACTTGCTCTAATTAAAAACGTACTCTGTTCTTTACTGAAAAACTTGAGCCCCACATAAATGATGATGGCTCTTTATTTGAGCTGAGATGGGAACAGCTTAAAAAACCAATCCCAATCTAGATAGAGAGTTAACAAATTTTGCTGGGAAGGCCTTAAAGAATTAGGATTTTATATTTATTTCCAATTTCATAAAGAATCACTATGTTGTGTTTAATGTGTCAGTAGATAATGTCAATTTAACCTTTCTAATAAAAAATGATATATTTTGTTCAAACATGACTTAAAAGTAAAGAACTGATACATTATTTGTTATTTTTGAGGTTATTTACCTCCAAAATAACAAACAACATATCACTTGTTTTAACTTTCACTATGCTGACATATGCTGACATACTGTACTCAATGTATCAATCATTTATGTGGGGATTTAGGTTATCCAATGAAGGACAGGCCTTTTGTGCTCTGCACAAAAACATGTTGAGCACTCATCCTTTACTCCAGAACCTAAATCCCATGTAAATGACCAAAACATTGAACACAACATACTAGCTCTTTACCTGACAGGGATGGCTTCTAAACAAAAACAAATAAAAAGAGATTAAGTTGAGGCTTCTAACCCATTGCCATGGCAGATCCAACCCCTGCAAACACAAACAAGAAAGTCAATATCAACTCTGCTAATACTGCTTTCACACAGTCCGGGCGGCAGAGCTCCTGTCCGTTGCCTACTGCAATCTTCCCCATCTTAGAGGTCAGGTGATCGAATCAGGAAGGTCACAGGGTTGAATTCAAAAGGGCAGGGTTTTAGGCTTCCTTGAAGTAAGTTTAACTCAAAAAACCTTCTTATATAGAGGCGTCTCTGTTGGCCATGACCAAAAATCTATCTCTACCTCTCAATTAAATAACAAGATGTTTGTGCACAGAAATTGAATTTGGAGAGAGGAATAAGTAGAGAATTGGAGTCGCAGGTTCTCTTGGTTGAGTCGTTACCTACCACTGCATTTGAATTATTGGTGTGAGAGGAATCTTTCCATGTGACCGTCATCATCACTCCATTATTTTCTTCAAGCATTATTGATTAGTCTCCCTTTTGGTGTTCGGCGTGCGCTTTGTCTGGCTATTAAAGGTACGAGACATATGGTGAAAATTGATAATCATTTCAGTGTCATATCCACCTCATTATGGTGTAAAATAGTGTGGCCGTGGAAATCATGATTGATAAAATAGTACGAATTAAAGAAGTCAATGGTTGTGGAGAATCTGATGGTCGTATTCTCTATCCAGCATTCTGAATACACATTTGCTCCCAACAAAACGACATGTCTAAGACATCATATATAACATACCATGCAATGAGGAACCGCCACTTCGTTGATGGGACTCACAACGCCTCTAACTTCAACGTTTTGAGTTTGCCGTTTTTCGTCTGTTCCATCGAACGATTCCGTTAACATTAACATGACAGAATGCCACCGTCAAGTTCAATGTTTTTTTGAATATATTTTTGCCGTCAAATTAAAAGCGCCGGTTTTTTTTTTAAAGCACTATTTCTCCTCGTAATATATTCCATCAAGTATACTCGATTTTATGTTTTTGATAGTAATAGTTTGAGGTTGGATAAAACATCAGCGACACAACATCAATGGCGTCCATGCTTTTTGGATGTTCGATAATGAAAAACCGTACACACCAACCAGCATCGCGTAGCTCCCGCTTGGAAATGAATTTCAAGACTAAGGTACGTAAACTCCAAATTTCTTATATTACTAAGGAAAATTGGTAATGGAAACTGAAAAATTATGGTTTCCATAATTGGATAGGATGGGTATTATGTGTCGGCGGAGATATATTATTTAGAACCACAAGTATATGTCATTAAATCTTTTTTGTTATTGATCAGATTTAAACAACACATTCTAAGATTTGACTATTTAGATGGTGGATGTGAACTCATTTCTATCACTAACATACGTTCTCATACAAACAAAAATCATTGTTAATATCTAAATTCATACTTTTTCTCTGTGCTGAAGTTTGGTGGATGCTCCTAAATAACTAATTGTTTGCTGGAATACTTTGTGGTACAATTTATCATATGTGCCTCAATGCATTTGCAGTGTTTGAAAAAGTTGTAACTTCAAATGGTTTTGATCCCCTACCCTACTCGACAATATTATAGTAGCTCAACCCACCCTAAAAATATAGTTGGTGACAAGCATGGATATATTTTTTCCATAATAGACATTGAGAGAAATGTTCTCCATTACTACTAGAGCATACCAATTTCCAAAATGTGTTCTAAGAAAGTCGTTAGCTATCTGCATTGCCATAACACTAGAGTTGCATCCCATGTTGGCAAAATTGAGGATTTTAATGCCCTATTTCATTATGTAGCAGTTAACAATACCTCAAACTTGTTTTTTCCAAGTTACTCTCAACCAATGTCAAAATGGGAGCTTTGGAATAGGTTATGGACATCCATTAAAGCATAATAGAAGGGGATTATTATCATATATTACAGTTGGAAATGCTCTAGTAGACATGTATGCAAAACATGGAAGCATAGACAAGGCATGTGAATTATTTGATCATATGCCTCAAAGAAATGTGGTCTCACAAAATGTTATGATTACAGAGTACACAAAAATGCATTTGTTGAAATAGAATTCAAAACTTTCAACCAAATGCAATTAGTAAGTGTAAAGTCAGACTTTGTAATCTTTGCCAGTGTCTTTCTTGTCTATGCCAAAATGGGAGCTTTGGAATAGGGTATGGACATCCATCATAGGATAATGAATAAAGGAACTTTATGAGATGTTGTAGTTGCAAATACCCTCGTATACATGAATAGAAAATGTGAAAGCATAAATAGGGCATGTGAACTATTTGATAGAAAGCCTCAAAGAAATGTGTTCTAATGAAATGCCCTCATTGTAGGATATTAAAAAAATGGATTTTTTGAAAAGGCTTTACAAAATTTCAACTAAATACAATTGGAAGGTGTAAAGCCAAACTCTACAACCTTTATCAGCATCCTCCTAGCTTGTGCCAAATGGGAGCTTTGGAACTACTATGGTAGATGTGTACGCACAATGTAGCTACATATTCATAAACTTGCATATTCAACTTCTAGAGTAGTTTTGATACCATAATTGTAACTATAATTCACCATACAAACTGCTAAACAATATCTGGCATTAGGGGAGGTGAGGAAGGTTTAGATGTGGTATACACTTAAGTTTAAACTAGTAAAATAATATTTTTTGCATGTGCATTATGCATGTGTGACTTGTGATGTTATTAAATTGTGATGATCTATGTTCAAGCAAGAGTTCCTAATGTGGTTGTTGTGCGAATGTCACTCCATGCTTGTGAATTCATGAGTCTCATGGTCTCATGTTTAAGTTGGGATCATCATATGTATATGAGTTTGATCCATTGTAGCACAATATTTATTTGATCCAATGATGAGGAAGACTTTGTGGACTCAATTTTAATTATCCTTCAAGCCTTAATGGAGTTTTATTGTTTCCTATTTATAGAGAGAATAGATTCATCGTAATTCATGCATTAACATAGTGGTTATTTTGGTGAATTAAAAATCCAAATGATGGTCATTCTAGTAGATATGTGATATTTTCTATTTCAAATATAAGTTGAATAGTGTCTCTTCAATTATAAGGCATTTCTTTGATTATCAAGGTGTACTTCAAATAATTGTTCTTAGTTTAAAGTTGGACAGTGTTGATTTGGTATAGTAAGGTATTACATTGAGATCAAGTCATTTCCTTATTGACATGTGCTACAACCTTAAAGTTGGATAGTGTCGATTGGGTATAGCAAGGTGTTACATTGTGATCAGGTATTTCCTTGTTGACATGTGGGCCCATTGGAGTAGTTGTAGCCCCCTAAACTGATGAAGGGAGACTCTCCCTCAAACATACCTTACACAAAAATACCATTCAAGAGTTCAAAAAAATGCAACTTTATTATATTCTCAAAAATTATCTACATACATGCAATCAAATGCATTACAACTATCTGGTCACAAGACCAATATTACAGAGCTTTAGGCTACAAATACATGTAGAAAATTAGAAATGCAAGTTTACAAATGGAAATAATGGCCAGTGAAACCCCATTTTGTTCTATGTTGAAAAGAAAGAATTTTGTCTATCTTCTCATCCAAAATGAATCCCTTTTCATTTGTAACCACTTTCTAAGACTTTTTCACTTTCCAATGAGCTATCACTTCTATGTTTGGTGCCCAATAGATTTAGTTACCATTTTTTCCAAATTTAGAAAATTCCTAAATTTTAGTCCAACTTTTGAGAGTCATAACTTTTGACTCGGGCATCAAATTGGAAAACCATTCATGTTGTTTGATAGATCTTGATGAGTAGTAAGCCTGCAAAAGGTCGATAAATCATCCTTTTTTATTTTCAGCCACTTTTTAGCTTGATTTAGAACCATATGTGCATAAATGAAAACTTACTAAAAATAGAAACATGTTATTTTTAGCCCTTTCAATCTTACTAAAGATAGAAACCTACTATTTTTAGTCCTTCAAACTTACTAAAAATAGTAAGTAATCTTGCCATTTTTATCCCTTACAAATTATTCACTAAACCTTCCTAAAATCAAAATAAATATTTTTTTGGGGGGATGCAAGATTGCTCTTGCACCTTGGATGCTCCTGCATCAGAAACCTAGGGTAATTTGAGAAGTGGCCTTGTCACATCTCAGGTATTCTAAGGAAAACCAAGACGGTCAACCTCTTTCTTAGATAGCTAGGATGAATCTTCAATAGGCCTTCCTTTCCACTTAACTAAATTTTCTTCATATAATTGCTTATTTCTTGTACTTTTACCCACACATATATTCAAGATCTCTTTTATCTTCTCCTTCTCTAAAGTGGGTACTAGAATATTCCATTATTCTTTTATTTTTCCATCCTCCATATCTCCTTCATGATATTCTATTAAATGAACAATGTTGAACATGGGAAAGATGTTTATCCCACTCGACAACTCTACCTCATAGGCATTTCTTGAATCATGCTTCTTTAGGATCTTGCATGGTCCAAATTTCTTCATTTTTAATTTATTATACGTTCCTATTGGGAACCTTTCTTTCCTTAGGTGAACCATGACTTCATCTCCAACCTCAAATTCCTTATATCTCCACTTCTAATCTGCCTTAGTCTTGTACTGAGAATTCATCTTAAGGATATGATTTCTTACCTCATGCAAACTCTTCAGGTGTTCTACAAAATCTTCAGGCTCAACACTACTTGTATCTCCTTTATCAATATTTCTTAACTCAAAAACATTTATTGGACTACTCTCATGTACAATATAGAATGGAGATCTACCAATACTCTTATTCACAAAATTGTTATATGCAAACTCTGCCTGTGGTAAAGCCAAATCCCATCCCTTGGGCTTATCCCCTACTAAGCATCTCAATAGGTTTCCCAAACTCCTATTTAACACCTCTATCTACCCATCAATTTGTGGATGGTGTGAAAAACTAAACTTCAAATCACTCTTCAATTTCTTCCATAGTACATTCTCCAAAAATACCCAACAAATTTGGTATCACGATTTGAGACTATACTATTTGGTTACAGACCATGTAGTCTAACCACTTCTCTCAAAAATAACTTTACGATGTGAACAAAATCACTCGTCTTATGACACAGAATGAAATGTGCCATATTTGAAAAAAATTCCACCACTACAAATATTGAGTCATGTCCTTTGTGTGTTCTTGGTAAGGGGTGATCCCACAATAGTGGTTTACAATTTTTGGCCAAACTGGACACTGAATTTTTTTTTTTTAACTAAATCTTCACATTCGGGCACCTATAGTGGCAAAAACCGTGAGGAATTTGAAGATGATGCAAACTAGAGTCTCATCACATTTTGTCTGTAGATTCTAAAAATATTTTTTCAAAATTTTTGGAATCAAATTGCATTCATTTTCCATCTCCCACAAAACTGGTTTTTTTCATAAAACATCATTTAAAAAGTGATGCACACCGTATAACGATAAATTTTTTCCATGAAGGGTGATCCCACAATAGTGGTTTACAATTTTGGCCAAACTAGACACGATATTTTTTTTTTTTAAACACAATCTCCACATTCGAGCACCTATAGCGATTAAACCGTAAGAAATTTGAAGATGATGCAAACTAGAGTCTTGTCATATATTGTCTATAGATTCTAAAATATTTTTTCAATTTTTTGGAATCAGATTGCCTTCTTTTTCCATCTCGACAATTGGTTTTAAAAACAACATTTTTAAAGTGGCCCTTCTTGTATAATGCATAAATTTTTTTCCTTGAAGATAAAATTCCAATTCTTTCAAATTTAGATTTGTAACTCGATATCTAGTGCTTCCACTTGGTTAGATAGTTTTTATTGAATATTTTTCTTTAATCAAGTTTCAAAGTCAAATCAATTACAATTCAGACATAACATGACCATATAACGCATAACTTTTACTGTATGTATCAAAATTCTTCTTTTTTTTGTTGGATCAAGGACTCCAATATCTAGTGCACTCATATTTAAATTTTTTTTTGATAATCTTCTATTTTTCCACTTGTGTAGAACAGAGAGTTTTGTTTTCAGTGAAAAACCTATATTTAATAAAACTTAAAAATAGATAGATAATATAATCAAAACATACTAAAATTATATTCGTTGGATAGCTCGTTTTGAGGGGAACCCAATATTAGTTGGGTTTTGAGATCTCCTCCATTTTCATTCTCAAATCGAGCTTCAAAGCAAAATTTTCAGCAATTATGTGCCTTAGGAAGCAAGGATGAAAAAAGATGGGTTCGGTGAACAAGTGTTCGGTCAAACATCCTAGAAAGGTTCGGTCGAACGGGGGTTCGGCCGAACCCTGCATGGAATAAAAAAAAAGAATTTAAATGGGTGCATCTGAATTTTAGTCATATGAAGTGGTTCAAACCCGGGTTCAACCAAACCCCTTTAATATTATTTTTTAATTGGTGCATCCATTGGTTCAGCTGAACCAATGGGTTCACGCCGAACCCATTTGATATGAGGAATGGAAAAAATTCAAATTTTCCTTCCTCTTAGAAAGTGTAAACCACTATTCTAAGGTGACCCGGGATAAAGTTCTAATTCTTTTCAATTTAGATTTGTAACTCCAATATCTAGTGCTTCCACTTGGTTAGATAGTTTTTAATTGAATATTTTTCTTTAATCAAGTTTTGAAGTCAAACCAATGACAATTGCATATAGTGCGACCATTATAACGCTGTGCTTTTTTTTGTATATATTGAAATTCAATTTATTTATTTTGTTGGATCCAAGACTTCAATATCTCGGTGCACTCATATTTTTCAATATTTTTTGATAATATGCTATTTTTCCACATGTGTAGAACATAGACCTTCATTTTCAACGAAAAACCTATGTTTAATAAAACTAAAAAAAAATACATAACAAAACCAAAATATATTAAAATTATATTGGTTGGATAGCTTGTTTCAAGGACTACTTGATTCCAATTGGGTTTGTGAAGATTCCCCCATTTTAATTCCTCAACCCGAGCTTCAAAGAGTAAAAATTAGGGAAAAGGGGGTTAGCTAGAATCGGGGGTTCTAGCAAACCAAGGTTCATTCAAAGCCCCTCAATATGCATTTTTCCTTTTATTTTTTTGGCAGAAAATGTGGGCCCCGTAATTAATGGGTTCGGTCGAACCCTAGTTCGTTCGAACCCCTTTATGGTTCGGTCGAACTAGTAGGTTCATTCGAACCCCTAAAACCAATTTTTTTTCCATGGGGCCATTTTTTCTCAGTTTTCCTTCCTCCATCAAATTGTAAACCACTATTGTGGCTTCACCCTAAGCCAAGAACAAAGTCCATACTAATATCCTCCCATGGCTTCTCTAGTACAGGTAATGGCGTATACAACCCTGTATTCTAACTTACCCCTTTAGCCATCTGGCATGCTTTGTAACTCTGCACAAACTACTTCACATCTTGGTGCAACTGTGGCCAATAATAATTCTCATTTACAATAGCAATGGTCTTATCTCAATGAAACTGTCCTGCCAATCCTCCACTATACTTCTCCTTAATCAAGTTCTCTCTCATAGAACTCTGTGGAATGCACAAGTGGCTTCCTCTAAACAACATACCCTCCTGGATAATGAAATCCAACCATCTTGTCATATATGAAGAAATAGGTTCCAAACAAGCCTTCTAGGGCTCTGCTAAGTCTGGATATTCAAGATACAAATTCTTGAGTTCATTGAACCCAACAACTTCTATCTTCATTTCTATCAATAAAGTTTGCATTCTGCTTAAGGCATCTACAACTTTATTTGACTTCCCACTTCTATGTTTCAAAACAAATGTATAACGCTTTAATAACTTAACCCATTTTAGATGCCTTTGGTTCAACTTCCCTTAACTACTAAGGTACTATAATGCTTGATGATTAGTATATAAAAAAATTCTTATAGCAAAAAATAGTGCCTCCATTTCTTTAAAGTTTGTACTATTGTGTAAAATTTGTGATCATGGACAAAATATTTTCTCTTGGCATCACTCGATTTCTCACTAAAATAGGCAACATGCTTACTTTCTTGACTCAAAATAGCTCCTATGGCACTACCACTAGCATCACAATCTACCTGAAACACCTTATTGAAATTTGGAAGCACTAAAATAGGTTGCTTTGTAACTTTAATTTTCAACAAATCAAAACTCATAGCTACTTCTATAGTCCATTTAAACTCTTTCCTATCCCCTCTCTTTGTCTCTATTAGGGGTGCACATATACTACTAAAATTCTTAATGAATTTTCTATTAAAACTTGCCAAACCATGAAATGATCTTACCTCTGTAACACTCCTTGGTGTAGGCCACTCAAAAATAGCCTTTACTTTCTCTAGGTCCATCTTAAGACCTTTAGTTGAGACTACAAATCCCAAATATATTAACCCATTCTTTACAAAACTGCATTTCTTGAGGTTAATCAACAATTTATCTTCCCCCAGGTTTTCAAAAACTCTACAAATATGCAACAAGTGCTCCTCCAGTGTCTTACTAAAAATTAAAATGTCATCCAAGTAAACAATGACAAATTTACCCAAAAATTCTTTTAATACCTCATCCATGAGCCACATGAATGTGTTTGATGCATTGGTTAGCCCAAATGGCATGACTAACCACTCAAATAGTCCATCCTTGGGTTTGAAGGTTGTCTTCCATTCATCTCCCTCTTTGATCCAGATCTGATGATATTCACTCTTCAAGTCAATCTTTGTGAAGTACTCAAATCCACTCAACAAATCCATAATGACATCCATCCTCGACAAGGGAAATTTGTACTTGATTGTAATCTTGTTAATGGCTTGAGAGTCTATACACATTCTCCACTCTCCATCCATCTTTGGTGCTAGTACTACAGGTACTGCACATAGACTCAAGATCTCACAGATCAATCCTTTTCTCAACAACTTGTGGACCTTTCTGTTTGGTTCTTCATTCTCTACATAAGTCATTCTATGGGCTATCGCAAATGTGGTCTAGTCTAGAATGGAAGCAGTGCTCTATCAAATTGACCAATGATAGCCTAAACTAAGTAATATGACATAACAAAGTTTTGGATATGTGTTCAAAGTCAACAAAAAAATACTAAAACTGTCCAATTAAATATTAAAGCTAAACAAAAGATATCCACACAAAATAATGTAAAACAAAAGAAAAATACCAATATATGAATTATTCTTCTCTCCAAAATATTTAATTATATATCATAACATTTGTGACCTCTCATTAAAAAAAATAAAATTCCATAATATTTAATAGTTACCTATAATAATTAAGGATATTATTTGTAATGGACCTTCGTAGTGCAACAAAATAAAGAATCAAAACTATTGTGCATATATTTTAATATAACATTAATGGTCATTAATTGTCATTACTGGTATTAATTGTCATTAATGGTGAGGGAGACAGGTACTAAACAATTTACAAATATTTTATACTTATCTGTTAATGACGATCACATGCTCCCTAACCATTGACCTTTTTAACATAATTATGATATCACATGTTATGATTTAACATAGCACGCCATGCCATGATGATGGGACTCCCAACACCATCTAACTTTCGCGTTTTTTGCTTAACCGTTTTCCGTCCGTTTCATTTACTAATTCCGTTAACATAAACATGACAGAATGCCACCGTCAAGTTCATTTTCTTTTTTGAATATATGGCTTCTATTTAAACGCAAGGGAATTTGTAGTTGTTTGTGCTCATAACACTTTAAATCCGAACAGACTCTGGGACAGATAATTGTAAAAAACATGCATGAAGATTTTGCTATTTCCATACAAATAATTTTATAGTTAGTTCCTCTTTATGTTAGACATATTATAGTATATATTATTTCTATTTATTATTACTTTATTTCAAAAAAAAATGTGTTAGGATAAAAATTAAATTATTTGTTTATAAATTTTAATTTTCTTAGTTTTTTCTATTATTTTTTAATCCTTATATTCTACTTGGTTTGCAAGATAGGAAAATTAATTTCTAATTAGTTTAAAGAAGGAAAGAAAAAATCATAACAAAAAAAGCATCAAAGAAAAAATTTAAACTTTTTAAAAGTTATTTATATTAAAATTCGCATCGCTTTAGACAATATTATTTTGGATTGTTTCAAAATGTACTTCAAAATAAATTTATAGAGAGCTTAAGATTTGATTTATTGCATTTCTAGAACTACTTGACATCATATTGTATCAACCATGAAAGCTTATTTGAAGTTGGGAGAAAGATAGGAGCTACTAGTAAGGGCCAAGATTCTCATTAACGATTTAGCTCTACCATTGGTCTTTCTAGATTGCTAGAAGATATGGCAAAGAATTGCACTTGTATTTGGGTACTTTTTTGGGATGTACGCCCTATTGTAAAACTCAATTACAAGCCTAATGATACTTGGAATCCTATCAATATGGTCCCAAAAGAAATGAAGTGGTGAGTGCATTTACCTTATATGGGTTGCTCTACCCATGACCACAAACAAAATATTTTTGGTAGGGGAAGTACTTTCTTTTGCAAATTTAAGCTCCAATCTAGTGATTTGACAATTAAAAAATCTCTTGGATTGTTATTTTTCTCAACAAGTTTAAAGTCAATTTTAGAGGTAGGTAGGGTTCTATGAAAATTTCAAGAGAGAATTTATGCATAAATTACTCTTTATTGAATAAATTTCTTGAGGCATTATGCCATACATTTCATGTTCCTTCTCTATGATTCCACATTTTGCATACATTCCTTCAATGAAAATTACAAATATAACATCTAACAAAAATTCCTCTTCCATTATGCTTTGGTGGATGTCCATACCTCCTTTAAAAGCTCTGATTTTGGCACATGCAAGGGGATGCTAGAAAAGGTTCTTGAGTCTATTTTACACCTTCCAATTACATTTTCTTAAATTTTTCTAGATATTTATCAACAAATCCATTTTGTGTGTATCTTGTAATTATTGTAGTCCATGAGACCACATCTCTTTGAGGCATTATAGGAAAATATTGATAACGGTTGAACCTATGACATGAGACCTTTTTAACAAATTCATGTTGAATATATCCTACAATTATAGCATTCCACTCAAAAGCTCCAATTTTTACATAGGTTAAAAGGATGTTGGAAAAGGTTGTGTAGTTTGGATTTATAGTATGTTCAAAAAATCATGTATGTGCTTCTAAATTTTCCATACATGTCTACCATGGTAGTGTCAACTACCATATTGGATTTTGGACAACTGGCCAAATACATGATTGATCCACCCCAAGAATTCTTCTTAGTATTAGTGACTTGTTTTAGTTTTCTTAGATATCCTTGATTTTAAATTTCATTCCTTATTTATGAAGAGGGTTATAAAATCATCCTATATCCTTTTTAATAACCTTAATCCTTAGTATTTGAGTATTGGAGATATCCTTCGTCTTCCAGATTGCCTACATACCCTGTATCCACAGGATCAAGATAGTAAAGGATTCATTAGGTATTATGAATATGTAGTTTTGGTTTCTAACTAGGTTTAATGTAATTGTACGGTTGGGTAAACAATATTTTTGATAATCCCATTTCTCAGGCAGTTCTTCGTCGACTATCACCCACTCAGGTGGAATAGGGACATAAACCTTGTCATAGAACTATATAACTCACCCTTGATTTAAAAAGGGTGTTTGATTTTAGAGTTAATTTTCAAAATTTCATGTGCACCTAAGCCTACTTTGATTTTCACATTTATTGGGTTTGAATATTGGTGCATAATGTGCATTAACTAGGTTTTCTATCTGTATATATATAAAAATCATTCATGTGTGAAATAAATATTCAAGAAAGAAATACATTATTTATGAAATTCAAGTTTTTTTTTTTAATATAGAAAACATTCATACATAAATCAACAAGTAAATATTAAAGAGAGAAAAACACTATTTATGCAACTTAAGTTTGTTTAAAAAAAAAAACATAAAAAAATCACACTATGTATGCAATTTAAGTCTTTTTTTTTTAATATATAAAAAATCATCCATACCCTTATATACTAAACTATCCTGTGATTTTGATTTTTTTTGAAACATTAATGTAGGATATTATTAGTCTATTGATATTCCATGTAATACTAATTTAACTAATTGAAGGTTCTTGAATACCTAATAGCTAATTTAAAAAAAAACAAAACTAGTTGTCATTATACATTACTAGGTGGTTAATAAATAGGGTAATTATATGTTTTCTATATTATTTAAATTATCAACAATTCACCTTTTACAAAACCATTATTTTTCATTACTTTAATTTGTCACTATCAATAAATTAACCATTGTTAATATCATAATTTTGTAAAAGTTCAATGTTTGGTACAACACAATTTTTCCACTATTATTTTAGCCTTACATACTTGAAGATTAAAGTGATTCAAATATATAAATTCACATTTAAATCAAGTGGTGTGATTTTAGCAATTTATTAAGGTTTAGGGAAATGTTCAACGATTTATTAAGTAATGTTTTAAATGGCCAAACACAAGTAAAATTCATGCTTTATCTTTTATTTCCATCAGCATCCATGGAAGGTGCATCTGCGTTAAAATCTCAAGAGCACACTCCAGCCTGAGTTTGTAGAGGATGAAGGTAAATAAGGCACTCTCCATATGCAATGCACACAAAGCAGGGCACAAGGTTGAAACATACACAACCAGGGGCGCGGGTGCATGGAGATGGGTAGCAAATTTGTATAAACTTTTAATTTTTTTTTTGAAAAGTCATAACGCAAACACACTATAATGCAAGCTTGTTATAACTCACTCGCATTATGGCTTAGTGTGCCAAGCCTAAGGCTCAAGCACAATGAGCCCATAATGTGAGCACGCGCTCGTGAAAGTTAAAAGAAAAGAAAAGGTGAAACTCTCATTCATTCTTCATTTCGACTATGTTTTTGGTTGTACCCTTGGCCAAAACCCCCATTTTTCGTGCTCGCATTCTAGGAGGAGGAATTGTGAAAAAATATTCACCAACTGTTGCTATTTCTTCGCAAGGATGGTGCCACGACGAGGAGGAGGTGTGAGAGGTAAGGATTGTTTTCTTTTTGTTTTGAATTTGTTAGTTATAGGTTGTATTTGATATTTATTTTTTTGAATTTGTAGGAGATTCAAATGAACATGCAAACT
Source organism: Sequoia sempervirens (assembly GCA_007258455.2). Classification (NCBI taxonomy): domain Eukaryota; kingdom Viridiplantae; phylum Streptophyta; class Pinopsida; order Cupressales; family Cupressaceae; genus Sequoia; species Sequoia sempervirens. The sequence continues at coordinate 24,476,966 of VDFB02000002.1, read as the reverse complement.
CTCAAAATCCTCAACAAGAAGAGCAACCAAATCCTTAAGAACAAAATCCTCAACAAGAAAATCAACCTCAACAACAACCTCCTCCACCAATCACTCAACACCCTCTTGGCACTCAACAAAATTTAATGAGTGAAATTGAGAACAACAAAAAAAAATAGAGGATTTAATCAGTAGGTTAGTGATCCAAATGGTTCAACCGCAAAAGAATGACCCTACCAAGTTCATTGAAAGATATGTTAAAAAATGTAGATTCAATTAGCAAACAAATAACTGGATGGCAAGATAGGAGGTGGTGGCTAGGGCTTATTATGTGGATAAACTATCATATAAAGATGTAAATGACTTAAAAATTACAAAAGGTGATTTGTGCTCATTATTCACCAACCCGCACAAAATCAAATCTTACCCTCATGCAAAGAGGTTTTATTCGTTGAAGTGCCACCACCAATAGATTAGGAACTATTTTTATGAGAGGTGGTACATAGTCTTTGATTACC
>VDFB02000002.1:24294770-24476369 GCA_007258455.2 Sequoia sempervirens | reverse complement strand
AAAAAATATTGAAGAACTGTCAAAAACCCTTGCTAGATCTTAAAAGGAAGTCCTTGAGAGCTTTTTGCTGTTTTGATCTTCAACCTACAAAAGAAATAATGAAAAGGGACGCCTAGATTTGCTTTATATTGATTCAAGCCTGAATCCTTGAAGTTTGGGCGACAACTCATGTTTTAAGCCTGATTTGGCCTAATCTAGAGTTAAAAAAGTTGATTTCCACTGATCATGGGATGATTTGGCCAAGTTTGCCTCCAAAATATCTTAATTGAAGTCAACAAACTTGCCTTGACCATTTTAGGCGTCCATTTCAAGATTTGGACTCTTTTTCATCATTTTTCCATGTTGAATGACCTTTGTTTGATGTTCGCTCCAAATTGATCAGTTGATCCTGAGCAGTTGCTGATAGATTCATTGTTGAGCTGGATCCGTGCTAAAGAGATGTGCCTAGGAGATGCTAAGCCGGAAAACTGAGTTTGAGGCTCCAGAAGACTGGGTGCCTTTCTTCAGCAAGGGCGCTTTTGCACTTGCCTAAGTCAATTTTCAATGTCTGTTCTTCAACTTCTCCATTTAGATCCTTCGTGCTTTGATTTGATATCTCCGTTGACTGACGAGTCGGACAATCTCGCTTGATGATTCATTAGGTGACTAGCTCGATCCTGAAAAGGATGGCTGGTGTCTCAACCCTTGAAAGTCAGTTTAAGGTCTCAAGAAGCAAGGGCGCCTTTCTCCAGTAGGGGCGCTTTTTCTCTTTTTGATTAGTTATTTTATGTTGAAAACTGCTTCAGTTTGATCTCCATCATCAGATGACTGCCTTGTCGGAATCCTTCGCTGATGGTTTCGTTGTCGAGGTTTATCCAAATGGAGAAGATCAACTTGGGGGTCCTTAAGCATTTGACAACATCCGAGTGCCCAAAAGAAAGGGTGCCTTTTTTCATGTTAAGTAGCGATTTTGGATGTTTCTTGATAACAACCTCTTCGTACTCCGTCATTTTTGCTGGTGATTATTGAATCAAATGATCTTGCTGAATGTTTCGTTGTTGAGCCAACAGGAATGCGAAGAGGATGACTGCCTTGGATGAATCTGGTGACTGCATTTGGCCCTTGAGATCCAAGGGCACCTTTCTCCAGTAAGGGCGCTTTTGGCATTTTGAACTGTGTTCTCTATGGTAGCATTTCCAAAGTTAGCCAAATTTTGGCCTTTTTCAGTTTCCAGAATCTCCTCCATCAAATAGTGTCTTTTTTATCCTTTTCTGCCATGGTTGCATCGTTGAAGCTTTTGAAGCTTAGCTTTCAACACTTGGTACTGGCCAATCTGCCATTAATGGCTGCGGAGCTCCTAACTTTGTACTTGAAAAACATAAATAGACCCACCAGAGTAAAACATGTCTTTTGATGATTCTAACTTGACCAGTGTGATTGTGAAGTCGATTAATCCTATCAAAATCATTTTCAATCATTTCTGGGAAGGTCCTATTTTTAGGTGTTTCCCTAAAAATAGGGGTACAAAACCCTAATTTTCAAATTTTTGAAATTTTGCACATATGTTCCTTGACAAAAACCCACAAAGACCTTATGTTTGGTTTGACCTAAAACAAACTTTTGATGACATTTTTACATGATTTAGCTCAATTTAAGCAGAATGCCAAAAGTTAATTTTGGGTACAACAAATAGCATGAGTGGGTGACCGATTAAAGAGATAGACAGCAGTATAAACTGCTTCTGCCCAAAACTTAGTAGGAAGACTCTTGTGTTGCAACATGGAGCGGGCCATCTCAACAATTGTATGATTGCGCTGCTCTACAACACCGTTTTGCTGAGGAGTGTAGGGTGTGGTTAACTGATGTTTAATTCCATGTGTATCATAGAAGTTGGAGAATGCTCTAGAACAAAATTCCCACCCATTATCTGACCTAAGAGCAATTATGCAAGAACCAGACTCTTTCTACCAAGGCCTTAAACTTCTGAAATACATTAAACACTTCTGATTTCTGTTTAAGAAAGTACACCTACATTTTCCTACTGAAATCATTAACAAAAAGTAAAAAATACTTGCAACCAGTTACAGAGGGTGTAGACATGGGTCCACAAATATCAGCATGAACTAACTGCAGTACCTTAGAAGCTCGCCAAGAGTCACCATCCGTGAACGATGTCTGATGCTGTTTCCCGGCCTGACAAGCACCACAAACGTCATGATGCTGAGTCTGAATGTCAGGTAGACCAGCTACAAGTCCCTCCCGAGCAATCTGAGAGAGATAGTGCACATTTAAGTGCCCATACCGCTGATGTCAGACTGGTGACAACATAATTTCTGGCTGCCATGGCTAACTCTAGAGAATCACCTGTGTCCACAAGCTTGTAGAGGCCGTGATCCTCAATACCAACGGCCACCGTTGTGCGAGTCTCCCTATCAACAATAGAGCATTTGTTTATGCTGAAAACGACATCCATTTGAGGAGAATGCCGCATGATTTGACTGACTGAGAGAAGGTTAAGTTCCATGTTAGGTACATAATATACATTGAGGAATATGAGATTCCTCCCACCAGACTGAACCTGAACAGTGCCCGTATCGACAATTGTGTATTCTTCACCTCCAAAAATAATTGAGTTAGTGCAAGGGGAAAAGTTTGTGAACCAGTCACACCGATGAGTGAAATGACCCGAGGCATTTGAATCAATATACCAGGCAGAAGACTTCACATGATTTGCAGGCCTTTTAGCCATAAGAGCATAAAAGACATTCCTTCTGCTTAGAGTGCTCGACAACATTCGCTTTCTGTTGAGACCCTCCTTGCTTCTTTTGTTCAGAAGCCAAACGAAGGCGACAATCCTTCTTCATGTGTCCATACTTGTGGCAATAATTGCACTAAATGTTCTTTTTCTTAGGGCTGCTTGGAGGTTGACTAGAGCCTTTTTGCTGCGAAGGCTGACCTTTCCCTTTGTTCTTGGGCTAGGTTTTAGCTACAAAGGCTTGCTCTGTAGAGGATGAGGATGCACTGCTACCAAACTGTTGTTTCCAGCGATCCTACTGCAAGGGGATAGTACAATGCTTCGAAAACTTCAGGTCAACATTAATAGACGTAATGTTGAGAGTCTCTATGAAATGTTCATAAGACTTAGGTAGGCTTTTCAGAGTGATCACGACCATGTCTTCCTCCTCCATTTTCCGACTAATAGCCTCCAACTGATCTCGGATCTCCTGGATCTTGTTCAAGTGCGCTTGCAAAGTTGTCTTCTCATCCATCATGATAGAAAATAACATATTTTTCAAGAAAAACGCACGACTTTTGTCAGAAGTCTCATGCAAACTCTTCAGATGGTCCCAAATCTCCTTTGTTGATTTTCCAAGCGGAATCTGAGGGAGCTGATCATCTATAACTGAAAGCTTAATAAGCATCACTGCTTCACGATTCTGCTCATCAAACTTCTCCTGATCCTTACCTACCATTGTGGGACGAGTAGCATTGCCTAGAATCATCTGATCAAGGCAGCGATATTCAAAGATTGTCATCATTTGCTGCTTCCAGGTGTTATAGTTTTTGCTATTGAATCATTGACTACCTTCCAACATAATGTTGGTCAAACTCACCATCTTCACGCTTTTTGAGGTACGAAAAACGAGGAATTGAGAAGATGTTGAATGCATGAAACCCGAGGAACAAATTCCAATGCAGAAACAAAGGCAGATTCATATACAAACTTCGAAAAGTACGAAGTACACCTAGCACAAAAAATGAGGCATAGATCTCGAGGTACCCTGAAAAATCCTAAGGCAACCTAGATGAGATCTTGAAAAACCCACAAGGAATTTGTAATCAAAATCTTTTTCTAACTTCAGATGAAGGAGATATCAGCAAAACCCTAGTCGGTTTTGAGAAAATGCATAACATGGCCACATTTTTTTTTTTATAAAAAAATCTGAAAAACGAGGTGCAAAAAATCACGTCCAGGAGTGAGAAGGTCCATAGCTAAGCTAGGGCAGACAAGGCGACCTCAATAAAGACCAAAAAACTGGTAAACGCATGCCTGAAACTGGTGTAAAAATGCGTTTTTGTAAAACGCCCAAAACATGTTGAAACAGAAAAAATTGCTCCCAACGGACAAAAATCGTGCTTAGATTCAAGTGACAATTGCGGGCATAAAATTGTGGCTTGCATAGGTCAAGAAACGCGACCACGAGCAGATAAAAACCGTGGCCAGATGAAATCGCATCCAGAGAACACAGGTAAAAATCGCAGCTTTAGAACACACGAGAAAGCCCACGATTTTATAGAGTGAAGGTTGATTTTTAAGTGAGAAAATACTCACAAAAAAACTTAAACAAAAACCCTCGATTTTCTTCAAGAACAAACTCGCGATTTTCAGACAAATTGATCGTCAAACACGAGAACCACGAATTTCGAAAAGAAAATCCCTGATAGCCTTCAAAATTTTTTCCAAAGAAGACTAGAGAAATTTTTAATTCAGAAATGGAAAAATCTATAAATGATTTTTATGAATTAAAAATTCTTATTTTCTCTTATGGCTCTAATACCATATTACACAAGTAATTGGTAAAATATTCAATATATTAACAATGAGCAATGTGCTCAATAAATAGTTACAAAATATACAAAAAACAGGAAATTTCTAAAGAAAAACTCCAGATAAGATCAGAGACGATCTTATCTATAATTTACAATAAAATACAATAGTTGAGCATTAATAAATAAATAATAAATATTATTTTAATAAATGACAGAAATGTATTGACACCCCGACTAAAGGCCATACTCTAAGTTGGATATTAGAGAGTAATATTAATTTTAGGAGGCAAAATTTTTCCTAAATTTTGGGGACGGCAAGGGATATTTGAAATATAATAATATAATGCGAATAATATATCTTTTGATATTTTGAACCGTGCTCCAATTAATATATTATATTATTATATTATCATATTATTAATATATTATTATTATAATACTAATTTTATATACCTTATAATACTAATTTTATATACTTTGATATATAATAATATAATGGGAGAATAATAACCCTTTGAGTTATTATATTATTATATTTTAAATTTGTATATTATTATATTATTAGTATATTATATTTTATGAATATATATATATATATATATGTTTTTTGTATGGACGTACCCGCACCCGTACCCAACCCCAATTTTTTTTGTTTTTGGTCATACCAATGTACCATACCCACGTACCCAGTTCTGATTCTGATTTGGTAACTTAGATGATAACATTCAAAGAATTAATTTGAAATTGGATTATGATTTAAGCAAACATTCAACAAAAAGAGATGTAACACTTGAATCATGCAATATTGAAATTAAAAGAAATATTTATAGTGATTTTATTGTCCTTGCATTCAACAACTGTCTAAAATGGGTAATGAATTTACTGCCCCATTTGAAACTGTCTCTGTATCTGTAGTTACTGGAGCAACTCTGACAACTTTGATGAGTTTAGTATGCCAATGTCATTAAATTGCGTGCTTTAATTACTCTTAGGAATTGGTACTTGCCATGTGTCGTCAATTCATTTAGGTTTGAAATAGCATATTTGCGCTTTGTGACTTGGTTTGCTTTTTAATTTGTACTCTCTTCTTAAGCACTACTTTGCATGTTATAGTAAAGGTAAAAATGATTGTAGTGCATTACACTTTTTGCAAATATATGAATTAGGGTTATGTTGTTTCCTCTAGAATTTTGATCTATCAGCTGAAATGCATGCTTATTCCCAAGAAATGTTTTTGCATTTCAAGCGTTTTATTATTAGTCTACAGACCTTTCTAGCCATGTATGTCGCCTCATGCCTTGAGGATGGCCCTAGGCACAGTCATGTCTTCAATGCTGAAACTACAGGGCAAGCAAACACAGAAAATGCCTGTAATTAAGATGCTAAAGCTTCTTGAGGATAGAAACCATGGTCCATAAGGCATAAATCATGATCTAAAGCTCAGAAAACAAATAAAATATTTGTGAGACGATTGCTTCATTGAGACCAATCAAAGAAAAAAGCTGCTGAAGAGGGTCCAAAATTCACCATCAAGAGGTAGAAAGCCTGTCCCATAAACCCTGTACCATAGTTACCTGGGGGCATGGGGGCATTGGTGCTGATATGGTGACAACTCCGTTAAAAATATAGCATACATGAGTAGATGAATAAAGGTACAGATAGTTTCTATATAAATAGTCACCAGAAATCATGTATGGGGACATGATCCTTGTTTGTGTACTGGAGTTTCCTGGTAACTAGGCCCTGAACCATGGGGAAGATAGAAAGCCATAAGCACTGCAAAACCTTAGGGAAAAACTGGACTAGAAAAGGCAGGGAGCCTGAACAAACTGGGGAAAAATTCCATATAAAAATAATCACTAGGAAGAAAGAGTATGGATATTGTTGTTCCAAAGGAGGAAGATTTGTGACTAGGTTAAAGAAGTGGTTGCTCTCCTTTTGACCCATCCTATGGAGGAGTTTGAGAGGGTGAAGGATATAAAAAGTAATACTGGGAGGATGTAGCAGTTTCTAGGAATTCCTAGCAGTGCTATCCCCAGCTCTACCTTCTTAGAGCTGTATTTAGTCCCTCTGATAAAAATTATTCTGTTATTTTATACTGCTATGTACTAACTATAGTCTATAAAACATCGAAGGATATGCAACACATAGTTGAGAATTTTTAAATGAATCTGGGCAATATAAATATTTGGGAAAAATAATAATTGTCAGCATGAAGAATCTGAAGTAAAAATAATTTATAGAATTTTTCTGTGAAGAAATCAATTTGGTTAGTCTCCATGTAATGCCTGTAACCAAATTTTACAAGAACATGAAGCTTGATCTAATTCGTAAATATATGTAGTTCATTTATGTGATCTAAGATGGATATGTTCTAATAAGCCAGAATGACAATATGATCAGAATGCCAGTAATTTATTTTAAAGCATATCCTTTCTTCTGATCTAACTCATACCCATATGCCATACATTTAATTGTGTTACATTTAAAAACTCATTTCCTAATGTATTTTTGATCTGTGGAGCAGGATCAAGAAGGAAATAAAAGCCGATCCTGCTTGTGTCAACCTGAGAAGTCGATGCCCCTACTTTTATGAGTTAGGGTGCAAAATTGCACCTTTGTAAGTTCTTTGACACTATTATCATTATGTCTGACATGTCATTGATGTTTTTGTGCTAAGCTGTCTCCTTAATAGTGTAATTATTGCTTCGAATGTTTTCATTTCTTGTTCAAATTTGCTGAAAGGGAAGTAAAAAAGCCTTGTTTCTAGAGAATGCTGATAATTCCTAACGTTCAGAAGAATTTAATGCATATCAGTTTTTTTTGCTTCATTAGGACAAAGGTCCTTTTTAATTTAGACTTTCAGATTGATCATTGTAATCTTCCTGCTGAAATGAATTTTGACGCGGTGAAACTTTGTTGGAAGCAGTAATCAAATATAGACACAAGGGCTAGAAAAATCATGAACTTATTTTCTACTTATAAGTTGCTTTATTTGTTATTTGATGTTTGTTTTCATTTATATGTATTTTTTGTTGTTGGCCGCACTTTAACATGCTCTTATGTCCTCCAATCTTATTTCAATGCTTTTGAATCTCTAGAGTTTCAGATAGAAGTGTTGGACCCTTCCTTCTTGACACATTTCGAGGGCGTTACCAAGATATTCTTTGCAAAGCTCATAGAGAAGCCTTTTCATTGACATCAAAGTCCCAGAAGCTTCTCACAAGGGAGGAAAGCCAATGTAAGTTAAGCACAGATGTTACATATTTTGTTTTCGGCAAAATAGCAACCTATATGACATTAGTAATTAATAGAATTTCATTGGAAAAGCAATTAATTAGGTACTTGATGTCCATACAGTCTTCCTCTTCTGTCCTGAGCAAGCTTGACCAATATGTATGTTCTAGCACCGCATGAAACTTAAGAGAGTGTATAATTTTTAAATACCTCTATATCCAGAATTTGTTCCAAATTTAGCTCTGAAATGTGCCAACTTACAGGGGTAAAAAGTTTAAAGGTTGCCTTCTACTTCCATTTTCAAAGAAATGTGATAATATCTAACTGGACGGTAGCCCATATTTCTGCAGTGCTTCCTGGTTAAAATGTTTTCCAAAATAGCTACAATTGTAGGTTGCAATGACTGATAATGTCCTCTGATGAACACCAGCTACAAACACCTAATATTAGTTGTTATGGTTTTTTAGTTGTCTTAGGCACTTGGGTCATTACTCATCTTATAAATCAGAAGATAGTGGATCTCAGAAACAACAGACCTATGGAAGAATGTTATCCTATGAATTTTGCTAAGCAGATATTTATTTCTAGTTTATGTTGATCTTCCCTGGTGATTATGTTCTGTATTGCTGTTTATGGCAGGATCTTTGTTATTGGTATCAGTTATGACACTAGGAGGTATGAGTATTGCTATTGGTATCAGTTATGTAAATTTTTTTGTTTTCTTGAGCAGTGTTTGAAGCAGCACGTGATTCGATGAAAGCTTTTAAGAAGTGGCGACTTCAGGGCCCAAGATTGGAGAAGGCATCTGTTTTGGGTCGTAAAAGAAAACAAAATGATTCTTTGCATGCCACCTGATATAATGTCCTTAAATTTATTTGAATTTGACCCCTTTTTCCTGAGAAGCAATGGGTGTCCAGTGAAAAAAGGTTGCTCCTTCTGTAACTAAACGTTGTGCAAACTGCATAGATTTTAGGGTAACCAACACACCCATCTCAATGAATATGAACTTGAATATTGTGCAGAGGAAAGCAGATGACCTATGCTTATGGATATTAAAGAAGCAACTGTTTCAACTAACATTTTCCCACTCAACTTGAAATGTGCTTACTGTTTACTGATCTAGATAATAGTTTAAAGAAATAAATAGTTTACATCAATAACTTAAGGAGCATTGCTCTTGTACATTAAATCACACATTTGCTGGTAAGGATAATTTGTTGAATGCTCTCTTGGGCTGGCCATGCCATCATGTATGAGCAATGATTTTGTACTCTATTTCAATTGCTCTGTTTTGGATTGTATTTTTTATTAATTATTAGATGTTTAATCTCGCACCTATTTTGGGCAAAAAATGATACAAATAGAAACTCATCCTCTATTTAAGTTCGTAAGTCATCAGCTTGCAATATCCATTACAATGTGCTGTGCTAGACCAAAAATTCTGAAGGAAAATAGGTAATGGGTTTGCATTTACTCTAAAGTAGGTATGTGCACTACATTTCAGTGAGTTCCTATCTATCCATAATTGGGTGAGAGTCTAGGGGACTTCCTGCACCTTCATACAATGTGCTTAAATAAGTTCATATTTCTTTATAATTGGTCAACATTCTGATGTTTTGATCTGAAAAGTTGGATAAGTTGAAGACCATTAAGATTGTGGTTGGCATTTTTAGTCTTTGGGTTAGTTCTATGCATTAGCTTAATGGGATTTGCCATTTTAGTGAATTTTGTGATGAGAGGGGATGTGATAGTTGATAATGCTTCTAGGATGGAATGGGATATTTTTAGTTTTCGAGATAAAATTGCAGGCCTTTAACTCACCTGGAAAACTATTTTTGGTCTGAGTGTCCGTTGTATAGGCAGTGAACTAGCTGTTTGGCCTAACAAATACTTACTTGCCACCTAGCAAATGACTTAGTTACCTTGATGAATGCCTTAGGAAGCAATGTACAATGTATTGGCAAAGAAGCAAACTTGTTAATTGATGAACATGCAAAATTTGAAGAGTCAAGTGTTTGAAATCCTTTTTTGGGTGGTTGGGATTCTGTTCTTACATGTTTGGGAATTTATGGGCAAGCACCAACCTTCATGAAAGGGAAATTAGATGCTTGTTAGAACATATGGGGAGTTGGAAAAATTCAATTGAAACTTTCTTGAGTTCATTTTCTAGATTGTGCGGTGCATAGGCAAAGTTTTTTGAGTTGCAAAGGTTGATTGTGTTAGTTTTATGATCAGATGTAAAACACAGAAAATTAATTCAAATTGAACACAATAACACAGCAGATACCTTGGGAAAACCCTCCTCTTGAGGGAGAAAAACCCAGCAACAATATATCACTTATATATTGAATCAACAATAGAGTCTCCTTTACAATAGGGGCCGATATGAAGGCCTATAACATGCACCACAATCTGATGCAATCACAGAAACAATATGCTGCAATCTACAGATGAAATCTCAGCCTCTAACACAATCGATCTGCCTTGAAGAATAATTCACACTAGCCAAAATATGAATGTAATGTATGAATGAATAACAACGAGAGGAATATCAATTATATATACAATATGAAAGGTCGTCACCCTTCATGACAAGTCGGCCACCATAGAGAGACATCCCTTAATAAAGACACGTCCAATAGACAAGTAGTCGGCTACATGAGAATATGCGCCTCCTTCAGAGATCACACCATTTCAAGGTCGCCCTTGATAACAACCTTTAATTAATCATGCCTCTTCATTGGACAATAAGTCGGCCTTAACAAATATATGTAACTCATCAATAATCGTGCCTCTTGAATCAAAGGCTCAATAAATTAAATAGCCGTAGGCTACAATTTAATTTATTACAAGTAAAGGAGATCGTTGGAAGAAGCAGCCCGACGTTGCTAATAACATCAACACTCCCTTTTAGCTAGGGATGATACTTCCAGCTGCACAAGACATCACCATATCATGATGTCTACCACAATGGCTACAACCATATGTGGAAAAAGGAGATATCACCTCATCGTGATATCACATATCACCTCAACATGATATCAACCATAATGGCTACAACCATGTATGGTATGTACGAGTGTTCATCACTTGCGTGATGTTCACCTCAACATGACTTTCACCATGGCTCTCCCAGAGGGTGAAACACAAGTACAAAGAAAATCCATCATGGACTCTTTTACATGATGTTGTCATGGAGTCACACACATGACATCCACCATGGCTCTCCTAGAGGGTGGAATCAAGGGATTTCACCTTGAACTTCTCTCACAGAGAACTCATTAAAGAGGATCATTGATACTGAGACTCCTTCTCAGTTAGGGTTGTATTCTCCACCATACCAAGCTTATCTCGAAAGTACACAAATTTTATTCGAGAGAGAGGCTTGGTGAGAATGTTTGTCGTCTGCTCATTAGTGTTGATATACCTCAACTGTATAGCTTTCCTCAATACCATATCTCTGATGTAATGGTATTTGATCTCAACATGTTTGGTTTTGTCATGAAACACAGGATTGATAGAAAGCTTCACACAGCTTTGGTTATCACAATGAATGATAGTAGGCTCCATTGATTGTCCAAACAATCTTGCAAGGAGCTTACAAAGCCACACTGCTTCCCGAGCTGCCACACAAGCTGCAAGAAACTCTGCCTCTATTGTATTCAATGCTACAAATGATTGTTACCTGTTGCACCAGGAAATCATAGCAGATCCCAAACTAAAGCAACATCCAGAAGTGCTCTTCCGATTAGTAACACTCCCTGCCCAATCAGAATCAGTATAACCATGCAGCTCCAAGTCCACATCTGAAGAATATTTCAACCAATATCCAATTGTGCCACACAAGTATCTCAGGATATGTTTTGCTGCAACAAGATGTATTTGTCTCGGTTCACACATGAACTGATTAAGTGCACTCACAACATAACATATATCTGGTCTAGTGTTAACTAGATACATCAAGGACCCAATCAACTGCCTGTACATTGTAGGATCCACCAAGTCTGAACTAGTTGCAACCTCTTTTAACTTATGTAGGTTGGTCTCCATAGGTGTAGACATGGATTTGCAATCCATCATACCAAACCTTTTAAGTATATCAATAGTATACTTCCCTTGACTTAGAATCATCTCATCTGGCTTCTGCCAAACTTCTAAGCCAAGGAAGTAATGCATGAGCCCAAGGTCCTTCATCTCAAACTCATAAGCCAACTCCTTACATTTGAGAATGAGGTGATCTTTTCCAGTAAGAATCAAATCATCAACATACAAAACCAAAATCAATGCTTCACCATCAATTACCTTAAAGTACAGATTTGAGTCCTCATCATTCTTAGAGAAGCCCAAGCTTGACAAGTAACGATCAATCCTTTTGTACCATGCACGAGGAGCCTGCTTAAGACCATACAAGGCCTTCTTCAGCCTGCAAACATGAGACTCCTTCCCATGTACCTCAAATCCATCAGGTTGCTCGATATAAACTTCTTCCTCAATCACACCATTCAAAAAAGCTGTCTTCACATCCATCTGATGAATCTTCCATCCTCTAGATGTAGCAATGGCAATAATGGTTCTGATAGAAGTGTAGCGAGCAACATGAGGAAATGTTTCTTCATAGTCAACTCCCTCTTTTTGTGAGAACCCTCTTGCCATGAATCTTGCCTTGTACTTCTCAATGCTCCCATCAGCCGCATGCTTGATTTTGAAGAGCCATTTTGAAGATACCATAGATTTGCCTTCAGGTCTAGGAACAATGTCCCATACATCATTCTTAAGAATTGACTGATGCTCCTCGTTCATAGCATCTTTCCAAACTTGTTGACTAGAAGCTTCCTCAACATTGGAAGGCTTGGACTCAATAATCTGACTCATTAAAGCAACATAACTAGAGAACTTGTGAGGTCTCTTGCTTTCTCTGAAGGTTCCTCTTGGAGCTGCAAACCTTTTGGCCTCTTGCATTGTTTGCCTAGCCCAAAGAGGTCTTTTTCTTACAATCACAATATCGGTAGGCCCATCAGTAGGTTCCAAGGGCTCAACTGGATCAATGTCTTCCTTTGGTTTTGAAGTCTCATCTGAATCTCAGGAGTATGGTCAACTTCCATATCCTGGGGAGACTCTTCAATATCAATCTCCATATGAGTTCCGTTGGACCTCTTGAATGCAACATCTTCCTCAAATGTGACATCCCTACTGATCTTGATCAACTTCTGACTTGTAATATATATTCTGCAAGCTTTTGATGTTTCACTGTAGCCCACAAATATTCCCTTCTTGCCAGAAGGCTCCAACTTTGTTCTCTTTTCCTTTGGAATATGAACATAAACTAGACATCCAAAGATCCTTAAATGACTCACCTCTGGCTTCTTTCTAGTAAAGGCTTCTTCAAGAGTCATGTTCTCCAAGATTCTGTGAGGACTTCTATTCTGAACATAGACTGCAGTCCTAGAAGCTTCTGCCCATAGGAAGGTTTGCAGATCCTGGTCATGGATCATGGCTTTTGTTGCTTCCACGATCAATTTGTTCTTTCTCTCGACAACATCGTTCTATTGAGGATTATAGGGAACACTGAACTCCCTCTTAATCCCAACTTCAACATAGAAATTCCGAAAGCTGCCAGAAGTGTATTCTCCTCCATTATCAGATCTTAGGACTTTGATTCTTTTCCCGGAAAGGTTCTCTACCTGAGCTTTGAACTCCTTGAACCTTTCTAACACTTCCTCAGACTCTTCAGTTTTCAAAAAATAAATCCAAGTCTTTCTAGAGCAGTCATCAATAAAAAAAATGTAATACAAGAAACCACTCAAGAAGGAACAGACATTGGACCACATAAATCGGAATGAATGAGACGTAGAATACATTTAGATTTACTTTCTCTACTATGAAATGGAGCTTTTGTATTCTTACCCATTGCACATCCTTTGCAAGTACCTTCATGCTCCTGGTTGAACTTTGGAAGGCGCAAAACCATCTTCTCCATGATAGGTAGAGCTCAAAAGTGAAGGTGAGCCAATCTTCGATGCCAAAGATCACACAAGTTTGAAGAATCATGAACTAATGCCTGAAGTGGACGAGTGCATAGTCTATAGAGGCTCTCATGTCTAACACCAATTACTTGAGCAGTTTTGAAGTTGGAATTCTTCGTCCACACAAGTACTTTGCCTTTGGAAAAGGCAACTTGATATCCTTTATCTTCTAAAGCTGAAATGGAGATAAGATTATGCTTGATTCTGGGAACATAAAGGACATCACTTAACTATAGTGTAATACCGGAATCCAAATGGAGAGTAGAGGTCCCAATCCCTTTCACTGAGTAGCTAGCATCATCTCCAATAATGACTTGTTCAGTAGAATCTCTCTCCACCAAGCTTGATAAATGCTCCTTAAAACCAGTGATGTGTCGAGAAGCACCACTGTCGATCAACCAAGTGTTGGTGTTTGTAGGAACATTGCTTGACAATGCCAAATAGAACAAGTATTCACAAGAGTCCTTCTGAGGAGAGGCATCATCAACATCAGCAATGGAGGCTTGTTGTTTAGGCTTGGATGGACAATGCTTGGCAAAGTGACCATACTTGTCACATCTAAAGCATTGGACTTTGGATAAGTCTCTCTTCTTCTTGAATGCAGGAGCACCATCATTTCCTTTATCTCGATTCCTTTTGAAGAATCCTTTCTTCCAATCTTTTCCTTTCTTCTTCAAAGAGTGAGAGACGAGAACATGAATATCTTCATTAGATGGACTTTGACCAATGCCTCTAGCCACCAACCTTGACTCCTCTTGAATGCAGTCAGCCCTCAAACGATCAAACTTAGGAAGTTTGGATCTTGCATTGATTCCTTGAATGTAGGACTCCCATGATAAAGGAAGACCATTGAGAGCAAGCATGGTTAAGTCCTTATCATCAATCACATGACCAATTGTAGAGAGCTGATCTCTCAATTCCAAAATCCTCATGAAATAGTCAATCACTGTTTCTCCTTTTTCCATCTTCACATGGTGTAGTTGTTGCTTCAGTGCAAGTGCCCGATTGATGTTATTGATTTCATACATCTCCTCCAATGTTTTGAACATGTCCCTTGTCGTCTTCAACTTGGAGACAATCAGAACAATATGATCTTTAATGGAATCAACCAACATCTTCTTTGCCTTGATGTCTTTCTTCCTCCATTGCAACTTCTCTTCTTCCTCCTTTGGTTCGGGAACTTTGGTGTCCACAAACTCAGCCAAGTCATTCTCTTCCAAGGTGAGCATGATTCTGAACCTCCATGATGTGTAGTTGGATGCTCCCTCGAGTCTATCCTAAATTTTAAGACCGTTCACCATCTTGACTAAAATAGAGATAGACAAAGATATTGAAAAGAGAATAGAGAGTATTGCTGCAATAACAAATTTGATCACGATCTTCTTCAAACCTGGCTCTAATACCATGTTAGTTTTATGATCAAATGTAAAGCACAAAAAAAATTCAAATTGAACACAATAACACAACAGATACCCTAGGAAAACCCTCCTCTTGAGGGAGAAAAACCCAACAACAATATATCACTTATATATTGAATCAACAATATAGTCTCCTTTACAATAGGGGCCGATATGAAGGCCTATAACATGCACCACAATCTGATGCAATCACATAAACAATATGCTGCAATCTATAGATGAAATCTCAGCCTCTAACACAGTCGATCTGCCTTGAAGAATAATTCACACTTGCCAAAATATGAATGTAATGTATGAATGAATAACAACAATGAGAGGGATATCTATTATATATACAATATGAAAGGTCGTCACCCTTCATGACAAGTTGGCCACCATAGAGAGAGACATCCCTTCATAAAGACACATCCAATAGACAAGTAGTCGGCTACATGAGAATACGTGCCTCCTTAAGAGATCGCACCATTTCAAGGTCAGCCTTGATAACAACCTTTAATTAATCGTGCCTCTTCATTGGACAATAAGTCAGCCTTAACAAATATATGTAACTCATCAATAATCGCGCCTCTTGAATCAAAGGCTCAATAAATTAAATAGCCGTAGGCTACAATTTAATTTATTACAAGTAAAGGAGATCGTTGGAAGAAGCAACCCGACGCTGCTAATAACATCAACAGATTGCAATTGTTAGGAGCTTGGGTATTTTGTGTTGGAGCTTTTTATATGCCTTTGATGGTATTTCACTTGGCAGTGATTGAAAGTAGTGCTATGAGGAGTTTTTACACACTCCTTTTTGATTTTTTCTCATTAAGGGTTTTGTTTCAATTGTGTGATGTTTCATTTGTTTCTTCTATTACCTTGTTATTGTTTTTCAAGACATGCTTAGGAACTAGAAACATTCTTATGTTATCTATTGTTGGTGGAATAGGTTGTGTTAGAAGGTTGTTGCTAGATTTTTTCAAGTGGATTTGTTGTTGAATTTGTTGGTAGAATATCCTCATTGTTAATGAATCATGTTTATATAAAAGTTTTTAAAGTTGTGAAATGTGGAGCCCCTACTTGCAAGTTTTGGATAGAGACCACATGGAGGGGTTTTAGGAGTTTGTGGTTCAATGCTTTTCGAGCATGTACACTATAAGAGGTTAGTCTCACATCCCATTCATGTAGTAGAGTTTGGTATTCAACTAGTATCCACTTGTATGGCATTCCATATATTGAACTTGCATCACATGATTTGTTGTATATCAACTCTTACATTGTCAGATACTATATGGCTCTTTTTGATCTTTCATTGTACTTGCAAACAAATAAATTATATGTTGGAGGACAAGAACCTTGGTATGATATTACGAGTTTCCCTCTTGAGTTTTCTAATTACACACCTTGTTTGACAAAAAAAGATATTTAAATAGTTAGCACATGAGAGATATTTAAAGCATACTTGACATAAATGAGACAACTTTCTCTCAATAAGACTTAAATATCATTCTCTCCTACATATGACATCGAGATTGCCTTGTTTGCACTTGTAGTTATATCTAATTATATATTCTTGGAAGCTCGAGAGTTTCTTTAGCAAAACTTAGTGAATGCTTCCATCAATTTTGGTATATGCTGTAATCTTTCAAAGTGACAATGAATGTTTAAACTTTACTTTCTAGATCCTAAGAGGATCACATCATCTTCATATGCTCTCCTTATTATGAGATTAGAGGACTATACTATTGCTTTTAGGGATTCTTTTACTCTTTGAAGTCTTTGCATAGAATAAGACCACAAATGTAATGCTTTGTTTCTTGTGAGATATTGGCTTCATGCAATGTGCTCTTGGAGATTATTGCGGCCCTACCAAATCTAGAAATACAATCCTTCACTCTCAATGAGGAAGGATTAATAGGGAAAAGGTAGTTTCATTATGACACATATAAAATGGTTATGCATTGTAGACATTCTAGTGCTTTTTGATTCCATTTTTTTTTAATGTTTCTCTTTGTTTTTACTTTTTTTAGAGTTGTACTCTCGTGGTTTCTATTTGGAAAATTCAAATTCCTGTCGGCCTTTTTAAACTAGAAGGGCACAAATATTATATAAATTGAAATGAAATAATTGATCTTTTCATAATTGTAGGGCTGTTTGATTAAGGGTTGTGTTAATTTTCTATTGTAATTTAAAAAGAAAAAATTGTAGAGATTTCTCTTTTTTTTTTTTAATATTGAGAAAAATGCAAGTTACATAGAATAAAATGCAGTTATAAACTGCAAAGATGAAAATGACCAGACAATAAACAGATACCAGCTATAGCTGAATTTACATAGTAGCAATAATTACATTAGCAGTAAAATTACATTGCAGCAAACAGAAACAGAAGACCAATAAGAGCAGCAATTTACATAGTCAAACTGGAACAACAAAATCAGAACCGGGGCCTCAAAGCTTGAGCAGTATGAAGATGTTTTTACTTTGCTTTTACTTTCTTTGCAGATGTACTCCTGTGGTTTCTATTTGGAAAATTCAAATGTTGGCCATTTTAAACTAGAAGGGCACACATATTATATAAATTGAAATAAATTAATCTTTTCTTAATTATAGGGCTATTTGATCGACGATAGTGTTGGTTTTTCTATTGCAATCTTCCTTTTGCTTTTATTTTCTTTAGAAATTGAATTGTGCTTATGCGTTGTTTCTACTTGTGCATTTTAAACAAAGTATTTTTCCTTGAAAATCACTGCAATTCTCTCTTGCTTGCTTGCTCTTATCTCATATATTTGGAAGATAAGAACTAGCATAGATATCTTAAAAACATCTATCCAAAACATGTTGAGAGAAATCAAATCGAGGCTATTTTATTTACTTAAGAATTATTTTATTTTATTTTATTTTAGAGCTATTTAATTTATTGCATATTCTATATAATATCTAATGATGGACTCTTATATATTCTTATTATGTATAAAGTTTTATACATTCTATTTTAAATCCTCTATCTACATTGATTAATTTTTAATTATTTAATTAAATCACACATTCTCCTAATCCACCATAATTAAATAATTTTAACTAGCAATTGGGCCTTTGTGTGCAATGGGTACACTGAAGAGGTGTGGACAATAAATTGAGAAAAGTTTTGGTATTTTTTTTAGAGGCGGTTGAGTTCTCTTGTGGGAAAGAATCTAATTTTCAAAAATGTATTTTTTTGTGGTAGAATCATGAAATACATGCATTCATCAAATAATGAATTTTATCTACAATGAATTGTATGTATAAAAGAATTAATAACAGAAAGTACTTCATTTCAATATAATTTGTATTTATTAAAAAGTACTCCATTAAATAATCTGATCATCTTATCTTACCAGATCCACGAGCCTTGCAAAGTAGTGATTAAATATATGAATATAAGTAGTATCCCACAATAATTGCATTCCATGAGATGACATGTTTTGTAGGCATTTTGTCAAACAGTTCATGAGATGGCATTCTTTTAGTTAGTGCAATTCAAGAAACGTACCCAACGCTTGTGTAAGGAGTGGAATTTTGTTGCTGCAGGGAGGTGACAGGACTATAACTTTTCCAATCTACAAAGGCGGTTCCACTATTTCTTGGTGGAATGGTACTATCCATGAAATGCTGTAGCTGCAGCAAGGGATCAACGTAGAGAATGATAGCATTTGGTGACAGCTGGTTATCTAAAGAAGCAAGCTTGTGAGAAGAATGGAAATGGCATTCAGGCACAACTATTGTCTGATAACAAATCTGAACAAGATGGTGAAGCCCACAAGCCAAATACATTCGGATATTGGGGAGAGACATAATAAGTTGTACTAAGGGGTGAATCTTCATATCTTGTGTGGACCTGCAACAAGCACATGTTCAAAAAATTTCATTAGACTAATGATTTATTTGCTTTCTTACAATGATGTCGACACCATCCACAACTTAAAACTTATCTTTCAATCACACAAGAGCTTAATGAGTAGTTTCTTAGTTTTCAACGATCAAAATTCCTAGTGTATCGGGACTATATGTCCATCACGTACATTAGTAGTTTCCAATAAACTGGATCAGCGGTCAGATACAAGGCTGGCATCACAAGGCATGATTATATCTTTGACCCTCTTTGTGAGGATGGTATTGAGGTGGCATTTTCCAGTTGAAGGATGCTTAACGTACACATCTATTTGTGAATCACACAAATAGGAGCATAACTTCTGACTACCAATAAATTTTGAATTAATAAGCAATTCAAAAAATATTTTAAAACATATTTGCAAATGCTTTTCACTAGGGGACAACATTTATGGACACGAGGGATGTTAAGACCTTGTCATCATTAGGAAGGATTAAATTGTGATGGCGTGCATGGTAGAGATGCCTTTTCTAAAGCGATTCCCATAGACCATATTCTAGCAGATGGCATCAAAATTTATGTGATGGTGGTGATTATGACATTTCCATACTGCAATTCTAGGATGGTCCTTAATTATAATCGACCCTAATACACATCAATATAACCTAAAAAATGATGATGGATGGAAGAGTACACGAATTGCTTTCATAAGTTGATTGCCTTGTCCAATCTTATTTGGGTGATGGAAGTTGTGCTTGAAATTATGAGTTTCAATTTTTCTTCTATTAATGAGACAGTGTTCCATTTAATACACACAAAGGTATTTTTTCTAACAGTGCCATATAGATTGAATTCTTCGTTCTGTCCAAAATTCTAAATACATATATGTTTAGTCAAAATTAACAGATGTCAGACCCTAATACCGAAATATTCATAACTCTATGTAAAACTTTTGGCATGTTATTATGTACAACTCTAATTCGAGATATGTAAGTTGAAAAATCTAGTAAATTTACTGCATAGGCTCAACAACTTTAATTTGGCTTTCCCCTAAAATGATTTTGTATCTTATAATTTTTATAGAAAGCCGTTGAATTTGAACTTTTAGTTAGGTGATGTCAAAATTTGTCAATGTCCAGTTCTCTGTCCTAGATTTTATTCTAGAATATAAATGGCTATGGACAAAATATGCAGATTATTTTAGTCATGAGCCCGGGATAGAGACTTACAGAGTTTGGAAATGGGAAAAACTGTCTACAGATGGGGAACCCTGGTAAAATGTCATTTAAATCACTGCTACAAGCATCCTATGAATTCCTTTCAGATAGGAACAACAGAGCCACAACTTGGTATCTCAAAGGCGAACAAGCCAACCATAATTTTGGAATGTTCTTATCCCACCACCAAGACCTCCAGTTACAATTACTAAACCCCATGCAACTAGTGTAGACTGGTCTTGAATATGATTATCACCAGAATCACAAATGTTGTTGTTTGGGAGTTCAGGAGAGGCTAGGTTTGGGCTTTGAAAGGTAAAGGCTGGAAGTTTCTCCTCAGGCCATGTTGTCGAACCTTTAGACATACTGTCAACAAAAAGACCATGATTTGGACTTGAATGGTCCAGAACTCTCATATTAGCAGAAGAAGTTAAGTTTACTTGGAATAAGCTAAGATAGAATCTGGAATGGTACCGAAATCACATTCGATAATTTTCTCGAACCGATTCCTCACTCTTGCTGCTAACCCTTGCTCCTTTCAAAATAATGCCATGATTTCAGGCTATGTAAGAAATGATAATGCCGAGGTTGGCTTAAATCTAATAGCAACAAAATTTATAGAGAAGCAAAAATCTTAAGTAGTAAAGGATTCAGAATTCGGTGCAAACATTTGAGAGCTAAACAAGTGAGTTTCAAAATACTTTGTTGACTAGAAGTATCGGGAACTCTTCTCAAATAAAGTACTTTACAACTATCAAGAACTCTTCTCAAATAAACTTCTCTTTAGCTCCTCGTTGATTTCAATGGCGATGAGTTGTGCAAATAAAAAACCATGCGAAAAGAATAGATATGAAGATAATATCGCATACATATGTACATAGGTTAGGTGAGATAGATAAGTATGTTGGCAAAAAAATGCAGTTAATACCATTTAGGTTAGGTGAGATGGATTGCTTGATCTATCCACTGGCAAAGTTGTAGACGTCGATCACTCATTTCACCAAACAAAGCCATTGACGTGATCACTACCACCATATTTCGTACTCTAAGCCATGGAAATTTTATGACTGTAGTATATTTGATTGTTCTATCTAATTTTCATTCAATTGTCTGCAACAAGTTGGTGGCACCTCGTACTGTGTAAACAAGGCCTATCTTTTGTGGCAAAAAGAATCAATGGTTGGCAATAGTTCAATCATCTTCCAAGGCTTATCCTTGCTTTTCCACCGTCCATAGACAAAATGAGCTTTGAGAAGCTCAAATAAGGATATGCCTTCGGCATAAATTAATAGCTAGTTCATATTTCCTCTATTTAATTTGATTTTCTATTTTTAAATTCTTCTAAAAATGAATAAAATTAATAATTTATTTATCTCCTAATTATATCTTCACCTAATTATTTATTATTTTAATGGGTAAATGCTTTTGACCCAGAGCTATGAACCGGTGAGGTCACAAACAAGGGACCTCATCCCCAATTTAAACATTCAACAATTACACCCTAGTGGGGTTTGAACCTTGATGGCAAGAACAACACCACAACTTAACCATCATACCATGCCACTATTGACAATTATATATTCACCTAATTATATCTATTTAATTTATTTAATTCTATTTATATTTTCCCATCTCTAAATTTAGTGAGTTGACTAAAAAACAACCTCAATTCACTTTCACTCACTCCCACTTCACTTATTCATTCAATAATCACTTCCATGCAAACACTTAACTTTGCATGTTAGCCCTTCATCATGACACATGTTGCTTGCACGTTCATTATGATCTCTTAATAATCTCATCCATTGATCTCCCAATCATCCTACAATGTTGATCAAATATCTATGAAAGCTATAAAGCACCCATCATTTAGCCATTCAATCTTTCCACGAATTTTGACAAATCTTACATCCATTTTGTTATCAAGAACACTATCACACACAATGGAGTAAGGTTAGGCACACTTTTGTGGAGGAAAGATTGACATTGTTTCATTTACTTTGTTGATACACTTTATTGAAGTAGGTTATTTGATCATTTGAACTGGGTTTTCATTGATTGGTATCCTTGTTATATTCAATGATCTCATAATAGTCCTCTAGATTTTGGCACATCTTGTGGGACCTATGTCCTTGAATTTAACAATTTGCATTGAGTTTCCATGATTTTTAGGTCACATGTGTAGAGTATCACATTTAACCCCAGAATGATGCTTTTGACTACAAAACAATGCTTTTGACAATACTTTGGCACATCGAATACTTACAGTGACATGCAATTTCTATTTGTAGGTACAAGGCAACATAACAATGCTTTCGATAGTAATTTGACACATTTGTTAATATAGTGGCATTTTTGATAGGTAAAATTGATGTATCTGACATGTATTGTGGCACTTCCAATCATTAGTTTAGCACATTTGATAGCTAGTATCATGCTTCTGATTCTGTTGATTTAATTTATTTTACCTAATGTTTGCACAATCTTTTAGAACTAATCAAGCTATGTAGATTGGAAATCATTGGGAGAATACAAGCTGAAAAGCAAACTACTAACAAATATGTGTAAGGTTTTATCTTATTTTTGGTTAAAATATTCACACTTTATTTGGGTTTTAAATAATGAACTTTGTATGTCATGTTTGGTGAACTCTTTAATGTGTATGCTCTCCTCTTACCCCTAGTGCAAGCCTAGAGATCAAAAGCACTCTCTTCTTCACACATTTTTTATTTTTTACCCAAAAAATACTACTTATGTATGCCCTCCCCTTGCACTTTATGTGAGCTTGGGGGATCAAAAGCACCAGTATTTTCTTCTTTTTATTTTTAATAGGGGGCCTACTTGGGGATTTCATCACCTCAAGGTCGACATCAACCACATTTCTTGGCAGGGTATAAAAAGGGAGGAGAGAAGTCAAGAGTGAGCTATCATCATGTTTGGCCAAGCTTGGAGACTCTCGGTTCATTGAGACTCATATAGGTGAAGAGGATAGTAGAGAATTTCCTAGGTTTAGGCATGTAGACAAGCCTTTAATTCTCAGATACCACTACGAACCTTATTTTCAGTAAGCCTTAGATCATTGACCATCAATCTGGTGTGGTGCAAGGTACAATATTAAGCATAAAGTTACTTAACATGCACCATCCTGAGGAGAGATGATTTCTTTACTGTAAAAACCTCCAAAAGAAAGGGAAAGGTGAGCCCTTGAGCCACTAGAACCCTATCTATTCCCTTTTGAGAGTGGAACACACATGCGCAATCCTTTGGTATTTTCGGTTAGGTCAACATCTAGTGCGATAATCCTACTTGAATAGAAGTAGGATTGTTCATGTGCTTGGAGTGTTTTTCTTGTTAAGACTAGTATACACCATTCAACCTTATTACTTGGAAACCATTATCCATTGTGTATGTTGTGTTTATCTCTTGCCTAAGAAAAATAACTTGTCCAAAATTTTACAAAAATACCATTGTTACACAAAGTTATAATTGTGCATTTGAGACTTCTTGTAGCACTTCCGATCCATAATATTCTGTTTGTGCATCTCTAAGACAAAATTACACTTTTGATTTATAATTTGGTGCATCTAATATCTAGAGTTGCGCATTTGATAGCCAGAGTGGCACTTTTGATTATCTTTTTACCCATTTGATTATCCTTTGGCGCATCTGATCTATTGTTTGTGCATCTAATATATAGAATTAATCATTTGATTTGCATAATGCCGCTTTTGATATGATTCATAACTAAGATAGGTAATGTGATAACTTGTACACTTTTTTGATAGAGTTGTGCGTTTGAGACCCACTTTGCTACTTCTGAACATACTTTGTCACTTCTAATACCCACTTTGTTGCTTTTGACCTATATTGTGGTGCTTTTGATATCAACAATTACACTTTTGATTCATATGATGACTCTTTTGACCTATGCTAAAATTTCCAAAATTCTCCAAAAGTCAATTTTTAGAGCCTTTGACTAACCAAATCTAAAATTGAAGACTTATAGCACACTTGAGTTATAGTCACCATTCATTATCCATAAATCATATTTCATATCCATTTCATACCATCATTTTTTGGACTTTAGAGTTACTATCCTAGGCTTGGATAAACATCCTTATCATCATAATTGTAGTGTCCCTCCATTTTAGACATACTGTTTAGTTTGATTCTGCTGGTTAGATGCTTAGTTCATTGTGATACTATGTTGTTTCATTTCAGAGATGATTCTGGATACTATGTTTTTTTGTTTTTGCGGATGATACATTGACATCCTGGTTATTTGGTTATGTTGGTTTGATGATACTGTGATAGATTCATTCATGATGTGGCTTATTAGTTATGATTATTGCTTATGTTATCATATTGATACGATTGTATATGATTGATCTTGCTCGTTTGTGTCGGTGGATAAGACAGTGTAGCATTACTCATTTTTGAGTACCCTGCTACGCTGCAATTCTTATTCACGGTGTGTTTTCTAACATGAGTTTATATATACATGTTTTAACCTTGATGTTTTCCTGTAGACACAGGTACCGGGTAATGGCTCCACCTGCTTGTCAGGTCTGAGCGTACCCAAATTCATTATAAATATGTTGTCGGAGGTATTGATAGGTCCTTTTAAACCATCGTTCGTTTTCGAACGAGTATCTCTGTGTAACCTCGTGTAGCCTAGTTTGTCTTGTCATGTTCAAATATATATTGTTTTGTGTTTGCGAATATAATATTTAATTATATTAAAATGTTTATTAATGTTTTAACCAACGTTAATGATTTAATTTATTAAGTTAAATTAAATAAGTTATTTCTTTGCAATGTTTTAATTAAAATAATATTATTGTTGTTTTAATTGTGCAAATTGAATTGTGTGAAATAGATATTTCTAAAGCAAGATATTTTCGACGAGATAAGAATCTCTGATTGTCAGTTAAAGGTTTGTTCTGATATTTTAAGAATGAGTTGAACTGAATGAGTTATTTACAATGCAAATGAAACTATCCGTTAAAATTGAATGATTGAAATCTTGATTGCATGAATTTATATCTTTTGGAAAATTGGGGATTGTGCATACATTCACGGGAAGAATTTTACGGCAGCAACTTTTTAGCAAAATTTCAGTACAACAATTGTTTCAGAAGATTTGTTCTTTAGGATTTGTTTTGAAGCGTAAGTTTGAAGCTGAGTTCATTGGCAAATTCTTCGTTGAAGTCTGGTGATAGGTTTTCACGAGTTGACAGAAATATCAAGAAATCATTTTCAACCAATTAGCAAACTTCGGAAATAGGTTTTCTTCTGTGATTTTATTTCTTATGCTGAACTTATTGGAATTTGATGTTGGAATTAGTTGTTCAATAGAAGAAAACTATATTGCTGAACCTGCACAAACAACAACAATATACAAAATCAAATTAGTTTTTGAACATTAAAGTGGAAAAGAATAAGAACAAATTGCATTCATAATATACCAGATTCGAGGTTGCCCTTAATCTAGCTGTGAAAATATTATAATAGCATGAATTCAAATTTTAAGAAATGAATGAATAATTCACTTATTATCAAAACGCCCAAAAAGGAAATAGTATGCATTTCCAATAATTTCATTTGTTATTTTCTTTGGAACTTTTGAATTCACCATTGCTTCTACGTTTCAGTTATACTGGTATTTTTATTGATTAAATACCTGTAGATTTAAAGCATTTTGTTTGTCTTAATTCTGTCCCTTTTAAATAAAATTGTGCGCTGTTCTCTTCTAAAGAATATTCAGCGTATAATTTTCAAGCAGTAGACTGAATTTAATTCAACATCTGTAGCTTTATATTTTAT
The DNA here is from genome assembly GCA_007258455.2 of Sequoia sempervirens. NCBI lineage: Eukaryota > Viridiplantae > Streptophyta > Pinopsida > Cupressales > Cupressaceae > Sequoia > Sequoia sempervirens. The sequence continues at coordinate 24,450,271 of VDFB02000002.1, read as the reverse complement.
TTTTATTTGTACAGAAGTTACAATTTATCCCTCCTTACCAACTGTAGATATATGTCTCCCTGAATTCGTGTGATTGATATTTACCTTATATTTCCCTGATAGCTGAAGAATTCGCCTGAATTTTAAAGTGATTAATAAATACTACTTCATTATATCTTGTAATAGTGCCGCCCCAGCCATGGATTGATTTCTTTGCAATTTAAATAATGATGAACAGGTTCTTGTTTGGTGTATAGAAGATCTAGAGACTTATATATTGCTAAACCTTATGGAACTGCCTTAGTATTGCCTTTGACACTTAATGAGAACTTGTCACTTAATGGCGTTGGAAAAATAGTATTGTTTTGAGTTTGTGCGCAGCCTCTTTCTTTTGATGTTTTCTGTATATCTTTTGATCTAAAAGATCTCATGTTAATCCTTGCCAAAGCATATAATTTCCAATTGGTATCACGTCTATCTCTTCACCAGCGCAGTTGCTGATATGATCTGTATTCTTTAATTCTTTCGTAAGCGCCTAGTTTGTTGTGTCCATAACTGTGAATAACAATGACCTGTATGCTCCCCTGCTTCATCTTTTAAATCGTTGTGGTCAGCGTTGTTTCTAATCCTCACTGGCATTTATCTAAACTTTAGATTAATCTGCTGCTATGAGTATTCTCGATTTTGCATGTATATCCTGTTAGTGTAATTGCATGGCGACTAAGGTGCTGAGAGTTATGCGTTGTCTAGAAAATATCTGCTTGATTCTTTGCGGAATATACACTTATGTTCACTGCGAGTTCCTTGTGTTTCTTTTTATGAGTTTTGTGCAGGGGGAACTTAAAGTCTAAGTTTTGTATTTTATTTTAAATGTTACCTATCTCCTCTAACTGAAATGTCGCTACATAAGATAAGATATGTTATTGAGAATTCTGCATGACCAATGAATATAATAGTTTTTAAATTATCGAATGCTTATTTATGTAATTGTTATTTGGACAACTTACATAATTAATTTGATGAATTCGTACTTATATGATTATTTAGGTATAATCTTTATGCTGTGGACATTTGTAAATTAAAATATGGAGTCTACTTTGTTTTTATTTTTAAATATGTTTACCTAATTATATCTAAAGTGTATGCATGGATATGGTTTTAAATAAATTTCATGACTATAGTGAAAGGAGCATCTTTTATGGTTTTAGGTCCTTAAAGTTGTATGAAGATAAGTGTGTGATAAGTACTAATGTGCCGGTTTTATGTATATTAGTAAGGCTTATAAATGGTGTAAGTGAGGTTGTGATCGGTACTATGTTTTTAATACAATTTAGTATCAAGGATACTTTTAAAATTGAATATCTTATTATGTGATTGTGAGTTGTTTAGTCTCCTGAGGCTAGAAAAGTGAAAATTATAATGACAAGTTTATTACACTAAGATTTTATTGCTCAATTATGATGATCTTTATTGTGTGGGTAAATTTTTACACCTTATGTTGTTGTCTTTTGAGATATTTAAGAGATTACGATTTGTTTTAAGTAGGGGGATGCAAACATTTGTGGGTTTAATCTTTATGCTTGGAAGCTACCCCTAGATTGATTTTATGTTGAGTCATGTTATAGAAGAGTGGCTTGCGGTAGGGGCCAAAATCTGGAAGTGATTGTCTGGGTAACCTATTGTAGGTGTGTTAATTAAGTGAAAACCTAACTAATGTATTAGGGGTTGGGTAGTTGTAAATACTAATTCAGATAATGTTTGCCTCGCCTACTTTCTTAACGCTTGTTTAGGTTGAGAAAAGACTAAGAAGGCCTGGAATGGCATGTCATCATCTTGTCCTCTTGAAAGATGAAGTGACTCCACATTAGTCTGCATAGGGGCCGGGAATCGGTAGAGGCTACCAGGGTAACTCTTGGTGAGGGCCGGTAGTTTAGGAAGATTCACTAGGGTAACCTATCTCGACGATGTGATGAAACTCTTAGTCTATATCATGATGGTGTTTCCTTTTGTTGAGATTTCAATTTAATGTAACTTGATACTGAGATTTTATCCGTTTTGATTTGTAAACGTTGTGTCGTATTGTGAATTGTAAACCTCGTAAACATGATGTTCTATCTGCATTGTTTGTGGACCTGTCAGTATCTCCTAGCACGGAGGGAGTGGACCTTTGGGTTCCACGTGGTTGGGAGGAAACCGTGCTACACCTTTATTAGGATTTTCTTGTAGTTGATCCTATGCTTGCAACAGTTTCCAGTTACTACTTTGTTCATGACTGTTGATGCAGAGCTTGTTCGTGGATATTGTATCAGATGTCAGATGAACACTATCTGTTTTGTAATTTATCTCTTGTACAAAAGTGTACTGATTGTACCACCTTTGATGTATGGAGATTCTTTGAAATCTCACTTTATGTAAAATGGACATTTGGGATATTTGATTATATGTAGTTTTATAAATTGGATCTTACATGAAATCAAATTTATACTTTTGTAGATGATCAATGTGTTGAGTTTAATTATTAAGTTTATGTAACAACGTCTTCGAAACTTTATAACATATGTGTAAACAATTATAAAAAAAATAAATTATTCAGTTAACTTTGTTTTTGCTCTTTGTTATAAAGTAGCTAAGTCGGGGCGTTACAATAATCAATCATCCAAACATCCAACAACTAAAACAGTCATAATTTGGTCTAGATCTTCCATCCTTTATCACTAATTTATCTTTTTACTTGAGAAGTTTCCTATATCAAGTAGATAGTTGAGTTAGCACAAACATTTGTTGGAAAATTCACTTAGAAGTCTTGGTTGCTTCTAAGTTAATAAAATCCATTATTATCCTTTTTCTTCGACTCATTAGTCTAGTACAAGTAAAAAATATCCAAATCTAAGCATTTATCATCATATGAAGATCTAGATTTACTTTTAATTATTGAGGTTTTATCCCACATCAATCAAAAAACACCAAAAACACTTATCCAAAGTCATCACATCCTTTGTTCAAATCTACAAACATATCTTTAGAATAGTCCATTAGAAGCAAGGCATTCATATCAGATCACCCAACTTCCATCCTACATCCTCATCTCATAAGGTCTTGAAATTTGCATGCTTACAACAAGGTATCAACATAAGAAACTCATGGAGTCAAATCAAAGTGAGCCAAACGTTACCACAACCATGGGTGATACACAATATGAGTTTGACATTCCTTTTCAATTGTTCAACCCTAGTGAGTATCAAACACCACAATCTTCCTCATCAGATATTTTGATAGAAGAAATCATACATGATTCTACTGAATTAACAAAAGAAAAGTTGTTAGAGATGCAACAAGATCCAAACATAAGAAAGGTAATTGATAGCCTTCTTGCTATGGACCCAAATAAATGTTTTCTTACACTAGCACAAAAAGGTGATAAACTACTTAAGATTTCGACATTGCCACACTTAGGGAAGAAGCCCTTACAAGTATCATGTCATCACACATTCCATCTAATGTAAGTGTAGCCATACCTCAATCTATTAACATATCTATACCTCAAGCTTTTATGTTAGTTATGTTTGGTCAACCATCTATACTTCCTACAACATCATAAATTGTCACCCTTGACAATTTCACACTATGTTTTTCCCCCCCTAAGTGATTGGACCTAATTGTACACCTAATATCCTAAATTATGCATTATGTGGCCCATTTAAATATTTACCAACAAATTACAAGTATAAAACATAAGCAAACATTTAATATTTTTCTCCCGACACCTTAAGTCTCACAAAATAGGGCTAGGACCTAGTTGCCTAAGGCGACTTAGTCCCCTATTTTTCCTCCAAAATTGAATATGTCAGAGGTGGCATTTTATTATTTGAATTTCAAATATCCAACATTGACTATCGGGATCTAATTTGTGGGAAATTAGAATAATTGCATATAAATACCTAGTCATTACATCATTTGAAGCTAAGTGAAAGAATTGGAAATCAAGAGCAAGAATTATTGTCAAAAGAATTATCAAGCAAGTCAAGAGCAACATTTCAAGATCTATTATAGCAATTCAACATCAAAGAATCATGTCAAGTTTATTCATGTTTATGTTATCATTGTGTTTGTGAGATCCAACCCTTGTAGGTCTTCAAGCAAATGAAACAAGCAACAATCAAGCCTTGAGGGGATGTGCATGACTTCAATAATTTAAGGAAGACATTAGTGAGTGGTGAGTTTCAATACATTGTTGATTCATCATTCATTTTATCATTTAGCTTTATTCCTCAAAGGATAGGCATTTTTTTCATTGACATTACCATAGTGGAAGTGGAAACACTAACATGGTGTTTGACTAAGGCAAGCCCCTATATGGAACAACCCTTCTTCTCTCTTTGAATGTGCAGGTTTCAGGTCTGAAGAAAATTGGGAGAAGTTTGAAGGCCAATTATTCATTGTTGCATTCAAACCCTACATCTTGACAACATACGGAAACTTAGTTATTTCAGTGTCCAACAGTGATTCGATAGTACAACACAAAGAAATAAAAGCATCTAATTTGGCTCTCGAGGACTATGAAATCAGATATGGAATTCACCTACAGGGATATAGTCACCCTGGGTGACTTGGTCCTCCATTTTCAGCCCCAAATTCACAGTACTCTGCTCAATCCATTTTTGTAGTTTGAATTTCTCTGTGACTTTCCAGATTTGTTGTTTTTGTATCAAAATAGTTAATTGCATCATTAGCTTAGTTAAATCATTACATTTGATTTCTGAATCCATCCCAAGTTTGGTCAAGGGTAGGTTGACTCACCTTTCAGGTTGTAAGTGAGTCCTATATCTTGTCCAAAACTATCAAACCCTTGCTACCACAAGAACTCTAAATGAAATAAGAAAAAGGTGCCAAACCCTAAAGAGTCAAATCTCCTAAGGTTTCCCTTTTTATTCATTTCATTTTGGTGAACTTGATGCATTAACATTATAGACCTTCTGAAATATAAATAAATTCATCTTAGATCTAGGTTTAACATTGCATTGTGTTGCATTGCTCATTTAGGCATTCATTTTTGCATCATTAAAGGTATAAAATTCAAAAAATTGCATATCGTATTGCATCATAGGTTGCAATAGGTTTTATTTTAGTCATTATAGCTTAGATTTATATTCCAATTGCATTTACAAATCTACATTAGGTCATTTAATTTGAAAAAAAATCCAAAAGTGTCCATTGCATTCCGCATATAGCTCAAAAAAGTGAAAAATTACATTGTTTTGTTTTAAAAGGAATTAGAATCATCATTTTCAGCTTTTGTACATTAGAATCAGTCAATTGTTGCATCTTAGATCTGGAAATTGCATTTGCAATTATCTTTTATTGCTTTAACATTTTGAAATTGTTGCACATTTGCATTCTTACATTACATAATCTTAATTTAAGAAAAAATTGGAAATTTTTTTATCAGACTTGTACACACAGACCAAAAAACCTTACACAGTATCACATAGTCAAACTTTGAATTTTTCAAAACCTCTTATAGGATATAATCACCCTAGGTGACCTGGTCCTACTAATTTTGGCTCAAATTTTTCTCAAACCTTTGTCTCTGTGTTCTTTGTCTATTTCTGCTCTCTGTTTTTTGCTTATGAGTGGTTTACTATGACTGTTTGACAATCTAATGTTCATAGTGGGAACACCTAGTGTTTTGAAACTCGCATGAGCTTCACAACCTAGTGTTCTATTGTCAATACTTTGGTGAGACTAGTTCTAGACTTATGGAATCCCACTATGTTGTTGCATCTGTTGTGGATCTCAAGTCTTCCAACTCTTTCACACAAGGTATTATCAATACCCAACCGATTTTGGACTCCATCCCTAATCCTACCATACCAATGAAAACTTTACATTCAACCATTTTTATGGATGTTGAGACTGTTGTTGCCCATGTTCTTGAAGATAAATTGAAACAATTGGACAAAGATTTAGGACTCCAACACTGCTCGAGCACTGATTATTTGGCCAGACTAATGGTTCATATAGTGGATAATCTTAGGAAGTTGATTGGTGATGCCCAAGGATTAGAGGTTTAGCATAGTCTAGCCCATATAGTTGATGCTAGCATCTAGACGATAGCTAGTTGTGCTCAAGCTTTGGGATACACTCAAACCTGAGGAAGTCAAATCTCCCTCCCCACAACTATAGCCTCTATTCCTACATTCACACTGCCAACTGTAGGTTCAATGATACAAAAAACCAATGGAATAAATCCAAGCTTAGGGATTTCCAATGGGAATCCTTATAGTTTTGTGAACTCACATGTGTCACCTCAAAATTCACCACCTCTCATAAAATTGTAACATAGTAGTCCATTAAAAATTTACACAATTCCACCATATTCTCCACATTCTCAAAACATGTCAAACAATGATTCAGTCATAAACCAACTTTTGCAAAATGTGACATCACTTAACAATAAATCTCAACATTGAACCAAAACCAAAGGAAAACCATTGCAATATGTTAAAAGGAGCCCACTGTCACTTGAAATCTTGAAAACACCCATGCCACAAAACATAAAAATATCTCAATTTGAGAAGTACAATGGTAAAGGAGATCCTAATAGTCATATATTAACATATAATGCCTTGTGTAGCAACTTCATTTTTGAAGATAAGATCCTAGCTAAACTCTTTCCTAGGTCATTGAAAAATATGGCCTTGGAATGGTTTTGTTCTTTGTCGAATAACTCAATACACTCATTCAATGAATTTGTTGATGCATTCCTCCAATATTTTGGACCTAAAATTACATTAATTGATTTAGTGCAATGCAAAAAAGGAAAAAATAAAAATATAACAAAATTCATAGGCTGTTATTAGTTACTTTACTCACAAATCAATTATACTCTTCTTGATGCTGATCTTCAAAGAGCGTTCATTGGAAATTTACAACTTAGCATTAGGGATAAGATCTTGCTGATGAAGTATCCATCCTTTATACAAGCCTGTGTATGAATATTTGTAATTATCATAATTTGGTTAGTCAGTATGAAGGAACATCTTCATTGAATCCTATTGAGTGATTCATATCCGTATCTCAAAACAACTATCAACCCTTTAAGAAGCAAACCATGCAGTTTATCAAGATAAGCACACCTCAAACAACCAACCACATTGAGCCACAATCACAACCATAAGTTCAAATTCTTATCAATATAGTTCGAGAGATAGACAATTTACCCAATTTCCCGACTCCCTTCATTTGACCATGATGCAAATCTTAAGCAAGAACTTAATCCAATTTGCCCCATGGACACAACAAAGCTAATATCTCTAAATTTCAATCCAAAAGCCTTTTGTCAATATCATCGTACACATGGACATGATATAGGACGATCTATGTGTCTTAAACATTAAGTGCAAGACCTCATTGATTCTAATCACATCTAGTTGGCCGATGTTAATGAGAAAGGAAGCAAGTTAGTTGCCCCACCCAATCAAAATGTAAATTTTCACAAACCCCATGCCAAATCATACATCCAACTTTGTGGAAGCTTTTGAGGATAAGAATGATGAGGCTTAGATGGTCTAGAAAATATGGTCACTCTCATAGATGTTGAACATTGTAAGGGCTGAACCACTTTCTTACTTGACATTGCTTTCACACATATTGATGCATCTATACATGTGCCAGATGGTCCTCTCTAAATTTCTGGATGAATCAATGAAAAACCTACATAAGGGATACTCATTGATACCATGTGTCTAGAGAATTTGATACTGAGAAATTCTTATTTATACAAGAGTTTTATCAAGATTCTTATGAACAATGGAAAGCATGGTTAAAAATTCATGATGGTTTCGCTCGCCCTGCAATAGGTTTGATAATCATTCCTCTTAAAGTTGGACAAAAATAGCTAGATGTATCCTTCTCCATCATCCCAATGTCAGTCCAATTGTATGCAAAGCTAGGATATCCATGGTTATGCTCCATAAATACCATCCCATTGGTTATCCATAAGTGCATAAAGTTCCCATTTGAGAATTAGATATTTACAGTCCATCACAGTGGGTTTAGTCCTTTGTCTTCCCATGGAATTTTTTTATTGGATTTATTTTGGCCTCAACTTATGGAACCAATTAAGTCTCGTGAGGATTTCTTTTTCAAGCCATATCAAAAGTTTAAGGCATAGCGCATAACATAACTATCCCTTAGCAATATCCCACCTAAGGATGATCAATCTATGGTTGTTCCTCCTACCCCGCTAGTTGTTGATGAGCCCATGTCTGAGGCAATTACCCTTCTAATTAAACAAGGTATCTATGCTACAATTCCTCCACCCATATCCTATAAAAGACCAAGAGACAATCACATGATTCCATTTGTGCCTCCAAAGGAAAAAGAAGTGTATAGACCTAAGGAGACAACGGTTTCCCAACCACTAGTGGTCCCTGCAGTTCCTCCCCTAAGGGAAGACAAAAGACCAATGGTGGAGAAATCCACTCTTACACCTTCACAAATTGAAAACCGCACAAGAAAAAAAAAAATTCTAAAGAGTGTAGGCATAGATGTCATGCTATTGCTCATCAGTTGAAAGAAAATAATAAAACATTACTTGATGTTCAAACACCTATTCAAAAAAGAAATGATGAACCAAAAGCTAAAAATGAACCTTACATGTCTTGACCAAAACAAAAACTAAAACAATAACATATAATTGAAATTATCATTAAACCACTCTTGATAAACTTGGATGATGAGGCTGAAGATGCTAAAATTGATGAACACATGCATAATGAGTTATCTTTGTTGTTATCAAACTCTATGGATTTAGATGGGGGCAACCGTGATGATCCTCCTGATGAGAGTGACTCACCATGTTTTGAACTTGGTGATGCTCCTTGTAAGACACTTGTTGTAGTCCCTTTGGTTAGTTGTTTTCCTTCCAAATATGATGAGAAAGATTAGGATGCAAACGGGTTTCTTTAGATCAACTTGCATGTTCAATAGCTTTTTGTGTTTTCTTTTTTTCTTTTTTGTGTTTTCTTATATGTGATATGATCTCCTGTAATGTGCTGATTGGTGTGTCTTTTTTGTTTGTGAGTTTTCTTTGGATGACCCTTGTTACTCTGTTGGAACAAGGATACAAAGGAAATGAATCTGTCATGACATTCTTCTATTTGTATCTCTATTCTTCTTTATTTCATGAACATTGTTTTTTATTGTCTTGTATTTTTGTTTTGGGGAGGATGCAAGGCATTGAGACATTTATGTTTCTTCTTTGTTGACCCAAAAGTTTATTTTTTCTCTCCTTGTGTCATTCTTCCATTATGTTTTTTGTTCCATAAGTATTTGGGGAATGATGTCAGTTTCAAGCTCATTCATAATATGGTAGAAAGGATGTATACTGACCTTGGATTTGTGGATCCCTTTCATATTTCATCTTTTGTTTGTGGAATTGCATTTGGGGGAAACCCATTTTCATGAGGAAACTTTATTTGGAAACATATAATTAGTATAGGGCTTTCCAAATAAGCTCTCACGACCTTATCACATGGCATTTATCATTTTCTACCTTAAAGCAATTTCTCACATCATGATATTTAGAAATTAATTTAAGGTGGGGGCATACATTCCATTATGTGTTCACTTTGTTCACATGCATTGAAATTAGTGATGTGTTGGCATTTGATTATGTGCTTCACTTTGTTCACACACGTTGGACTTAGTGATGTGTTGACATAACATTTTTTCTTCACTTTGTTCACACACACTAAACTTAGTGATGCATTGGCATAATATCTTGATCATTTTTGTAGCACCTTATAAGAATTATCAGGGAGCATAGTTCTTGGTATGGTTGACAATGGGTACACACCTAGTGAATACTAGACTTCACTAGTCCTTGTGTGTTTATCATTTTTCTACGTTGTCTTGGGGGCTTACCTAGTGATTATTGGACTTCACTAGCCCATGTTGCCTTTGATTTGTGATTCACCAAGCAAATATAATAATTTGTTAGCCTATGAGCCATGAACACCTTGGGTGTGGATCTTAGCATAACACAACTTGCTAGTTCATGATTATTCATACCCTCCTTTGCATTTTATTTTGACATTGTGTATGTTGTCTTGGTGCATTACATACATGTGTGTTCCTTTTTTTTATGTTGGTTTACCATGGGATCTTGGATCTTGGGGGCTTGCGCCATCCCCCTAGATCCATAGTCATCCTCTCTCTTCAAAATTTGGACAATTGGATCCCTCTTGATGTATTTTTCTACTTTAGTGTGAGTTTGAGCATAAGTTCATACTCTCACTAAGTGGGGGTTAAATGTAGCTTCAAAAATTGTCACCCTTGATAATTTCACACTATGTTTTGCTCCCCCCTAAGTGATTGGACCTAATTGTACACCTAATCTTCTAAATTATGCATTCCATGGCCCATTTAAATATTTATCGATAAATTGCAAGTACAAAACATAAGCAAACATTTAATATTTTGCTCCCGACACCTTAAGTCCTGCAAAGTAGAGCTAGGACCTAGTCGCCTAGGGTGACTTAGTCCCCCTATTTTTCCTCCAAAATTGAATATGTTAGAGGTGAAATTTATTATTTTAATTTTAAATATCCAATGTCGGCTATCGAGATCTAATTTGTGGGAAAGTAGAATAATTACATATAAATACCTACATTCAAATTTTTTAGGAGGTTATGATGGTGATCTACTAAGGATGATTTTAACTGCTCCCACCGCCCTCATGGTATTTTCACATTCCCAAGGTTACTCAGTGGTAGAATTAAATAATGGTGCTTTGCAAGTGCCATTTGATGCACAATTTGTGGAAGACCCTTTTCTCTAGCCACCAAATGTAAATGTACATCTATCATTTTTAGGTTGATTGGATTTTCTTTCTTTTGTTTGCCCTAATTGGATTAGGGTTTGGTGTTTGAACATATAAGTTATTCTTGAACTATAAAGACAAGTATTGTACTCATTTCAAAATGTATTTTTTTTGATGGGTAGTTGGTATAGGGAGGAACTATTTTTTGTTTTAGGGTTCTGGTAATATTTTTGGTCCCTTAGCATAAGGGGAGATATTGGTTTTTATGCAATTCATGAAGATCCTTATTCTGTAAGTTAAAGTATTGTAAAGCTCTTTTAAATTGATTATAGATTATATATACTGATATGTTATTCTCTCTAGATCTTAGATACAATATATTTTGAATCAAAGTGATAAGGTTATGTAGGTTCTTCAAGCACATTTGTTGTTTGAGATATTTATCTGTTGGTTGTAGGGCATAGCTAGTGTTACTCTAGAGATTTTGATTTGATTTCATGTTTGTGTAGTGTGGTGTTTTGGACATGGTTTATGTGGAGATTTTGGTTCATGGATAATGTCATTTCGATTTATAGACATAAATGTTAAATTTGCATGTTTAGATATTTATTTCTCCTAAATGATGTGATATACATTCATTTATTAACATGGAATTGATCATAAAGTGTTTGGATAAATGTTTTAATTTTGCAAGAATGAATGGATTTAAATTAATGTGATAGATCTTATAATTATTTAATGGTATGAAATTTCAATGTTTATATTTTGTGTTTTGATTTTAATATCCAAAAGAGTACTAATGCTTTTATTGAGATATTGCAGGTGGGACAACAAAGGTCCTTAATATTTGGATGCAAATTCCATATGTTTAGAAATATATTTGAATTTTAATTTTAAAATGGGGAACGGTTTTTATTTTGAGTGTAGTTTGATTTCATTTTATTATTTATGGAGAGAATTGTGTTTTAGTTTATGTGATCTTTTCATTTTGAAAGGAAGCTAAAAAGTTTTGGGGGATTCTATTTTAGAGAGGGGTTTGGGTATGTTTATTCCCCTCTTTTTGAAAATTTGTTGGATTCTTCTTGGGAAAAGTAGGTGTGAAAATATTGTTGATTTCTTTTTGGAATTGGCTGAAAAAGCAAGTTTGGAAGAAGAAATTGAAAACTTTCTTGGGTTGGGCTGATCCTAACTTGGATAGCCAAGGTGAGCTTGAGATTTGTTTCTTTTTATTTGCTATGAAGTTGCAAATTATTAGCATATTTTGTTGTTGTGTTGGGTGTATGTGTATTTTCTTTCTGTTTATATTATTCTTTTTTGTGGGGTTTGTGGGTGTGATTAAGGAGCTGATCTCGCCTGTGGGCTAAGAGCCTCCTTTGTGTGGGGTTGAGGAGGGTGCAAAGCCTCTCTTGGGCATTTGTGACAACATGTGAATATGTGTGGTAATGAGAGGAGTGGAGGATGGTTGTGGTTGTGTTGTGAATTGGAGTTTTGGGTGAAGGATGGAGTGTGGGAATGGTTGGTTGGGAAGGAGAGGTGAATTGGGTGTTGAGAATAAGAAGGGTTTGTGTTGCAGTTGGAAGAGGAAAATAAATGGAGTTGTAAAATTTGTTCTCCAAGAGGGAAGGGAATCCCCCTTCTCACCCTTTTTAGAATCTTGTGTGTGGGTTCATTGTGAATGTGCTATGTTTATTGTATTATGTCCTATTTTGTGCCTAGGAATTTACCTCCCGCTCGGGGGTGGACTACCTTGTCCTATGGTTGGGTGGTGAGAAGTTTTGGGCTATTCTATTCTATGTTGTAGTTCTAGGAAGTACTTTGGTAATACTGAAGGGGACTGGTTTAAAGAATAATTCTTGTATTATTATAAAAATATGAAGCTTTGATTCGTATAGATGCAGATTGGAAAAATGATCCTTGTCAAGTAGTAAAGTAAATAACAGTGGGCTGATTACAAATACATGGAAAACTATTGTCTTAATGTATAAAAATATAAAATTGTTTATGCACTATAAATTATGCTTTAGGAAAGGAAAGTAAACCATTAAATTTGGTTAAGAAAACAATACTGTTAATGTCCTATTCCTATGAAAATATGTTTTCTCTTGAACCATGTATAATTTAATCATATAAACTAGGTATTGAATGCTGGTTGGTTTCATAGCAATGTTCTTGATAAACTTGTGTATGTTGTAGAAATTTTTTTGAATCCCTTTTATGGAATTTACCAGACAAAGTTCTTAATACATAATTCCTAATTGAGCGGTCCCATGGGGGGGCTTGGGTTCCTATTTTCATAGAAGAAGGTGGTCTCATGGGAAAAAAAAATTCTGCTACAAGATTAAATGGAATCTTTTTCAGCCCAAACAAGCAGGTGGCTAAAATTTCAGCTAGTGAGATTGGGGTGGGGCTAGAAATTTCCCAACTTGCTCAAGAGTACTTTCCTACCACTTTTGGAAGGAAATGATGTTTATTTATTATTTTGTTATTTACAACATTCCACCACCACTCCACCACCAGTTTGCTTAAATTTTGAAGCTTCAAAATATTCATGGGACCACTAGCTTCAAAATATTTTGCTAAAAATTTAAGCAGATTCTGCCCCGGAGTTTTAGGTAGCCCCTCTCCATGGAATCGCACAGTAAATGTTGTTGCTGACACTGCTGGTTAATAAGATCTAAAGTGACTATTTAATATTTCTTTTCCTCATGTATTGTGGGATAGGGAATTGGTATGGGTGTTTCATAGAAAAGAAATAGTTTTCTAGATTAAATGCTACATCAAAAAAAAAAGAAAAAAAATACCAAAACTTCATTCTTGACATTGCAAGCAATCCGGTGTTCGACCTGTGAACTAGTGCCTTAGTACGCTCTCATGGTAAACACATAGATTTATTGATGGTATTTTTCTTCTCGGCCTATTAATGATAAGCCAAACCTGGAGCTGTCTCTAATCATAATTTTCTGCACTTGCATTAACGTTTTCCCTTGATCTCCTTTTATAAGATTCCAAGATTTTCTCATGGTAAACTGTGGGTTTAGTTTGATTTTGAACTATTTGAACTGTTGCACTACATGTACTCATCCATTACTCGAGCGTCTTGTTAAGGAAACCATTTTAATCTTGTTTCACTCTGGGCGTTTCAAACATTTTGCAGAAAGGAAGACTAAGTATAGTCATTGAGCCATTGTTTTGAACCAAGGGCATGGTGTTCTATTTGGAGTGAAAAGTTCATTCTATGCATATTTTCAATATTTCCATCTTCTCTTCCAGCAAACCCAATCTATAGTACAACATCTTTACATATGTAAGTCTTTGTGTAAGCAGTCAGGTGGTGGTAATATAATTACATTTATTTATTTTTTATAAATAGTCTTTTATATGTATTCATCAATTTATTTAAATGGTTGGGATATACTTAGAACCATTATCCAAATAAAATGAATGTATATACATATGTTGTGGAAAAATAATTACTCTGACTTGGGTGGTTACCGTTTCTTAGTTTGGTGAATATTGCTTGATAAAATTTGATTGTTATTTTACGAAGTAACTTTAATGTTATTATTTCTTTTAATTTCTTGCATGAACCATAATTATTGAGCTATTGATGGGTGATCCAAAGAAAATTATTTTTAACTCTTCAGTGATTGCGGGACATGTCTAACAAACTGTTAGAGCTACTTCCTATCATTATTACATTTTGAGTCAAACATAAGTAAATTAACATCAACCAACTTTTTTTTTTTAGCTTTTGATAATTAGTAGTTAGATTTTAGTTCATTTTTTTGGAGAGTGATGGGGTCATTGTAATCCTCATCATTTAATTTATCAATCCAAGGTGGTGTCCATGGCTATATGCAAGAGAGAAAGTAGAAAACTTGCTTGACAACCTATTTTATTTGCAGAAATAGATTCTATTTGCATGAAAGGGAACTAATCTAAGGCACACTTGCATGAATTGAAAAGACTAAACTACTTCACAATTTCTGGAAATAAAAAGATTTCTTGGATTGAAATTTAATCTAGATATCTGGAATTACATTGTTGGTAAATGGAACTAGATCTATCGTATTTCCTCAAGCTGAAACAAGCCTTTCTAATCCCCTCCCTTTGATCAAAAGATTACATTTTATTTATAGAATTCATATTCTATATCTATACAACCAATCCACTAAGAATGTGGATCCAAGATCCTATTTTTGAGGGGTTGTTTACAAAACTTTAAGAAAATTGAAGTTGCTATCCTCCATCACGCCACTTTTGTCTCAGTCATTTTATGACGCATACTGATCCTTCATTACTAAAAATCACACCAAATTATCCAAAGGGTTTTTAGATCTTCAAATCTACTTTCTAGATCATTTTGAATTTTTGATTTTTTTTGAGAAACGAAGGAGATATCGCTATTTTAATGAGATTGCATTTTTCACACTTCTAATTTTTAGAAGTCTTCAAGTGTTGAACGTGAATGAAGGAATTATTCTTCAGTTTAGTCGACCAAATCATTGATATTTAGCATGAATAACATGCTATAATCATGCAACAATAATTTATTGACGTGGTAACTTAAGTTATCTTTGGTGGAAGCAGGAAGCATAAAATTTAATAATTGTGAGAGATCTTAAAACTCAACATGAAACAAATACTCATCCCAATAATTTAGGAATGAATGATGCTCCATGATTTTGCATGAATGTAGGAGTGTGCTGGGATTCTTCTCTATCTTCTCATTACTTCTTTAAAGCCTTCTAAAGCTTTCAGGAGTTAACTGCTTCAAGTGTCTAGAGCTCTTTGCTGCAAGTGTCTATGAAGCTTCTTCTTACCATGAGTTATTTTAATAACTCATTTATTTGTATTATATCATATTAAACACTTCATGGAGACATATTAGGGGCAATTTGGATCACATTTAATTACTAAAAATAAATCAAATATTCACTTTACATTCTACTTTAAACAACTAAAGAACTTTCAATCATTACTCTAATCGACTTTAACACTAATGCATTTAGGAAGAAATAGATGATTTTATTTGATAAAATATGAGACAATTTGTGATCTCATCAGAGGGCATTACAACTTTTTTCCATTCAAGGAGTGGTGTAAATTATTGCATGAAGGTAGTGAAGGTATTGTATTTTTAGATGGATCATTAAGAAGAATTTCATCTAGTAGACTAAAGAAGACCTTTCTATCAGAAGGTGATGGATGTCGATAGGTTCTCAAGATTATGTTATAACATTGGAATATGAGTGCATGATGTGTGACTCTATAGCCCAATTATAGGCACCGATCTTTCCATTGTATTACCCAACCCTAAAGAAATTCCCAATCACTAAGTCATCAAAAATAATACATCAAATACATATCCACTTTTTCTTTAAGTTTTTATATATTTTTGATATATGTACCTGTGCGAACCCTTTTCCTAGTACTTGAATACTAATTTAAATGTGAAAACTCATGATCCCATGGGGGAATTGGTGCCAATTTGATGTGAAAATTGGCCCTTTCCCAATTCCTATGATGAAATCTTGATATGTTGAAGATGATATTGATCCACTTTGATGAAAGATGAGAACTCCAAGCCAAATCTACAAAAAGCCTAGTTAAGAATTCAATGATGGATGGAAATGGCTAAATATTTTAGCATAATAACTTTGCAATATTTGTGGATGGTGAAATGAGGATATGAAATTTTTATTTATAGAATTTCAAGATGGATGAATTTCCAAATTTGAGCAATGTGGGACTAACATTCATCCAATGATATGATGCCATTTGTCAAGCTATGAATGGATGATAGATGTGTAAGATTTGGGATTTGTGCCAATAAATGCAAATATTTAAAATTCAAATTTGTTGAAATGACATGCAAGAGGGAAGGGAAAATGCAATAAATTCCACTTGGCTCAAGGCAAAGGACATGTAAGAGATTTTAAATGCCTTGTTGGATGTACATGTTGACTTGGAATTTTTGAATTCAAATTGAGAGAATATTCCAAAAGATGCCTTGTGAGGAAAACAGGGATTTAATAAATGAATTAAATCTATTTTCATGTACAACTTGCATTGTCTAGAGGATGTGACATGAGATGAGATTAAATTAATCAAGGGTTAATTAATTTAATGAGAGAGGTTAGATGATGTGACCTATTTGACTCAAACTTATGGATTTATTTAAATCAAGTAAGAGAGGAATATGACAAGAGATTAATTAAATAAGGATTTTGATTTATTTAATTAAAAGATATGGTGTTAGATTAAATCAAATAAGGTTTTAATTTATTTAATTTAATGGATAGACTTTAAAGATTTAATCAAATAAATTGATTATTTAATTAAATAGGGATAATTAGATCAGATGGATTGATTTAATTGACAAAAAAGATGACTCGATTAGATAAAATGATTTATTTAATTAAGAGTGGAATATTGATGAATTTAATCAGATAAGATAATTTGATTAAATGGTTAGACCGAGGGATGATTCAGGAAGAAATAATGTTAGTAAGTCAGGATCAGATGCACAATGTCAATCAGTATATTTTATGTGTTTACATTTTTCCCCTCTTTGAAGCAATGCACTCATTGCGTTGGTTCAAAGAATAAACGATCTTGATCAAAGCCAATATTTTTCAATATTTAAAACTTGCCCCACTGCTACATGGCGAGAGAAAACATGCCATTATAATGCCCCCTCGAGAGATCAGACATAATTTTTTAATTTTTTGGGTGATCTTGCGAAAAAAGGTGAGAAAGCGCTCGACAGGTCTGAAAGGGGTCCGAGAGGCTAAAAATGTGTCTAAACGCAATAAACGATGAAAAACAAGCCTCAATTAGACAAAAATAGGTTTGGGGGTCCAAAACCCTAACATGACAGCTATTTGGGGTGAAAAAACCCTAATTTCTAGGCTTAAAAAGGGCCCAAGGGGTCACTTTCAAGTCATTTTCACATACCTCTGCTAGCAAACCTGAGATTTGAGCCCTGACTCTCCGGCGATATGGTGCAACGACAGCTTCCCCTGCACATCACTGATCGAGTTCAGACATACCAGCGACCACTTGGCATCGGGGCACCGGTATGTGACTCTTACCCAAGTTTAGTTTTTTCATTTAATACTTGTAATTAATTCTTTAAAAGGGAGCTTGCCTCCAGCGGCGCTATATAGTGTCGTTCGACATTTAAATTGCACCGCGCAGAGCCGTTTTGGGCAATAGCGGTGCTGTTTTGCGCCGCAATGATGCAGTTCTGAGTTTAGAAACTCTGATGCTAGGCTCAGGCTCGGCGAGTTGGTTTGGGAAAAGTGCGCCGCAGCGGCACCCTTTTCACACAAACTACGACGCTGGAAGAGAAAGTGCGCAGCGGTGGCACCATTTCACATTTTTTGGGCTCGAGCGGCAAAGTTTGAGGAAAACCAAACTGCAACACCATCAGAAACTACGCCGCTGGGGATGAGCTTGGAGCGTTCGATCAGGAATTTTGAAAAAAATTTAACATGCTGACCTTCCTTAATGCAGGATGCGGCGAGGGAGCTCTAATCTCGAGAGCACCGATCGCGAGACTTAGCTAGCGTCTTATGGGACTTGAGCGATCAGGACCAGGATCGACTGGTAGCCGTGGGATTATGGCACATTGCGTATGCGGCGCCTGTGCGCACTCACCTAAGGATGTTGCTAGTGCTGGTCGAGAGGTGGCACATCGAGACATCATTGTTTCATCTCCCTACTGGTGAGGCCACCATCACTCTGGAGGATGTTTGGCCAATTCTTCGGTTGCCTATTCACGGTCGACGGGTGATCTTTGATATGGATGAGGGATGCGAGTCTTGCATCAGAGTCCTCGCTACATGGGACATCATCTACTGCGAGGGACAGATTGAGCTGGAGAGATATAGGGTTATAGTACCTCCCCGATGCTGGGCAGTTGCAGCTATTATTTTTGGTCTCGTTGCCCCAAACCGATGAGGGCGATATTTCAGTCCTGGTTGGGATTATTGCTGGGAGCGGATGGTCCGAGATAGGCCAGTTTGCTTCGCATGGGGGCCTATTCTTTTGGCCTCGCTCTATAGAGACTTGCACGAGTATGTATACATGGATGGCAGAGCGCTGGGGGCTGGGGTGACATTACTTCATGTCTGGGTGTGGGAGCACATTTTTGTGTTACGACCACGTGTTGTTCCAGTTCCGATGGGGGAAGATGATGCCCTCGTGGTACGATACTGAGGCAGTGTGTCTTTTACACACACTGGTGAGCATGGGATCCCCTACTGGAGGCGAGTCCTAGACAAGATGCTTGTTCTCACTTGGAGATCATACCTTGGTCAGCCTAAATGGGCTGATGATACCGATCAGCTCTTTTATTGCCACCAGGACTGATACATGCAGGGGTGAGAGCACACGATGATCGAGAGGAACCTACCTGGGCACATACAACATTAGTTTAGAGAGTTGCAGGATCAGCCTGATGACGGCTATGTAGCCGTTTTTGCTCATAGCATGACACAGGTGTCATGGGGACACGATATTCCTGCCTTAGAGGCAATTGACAGCTTTTAGCACTTGGTAGCCTGACTGTGGGCTTATGATCAGGGCTTGGCAGATCTGGGTGCCACTCAGGCCTATAGGGACTGGTTCCATCCTCCACTTCGGTTGACCGTTCCAGGAGAGGATCCAGATGTGCGTAGGGTTAGAGGTAGAGGGAGATGATGAGGGTGAGGACTGAGGATTGAGATTCAACAGGATCCACTAGGGGTGCCCCCAGTCCCACTAGGTCAAGGAGACGTCCACATGCAAGACCAGTAGCAGGAGCCACCACAAGGCAAGGATCAACCTCGAGTGCACCCACGTGTGCAACCACAAGGACAGGTAGATGGTTGGGATGCACTGATTGCGCAGTTACAGGCCCAGGTTCAGGCGGTGACAGTGGAGAGAAACTAAGCGAGGGCTGAGAGAGAGCAGCTCAGGGCCGAGAGGTATCAGGCCGTGCAGCAGAGATAGGCAGCAAAGGTACAGGCAGCCACTAAGCTAGGCCGCAGGCAGCAGATTGAGAGTATGACAACCTCCTCCTCTCAAGGTACAGTGCCAGTACGATCTTACAGGGATGCTATCCGAGAGGTAGAGTACTACCGTCGGGCCTATCATGATATCGTACCTAGAGCAGATTGGGTCCTAGAGTACTCAGAGCAGGCCAGCCAGAGACCACCAGAGGGTCACAGTGACAGGGGCAAGGGCAACATCCACTGAGATTGAGCTTGATCGAGATGATGCATACTTTTTGTGCCTTATGGGTTCGTTTTTGATAGCCCAATGGGCGTTTTGTACCGATTGACATATATGTACAGTGATCTGATTTATTCTTTGTACTATGACAGTGATATGATTGATGATATATATGAGCCGATTTTGATGCGATGTACTGTGTTCTCCTTTATGCATGGATGGTTTATTTCTATATGCTTTGCAATGATGTCTTTATGGATGCATTTATTTCTAATGATGTTTATGCAATGATTATGACTAACAGATCTATATTATGCTAACCTATGATATGATGTGCAATGATGTTATCTATATGATGATTTATTTTATTTCAATGTAATATGTGATATGGATTCTAATATGTAAATAATATGATCTATGGTGTATGCAATGATGTGTGAAAAATGCTTATATATGAGATGATTTATGGATGGATGTGATATGATGCGATGGTCGTGATATGATGCAAATGAAATGGTTTTATGAGATGCTTAGAATAACAAATGTTATTATCCTAAACATAATAAATAATGATGTATGTGATGCAATGATATGTATGCCTAATGAATTAAATGCTTATATATCTATTGATTATGAAAAAATGATTATGAAATGCTTCTGTAGATGTTATGTGATGGTAATATGAAATAGTTATGAAATGCAAATGAATATATATGCAATGATTGATATAATGGCATGAGGTGCAATGTAATGGGTGAAATGCAATGACATGGATGCACCTATTTATGAAGAATGTTATGATAACCTGTTTATATGATGATAAAAATGCAATGTGTATGTTTCCTATATGATATGTTTATGCAATGCGCTAATGATTTGTGGATGCAGGATCAATGACGATGATGGTGATGATGATCAACTATCATAGTACCATGTTAGTGTGATTAGTAAGAAAGGAAGAAGTCATTTCAACAAGACCCACGATGATGCAAATGCAAATGATGATGATGATGATGATGATGATGATGATGATTACTTGTCGAGGAATTGGGATTTTCAAAGGGCCAAATTTTCTTATGTTTGATAACACATGTGGTACGATGCATCAAGGTATAGAAAACCAGGATGGCGTTGTACCCAGTGGGATGGACTTTGACTCGACAATCAGATAGGAGTATTCCTGTTCACACCTGACATACAGAAACCTTGCTAGGATGTATTTTAGAAGTTTCAGACACCTCAGACCAAAACATGGAAAGGTAAACCTATCCATGCAATAGTCAACAAGTTTCCCTAGACCTCTTCCATACATACTTAACAAAGCAAGTATTTGCCGAGGTTATATTACAAGAACATCCAACAAGCATAGCAGACAAAAGACAATGATTGTTGCCCCATTCCTTTTTCTCTAAATCCTCTATTTTGGGATATCTTCGAGACATCCTTGGAATGAGTGCAAATAAGATAAGTCAAAAGATAAAGACCAAGTAAGCAAAAAAACTGATGCTCCTCAATACTGCTAATGGAAAGAGGATGTGTTTTCTAAGGATGATAATCAAAAATTATTGCCAAAAGATAATGCCCATTGTAGGAAGGATTCATCCTAGGACATGTTAGTGGATGGCGGCACGCCATTTCATTTATCCAAATTGTTCTAAGGGATGATTGATATGGGACCAATTCAGATGATGTGTTACTGATATAAAGAGATGACCAATTTGCTTACGCACTGACTTAGACTTAAGACCTGACGTTTGGAGTTCTGGTTTTTTAATCTGCTAGACTTACTTCTAACTATTTTACCAAAGGTTGATGATGACGATCAATTTATTATGAGTGGTGTTATTGTAGGTGCAAGCGAGATGAGACAGATGGATTTTTTAAATATTTGGATGTTTTTGGAGTTTTGCAATATTTTGAGGCTGTTTTTGGTATTTTTCAAGGTTTTAAAAATGTTTTGATTTTTGATTTTTTGATGTTTTTGGGACTTTCTGAGATTTTGACCAAGAGGCTAACCCACAGACCTATCCTAGGGGTCTCGAGGGCTGATCAACAGAATATCCTTGCCTACGTTATATACGCAGAGACCACGTAGTTTGACTAATGACTCGACCGATTTACAGATGATGATATACATGATGAGACGTTAGTTTATTATGAAAAACTCCTATAGGACTGACCTAAATGTCTCGGGGGATGATCAAAGATCAACCTTGCCTACGTTCAAGCTCAGAGACGATGTAGTTCGACAAGATGACTCTGTTTTTGACTTTTTGAATGACTTTTTGACCTATTTTTGGATTTTGATATGTTTTGATGTTTTTGGATTTTCTAATTTTCTAATGTTTTTGGATTTTCTGATTTTCTGATTTTAAGATCATACACGAATCCGATCCGATGAGAATATTCCCCTAGCGCGATGCAATAGACTACTCCGATAAAGATAGGACAAATTGACCTTGAGGATGGGCCGAGTAGTACTAGGAGGGATCACGACACAAAAATAGGACCAAGCTATGGTGCAGATGCGAGCGGATGAGTGATGGATGGAGACCTAAATGCGATGGATGATGGGAGCGAGATGGATGGATGATGCAGAACAAGCCGTACAGATCCTGGTGGATGGAAAATGCTTATTTACGCAAGGCACCTATTTTCCAGGTTTTCACCAAGGTACTTGTTGTGCCCTTAGCACACATGCCCCGTTCAAAACGGGGACCCTCTTTTCTTTTACCTTGTCAAGTCATTTTTATCGCCGCCTCATTTTGCGTGCCCCACTTTTTGGTGTCCCAGATGGTCAATGTTGCTTTAAAGTCCTACAATAAGTTGACCATACTTTCCCCTTTTAATTTCGTCGTGTTCTAGTGCCTCGCGAAGTCCCTCTGGCAGTTTGACCCTGCTGACGACCCCGGGCCCTACTGGCCTTGGCTGTTCGGGCTTCCCTTGCCGGGTTTCCCCGTTGTGCCTGCCATTCCCAATGGCGCTCGGTTCGCGTCCTCCTGGACCCCAAGGTCCGAACTCCCATTCTTCGTCTACAATCCGTAGTAATCTCGACGACTGTTTAACCCTCGTGGCGAACCTGTGGCGGCGTCCCGCCTTCTGGGTCCCGCCACCATATTTTTTGTATGGGGAGTTTGTGGGAAATCCTGGCTACTGTCGGGTGTTCCGGGCCCAATCTTCCAGAATTCTGACTCCAAAATTTTGTGATGGTTCCGTCGTCTCCAACGGCGGGTCTTTGGCGGAACTTTGCCCTCCGGGGCCTGACTCTCTCTCCGCCACCATCGACCCAACCAAATTGAAATCCTCAAGTGGCCGCCGTCCTGTGCCCCCTAGCCATCGGACCTCGGGTCTTCCACCGTCGTTACCGACTTTCAAATTCACCAAATTTTCTCTCGCTGTACTTGCATTTAATAAGGTCATTAATGGCGATTAGGGGTATAAAAGACTCGCTCGAGCCTGTCATTATCACTTAACAAAGTTGCAGAGCGATCAGAGAACCTAATAGAGGAGCCCATCGTCTTCGACACCTTCATGCTCATCGCTCTCACCGTCACTTCATCGATCGTAAGTGGATCCCACATCTCCCCGCATCGAGTGTTCGAGGTAAGTCCTCCGTTCACCCTCCCGAGTATTATTTTCATGATTTCTAAGGATTTAAATGAATAACAATCATTAAGAAGGCATGAAAATGATAAAATACGGCATCACGCACAAAACCCATGTTTTGAAAACTTAAGAAAACCTTTAAGGGTGCCCTCATCACCAATCCGGAGCTCCACCTCGCCGCGGCTGTTCTTCGTGTAGGGAAATCATCCCCTTCGGCCCTAGGACCTGTCTTGGCTGCCCATACCAAAACTATAAACATTCCTTCCGATGACAATTTCACCTTTCGGGCCCGGGCCGTTGGACTTCCTCGTTCGGAAGTGACCCTAGATGCTGTCGTGTTGAAACAGCGAACTCTTCCCGCCCCTCTGAGCTCCGGGCTCCGCCCTTCTCCTCGCTATAGGCATTTCAAAGTTGATCAGGCGCCCTTCGAGTTCGCGGATCCCACCCTACGGAGTTCCTCTCGATTTCCGCTGTGTCTGCCTTCGAGTTTCTGGCGGAGCCCCGCCACCCGGGCCCCGAGCCTTCATTCTCTGATTGGAGTCCTAACTAAACTCAGATCACTATTATCCGCTCCAGGATCCGGACGTCGGGTCTCCATGCTTCCTTATCCGCCGTCCCAAGGGGAAATTCTCGCCCATCCCTTCGAGCTCCGGGCTCTGCCTTTCCGTCCGCTATGGGACTAAAATACAAAGTCAAACGACGATCGGCTTCATCTCCGCCCAGACCCGATGCTTCAGACTTCCGTCCGACGTCGCTTTCCCGAATAGTGAATGCACCATGGTCCCCCGACCTTCTGGACCTGGTATGAAAAACTGCTGAACGCCCTCGTTCGGGCAGGGCTCCGGTGTGCGAGACTCCTCTCCGTGCCCACTATTCCAAATGAAATTCTCACTCGCTGTTATGAGCTTCAGGCTCTGCCTTCTCGTTCACCATCAAACTAAGAAAATGAAATCAAAGTGGTGGACGCCCGCGCCGAGTCTGGTCTTGCTCCCGGTTGTCGGAAAGATTTGCTGATCTTGCCGGAACCTTACCCCGCCGGGCCCTAACTACTGGGCTGCCCCCTCCGGACTTCCATTTGACGTTTTCCATCACAAACAATGAAAGACAAACGCCTTCTCGGTACCACAGACCCAAACGCTGAAAGGTGAAGTCACAAACTGTTGGTCACCCTGTAGCCTACCGGACCCCGGACCCTGGAGTTTCATCTCTGGAATTCCGTTTTCAATCTACTGTTCCAAACTGCCATCTCCAGGAGGCTCTCTGGCCCAGGACTTCCGGATTCTCTTAAACCAATCCAAATGAGCCCAAATTTGAAATCTAACTTCGACCCACGTGCTTAATTTCGGTCCTCTTCATTACGAACCTCTCAAAGTGCTAAAATCTGACCGAAAACAATCTCTGGATGCCCTCCACCCTTTTTTCCCTTCAAAACAACATTCCTGCCGAGGAAGTCCGGCCCTCCGGGCCCGAATTGTTCAAATGCCCTTAATCAAAAGATCAATGACATCAGGAGATAAAAGATCATGTTATGCTTAATAGATGGATTGTTTAAAATGGATGTTACTTTTAGGATTTCAGCTAACATGAATGCTTTTGTGATATATTGTGCTGACTACGCCTTTGCTTGCAGAATATATGGAATCGGGTGCGGGACCTTCAGCGACACCCGTCGAGAAGGACAAAGGGAAAAGGCTAGGCAAGACTCCTTGAGGGAAGGAGGATAAGGACCAGATGAAGTACCAATTCTAGGGTGAGCCTCTACACTCAAAAGTCACCACGGATTGGAAGGAGATCACTGATACCAACATAGGCCACGTAATATTGACGAATTCACACAAAGGGTCAGGATCAATCCAACGACTAAAAATGCAAGACTGATAAGGCAAAGCGGAATAGCAAAGGCTGCTGGATTCCCTCCATCTCTCGTGGCCCCCGAATTGGTCATGGCCTGTTGGGAGGCATATCAAGCTGACACAAGAACAATAATTGATAGAGAGGGAAATGTTCTCGCCGACATGTCACCTGAAGGGATCACAAAAACCTTCCACATTCCCACATTTCAAGAAATGGAAGTGCCCAACATAGAAGAATGCCAAGCAACATGGGATGATAATCCGGCAGGATATAAAAAGGTAATAAATCAGCATTGGCTCAAGGAAAAGCAGGGCAACGCTGCGAAGGTTCCTCAAGAACTCTTCCGCAGTGACTTCCACGAAGATTACCACGACTTGGTCACCATGTTAAGCAGAGTTATGGGTCTTCCTGCGGCTGCCTACTTTCAGGAATGGATGGTGTACTTCGTTGAACAAATTCTTTGAGGGAATGAGGATGTCACTACAAAGACTTCATTTTATTGGAGAGGTATAATAAGCAACTGCTTCCATGAGCAATTCGTCAACATAAAGAAGAGCTCCAAATTTTATATGACTTCCTATCTTGTCTATTCCTTGGCGGATCGAAGACAATACAATGGGTTATTTGTGGCACTCGATCAGGAGCAGGGGCGAAGACTCAAGGCATATGATAGGTACCCACAGCTCCAGTACCGGAACTTCAAAAGGGAATACTGTAGAGTAAATGATGCCTTCATTGGCTATATTATTAGAATGATTGTCAGAGACTTCGAGAGGAGGGTCTCTCATAGTGCTAGGGCACTTTTGAAGCAGTATGCCTTCCTCTTCATCCAGTACCCGAAGTTCACGTACATCCGTGCCCAGGGCTTCACTGGAAGGCCAAACAGGTTGCCTCGATACCCCAACGACCAGATCATCCTTCTAGAGATTTCTCGACAACTCCAACACATATAGGCAATCTTCAGCAACAAACACATAGCAGGGATTTCTTATCCCATGAATTTGGGCTAGGGCATGTATAGACTGCAAACTTCCCAGTGTGCTGGTAACTCCGAGAAAGAGCTAAAAGATTACCATTTATACCTACACACTGCTCGCCTGCGGATAGACCCGCATGGCCACGTCAGGAAGGCATTGGGACCGAGATTCGCTCATCTCCATCACATTGAAGACTTTTGGGGGGATTGCTAGGATGATAAAGAGGTATGGGCAAGACACTATATATGAATGACTGTGCAGTTTGTAAGGAAGGTGAAGCCTTTCCCCATACCGGACCAAGTCGAGGAAGATGAGAGCACCATAATGCACCCCAGGTAGCCTACGGTTGCCAATTTGCCGATATCATCAATTGACTGGGACGAGCAGGAGGTCGATGACCTCGACACTATAACCAAGCCAAACTTGGCTCGTACTAAGGAGTGGGTCGATGGGCTAGTAGCTCAATTAAAGCGGCAAGGAGTAAATTTGACTTACGAAGTGCTCAAAAGTGAGCCAAGTGCCACTGAAGATGCCGCTGCCACCACTTCTACCAGCGGGACCTCCAAGTCTCCTCCGGTCACTAGATCCAAGAAGAGAAAGGGGACAGAAATGGAACCGTCCCCGGACCCCAAGGTCTATGCAAGGAAAGAAATGGGAGGCTCACCCTCCAAATGGCTCAAACAAGTGGGGAGCACCATGGAACAACCCTCCACCCAAGAGGAGGTGGTGAGGGGTACAAATCAATTGGAACCTCTCTTGGCTCTCCCTGCCCCTGCCACTGCGCCACCTACCTCTCTAGCTATGATTGCCACATCTCCGCCGGTAGTGGACATTTCTGTCCATCTTGTCCCTTCACCTCTGGCCGAATCTGTAATAATTGTTGACTCCTCTTCTACCATGACCATGTCCCCTTCCTCCGCTGCCATTATACCAACCACATCACTCCCTCTGGCAACTGTGATAGCACCTATTCCCATTTCCACCATGCCTGAGGCTCTCTCGAGACATATGCAAAATCTTCCCCCTGAGCTATCCCAGATCCTAATGGATCCCGCTCTTCAAGCAGCCCTTGAATAAGCCCTCGCTACTGCTCAGCCTTCACAACTGCCGACAGGGCCACCGGCTATGGAAGCCACCATGCTAATCTCTAAGGAGTGGGAAGAACAAGAATGAGAAGCCTCAGGGGCTTATGAGGAGGAGGCTAATGAATACCACGAGCACCCAAAATATGAGCACCAAGTAATTGACAGGGTGACCTATGAGGAGGAGGGAACTGGTTCCTCAGAGAGTGGAGACGAGGAAGGTAACACTGGTGGCAAGGTAATCATGCAGGCCTTTGACGATGATCTTGAAGAAGAATTGGCCTAGCTGCCAAAGGACACTAAATCAGAGGTAGAAAGGCCACCCCTTGAAGAAGAAGAGTAGCAGCAAGAAGACAAAACTGAGGGTGGGACCCAAACTATTGAGAGCCTCAAAGTCAGGCAATTAGTAGAACATGTGCACGAGATTGAAAATGCTGAAGAAAAGGAAGAAGAAGAGACGACAGAGAAAGGAAGTCCCATACAACAACTATGCACTGTGCTTCCTATCAAACGCCTCGTGTTTGTCCAAGATTCTGATGAGGAAGATGGAGATGTTGCCAAGCAGAAAGAAAAGTCCCAAGAAGAAAAGGGACCAGAAACCTTGGCCTTGACTGAGAAGGGTGAGGGTGGCCATGATTCACCTAAAGGGAAATCTGCTGTTCCTGAATGGTTAGAGAGGCAGCTCGAAAGAAAAACCCCTGTATTAAAGGACCCAAGGGCGAGATTAGAGGCCATCTTGGCTTGAGCTCAAATCACGACAAAGAAGGAGAAGAAGCCCAAAGTCTAATCCAGGGTGACGATGGATGCGTCTGGGTCTCGAGTAGCGCAAATAGCAACACCTATGCTTGGCCAAGCTGGGGTAAGTTACATCTCCACCATTGACTTGGGGACCGCCACCAGAGAGCAGAAAGTTAGGCACCTCGAGGAGTCAGTGGCTACGACCTGGTGCATTTGATAAAACAAGATAAGTGTAGACACCGAAATTTGGTTTAGGCCTGCGACTTCAATATTCTTCATAATTCTTATTCTTCATGGTCATGATTAAATAATCTTAATTATTTAATTAGTTCATCTTAACATTAATTCTTCTATTGATTAAATAATCTTAATTATTTGATTAATTCATCTTCTATTAATTCTTCTATTAATTAAATAATCTTAATTATTTAATTAATTCACACTTTTCTTTATTCTATCTGGTTAATTAAATAAATGCTTTTTATTTAATTATGTTACTAATTAACCTTATCTGTCTTGTCAAATTAAATAAATTCTTATTTAATTTATTCTTTATCATATTTCAACTATAATTAAATAAATTCATTATTTATTTAATTATTCGTTTAAATCCCTAAATCATTAATTAAATGAAATCTTATTTATTTAATTATTCTTTAATATTGAGTCTTGAGATTATTAATTGTTTAATTCATTAATTCTATTTTAGCACATTTCCTCTATATTTTTAGATAATTACTCTTGGAGTTATCTAAAGTATTCCTTTGCCTAGGCTTCGACATCTATTTTATCGTTTAGTTAACTATTGATTTAATGTAAGTGGTTGTCTCGAGTAATCTCTTCGTTAGATCATTCAATCATCCAGTTCTAACTTATTTGTGTGTACATGCAGATTAATTAAATATTCTTATTTAATTAATTAAACCTCGTGCATGCATTCGAACAGAGAGTCATTATAATCCCGATCTTTATCTTTGTCTGAATGTTTCCTTTCTATTTTGAATCTTCAGGCCCGGAATTAAATCATTTATTTAATCTTTAATTCTATTTCTAATTCGAATCACTCATGTCATCACTGTCAGTTATCAGAATGCATGTCTAATCAGTCAATCTCAACCATCCTTTGATCTTTCGATCTTGGCCTGTCGTTCGAATAATCAATTTTCTATAAATTGATTTGTCATTCTTCATTCCAATCTCTCTTGCGAATTTTATAACTTTGGAGAGCACTTTGTCTTGAATCTTTGATATTTTGCTAATCATTATCTTAGGCTATACTTGCACGAATTTACTTACAAATCTGAGGGCAATTATACTACACAAGCAAAATGGAGAAGGGCAATCGAGATGAATCATGGAAATACGTTTGAAAACTGGTGAGATTGTTCTAGTTTTAATTAGGTTTTTGACTTCCCATGTTCTTTGTTGCTTAACGAATGAATTTGCATTTTATATTTTAGTATTGTGTGCATGTGTGCTTCTAATGATCTTCTTTGTTGTCTATTGTGCAAAGCTTTTATTTGGCATTACATTTGGTGAACCCGGCGGTAGAAGACACCATCTTCCGCGGATCTGTCAAATATTTTATTTTTTGTTTGGGTTTTAAAATTGTGGAGCGGCCTTCAGTTTACGCACCGCCAATTGACTTTATAGAACCGCATCAGATGAAGCGGCCTTGTCACGAAATTCCTAAACCACAATTGATTTCCCGAGCCACAACTGAAAAATAAACGACGCATCTGACTGGTAACGAAGCGACACAATTGACTGGTAAAATTTTATTTTCGCTTTTGGCAATCTGGAATTTTCAATTGATTTTCGTGTTACTGATATTTGATTTTCAGCGTGTGGCCATTTTGAGTTAACAAGCTTTTGCAGGATGATTGACGAAGACAATATTGAAAATTACTAATGATATCTTCTGCAGGACGCTTGTCGAAGACCCTAGTTAAATTTTGAAATAAGATTGATTGGTAGCGTGAAAATATTTAGTTTGGTTTAAAATTAACAAGTATCCTCTTGTGTTTGAGATGCGAAAAGCACAAATCTGAGTACCCTTCTGACTTGGTACGTAGTATCCTCTACATAGCATCGCGTGCGATCACGGGTGTAAAGCGGTTACCAACTCGAACTTGGGCACGATACGGTGGGAAAAAGTACTCACCCGGGGCGACTCGGACGATTAGCACCACTGAATTTCGAGGGACTTCCGGCCCGGTATATAAAGTGGGTTCTTAGAGGAAACCCAAAGAATCCGCGAGGAGATGTGGTTGACGAGGATGGATCGAAAGGGGACTCGCACCGTATGAATCCGAAAGGGGACTCGCACCGTATGAATCACACCCCACAAACAGAATGCCCGAATTAAATACCTTTTTGTTTTAGAGACCAACCTATTTGTGGCCGTTGCTTGGTATTAGTGTAGGGTACAGTATAATGCCCGAAGATACTCACCACAGATCCCCTTGAGTAGAGATAACAGTTCTTGGGAGGTCATTGCCCAAAGAATTCAGAATTGGTGTGCTCGAAAGACGTTAATGAGCCATGGAGGGGAGCCAATGCCACCAAATTCCTAAGCTATCCGCTCTCGAGAAGGAAAGGTGTTCATCACCAATCTGGGGTATTTAGGTGGGATATACCAAGTATACAAACCCTAGGCCTTTGGCCTATTAGGATGTGCTTGTCTGTTATCATTTTAAACGATCTTTGAGTCCAAAATTGAAACTGAAAACACTTTGTCTTATGATTGTCTTTGATTGTCAGAATTTGATCACACAAAACGGAGTCAGTTTAAATTTCATGTCACTGAAAATTCACAGAGAGTCGCAACTGTTCACCAGAAACTCGCATCTGATTTTTAGAGCCGCATATGTTAAATTTTGAGTCGCATCTGTTAATATTGAGTCACATCTGTTAGTTAGAGTCGCATCTGGTAGATTTTGAGTTGCATCTGTCAGTTTAAACTGCAACTGTTAAACTTGAATCGCATCTGTTAAATCCTGTGATGCATCTGTCTGATTATCAGAAAACCAAAATTCATAGTCACTGTCCAGTCAACACGGTTATACCAGTTTCAGTTGTCTTCACACAAATAGTCTTTGAAATAGAAACCTGAGACGATTTGCTCAATTTTGCATCCTTAGGTTCATTTGGTCATTACCTTAGTTGTCTTAATTTAGAGTTTAGTTTCATCTTAGAATACATATTATCTTGCATTAAACTTCTAGAAAGGTCACTTTTACAAACTTTAGGATTAGTCCACCATCTACACTCTAGAAAAATCATAGCGTCAACGAAATTTTTCATTGAACCTAGTCTTATCATCTTATACTTTGTCCTACAGAGAGTCCTCCTAGCTCATCAGTCTAGTTAGGAAACTCAACTTGTCTTTTGATCCTCGTCCTACATTGGTTCCTTGACTTAACTAAATTGACACCTTGGTTTGACTTTAGGCAGTTGGTCCCTTCATCTTGGGTTTATAGAATTGATCACTTTAGGGTCTTGCTTAGACTTTTGCATCTTTAGAGTCTAGACTAGTGTCATCCTGGAACATCCCTTATTTTGCATTCAGAAAATCCAAAAAAAAAAAAAGCTTAGGTTGCATACCTTAGATTTAAGTCACTCTTTTCATTGTCATACCTTAGCCCTCATATCACATACCTTAGTCATACTCCATCTTTCATCATAACCTCACCACCACGTCTGCAATTTACCTTGATATGCGTGCTAGTCAAGTTGAATACCAGTTACTTCGTAATGGTCAATTCCAACAAGCCATAGACTTCAAAAGACAATATATACAATCCAAATGCCAACCAAGGTCAATCCATGGTCAACTACCTACATACCCTTCCTACCAACAATCCATAAGTCCTAGTCCTCCATCCGTCTACCCTCATTATCAAGAGTCCCTTAGCATAATCCATGCCATGAATCCACAACAAACGTCCACTTATCACCCTTATCCTAACCTTGACAAGGGAAACCAACCTTCCACTAATCCCTTCCAAGTTTCCATGGCCTACCATAGTCCTTCATCCACTAATCCCTTCCAATCCTCCACATCCTATCATAGTCCTTCATCCACTAATCCTTTCAAGTCACTCCATCTCAATCTACATTTAGTCATGAAAATACATCTATTCATGGTCTCCAAAGTCACATCCCATCTACTAAACTTGAGGATACATGTCAAATGGAAAGTCCAAAGCATGACTTCATGGCTTCACCTTCATGTCAAGATCAAAGTAGTCTATCCCACGACCCTATCTTTAAGTCCATCCAAGAAGTCCTAGATAATCATGGCATCCAAAATACACCTATCCTTGACCAAGATTCCATTCCCAACCATATTATTCAAGACAAACCCGTCTTTGATCAAGACACTACTATTGAGCAAGAAGTCCAAAATGATCCACTCCTTGACCTTTATGCCATTCATGATCGAACATTTGAAGACGACCCTATCCAAGTACCAAATGCATCCATTTCCCAAAATGAGACACTTGCCTCCTTTGAAAACATAGATGATATTCCTCTAGAACGAGAGTCTCCTACTCTAGACATATTTGCAAATGATCAAGCTATAGCTGAGTTCATTGGACTCTATGACAATGACCATAAAGATGGCTTTGACATCGACTTGGAAGCACCAGTAGAATCCTCTGAATCTGATATGTCACAAAATCACACCAAAGATATCCAACATGTCAATGAAGCTAAGAGATCCTATCAACTAGGATCATCCACTTTTATCAAATCAGGCTTTCTTGTAGAGGAGAAGATTCCAAGTAACAGTTTCCACAAACACAATGATGGGTTAGCATCTTGCTTCCAAAATGAAAAATACCCCATCACAAATAGAATCTGTCAGAGCATGCAGTATCAAGGAAAAGGACTAGGCATACACGAGCAAGGAATTCTAGAACCAATACAGTTTCAAGAAAATCCTAGGCATCAAGGTCTTGGTTATCCTTCAGTTATCAAATCTAATGATGTTAATGGTATCTCCGATATTGGGGGAAACTTTATCTGGTACAAACATCAAAATGGAGGCCATGAGTAGTTCTTACCTTAAGGTTGTTGCCAACACTCCTTCCATCCATACCATAAATTGTCATTCCAACATGAATAAACCTTCCATTTGGAACCAAAAAAAACAAAAGTCTTACAAATTCAAAGTTCAAAATCAAATATCAAAGGCCATTGAATCAATCAAAAAATCCAAGTGGACAAATAAAGTCAAAATGGATCCCAAAGAAAAATGGATCAAGCAAAGAAAATAGTTCAAAAGTAAAAGTCAATCAAAATGTGGAGCCACAAGAAAAGAGGACTCCCACATATAATAAATGTCCACCTCCTTCAAAATGGTCATCATACAAGGCATATAAAAGTCATGGTTCCAAACATTATCCCAATCTAAAACCCAGTCTCCATCATCCATCACCCCAAGTTTGGCAAATGAAAATTCCTACATCTAAATTGCAAACACGTCTCCCATCATCCATCATAATCCTACATTGCCTAAAGTCTAAAAATCCTACATCACAAATCCATCGCATCTTGGCAGCAACTCTTTATTGTAAGGACTCCCATGGCACTCTATCGCGATGTGCGTATTTTGATAAGGCCAACTCTAGTGTCAACAAGGATCACAATGACATCAATCAATTGTATGCAAGTGCTATGATCCTAACAAGGCAACTACTTCATCAAGGTTATTATTGGCATATCATGGCACCAGTCTCTACATCAGCACCATCAATGGATTCGGCACAATCAGTGATCATCTAAAGCATCAGGGCCATCTAGAAAAAAAAAAGTCACTTTGATGAAAACCTGGCAAACAGGGGTCTTGGTAACACCAAAAAATTAGATAATATGGAAAATAGTAAAGACAAATCATTCATCCAATGGTGAAAACCACTTCGGTGGCACCTTGGATAGGTACCATGGTGAAAACCTGGCAAACAGGTGCCATGTGTACTCAACTCTGCTCCTTTGTCTACTATTATTCTAATCTACCCTGTACATAGTCCGCTATCCTATACATAGACTGCTACCCTGTACATAGTCCTTATCCTTGTACATACTACCTATCCCTGTACATATCCCTTATCTTTCATATCTATCGCTTGTATATACCATTCATAATAAGTGGTAGTCCTTCCCATAACTTGGAATGATTGACATCGAGTGCATTTCATATCCCCCATTTTACCTTATTCATAGTCAATTGGTCTTATACTCGACTGGGGGAAAACACTTGACATGTGTCATATTGGTTCTTACATTGGTTGTGTTGGAGATGTGAAACCATAGAAAAATCCAAAAACATCGCAAAATGACCTGAGAAAACACAAAAACATCGGAAAACTTCAAAAAGACAAAAAATCAAAACATTTCGAAAATCCAAAAACAAAGTCAGAGTCAGTCACACTTGTCAATCTTTGTCGTTTGTCGAACTACGTTGCCTCTGTGACTGGACGTAGGCAAGGCCATCTGCCAATGTGCCCCCGAGGCATTAGGTCAGTTCGTTTAGGTTTGTCTGTATAACATCCTGAGTCAATCCATCTGTCTATATGACAAGGTCATTGGTTGTGTCGAACTACGAGGTCTCTGCGTGTATAACGTAGGCAAGGCTATCAATCGATGAGCCCCCGAGGCCACACTAGGTCAGTCCATTAGGGTTCGTCGCATTCATTTTCATACACGTCTTCTATTTGTAGTCAGTCTTGTCGGTCAAGTCAAGTCGAACTACGAGGTCTCTACGTGTACAATGTAGACAAGGCCATCAATCGATGAGCCCCCGAGGCCACACTAGGTCAATCCTTTAGGGTTTTTCATCACACACAGTCAATTGTCAATGCATCGTCTCAAGTCATGCATCAATCTGGTGAATAAGTCAGCAATGTCTCTAAGTCAAATCAAACACCTTGGCAAACAAAATAATCAAAACAGATCAACTATAGTCTGCTACAGGATGTGTCCTTGGAAATAGACGTTATCAAAACAATCAACCTATGTCTTATACAGGATGCGTCCTTCCTACATAATCGATAAGGTGAAACATAGCCTTACACAGGTTATCACATCAACGACATCTGACTCAACGTCTTATATGATACATGTCTTTCTGAAACCAGGCTTTGTCATGCCTTATACAGATAGTCATAACATCAAAACCAGACTCACAATCTTATCCGGTATGTGTATCTCCTGCAATCAGGCTCTATCAATCAAAAAATCAAACAAACAAATCTTGTTTTGGTAGCTATTTTACTGGCTTTTCGACTTTATGGCTTATTTATCTTATCATTTATCTTGAATTGATGACTGAGATTCATGTTACTAGCTTTCTCAAGGATGTCCCATGAAGGATTTAGAGAAGCAACGATGTATCAGAATTCTATTTTCTTTGACTGTTGTCTGTCGACTGTCTTTTAACTTTGATTTTTGAGTCATGTTACTAGTTTCCTCAAGGATGTCCCATGAAGGATTTAGAGGAGCAATGACGTCTCATGACCCATCTTTTCTTTTGTGTGTTGTCTGTGGTTTGTCTTGACAAAAAGACTGGGGAAACTTGTGTCCTTAGTATGAGTTAATGACAATCCTTGTCTACAACTGTCTATTAATAGCAAGTGGATGACCTTGCACACCTTGATCTATGTCATATCATGGTGTTTTTCTCCATTTGTATTAGTCCCACCCAATGATGATAAAGTGCAATACCTTTTGTGATACAACAAAATATTGAAGATTGCTAATACTAACATCTATCTCCTGTATTTCGTTCTTTCTCAATCTTTCTTTTCGCACTAACATTTTTTTTCTTCTTTTCTACATCTTCACCACCCTTATCTATTTTCCTCTATCCTTGGTTCTTTCATCTTCTAGTTCTCTCATCAATTTCGAGAGCACACTCATGTTCTTTGAACCCGCCTGTCCTCCCGAGGGGGCATACCTTCACCTGTTTTACACTGGGGCATGACTGGGGCATATTTTTATTAACTTTCTTTGACACAACGCCAAAAACTACATTGTATCAAAGAGGGCAAATGTAGACACCGAAATCTTGGTTTAAGCCTAACTTCAATATTCTTCATAATTCGTTACCTTCATGGTCATGATTAAATAATCTTAATTATTTAATTAATTCATCTTAACATTAATTCTTCTATTGATTAAATAATATTAATTATTTAATTAATTCATCTTCTATTAATTAAATAATCTTAATTATTTAATTAATTCACACTTTCTTTATTCTATCCTGCTAATTAAATAAACGCTTTTATTTAATTATGTTACTAATTAACCTTATTCTGCCTTGTCGTAATTAAATAAATTTTATTTAATTTATTTCTTTATCATATTTCAACTATAATTAAATAAATTCATTATTTATTTAATTATTCGCTTAAATCCTTTTCATCATTTAATTAAATAAATCTTATTTATTTAATTATTCTTCAAATATTGAGTCTTGAATTAAATGAATTATTTAATTCATTAATTCTATTTTAACACATTCCTCTATATTTTAGATAATTATGTGAGTTATCTAAGTATTCACTTTTACTCGACTCGACATCTATTTTAATCGTTCGTTTAACTATTGATTTAATGTCTGAGTGGTTGTCTCGAGTAATCTCTTTGTCAGATCATTCAATCATCCAGTTTTAACTCAATTGCATGTACATGCAGATTAATTAAATATTCTTATTTAATTAATTAAGTGTTGTGCATGCATTCAAACAGAGAGTTGTTATAATCAATCTTTATCTTTGTCATGCAAAGATATTTCTTCTATTTTCGAATGTCGAACTGAAGATTAAATCATTTATTTAATCTTTAATTCTATTTCTATTTCGAATCACTCATGTCATCACTGTCAGTTATCAGAATGCATGTCTAATCAGTCAATCTTAACCGTCTGTTGATATTTCGATCTTGGCCTGTCATTCGAATAATCAATTTTCTATAAATTGATTTGTCATTCTTCATTCCAATCTCTCTCGCGAATTTTATAACTTTGGATAGCACTTTGTCTTGAATCTTTGATATTTTGCTAATCATTATCTTAGGCTATACTTGCACGAATTTACTTACAAATCTGAGGGAAATTATACTACACAAGCAAAATGGAGAAGGGCAATCGAGATGAATCATGGAAATACGTTTGAAAACTGGTGAGATTGTTCTAGTTTTAATTAGGTTTTTGACTTCCCATGTTCTTTGTTGCTTAACGAATGAATTTGCATTTTATATTTTAGTATTATGTGCATGTGTGCTTCTAATGATCTTCTTTGTTGTCTATTGTGCAAAGCTTTTATTTGGCGTTACAATAAGATTTCGAAGGATGTGCTCAAGTCACAGGTCGCAACCTTAACGAATTACATACAACAATGGTCTTCAGTGGACGACCTGCCTACCACATCCACAGCCGCACCCCAGCTGCTATCCAAAGAGCAGATCGATAAGATGGAAAGAAGGAGGAACTTGAAAAAGACCACAAAGGACTAGTTCTGACAAGTCTCATATGTCAGAAACATGGGAATTAGCTGGGCTGTGCGAACAACCAACAAGTTCTTAGATCTGTTGCAGTCTCTGGAGGGCATGAGGAAGCTCTACACCGACTTCCCTGTGACTTACAACTCCACCTTTCCGAGGATCAAGGCTATCCTTTAGATGCTAGAGGCCATGTGGGAAAAGGAGCTTGCATTTGAGAAGGACGATCACTGGCTAATGAATGTATGGCGACGAGACTTTGACAACCGGAGGGAAAGACTGGAACAAATCATGAGCAAGGTGGATCTGGACATTGAATGGATCAAGGAAATCAGGGCAGAGTGCACTCGTTATCTCAAGTTGATGACGGACTACGACATGCCCACAATGCAAATGGATCTAGAAAAGATAAAGCTCTATTTCCAAAAAAATATGGACGGGATGGCTGGTGAAATCACAGTGGAATTCCTGAGTTTTGCTACTCGTGCCTTCAATCAATCAGAGCTGTTAAGGGACCAGGGTGCAAAGTATGATGAGGATTGGAAAAGGCTGGAAGATAACGCGAAAGAATGGAGCTACCAGGTGATGCGATATGAAATCGTTGAAATAGACAAGCTCCAAGTAGTCATCCTCAAGTTCATAGAATACACAGCTTCTAAGAGGCCGGAGGATAGCCCTGCCAAAGATGAAGAACTCTGTGAAGAGTAGCTACAATGAAACAACAATCAACTACAAGACAAATTTGCTACAGTGACTGTCACTAGATGACAAAACAAGGAAAATGACAAAATAAAATTTTAAATTGTTGGATATTGGGGGTAGGTGAAACCCTATTTTGTAATGAATCATGGCCACACAATAAGAATTGATCTTGGCCATTCATTAGATCTTTTGAGCACTATAAATAGAGCTCTCCTCTCATTTGCAAAGGGGAGTTGAGTTGTTGTAAAGGCATGCTACAGAAATTTATAAAGAAAAGACATTGACTTGGTGTATTTTCTGAGTTTCTCACATGTTGCTTGATTCAACCTCCATTGTTAGCTGTTTAACTTAGGTTTTATTGCTGTTCTAGTTAACTGTTTCCTTACTTTGGTAGATTTTAGGAATGCTGTCATGTGATCATGAAAATTACTATTGTGTTGATAACTTTTGAGTCCATACTTTTTGCTGTTTGCTGATGGTAGATAGCTGTGTAAAGTTAGCCTGGACTTGAATTCAAAGTTGTTCCAAAACTTTC
Source organism: Sequoia sempervirens (assembly GCA_007258455.2). Lineage (NCBI taxonomy): Eukaryota > Viridiplantae > Streptophyta > Pinopsida > Cupressales > Cupressaceae > Sequoia > Sequoia sempervirens. The sequence goes on along the minus strand of VDFB02000002.1, from coordinate 24,411,241 downwards.
ATCTTTGTTCATGCATGCATATGGTGAATGATAGATGAAACATTTACAGACCTTAGAAGATAGCACAAATTCCATGAGACTGTGATATTTTTTGTTAAGTGGAATATTGTTTCAAGAAGCTGTCCATTATGGGAACTCCATCATCACTGTTCACAATTAGTTGTAGATCTAGGAACCTCCTCTCTTCCCTGCCCTTTTTCATTTTATTTAATGAGTAACCTATGCTAAGGTTCATTGCACATTGTAAAGTTAAATCCAATGATAAACGTGGAGTTTACAAATACTGTTTGAACCTACAGCCAAATGCACAATAACTTCCCTATCTTAAAAACTCCATTTCAAGATCTAACTTCCCACGCTTTGTATTACCTACGTAAGACTGCCTTGTGATTCCAGAAAATCAAATCAAACAACTGAGATATTCCAAGCACTGTCAAGACCTAACATTAGAGACCTTGGGATAGTGTTCTGCAATCTGATTGTGGAAGATTGTCCTTCAAGAGAGGTAGTGTACCTACGCACTACCTGTGTTGAGAAGTGCATAAAAAATACATCAACAAAAATGGTGCTAGAAGGAGGGCTTGAAGTTGGAATACAAAGCTAAAGGTTAAAGGCGAAGCTTGATCGAATTGGATCATTCTCCCCAGAAAGATTTCAAAGAGTTCTACGGTCAAGACCAAACAAGGGAGAATTCAAAGAATTGCAACCTACTGTAAGGGCGAAGCGAGTTAAGGGAGGTAGTGTTCCCTCTTCCTCTTCCTCCATTCCACCCACTTCTATTCCACCCTCACCTTCATTTGGCTGGCCTTCATCTTCCACCCAACCATCTCAAACTGCATTTGCACCTCCTATCTCTGGAAGCCAGGGGATTGCTCCTCTTCCAACCCTTCCAGCCTAGGGCACAACCCAATCGGCCATAGCTCAAGTGCAGCCCCAGATTGTTGTTTTATTGCATGTACAACCCCAACTTGCTGTTTCCTAACAACATATACCACCTCCGCCACCCTCCATGGCTTGGTTAGCACATAACTCTTCGCTGATACATTTTGCCGCTTATCATGACATGCCTAAGAATCCGGAGGACTTTTGTTTGAAGTTCCATCTGCGTGACCTACAAAGAATAGCTGAGGAGCATATCAAAATATTCGAGATAACAATTATCAAAATGCAAGTTGACCACGAAGATGTCGCATGCCACTTTTTTCCACATTCGTTGGGAGAAGAAGCCTTCTATTGGTACATCAATCTGCCGAGGGGATCCATTACCTCATAGAATCTAATGAAGAATGCCTTCTTGTAGAAATATAAGATTCCCATCAGCCCTTCATAATTTTACCAACATTTTATGTTTGTTAGAAGGGAAGTCAACGAACCTATTGGGTCCTTCAATGATCATTTTCATTGGGCCTATACAAGGCTTCAGGACCCGTACCTTCATAATGATGCTGCGGCCCTCCCGATCTACTATGCGGCATTGGATAACCTCATGTCGGCTTTGGTGAAAAGGATGCACCCAACACTCACTACCTTGGTGACCGCCTATACAGAGGCTGTTCTCGCTAGTGCAAATTTGGGGTAGAATATCTCCGGCCCACTGCCTTCTTTGGGGCCGGTAACTCACCCGATGCAGATTCAAGGACTGAATCAGACATTTGCTCATCAGACCCCTCTTATGAACTAAGTGCCTCAGTTGCCCATTGTCCCACATCTAGGGCAGCCACTGAATTATGCGCCTCCCGCGCCTTCTTATTCGTAGCCTTAACTACAGTATAACTATTCTTAGGCTGCCCCACAATAACAAGCATATTCCCAGCAGCCCCAGGTGCCATTGTACCTATCGAGGCCATAATTTTCTCCAGCTTATCAAAATCAACCGACAGCCTCACCCACTTTTCTCTAAAATCCAGCGCCGTCGCCTGGGAACGGGACCGAGAAAGACTAGTTAGAGGAACTGACTGAGATGATAAAGAAAATGTCCATGGAAATGACACACCTAAAAAATCAAAATAATCAGTTATAGGCCTCCCAGCGTAATTTCTAGGCCAATCTTAACTGGGACAAACGAGACCATAGGGACAGTAGGGATAATCGAGAAGCAAACACTTCCTCCAAGTAGAACTATGATAGGGGAAAAATGCTAATCATAATTCAGAAAGGAGACATTCTCAGAGGCAGAATCACGCATGGAACACTAGGCCCAATAACAGAAGTGTCCCTACGCCTTTCGACCAACTAAAAAATAATGAAAAAATGACCAGTGGAGTATACCTTGCCGAGGCAGCCTTGTCCAGATGATGCAGGATTCATAAAACCAGTAGACATTTCGAGTTGGATTGCCCCGAATTCCAGATAGCTGCTGAAATATTCCAGGTAGAAGTGTAGAATGCAGTAGATAATGCTGGCTATAGGGACATCGTCCCAACTGAGCCATATGATTCCTCCTATCTTGTGGTTAATCAAGCACCATTTCCACGAAGCGACCGCAACGAGCCCGAGGTCGAGCCCGCTCTTGTTGAGGATGGAGAAGTGCAAGAGGTAAGTAACGAACAAACTTTGGCTCAATTTTTTGATTTAGTAGATAATAGTCCAGTAGATGAAGATGATCCATTTGTAGATGAGGTCCACATGTTCCATCAAAGGTCAAATCCCTACTTCCTTAGGAATAGACAGGCGGGTGGACCCTTTACAACTTCTACCCCACCAAACAATTTCACCACTCCACCTGATTCTAATGCCAACAACAACCCTGGACTTCCCCATATACCTACCAATACCTCAACAAGAACGGATCTCAAAACCAGTCGCAAAATTAGGCTCAAGGCCAATTCCAAAATCCGTCTAGTCAAATGAAAGTCCAACCTCCTAGTTCTGCCATAGGCCAAGCTTTTAGTTCAGAAATTGAGTAAATGGGTGAATATGTGGAAAAAGAGTTCAAGAAGGTAAAAATTAGTTTGTCCGCCTTTGAACTACTCAAAGTCCCTGCTGTAAGACATGCCTTCTTTAGGGTCCTTAATGGAATCTTGTCTTCTAGTACAACGCAAGAAGCGCCAGCTAAGAGGGTTATCTTTGAAGAGCCTAGGAAGGAACTAGAAATACAGGATAATACCAAGAAAAAAAAGGATATTCCTATAAATCAATCTGCGAGTAAACAAATTGAAAAGGAACTAGAGTAGAGTAATAGACAATTTTTCAAGAACCTACCGTTTAGGCAGAATAGGGATAAAGATAGTGATAAGAACAAGGGTCAAGTAGCTCACATGGATACGCCTACGGGCATCTTCCAAGGGAGATTGGAAACTCCCCCTTTCCTGACCACCATCAGGATCTTCGGGAAGAACCTGCATCACTGCTTGTTCAACTCGAGAGCGTCTACCAATGTCATGCCCTTGGTAGTATGCAAGGCTCTTGGCATCACCCCCATGCCTTCAAGAAGGAAGGTGACCCAGCTGGACAAAACATATATTATCATCATGGGAGAAATAAATTGGATCCTGATGCAAATTGCCATTGACCCAAGGATACAACAAGTCATTGATATTCAAGTGGCAAATATTCCTGATGCATATGGAATCATTTTGGGAAGGGATTTCATCAAGGCACTGAATGGATATACTGCCACAGACCTTTCTCACATGTGGCTACCATGGAAGGGGCTGCCAAATCAAATCCGTATCGACCGTGAACCCCGTATGAAATACATGATCATGAAGTACAATAATATTAATGAGGTGTTGTTTGTTGAGACCGATCTAGGGAATTACCGTCCTTTTGCCTACCCAAAACAAGGTTGAGCTCCAGGAGGAATGTGCCGACGAAGTACTCCTAGTGCTGTGCAGTCCTCCAACAGATTCCACTCAAATATCTCTGAGTACAGAAGGGCTGGTGGAACTAGATGACGGGCCTGATGAAGGCGACGACTGGGGAGTACTCAGTGATTTCTGGGGGTTCCTGGAAAAGTGTGTTAGTGACCAACTCAGCTTGGGCGCCCAGATGAATTTCCAAGATCTCTTATTGCCAAACTGGTGTAGGGTTCACAATGCTACCCACTCCAAGTTTGATTGTTGCTTATGTCAAACGACAGTCGAACATGTTAAAGGATCAGTTGCTCCTCGGATTGAAACGTCAAAGGAGGCACCAACAAAACCACTCGCTGTTCACCACACTGCCCTAGAAAATTCCCTCAAGATCACGGAGCCAGTCACCCAGCTGAAAGGGAACAAGAACTTAATTAGACCCAAGGATAAAGAACCTTTTTCTTGCTGGACGCTCCGATTTGATGGATCCAAGTCCAAGCAAGGAGCTGGAGCTGGGTTCGAACTCATCAGTCCAATGGGTAAGACCTTTCTTGCTGCCTATAGATTGTAATTTTATTGTACCAACAACATAGCAGAATATGAGGCCCTGGTCCATGGCCTTCTCATGGCCTTGAAGAAAAATGTGAAAATGCTACAATTTTTTTGAGATTCTGAACTAGTAGTCAAACAGGTTAGGAAGCTATATTTTTGTCATGATAGAAGGCTCACCAATTATAGGCATAGGGTTTGGGATCTCCTAGAAGGCTTAGATGCATTCAATATACAATTGATCCCTCGTACTCAGAATCAAACAACCGACACTTTGACTCAAGCAGCTAGCACTTTACAACCCCTCTCTTTATCTAGGCTCAAGAAATTCATGGTTGAGCTGACATCCATGCCATCGGTCCTAGATAATGTTACCCACTTATAGGTCTTCAATGATGACAAACATATCCTCAAATTCATCACAAGTTTCGATGTCTTCGCAGCCCAAATAATTGATGAAGCTGATCCACAGGAAGCCGAACTAGACATAGAAGGGGTTATTAACCTTAAGACCAATACAATCCCCAGAGGCATGGTTTAGCTGGAACGTGTATTCAACTTAGACCAGATCAAAGGCCAAAACCAGCAAACAAAGAAAGAAGCCATAAGCAACCAGTGCGATTCTCACAACCTCAGGACAGCTGAGGAAATCAAAAATGTTTTTATTGGCAAGGTATGCATGCCAGAGGAAAAGAAATGAATAACAAATGTGTTGTAGAAATATCATGATGTGGTGGCATGGAGCTATGAATATTTAAAGACATATGACACTTCTGTCATCACGCACACCATCCCTCTCAAGACAGAGGTGAGGCCATTCCGTCAGAGGCAGTGTCCTATCAATGCCTTGTTGGAACCCGTAATTTACAAGGAAGTACAAAAATTGCTGTCGAAAAGGATTATTTTCTCGGTTAGGCATTCCACATGGGTGGCCAATTTGGTCCCATTTAGAAAAAAGAATGGGGAGATTAGACTGTGCGTGGATTTCTGCAATTTGAATCGAGCTTTGAAGAAGGATAATTATCCAGTCCCTTCATTGGATGAGGTGTTGCAAATCGTCAACGGCTCCCAGATGATGTCTTTCCTAGATGGGTACTTCGGGTATAACCAGCTGATGGTACAGTATGAGGATCATCATAAAACGACGTTCACCACCAAGTGGGGGACGTTCGCGTATAGGAGAATGCCTTTTGGGCTCATCACCGCTAGCACCACCTTCCAACGTGCCATGGATATCGCCTTCAAGGATCTGATTGGCAAGTGCATAATCATCTACATGGATGATTTAACTGTGTTTTCTAAAAAAAGAGGTGATCACATCTCTGATTTGTGCAAAGTGTTTCAGAGATGCAGGGAGTTCGAGGTTTCCCTTAACCCCAAGAAGTGTATTTTTGGAGTGACCGAAAGATTGCTCGGGCACATCATTTCAGAACAGGGTATCTCTATAGACCCTGAACGTATCGAGTCCCTACTCAAAATTCTGCCCCCAGGCAGCAAGAAAGAATTAAAATCCTTATTTGGAAAGATCAATTTCGTCAGAAAATTCATCACGGGTTTCGCGGAGATTGTTAAACCTCTCAATGCTATGTTGAAACAAGATGCCAAAGTTGAGTGGACACTCGACACCAAAAAAGCTTTTGAGGAAATCAAACGGGCCATCGCCGAGGCACCTGTGTTAGTTAGCCTAGATTATTTAAAGCCATTCTACATTTACTCGTTTGTTTCAAGCATTCCTATGCTAGCATGTTGACCCAGAAGGACGAGGAAGGAAATGAGCACCTGATCACCTTCATGAGTTCTCCCTTAAAGGATGCTAAATTACGATATCACAATGTAGAAAAGTAGGCATACGCTCTCGTCAGAGGGGTGAAGAAATTTAGACACTACATCCTACGTAATAAGGTATTTGCCATTGTCCCCGACCCAGCAGTAAAAACGTTGCTCATGCAAAATGAATTGGGTGAAAGAAGAGCTAAATGGGTCACCCTACTCCAAGAATATGACATGGAAAGCCAACCAATGAAGTTGGTAAGAGGACAGGTGCTCACCCGCATGATTGCTGAAGTAGTAGCAGAAGCTAAACCCAAACTCACTGTGCAACAGTACTAGCTTGAGGATGTCTCTCTCAGAGAATGGTACTAGAATGTCATCTATTATTTGCTGAACTATAAGTGTCCACCGCACTTGCAAGGAGTCTAAAAGTGGGCCCTTAGATTGAAGAGCAATGGTTATATGCTACAAGGTTCCATTCTTTACAAGAAGAATCATGAAGGCATTTACTTAAGATGCCTTGGTAAGGAGGAAGCGGATCGAGTTTTAAAAGAGTTCCATGACAAATTTAGCACAGGCCATGGTTCTGGTTCTTCCACAGTACATCAAATATTGAGAGCAGGGTATTATTGGCCAACTATCTTCAAAGACGCTCATTGTCATGTTTGTTCATGTCACACATGCCAGACCGCTGCCACCAAGGAAAAGAATGCTGCTGTCCCACTGTAGCCTGTGCTAGAGGTAAGGCCATTTGCACAATGGGGTCTCGACTTCATTGGTCCGGTAAGCCCTCCATCATCTGCGGGATACAGGTACATTCTTACTGCTACTGATTACTGTACTCGGTGGATGGAAGAAATAGTATGTAAGCAATACACAACTGAAGTAGTTACTAATTTCTTATAAAGTTTCATTTTAAATTGCTTTGGTTGTCCTTATGCTTTGGTATGTGACAATGGACCGGCTTTTTCTTCATTGAAATTTGCTAGTTGGGCATTTGACTACGGGATTGCCCTTAAGTTTTCATCCAATTACTACCCCAAGGGCAATGGCCTCGCTGAATCTACGAATAAAAATTTGATTACCGTAATAAAAAAACTACTATATAGGAATCCTAAGGATTAGCATACCCAGCTCCGTTTCACTCTTTGGGCTGATCGCACTCACCACACGGCTACTCTTGGCAATTCCCCGTTCTATCTTGTTTATGGCTTAGAACCTATATTTCCTATCCATCTGAAGATTCCTACTCTTTGGTTCATCAACGATTTTTATGAGGGAGGAGATCATAGGGAAGCTCGGTTAGTTGAGCTCTTGCATTTAGAGGAAGTTTGAGACCATGCAATAGAAAATTTCACCAAACATCAGGACATAGTTAAAAGATGGTTCGACCACCAAGCCAAGATCAAAGCCTTTAGAATTGTAGATTTGGTCTTGTATTGGGACAAGGCCCACGAAAAGAAAGGGGGACACAACAAATTCGACAAGCTTTGGCTTGGCCCCTTTCAAATAGCTGAGATTTTGGGAGATAATGCCTTCCGCCTAAAGACCTTAACTGGTGAGAAAGTCCCGTTGCCGGTCAACGGGCAGCACCTGAAGCATTACTTCCAGGCCTGAGCTCATTCAAGCTCTTCTTTGTAAATATTTGTACATTGGTTATGGTAGATTGTTTTTTTGGTTTGCTTGCATTTTTTTATTTTGCATCGCTCTTTTGTTTTCTCCCTCTCGGTAATTTTGTTTCAAAAAGTTGTTTCCCACCCTTTAGCGGTGGCCATGCTTGCTTGACAAGCGGTTTACTTTACTGTCCGTCCTTTGTGTTCTTCGGCTAAACATTCACTCTTGACTATCGGCCTCTGAAAGCTATCCATAAATGATTTCCTTGTTTGAAGTCTGCTTAGAACTTGACCCTGGATTGGATCTTCTTACACACATCTCGGATCTCGTACAAAACACATAATAATCATTTCTGAAGGACTGTGCCATGGTTGTTATGACACTCTAGTGAGTGAAAAATCTTAAGGCTGCTCCAGTGACCACTGTAGTCTCAAACCCATCGTAGGCTTCAGTGCTTACCCGGTGAAACTGAATGATAAATGAGAAATGAACATTGAAGGAAATATCAAAGCAAAAGAACAAAGGAATTCTAAAAAATAAATGACCGTATGGGTGTGCGGGTAACTCTACCGGGGCTATGGACGCCTGGTCGGCAGTAGAGCAATACCCATGGGATTACAGCGACAACTCTGTTGGGGCTATGGACGCCTGACTGGCAGCAGAGCAATGTCCAGGTTACTTTTGGTGTTAGACAATTTATGTAGCTCGCTCGGTTGAATTGGTAACCTTGGTCACTATTCCAAGGAAAGGAATGAAATCACTACACACACTTCTTAGATGTCTTGTAAAATGACCCAATTAAGGATCTCGTTCTCCCAGATTTATCTATGGAAGCCACTCCTAGTCTGCGAAACCAGAGATTCTAGGTCCTGAATGAATATTTATTCTTAGAATGCTTGGGAGCATTCTCCAGTAGAGTCGCCATTTGTTGTGCCCTTAGTACACACGCCCCATTCGGAACGGGGACCCTCTTTTCTTTCGCCTTGTCGGGATATTTTTGTCACTGCCTTGTTTTGCATGCCCCACTTTTTGGTGTCTCGGATGGTCAATGTTGCTTTAAAGTCCTACCATAAGTTGACCGTACCTTCCCCTTTTAATTTCGTCATGTTCTGGTGCCTCGTGGAGTCCTTCTGGCAGTTTGACCCTGATGACAGCCGCGGGCCCTGTCGGCCCCGGCCATTCGGGCTTCCCTTGCCAGGTTTCCCCGTTGTGCCTGTCGTTTCCAATGGTGCTCGGTTCGCGTCCTCCCGGACCTCAGGGTACGAACTCCCATTCTCCATATGCAATATGTAGAAATCTTGACAGCTGTTTAACCCTCGCGGCGAACCTTTAGTGGCGTCTCGCCTTCCAGGTCCTGCCACCATATTTTCCGTCTAGGGAGTTTGCGGGAAATCCTGGCTACTGTCGAGTGTTCCGGGCTGGATCTTCAAGAATTCTGACTCCGGAATTCTGTGATGGTTCCGCCGTCTCCAACGGCGGGTCTTTGGAAGAACTCTGCCCTTTGGGGCCCAACTCTCTCTCCACCGCCACTGACCCAACCAAATCGAACTCCTCGAGCGGCCGCCGTCCTGCACCCCCTGGCCGTCAGACCCCGGGTCTCTCGTCGCCGTTACCGACTTTCAAATTCACCAAAATTTTCTCTCCCCATACCTGCATTTAATAGGGTCATTAATGGCGATTAGGGGTATAAAAGACCCGCTCGAGCCCGTCATTATCACTTAACAGAGTTGCAGAGCGATCAGAGAACCTGCTAGAGGAGCCCACCGTCTTCGACACCTTCACGCTCGTCGCTCTCACTGTCACTTCATCGATCGTAAGTGGATCCCACATCTCCCCGCATCGAGTGTTTGAGGTAAGTCATCTGTTCACCCTCTCGAGCATTATTTTTGTGATTTCTAAGGATTTAAATGAATAACAATCATTAAGAAGGCATGAAAATGATAAAATACGACATCGTGTACAAAACCCATGTTTTGAAAACTTAAGAAAACCTTCAAGGGTGCCCTCATCACCAATCCGGAGCTCCACCTCACCGTGGCTGTTCTACACGCAGGGAAATTATCCCCTTTGGGCCCGGGACCTATCTTGGGCACCCATACCAAAACTATAAACATTCCTTCTAACGGTAATTTCACTTTTCGGGCCCGGGCTGTCGAACTTCCTCGTTCGGAAGTCACCCTGGATGCCGCCGTGTCGAAACAGCGAACTCTTCCCCCCCCCTCCGAGCTCTAGGCCCCGCCCTTCTCCTCGCTGCAAGCATTTCAAAGTTGATCAGATGCCCTTCGAGTTCGTGGATCCCGCCCTCCGGAGTTCCTCTTGGTTTCTACCGTGTTTGCCTCTGAGTTTCTGGTGGAGCCCCACCACCAGGGCCCCAGGCCTTCATTCTCTGATTGGAGTCCCGGCTAAACTCAGATCACCGTTATCCGCTCTGGGCTCCAGACGTCGAGTCTCCGTGCTTCCTTATTTGCCGTCCCGAGGGGAAATTCTTGCCCGTCCCTCCAAGCTCCGGGCTCCGCCTTTTCGTCCACTGTGGGACTAAAATACAAAGTCAAACGGTGATCGGCTTCATCTCCACCTGAACCCGATGCTTCAGACTTCCGTCCGACGTTTGCCTTCCCGAACGGTGAATGCACCACGGTCCCCCAGCCTTCTGGACCCAGTATGAAAAACAGTTGAACGCCCTCATTCAGGCTGGGCTTCGGTGTGCGGGACTCCTCTCCGCACCTGCCGTTCCAAATGAAATTCTCACCTGCCATTCTAAGCTTTGGGCTCCGCCTTCCTGTTTGCCGCTGAACTAAGAAAATGAAATCAAAGCGGCAGACACCCGCGCCGTGTCCGGTCTTGCTCCTGGCTGTCGGCAAGATTTGTTGATCTCGCCGGAACCTTACCCCGTCGGGCCCTAACTGCCGGGCTGCCCCCTCCAGACTTTCATCTGACATTTGCGGTCACAAACAGTGAAAGACGAACGCCTTCCCGGTACCACAGACCCAAACGTTGAAAGGTGAAGTCACAAAATTTTGGTCGCCTTGCAGCCTACCGGACCTCGGACCCTGAAGTTCCGTCTCTGGAATTCCATTTTCAATCTACTATTCCAAACTGCCATCTCCAGGTGGCTCTCCATCCTAGGACTTCCAGATTCTCCTAAACCAATCCAAATGAGCCCAAATCTGAAATCTAACTTCGACCCACGTGCTTAATTTCGGTCCTCTTCATTACGAACCTCTCAAAGTGCAAAAATCTGACCGAAGAGAATCTCCGGGAGCCCTCCTCCCTTTTTTCCCTTCCAAACAACATTCTTGTCGAGGATGTCCGGCCCTCCGGGCCCGAACTATTCAAATGCCCTTAATCAAAAGATCAATGACATCAGGAGATAAAAGATCATGTTATGCTTAATAAATGGATTGTTTAAAATGGATGTTACCTTTAGGATTTCAGCTAACATGAATGCTTTTGTGATCTATTGTGCTAACTACACCTTTACTTGCAGAATATATGGAATCGGGGCGCGGGACCTTCATCGACACCCATCGAGAAAGACAAAGAGAAAAGGCCAGGAAAGACTCCTCGAGGGAAGGAGGACAAGAACCAAATGAAGTACCAATTTTAGGGTGAGCCTTTACACTCAAAAGTCACCACGGATTGGAAGGAGATCACTGATACCAACATAGGCCATGTCAATATTGACGAACTCACACAAAGGGTCAAGGTCAATCCAACGGCTAAAAATGCAAGACTGATAAGGAAAAGTGGAATAGCAAAGGCTGCTAGATTCCCTCCATCTCTCGTGGCCCCCAAATTGGTCATGGCCTGTCGGGAGGCATATCAAGCCGACAAAAGAACAATCATTGATAGAGAGGGCAATGTTCTCATCGACATGTCACCTGAAGGGATCACAAAAACCTTCCACATTCCCACATTTCAAGAAATGGAAGCGCCTAACATAGAAGAATGCCAAGCAGCATGGGATGATAATCCGATAGGCTATAAAAAGGTAATAAATCAGCATTGGCTCAAGGAAAAGCGGGGCAATGCTACGAAGGTTCCTCAAGAACTCTTTCGCAGTGACTTCCACGAAGATTACCACGACTTGGTCACCATGTTAACTAGAGTTATGGGTCTTCTTGCGGCCGCCTACTTTTAGAAATAGATGGTGTACTTCATTGAACAAATTATTCGAGGGAATGAGGATGTCACTACAAAGACTTCATTCTATTGGGGAGGTATAATAAGCAACTGCTTCCATGAGCAATTCGTCAACGTAAAGAAGAGCTCCAAATTTTATATGACTTTCTATCTTGTCTATTCCTTGGTGGATCGAAGATAGTACAATGGGTTATTTGTGGCACTCGATCAGGAGTAGGGGTGAAGACTCAAGGCATATGATAGGTACCCACAGCTCCAGTACGGGAACTACAAAAGGGAATACTGCAGAGTAAACGATGCCTTCATTGGCTATATTATCAGAATGATTGCCGGAGACTTCGAGAGGAGGGTCTCTCACAGTGCCAGGGCACTTTTGAAGCAGTATGCCTTCCTCTTCATCTAGTACCTGAAGTTCACGTACATCCGTGCCCAGGGATTCATTGAAAAACCAAACAGGTTGCCTTGATACCCCAATGACCGGATCATCCTTCTGAAGCTTTCCCGACAACTCCAACACATATAAACAATCTTCAACAGCAAACACATAGCAGAGATTTCTTATCCCATGACTTTGGGCCAGGGCATGTATAGACTGCAAACTTTCTAGTGTGCTGGTAACTCTGAGAAAGAACTAAAAGATTACCATTTCTACCTACACACTGCTCACTCGCGGATAGACCCGTATGGCCACATTAGGAAGGCATTGGGATCAGGATTCGCTCATCTGCATCACATTGAAGACTTTTGGGGGAATTGCTAGGATGATAAAGAGGTACGGGCAAGGAACTATATGCGAATGACTGTGCAGTTTGTAAGGAAGGTGCAGCCTTTCCCCATACCGGACCAAGTCGAGGAAGACGAGAGCACCATAATGCACCTTAGGTACCTTACGGTCACCAATTTGTTAATACCATCAATTGACTGGGATGAGCAGGAGGTCGATGACCTCAAAACTATAACCAAGCCAATCTTGGCTCATACTAAGGAGTGGGTTGATGGGCAAGTAGCTTAATTAAAGCGGCAATGAGTAATTTTGACTTACGAAGGGCTCAAAAGTGAGCTAAGTGCCACAGAAGATGCCATTGCCACCACTTCTACCGGCGGGACCTCCAAGTCTCCTCTGGTCACCAGATCCAAGAAGAGAAAGGGGACAGAAATGGAAGCGTCCCTGGACCCCAAGGTCTATGCAAGGAAAGAAATGGGAGGCTCACCCTCCAAAAGACTCAAACAAGTGGGGAGCACCACGGAACAACCCTCCACCCAGGAGGAGGTGGTGAGGGGTACAGATCAATTGGAACCTCTCTTGGCTCTCCCTGCCCCTACCACTGCGCCACCTACCTCTTTAGCTATGATTGCCACATCCCTGCCGACAGTGGAAATTTCTGTCCATCTCACCCCTTCGCCTCCGGCTGAGTGTGTAATAATTATCGACTCCTCTTCTGCCTGGATATTGGGGGTAGGTGAAACCCTATTTTGTAATGAATCGTGGCCACACAATAATAATTGATCTTGGCCATTCATTAGATCTTTTGGGCACTATAAATAGAGCTCTCCTCTTATTTGCAAAGGGGAGTTGAGTTGTTGTAAAGGCATGCTGCAAAAATTTATAAAGAAAAGACATTGACTTGGTGTATTTTCTGAGTTTCTCACATGTTGCTTGATTCAACCTCCATTATTAGCTATTTAACTCAGGTTTTATTGCTATTCTAGTTAATTGTTTCCTTGCTTTGGTAGATTTTAGGAATGCTGTCCTGTGATCATGAAAATTCCTGTTGTGTTGATAACTTCTGAGTCCATACTTTTTGCTGTTTGCTGATGGTAGATAGCTGTGTAAAGTTAGCCTGGACTTGAATTCAAAGCTGCTACAAAACTTTCATCTTTGTTCATGCATGCATATGGTGAATGACAGACGAAACATTTGCAGACCTTATAAGATAGCACAAATTCCATGAGACTGTGAGATTTTTTGTTAAGTGGAATATTGTTTCAAGAAGCTGTCCATTACAGGAACTCCATCATCACTGTTCACAATTAATTGCAGATCCAGGAACCTCCTCTCTTCCCTGCTTTTTTTCATTTTATTTAATGAGTAACCTATGCTAAGATTCATTACACATTGTAAAGTTAAATTCAATGGTAAACATGGAGTTTACGAATGCTATTTGAACCTACAGCCAAATGCACAATAACTTCCCTATCTTAAAAACTCCATTTCAAGATCCAACTTCCCACACTTTGTATTACCTACGTATAAGACCACCTTGTGATTCCATAAAATCACATCAAACAACTGAGATATTCCAAGCACTGTCAAGACCTGACATTAGAGACCTTGGGATAGTGTTCTGTATTCTAATTGAGGAAGATTGTCTTTCAAGAGAGGTAGTGCACCTACGCACTACCTGTGTTGAGAAGTGCATAAAAAACACATCAACAGTACTTGCCCAAAGTGCCATCGAAGTGGTTTTTACTATAGGACAATTTTTTTGATCATTTTTCTAATTTTTTTTGGATTTTTTGCTTTTTTGATTTTTTTTTTGTTGTCACCAAGACGCCTGTTTGCCAGGTTTTCGCCTAAGTAACCATTTTTTAAAGAATTTTTTTGGTTTTTTAGATTTTTTGGTTATATACCTTGAAAGATTTAGGCATAAAACTTTTTGAGATGGGAGCTATTCATGGGCTCCTGCAGAGGTTCCCCTTCGGGTGTTGATAGTTGATATGCCCCTGATTTGTAACTTGCTATGATGACGAAAGGTCCTAACCAATTAGGTTCGAACTTGTCTTTGTTGCTTAGGTTTGGGACATTCTTCTGATTTTCTTTTAAGACCAGTTCTCCAACTTGGAACATCCTGCTTCTGATTTTCTTGTTGTAGCTCCGTTTAGTTTATTTTGATAGACTTGCAAGTAATTTAAAGCATGTATCCATCTCTCGTTCAATAAATCCAGCTCATTTAGTCTTGATACCCGATACTCTTCATCCGTGATGAGGTTTTGTAGTGATATCCTAAGGGATGGGAGCTCGATCTCAATGGGGAGTATGGCTTCTGATTCGTAGACCAAGGAGAAGGGGGTGGCGCTAGTGGGTGTGCGGATGCTGGTTTGATATGCCTAGAGGGCGGGATTAAGCTGAAGATTCCAGTCACGACCTGCATCATTGACTATTTTCTTGAGGATTTTCAAAATGGTTTTGTTTGTAGCTTCTTCTTGGCCATTGCCTTGGGGATAGTACGGGGTGGAGAAGCAATGTTGGATTTTGAATTTCTTGCACAAGTCACGAACATCCTGATTTTTGAATGGTGTCCCATTATCTGAGATAATGGCTTGTGGGACACCGTAACGACATATGAGATAGTTCAGGATGAATTTTGAGATCTGCTTCCTAGTGATATACGTCATGGGTATGGCTTCCACCCACTTTGTGAAGTATTCAGTTGTAGTTATGATGAATTTGTGGCTATTGGATGAGGTGGGTGAGATTTTTCCAATGAGATCGAGTCCCCACTGCGAAAAGGGCCATGGTGTGATAATAGGATGAAGCTCTTGAGCTGGAGTGTGGATGAGGCCCCTGTGCTACTGACATTGTAGACATATTTTAGCATGATCATGTGCTTCTCTTTCCATTGTGGGCCAATAATACCCCATCCTCAGCGAAGATATGTGTAGATGTCATGGTACCAAGGATCACCAGGACCAACGATTTCACACACGAATTCTGATTCTCGTACCTTGAATGTGGGAATGAGAAGCTACTCAATCAAGAATTCATATTTTGGAGCATTGTTGGGGATATTCAACAAGGATCCCATTGTTTCCATGGCGTTTGCTACTCTATTGTTGGTTCTAGGAATCTGCTCAAATGTTATTTCAATGAAATATTCTTTGAGAGTCTCCACCAATTTCCTGTATGGAGTGAGCTTACCATCCTTGGTCTGATATTCATTATTAACTTGATTTATGATCAACTGAGAGTCTCCATAGACTTTGAGAGCTATGATATTCCATTGCACTGCTATCTTGAGACCTATAGTCAAAGCCTCGTATTCCGTGATGTTGTTGGTGCAAGGAAATGCTAGTTTGTATGACATTGGTATGTAGTACCCCTGTGGGGTGATGAAGAAGACACTAGCTCCTGATCCATGTTGTGTGTATGAGCCATCAAAGTATAGTTTCTAGTGGTCAGCTACGTTGAGGTTAAAAATAGATTCATTTGAAAACTCTGAGACAAGGGGATTCTCAGAATACATAGGTGCTTCTGCTAGTTGATCTGCAATAACCTGACCCTTAATGGCTTTTCTCTCCACATACTTGATGTCATATTCTGATAATATCATTACCCATTTTTCCATTCTACCTGTGAGCATTTCCTTTGATAAGAGATACTTGAGGGGGTCAATTTTGGCGATGAGCTTTATCTTATGTGCCAACATGTAATGTCTGAATTTTTGTGATGCAAACACTACTGCGAGGCATGCTTTCTTGATGAATGAGTAATTTAGCTCATGACCAATCATTGTTTTGCTAATATAGTAGATAGCCCTCTCCGTTCTATTTTCATCATGCTAAGCTAGGAGAGCCCCAAGGGCTGTTGCTGTTGCTGATACATATAAGATCAATGGCTTTCTTGGGATGGGTGGCATTAAAACTGGTGGTGTCAGTAGATATTCCTTGATTTTGTTAAATGTCTCTTCACATTTTGTATCCCATTTGTATGCTACCCCCTTGTGGAGTAGGTGAGAGTATGGGTTCTATTTGTCTGCCAGTTGTGCTATGAATCATCAGATGGATTGAAGTCTGCCTTGGAGACCTCTCAGTTGTTTTAATGTCTTTTGTGCTTCCATCTTGAGGATTGCTTTCACTTTTTCTGGATCCACCTCGATACCCCTCATGGACACTATGTATCCTATCAATTTACTTGATTGTAAGCCGAAGACACACTTCTTGGGATTTAGTCTGACTTTGTATTCCTCTAGTCTGTCAAAAATAGCACTTAGGGTTGCTATACGATCTTGTCTTTTTATTGACTTAGCTAGAATGTCGTCGACATAGTCTTCAATTGTTTTATGAATCATGTTGTGGAATATCAATGTCATGGCCCTTTGATAG
Organism: Sequoia sempervirens; assembly: GCA_007258455.2. Classification (NCBI taxonomy): domain Eukaryota; kingdom Viridiplantae; phylum Streptophyta; class Pinopsida; order Cupressales; family Cupressaceae; genus Sequoia; species Sequoia sempervirens. The sequence continues at coordinate 24,394,268 of VDFB02000002.1, read as the reverse complement.
GTTGCTCCTACATTCTTTAGGCGAAATGGCATCATGTTCCAGCAGTAAGTCCCCAATGGACAAGTGAAGGCTGTTTTATGTTGATCCTCTTTTGCTATCATGATCTGGTTGTATCCTAAAAATCTGTCCATTAGTGATAGCATCTCATGTCCTGCCATCATATCTACTATCATGTCGATGTTGGGAAGCGGGAAATCATCCTTGGGACATGCCTTGTTCAAATCTCTGAAGTCTGTGCATATTCTAATGGCTCCGTCAGGTTTTGAGACAGGTACCAAATTTGACACCCATTCTGGATAATCAATTGGTCAGATGAATCCCACATCTAACAACTTTTTGAGCTCCATTTTGACCAATAGGGCGATTTGAGGATGCATTTTTCGAAGCTTTTGTTTGACCGGCTTTGCTTCTGGATACACTGCTAAGTGATGAACCGCAGTTTCTGGATCAAGTCTTGGCATGTTAGCATAACTCCATGTGAAGTTTATTTGTCTTTCCCTTAGGAATGAAGCTAGGAGTTCTTGCTCTTCTGATAATAGTGATTCCACATAGAATGTGATATTTGGGGTCTCCTCTATTCCTAGGTTGACTGGATTGCATTTTTTGGCCAAGATTGCTGACTTTTTTTGATGAATAGCTCTTAGAGGAAGATTGAATCCTTCATCCTCGGGCACTTTAGAGAGGTTTTCACTGTTGGATACATCCTTTCTTTTTACTTTTGTCTTGTTAGAGAGTGCCACAATGTGGTTTTCACTCAAGGACTTGGATATGATTCTTAGTTTCTCACTTTTGTGACTAAAGGATTCAATCGTTTCCCCACAATAGGCATGAGTGTCCAACTCCATTATAAACCATGCCTTATGATCCCCATCTGGAATGTTGTCCGTAATCCCATGAATTCTGAGAGTGCCTCATTTTTTTCGAATGTATCAAGAACCAGTGGTCCTCGTTGGTCATAGTCGATTAGTTGGGGGTACACTAAACGAATCTCATGATTTTGATGGTCTGTTTCAAAGGAGAGGGTGCTAATCATACACAGGGTGGTATCTTCAAATAACCTAGGTATATTGGTCATGGTATCTTCGTCATCGCTACTAATATAGGCCTCAATTATAAAGTTATGTATGTCTCTACCTGTGGATATTGGTGAGTGTACTTGTATTAGTATTGGTTGAGGAGAAATATTGACCATTCTAACTGGAGAACTTCGACCACATATGGTTATACTCAGAGGAGTACATCCAAGGCCAAGATTTGTTATGGGTCGCGTCTCTGGCATGATAGGTATTATGAGCCCATTGTCATTTTGTCCCAGTCTTTGATTTCTGCCGTAGCCCATTGCGATCATCATTTGTAGGCCCTTGCCAAGTCTCATCCATTGGTAAATTAGCTACTAGTCTTTCATCTTGATATAACATGTGTGATGGATCTACTTCAATAACCTCCTGGCCAAGGTCTCCCTATCTTGTGAATTCAAGATAGTCTTCAGAATAGGCTTGTGATGTGGAAGCTTGGTTCTCTTGTGGACGTCCCCATGATATAGGAGATTGTGGTAACTCTCCTATCACAAAAGCATTGTTAGGGAGCTTGTAGCTTCCACAACCGTCCTCCTAGATGATGAGCTTGATATTAGAGATGGTGGGGATGGTGGGAATGGCGGGTGTCTCTATTGCAGAAGTGGACGCGAGAGTAGTGGGGTCGATGTATGGTGTGGATGGGCCCTCATCATTTTTTGGCACTTGGGGGATTTTGTAATACTTTGCCTCAAGATTTTTGCAATATGAGAAAGGTTCGGGATCTCCATGGACGGTAACCTCTTGTCCATTATGTGTAAATTTCACACATTGGTGGAAGGTTGATGCTACGGCTTTCATCGCATGGATCCATGGGCGTCCTAGGAGGATATTATATAGCAAATCAAGGTCCAAGACCTGACAAGTGGTTTCCATGAGCGTTGGCCCTACTTGAATAGGGAGTTTAATTGTGCCTTGAGACACTCGTTCTTGGTCATCATATGCTCTTATCATGATTCCCTTTCATTTTTTGATGGAATCTTCTGATATTTTCAACTGCTTAATGAGACTGAGAGAACAGATGTTCAAGCTTGCACCTCCATCCACCAAGACCCTTTTGATTTTGCTCTTGTGTAAAATGACTTCCAAGTGAAGTGCATGGTTGTGAGATGGTTGGGTGGGGAAATCTTGGTTAGAGAATGTAAGGAGATTAGGCGTTATGATATTTCTGACCATAGCTTGGAATTGCTCCGCATCGAGATCTGTGGGGACAGTGGATGAGGCTAATGCTTCCTCGAGGATCTTTATATGCGCTGATGATATTTTTAACAACTCCATGATGGAGATGTGTGCTGGCGTTCTCTTGAGTTGGTCTAGGACATTGTAGCCATTAGGAACAGATCTAGATGAAGGGGATTTATTTGGTTGGAATGATCCTGCGATGGTGACTTTGTCGCCTCTTGTGGTGACTCCACAATCTTTGGCATGGGCGCCCTTGATGGTAATGACCATGTAGTCTTCATTTAGGGAGGCAACGACTATTTCATACACATGATTTACATTGCCCTTCCCTTTATCATTTCTATTCCCTTTGTTACCATGATTCGACATCGGATTCATATATATCTTAAGATCCTGATTTCCTGTAGGTTGTTCCATGTTTATGATTTTTTTATCGATGAGATCTTGGATGATGTTTTTGAGTCTCATGCAACTGTTTGTGGTGTGGCCTTTGATTTTATGAAATTCGCAAAGTTGATTCTCGTTATACCAAGGAGGTTTGACATCGGGCTCTTGGTAATTCTCAAATGTAGGAGGCTTGATGAGTTTTTCGTCGATCAATTTTTTCATTATGTCCTCAAGTGGTTCCCCCAAAGTGGTGTATTTTTGCTTAGGATAACTCTTGCATTGGGGTGGTCCCCTTTGGTCATTGAGATTATTGATGCTTGGATTATTGTTTGGTTGGTATGTTGTGTGATGAGTATTTTGGTGTTGTTATTGGATTTGTGATGTAAGTGTATTTTGGTGAGGACCACTAATGACCACCTTGGAATTGACGACACCATTGTTAGTAACATTTTTGTTCCTTTCCCACGTGCGAGGTTTATCATTGTAATTAGATGGTGGGCGGTTGTTTTGTTGTTCGTGGTATGATGTTGATTCCGTGGGTTGATTCACAAGGGCTCTTTCGATGCTAAGTGCCTTGGGGATCAATTGATCGTATGTAGTGATGCCCTGAACCTTGAGATGAAATGCCAAGCAACCTTCAAGGTTAGCTATGATGGTGAAAACCTGTTGTTCTTTTGGCATGTTCCACTTGCTCCGATTGGCCTTGGATCGCCATCGTTGAAGGAATGAAGCGAAAGATTCGCCCTTTCCTTGTTTTACAGTTGAGAGTTCTTCGAGACTAACATCCATTGCAATGTTGCATGCATAATTTTTAATGAATGTGTCCCTAATTTCTTGGAATGTTCTAATGCCTGAAGGTAAGTGAGAGAACCATTCTATAGCAGGGCCTTCCAAGCTTCTAGGAAATAGTCACATGAGATAAGTATCGTCATATGCGACCTCCATGCAATGAACCTAGAATTCCCTGATGTGATCTTCAGGGTTTCCCATCCCTCGATATTTGTCAAATTTGGGGATCTCAAATCCCTTGGGGAATGGTTTCATCTCTAGGCTCCTATCAAATGGATAGAGACACAAGTTGCTTGGTGTTTTCGTTGTTTGCCCAGATTGCATATTAAGTACTTGTTGCAAAAGCAACCTGATTTGTGCCGTCACATCATTTTGTGGATCAGGGGGTGGGATGAAAGTGTTTTGGGGTGTTTGAATCGTGGGTTGGGTAAGTGGGTTAGTCGGTGCGTTGTTTGATGGTATTTGTATGTTCTGGCGAGCGAGGTAGGCTTCCACCTGCTTTTGTATGAACAACGCTTGTTGTTGATCTTGTTGTTATTGTGCTAAGATTTGTGCTTGTTGTTGCGCTTGTTGTTCCAACAATGCTTGTTGTTGGGCTTGCTGTTCTTCCAACAACACTTGTTGTTGGGCTGCCAATTCTATTGCTTCTTGCTGCTCTTGGTATTGCTTTAGTGCTTGTTGATATTCCTGCAATTGCGCTACTTGTCTTTGTGCATTGAGTTGTGCTTGATATTGGGTTTGTTGTGCCTGGTATTGAGCTTGCGCTTGTGCTGCTTGTGCTTGTGCGGCTTGTTGTTGCAATAAATTTTTTGCTTGAGTGGCCCTTTGTGCTTGCAATGCTTGGGAAACTTCTTCTTCTTCTTCTTGTTGTTGTTGTTGTTGCAATAATGCTTGGGCTTGTTGTGCTTGTAATGCGACTTGTGCAGCTTGGGCAGCTTGAGCAGCTAGTTGTTCGGATTTTTGTTTTTGAACTTGTTGGTATCCTCTTTGGAAAGCAGCTTGCAATGTTGTGTCGTATTGGCTTGATGTGGTGAAGGTTGGTGGTGGTGGAGGTGGTGGTGGATTTGGAATGGTGTTTGTGAAGGTGGTGTTGATGTTTTGCGTGATGGATGGTACTGTTGATATGGTTGGTCCTTGGGAGACCGTGCTTTGTGATGTTAAGGGGATGTTTGATGAGGTTGCCATTGCTTGTGTGTTTGTCATTTGTTGTCGCAATATCAACTACAAATTTTGGGTGTTTGGTGCAATGCTTTGATTGATGGTTGGGATATAGGTTTGATTGATACTTGGTAGGGGAGGAAGCCCTAAACCAAGGAGTGGTGTGGATGATCACTAGTAGAATTTGGCAAATAAATGACTACGTGAATAAAACTTTTAGTCACATGACTACAAATTTTAGTCACGTGACTAACACTAGTAGTATTTGCAAAATAAATGACTAATTTGGTCATTTATAAGTGACTAATTTGGTTATCGGGTAAAATCACAACTAAATGACTAATATCAGACAAATAAAAATGACTAAATAAATGACTATTACTCCTCTATTCTTTTTTCTTTTGAATTTGATCATAATCCATAGAGCATAATCCCCCCTCATGGGACCCCTACCTAAGTGCGCCATTTGGCCACCTAGGTTGCTTAGTGCACCAAAAATACCTATTGCGTGGAAGGCATTTCCTTTTGATACAGTCTTAAGGCCTTCATATATGTTATAAAAAAATTTAACATTTACATTCTTTATCTTTTATTACTCATTATGTTAATGAATCATTGATGTTTTTAACTATGATTTTAAGCCAGTTTGATTTTCCTATTGTATTAGCATGTCAAATGTATCAAAAAACAATTTTGGTCAATTTCACTAATAAAATATGATTCAAACAATCCAATTGTATTTTGAGGGCTATCTTGGAGACACTTCATTTAAATAATACATATATGTTATTAATTAATTCAATCCATTTGAATGGATCATTTAAGGAATCAAGAATCAATAGTGCTATTCCCATAGTCTAACATGATGAGGTCAAAGAGAAAGCATTTTAGGGAGCCCTAACTTCACCACACCTAAGCCCAAGAGCGTGAAGTATGTTAGGGAGCCCTAATCTAGATTTGTCTAAATTTATTTCATTCCATTATTTAGCACTTATTATTAATTTTTTAAGCTAGCCAAATGCAACTATAATTTGTAGCACATCCATGCACAAACACATACTCTCTAACATATTAACATACATATAATTTTCTATCAGCACAATCCTTGAACCTCCTTTAGGTGCAAGTGTTAGTATATATTCATTTTTCTATATAGAATTGTCTCCCCATCGATCTCTCTTTATTTTTCCTAATCTCTCCAAAGATCAATTAAACTATCAATTTTTTATATATTAATTTAATTTGCTCTATATAAGAATATATTAATTATTAATTATAATAATTTTATATTTATATTTAATATTTTTTATTATAAAATACAATATATAAGAATAATATAACCTATATATACTATTAAATTAATAATAAATATAATTATATTATATATAATTTAATCTTATTACTATTATATTAAATATATATAATATGTTAATTATATTTTAAATTATATATATTATATTAATTTTTTATGATTAAACAAATCTTAAATGTTCATCATTTTTTGCCATTTTTTTTTTGTTGCTTTTCACCATTTTGTGCTAGTTTTCCCACCATTGTTGGTTCCCGCTCCTCTAAACTCTCCCTAGCTAGTATTGACTCTTAGAGTATGTTTATTAAAATGAAAATGACTGCCAAGTTCCTAATAATGTGCACATTTAGGTTTTGACATTACGATATCTTTTACTCTACACAGTTTAGTATACAACAACATTTTCTACTGACACACATTTCTTTTACGGATGTTCATACCCTGTTCCAAAGCTCCCTTCAAAGCTCCCATTTTCACATAGGGAGGATGCTTGCAAAGGCGGGTGGGACATTGCCAATGGGTTTGCTTCCCCAAACTCTTCCTCTCTGGTAGTGTTGAGTATTTGGGCTTTACACCCACTCATTTCATTTGCTTATTTTTTTCTAATACACACTATGTAATGCTAAGAAATGTCTGTAAATACCCTGCATACATTGTCATGTTGATGGATGTTTTTATGGTTTATTTAGTAAATTAGTAGTGTTGATGAACTTCCGTACCTTATTATGGCCATCATACCTTTTCTCCATTTGGATATGTTGTGATTTTTGTTACTTGTTGATATTTTCTTGATTTCCTTAAAATGAATATGGAGTTCTAGTGTTTCTTTTTGAATAAAATCATATCACTTTTGATTTTGATTTACAAACTTCTGCCTAAAAGATGAAGAATATACAAGTTACGAATTTTTATTGTCTGAATGATAATGATGTAGATTTTTTTCAAAAAAATGTCAATGATGAATGTAATCCGTTGTTACGGAGGATTGATCTAGTATTGAAGACCAAACAATTTTCAAGGCAAGAAAACACCCTTCATTAGGGCATGGAAACAGGGCACACACTGCACAACAATGGCCATGGTGGCGGTAGCAGCTACAAACACAAAGATGTTTGGTCCATCTTCAGAGCTTTCTACAAGCAATTCTTGTGGCTTTGCTTTTTAACTCCATGATTTTGAAGTTTTAGCAGCTATAGTTGCGTTTTAACTCCATTATTTTGAAGTTATTAGTTGTAGTTGCTTGTTGGTCTAAGGCTAAACCACCTTTATTTTGTTTAGTCAAAAAGTTGAAAATGGTGTCTAAAGTTGCATTCAACAATGATTCCCTTAAAGAAAAAAGCCTTGGATTTTTTTATAAAGTGTATGGGTCTTTGGCTAAGACCTAAAAGCATGAATAATTTAACTCTTCTCCATTAGGAACTTTTGTTGAAAGGCATAATGAACATTTGGTTTTGTGGAGAAAGTTTCCATAACTTATTTTTAAACAAAAGAGGACATAGATCTGATTTCTAAAAGTGGCCCATATTTTATAGAAGTAAGAGGATTATATTTTAGAACATTGGTCCATGGATTTTAATCCTCCTAACACTACTACATAGAGGGGCCATTTAAGACGATAGTTTAAGACAAAATACTAATTTTGTCTTAAACATATTTAAGCTATTTTTTTATTTTATATTGTCTAAAATTAAGACAATAAAAATTAAACATATTTAAGTTATATTTTTTATTTTATATTGTCTCAAATTAAGACAATAGAAAAATACATTTTCCCTTAAAAATATAATTATTTCTTTCTCACACTTTTTCCCTAAAATAAAATTGATGTATTTTTCCCCTTTTCGATTGCTCAAGTTGGCTCTCCCACTCAGGATGCAGTTTCTTCTGGCGGGAAGGCTGGGTGTGGCGGGAAGGCTTATAACAATGGGTGTGGTAGGAAGAGACCATTGTATTTTTTTTTTAATGATCAGGATCTGTAGAAGATATTATGCCCTAGTTGCCATTTTCTTTAACCCGCGGGCTGCCATTTTGTTCAACCCATGGGGCGTCTGCAAGCAAACAGGTAACATTGTAAAAAAACCTAGATCTTGTTAACAAAGACTTGTTTACATGAAAGACCCATCAAGTAGATCCATTCACTCATCATTTTCTGTGATGATTATAACTGGGCTGTTATATCTTTGTTTGACGTACATGGCAATCCTTTCCATACCACATACATAGTTCCCATCCATTCCCGTCTTGATATATCTTCCTGTCGGGATACACACATGTCTTCAATCTACTTACCAACCAAGCCTAATACCCCTACATGATAATAGCCACATTCACAATCTAAGAAGGGGAAGGTAACGTAGCAAAAAGAAACATCTTCTATGTAGGGACAAGGAGGAAATGCATGGCCTTTGGAGCCATGCGCTCGACCTGCACAAAGGTTTGGAGGTTAAGCACATATTTGAATGCCCTGGCCACCTCATGCCTATAATGGAATGAATGTGGAACAGAGTTAGCACAAACATCTAACAATGACCCACCCTCGAAGGTTCGAATGCTCACTCAATATCGATTATAAGAAGAGCTTAAGAATAATCACAAAAGCATACACATGCAGTGGTAAATGTTCATCTTAAAGCTTCAACTGCTACAATTACCAGATTTACTTGTGTTAGAATTAATGTAGAGAGTACTATGAATTTAACAGCTATTATCCCACCCCTACAATAAAACCATTAATATTGTAACTCCATAGATAGGAATAGGATAATGGGGCCTGATTCTCAAGATCTTTATCAGCTTAGGAAAAAAAATCCATGTATTTTTGTTTATGTGTGCATGTCTTTGGGATGGATGGAGAGAGAAAGATTGACCTTCAATCCTTTTTTTCCTTTTATGAGAGAGAGATTGACCTTCAGTCATTTCTTCTCTGTTCTCATTTGTATGAGAGAGAGACAAAGAGAGATTGCCCTTCAGTACTTTCTTCTTCATTGTATGATATTAAGCAAGGTGCTCACTAATTTGGAAATGGATTCCCAATTGCAGCAAAAAAAGTTTCAAGAAAACCATTAGAAATGGTGAGTAGTCAATGTATCATACCAAACAACATATCTTAAAGTGTCTCTCATATTCTCTGCTTTCTTTTCTTGTAGTTCACACTGCTTTGTTTCTCCTATGGTAATAGATCACACAAGTTATCACATTTCCATTTTAAACATATCTAGGATCTGTCCATGCTGGTTTGACTTGGTTGCCTGGGTTTTTCAATAAACATGACAATCCTGGGTCAAACTGAGGAGAAAATGGCAATTTTTTTTTTAAATACATGTGACTGAAAAACACAATTTTGTTACTCGATCCATAGGATTTATTCTAAAAAAACATATTCTGCATAACTCTAAATTTACTCTCCTCCTCTATCATGGAATTCTATATTATTGAAAATCCAAGGCTAAATGTTGAATAAATCCATGGACTCATGGCATTCTAAATTCTTGGAAAAGTAGGGATAAATAATGTATCATGTGGCTCAAAAAAACCTCATCTGCTTAACAAATTATATTCTTCTAAAAATTATGCAGAAAGAACAATAAACCCAAAACTGAGAGATGGATCCCAAAATTTGGCTTGGAGCTCCACATCAAGCAAGTCCTGGCAATCAAAAATGGGTTCCAACTAGTATTAACATTATTGCTTTAAGTCTGTTCATCCCGCTCCATAGGTTTCTGATCATTAGGATTCTCTTGTTGTGGTGAACTAGCCAAGACAAGACAAGAATATGTATCTGCCAGTAGGCATAGCCCACCTCATCACTAAAATGACACGGAAGAGGGGTGATGGCCAACCTACAAATGATGAGAACAATTGGCATGTCTTTGGGAATGCTGACAAGATTTGTCTTGCCAGGAATGACCATGAGGTGGTGAGGCTAGATGAACATGAACAACTGTGCTAGCTATGTTGTCCCAATGGTCCAAAAGAGTTTAGAGATTGGCCACATGTAGAGTGACCTTGTTCGCCTCATAACCATTTGTCAAATACCATTTATGGAGAAGCAGTTGAACTTTGTAATCAATTTATGGCCTTACATACATAGCCAAAGTAATGGAAGATGTTTTTTTTTTATTTGCTAAGAATCACCTATAAAAATTCCTTTGAGAAACCCCTTGACCTCTTTAAATAGGTGAGGATGCCTAGAATGTTAAGTTATTTTTCAGCAAAGGCTGGTTCGATGTAAGTGTCACAATCCTGGTTAATGCCTTCATTCTTCAAATTTATCAACTCTCATGAAAAAATTCTTTCATGAAATGGGGTCAAGAAACCTTCTAAGTTTGCATAATCTCTTCAAACCTGACATTCAAAACCTGTCTTTGGTGAGTTGTAAAACTCCTTTGCCACAAAAGATCATTATCCAAACTAGATATGGTTATTCCTTCTCATGGGGAAATTTTTTATTTTCCTTGTGTAGTTAGGATTTTTTTAGCGTTATTAAGGAAAACTTATGAAATATAGAATTGATACAAATGTCATGAGTTTTTTAATCAAACATTTCACTATTCTAGCACTATCAATTGTAAAGCATTGTAAATGACCAAGATAGATATGTGGGAAAATGCTTTATGCATTACCTTTTATTATTTTTTGTGTATATATTACCCTTGGTTGTATCATGTATGGATATATGAATATGCATATGTTTTTTTTATCTTCCCTTGTCCAGGAGTGTGGTTTTTTGAAGCTTTTACTCATACAAGTGAATTTCATTAATGCATCCAGACTTCATTCTTGTTCTAATAGAAGATATTAAGTTTCCCTAAGATAGACATCTGTGAATGTTATATCCACATGTTGATGGTTCTACTTGCTCATATTTCATGTATGACTAAGTTTTGAGCAAATTCTATCTCGGTTCTGAGAAAATTCTGTCTGGGTTCTCCCTAGGTTCTCTAAGGTTCATCTCGGAAGAACCCACATGGCATTCAAAGGACCCTAGCCGATCCCCTGGAGGACCGGACGAGGACTAGGACCCGGTTCGAACCAAACGAGTACCCAACAGTCCCCTACAAAGAACCGGTAACATAGAATTTTATTATAATTTTCAAAAAAATTTGGTGGAAGAGTTAATTTTAAACATATATGTACTTTATTTTTCCTTGACATTTCAAATTCTTTTATTATTTTCTTGGAGGTTCCAAGCATTTTGTTCAAACCAAATTTGTGCTTAACTGTATATGTAATGTGTCTATTGGGTGGCAAAGGCGTTTGTTATATTTTAAATTTTAATATGAATTTTATTGTAATTTAAAAAATTTCTCACATGAAATTCTTACTCTAAACCTATACTCTACTTTTCCTTGATATTTTGAATACTCTTTAAAGGAAAACTAGTTCTGAAGAATAGCATCCCTGATCCTTCAAATCAAATATCTTTTGGAAGTCTGATGTTATCTGATCAGTATTGGCAATAACTTTTAATTTACATTGTGCATACAACTATATGGTTCTAAAAATATTATATGAATAGCTTTACATTGTTTTGTAGAATATCCCCACTGGAATTCAATTGTGTGATATGGAGTGGTTGTATGTGATTAAGAAAAATGTTTGAAGGCATTGCAATATTCCACTATTTTTTTTGTGTTTAAAGTTTTGGTATGAACAATGGCCAAATTTTGTGTTTAAAGTTTTTGGTATGAACAATGGCCAAAATAATTTAACTATATGCTAGAGGTTTTTGTTCCCAAATGCAAAAAAGTGTTGCAAAAAAAAACTTGTTTCTTAATGCACTTGTATGCCTATAATTAATGTGTAAATTGAAGTTCAAGAGTTTTGACCATCGTGTTGCTTCAGCCTTTAGAGAAATATTAGAACCCAAAATTTGTTTTCTATTCCCTGCGATCAAAAATTCCATGGAGTTCATAAATCATGTGCTTTGATATTTTCTTCCCCTGTTCCCCGAGTTGAATAAATCTAAAATAAAGCTTATATTCTGAACATCTTGGGTAAGAAATGAAAATAAAATATTTATACGTTGCTATAAACCAGTTAAGAGTACTATGATCTCCCTTTTAACATAATTTTGAGGTTGAATGCCTAGCCTAAGTTGAGAAATCTTCTGAACGGTAGTTCTTTCACTGGCCATTTGTGACATTTGGTCACATTGTTGGATATTTTGTTGTCCAGGCAAGAACAAATTTGCATGGAAACAGATTCAATTTCAGATACCAATATACTGATGTGACAATCTTTCAAGATCTCTTGATACTCAAAGGCCAGGTACGACTACTACGGGAATATACATATATTCAATTGTTTATATTTAAGGGTATAGAATATAATTTAAAAATATATACATACATATCTATATATGAGTTTCAATTAGTATTTATTTTCATATATAATGTTTGGGTCTTTAGTTATTTTTGTCAATAGAAGAGAGGTGGCAATATTCTTTTGCTCGAAGGTTTACATTACATTACAATTTTACAATAAAAACATAGATATGTAGAGTTTTCCCAATGTACCTATTTGTATATACATCTATTGGCCATCTAATAGTACCTTAGGTGTCATTACTTGTTTAAAGAATATTACAATTCTTTCCTTTGGTATTGAAACTTTACACTATACAAAATTCATTATTCAATGATTAAATGACAATGTTTAGTTAAAGATTATTTAGTGATATAGCTATTGTATAGCCTTGCTAGTGACCTTACTTATTAGAAGTCCAAAGTCGTTTCTCATTGTCTTGCTATGCCACTTTTTTGTATACTTGGTTCTACAACACCATCTTCCAAATTCTCAACATGCTGCCAAAATAACCAACAAAAATTGTGTATCACAAATTAACTTGTTTGTGGAGAAAATAGAGTTATCATTTGGACAGAAGATAACACATTTCAATAGAAAATTAACACTCACTTGTTTATTCTTTTTCGTTTTGAGGCTTGACAGAGGACCATTGATTCAATTTACTTTCAATTGCTTTAGCCTACAAATGAGAAAAACTTGTTAGATGAAATAGTGGTAATTTTCTAAATATCAACCATAAATCCAATGACTTATGATCATTTAATAGTTGATAGAATTTGAAATAATAATAATATAAAAAAGAGCGACTTACTTCCATATCCCAATCTACCCGCCATGTGATAAACATTAGTGCTAGAGTTTGAGCTCCAGTTCCAAATATCATTCCTAGCCAAATTCCCTATAAAATAAATAATTTCTATTATAACAAATATGTAAATAATTAAAACTTTATTACATATATCCTTTTACCATTAAAAATTTCTTACATATATCTTTGACAACATGTTTTTTATATGTCACAATGCAACAGTGCTTATTCACATTTTTGGATAGTATGGTATGATGCCACTGGATATTAGTAGCAAATGAATGAAACTAACCCTAACCAGTATATACTTCTCTAGCAATCATCCCTTGTCCATTGTGAATGATAGAAATGGACTCATGAATCTTAGATATTGATTTAGTGAAGAGGGGATATTATAATCATTTTCTAGAATTTAACACACTTTGAGAGTGATAAAAGATGACTAGTCATTATAGGGAAAACAATATCAAAGTGATTTCTTGTTATATAAAAATAATATGCAATGCTAAATTTTTTGTTTTGAGCTCATTTATGTTTCTTTTGTAAAGTAACATAATTTAGATTTATGTGATAAATCCTTTGTACCTTCTATAAAAGTGGATGGTTGCTTTCAAATTGTGTTTGAACTATCTTTTGGCGTGGCCTGAGCTGTAGTTTTTTGGTGAATACATTTTTTTGGTTTTTAGATATTTATGATTGACAACATAAAGTTAAAAATTTATACTACTTAATGCAATTTCCTTTTGTTGATGTTTTCTACAGCTGTTGAAAAACTCTTGAGATTGTATGGTGTATTTTTTAAGCTGATGGCATTGGGTTGCTTTTCTAGGTATGGTTGAAATCTTTTGGCTTTAATAGATTTTTGGCATTTTTTTTAACATATTCGTATCATTTCCATCAATAAACCTTATAAATGTCAATTAATGTGTGAAGTTGCAAGGGTTTAGGAATAAAACATTTCTTAATGAAAATTGAAAAATATATCTTAATAGACATATTTTTTTCACAAATCCTATAAAGGCTGAGTATTGATAAACTGGTCCTCATCCACAAAAATAATTGCTGAACACATTAAAATAATACTATGTTTTGGACTGATTTACTCATGAAATTTCAGATAGCCCTTATTAGTAGGTGGGTTGCAAAGGCCAAAACCAGAGGACAAGAATTTAAAATACAAACATTGCACAACATTAATTGATGGTATGGTTGAGGATTACTTGAACAACCATCAACCACATAGCCAGATTAGACTGCATAGACATGGTTGGAAGCTGAAATTTATGTAGAAAAGTTCTAATATTGCAGAAATGTATTTATAAGCAACAACAAGCTTAATAGAAGTTACTTATCTTTTCAAAATCTGATATAACACACAAACATGGTCTACTTTGCCCACTTGGCCTTCAAAGTTCTTAAGCTACCTTAATCCTCAATCTCACCAAAAATTTTGTTTTCTTTTTTTCATTTATTTAATCTATTTGATGCATACAATTAGAAGCCATCCTACATGAAAGGAAATGATTTATCATTTCAATGTTACAATGTTTTTGGTCCTTTGTTGAATTCCCAACTGCCATTTTTTGAATTTTAGTATGTGCCATGTTTGATGATGATGCGTTTAAGTTAATCATGATATTCTGGTTGCTATACCAGTACATTGTGTCTCATGGTACTTATACTGATATTCCTTATCTTTGTGTCTCATTGCATCTTTATTTATATACCTTCATCTCAGTGTCTCATGGTATCTTCTTTGCCACACTTTAATGCGAGGTATCTTTGGCTGGAACATGAACTGCACCATCTAGTGGTAGCTCTACAGTGATATTTTGACTATGTTTCTCTTTGGCCATAACATGCACACCATGTTGTTGCCACTGTGGGACCACAAACCAAGTTACACTAATAACCTTATTTCATTGCTTTCAAAAAATTATGCAAAATGTGAAAATGACACTCAATTATAAGTGCTTGTGACATTGTTATGTCTCTCCAAATTATAGTTGTTGTGAGACCACTAGGCCAACTTCAACATGGTGTCACTAACTCAGGACCACAAAACTTAGAAATTTTTGACACCTTTGTATTTCCCTTCAAGATAGGGAAAATAAAAGAAACAACACTCAATTTTGAGTATATGTTCCTTTCCTTGTTTTACATTTGGTGATTCCAAAATGATCTCCAACATGGTCACTGGAAGATGATTTCAAACATGATAAACTTTTGCAAAATGAGATAAAAAACTCTTCACAATGATGTTGCCTTGTTGAGACCTCAAAAATGGTTGAACGTGCACATTCAAGTTGTTCTATGGGGAGTGGGGACACTCTTTATCATTAATGTATTCATTTATGAATATAAAACCTAAAGATCTCGCTTTTCATGTTCATCACAATTATTAGGTTTATATCAATTACTTTTGATGACATACATTGGGTCTGAATGTATTGTTAAAAGCATGGATTTAAAACTTGTTGAGCACTTGCAAGTATTTCACTGGCCAAGTTACTCGACCTCAATCTTGCCAAGTTGAAGGGCTGAGTTTTTGCGAATTTGTGTTGTAGACTTGCCATATGTGGTTGTCGTGCGGGTAGACTATTGGATGTGAAAAATGCAGAAAAGACATTGAGAAAACAAGATTTTTGGTCTTATAAATCAAATCTGATCATGCAATTTCCTCCCACAAAATTTACAAATTTGTTTGAGTAAACTTTGAATGTGTTTCAAGTGGATTTGTGGAGCAATTTTCTGCAATTTCAGGATTCCAGAATAGATTTTTTTTATTTTCCAAGTATTGTAAGAATCTTTTTTCTTTCCTAAATGCTAGATTTACGTTTTAAAGCATGTTTTGAAAGCATTGAATTCAATTTACATGAGTTTTAATGCTGATTTAAGTTATTGTTTATGAATGAAAGTGCTCATTTTGTTTTACTAGCTAGGGTTTATCAAATTATAGCAGAAAAATGTAATTTTACACCCCTTTACAGAACCCTAGAGATCCTAGTTGTTGTGCAAGGGTTTCTAGTGGTTGTGTAAAAGAATTCTTTACTATGCGAAGTGAATGTCTTTGCTGTGCAAGTATCTTTCTTGCCACATAAGGTATTCCTTTTGGCTGCACAAGCAACACCCTTGCTATGCCAGTAGTAAGAGCCCCCTGAGATTCCTGCCAAATCCTACTACTTCTTCACCTATCTTGCAGGCATATTTAACTTGAGCTAGGATTTATGCCAACTCCATCCTCCAAGCCCATTCCTCTTTGTGAGAGTCACGAACAAATGTATTTATGCCTGCACAAACTGTTGATTTTAATATTAGATCAAGTGCACAGAAATTAATTCAAAAAATAATCACACAACACAACAGATACCCTGGGAAAACCCTCCTCTTGAGGGAGAAAAACCCAACAACAATATATCACTTATATATTGAGTCTCAAAACAAAGTCTCCTTTACAATGAAGGCCAATAGATAACACCACAATCTGATGCAATTGCATAATTACAGTGATGCAATCTGCTAACAAAAAACTTATCCTCCTACAGATCTCAATCTGCTCTTGAAACAATTCGCACTTGAATGAAGGATGGAAAATGAACTTGATTGATGCACCACAAACAAATGCAAACACAGTAACAATGTAATACAAACTGCTGATAATATATTTAGCCTTCTACAGAAACTTGATATGTTCTTTTACAGAATTTTCACTATCTATGATGACTTATGATGAACAACAATGGATTATAGAATGAATGAACCTCATCGGATATATATACAAGTGTGGAGGGAGAGATGTATCCTTTGAAAACATCAAGTCGGCCTCCAAACAAGTGAGATGAATCTTAGATAATCGCATCCCATCATGAGGTCGGCCTCAAATAACAATAACTAATGAATTCACATTCATAAAGCATATAATGTCGGCCCTTTTTAGAGATCACTTCTTTTCTTAATAATCGTGCCTCTTCACATTGATGTCTCTATAAATTAAATAGCCTTAGGCTATTATTTAATTTATCATCATGAGTAAAGGAGATCAGCTAGAAGAATATGACCGATGCTGCCATTAACATCAACACAAACAATTTATACCATCCTCTAAACTTCATTAAAAACATTTCTTCAAATAACCATATAGAACCTTCTTTTACTGTCCCAAAATTGGCTACAATTACTCTATCTAGGTAGGACAGTCATTAAATGATCCCCACAACTTGTAAAAATTCCAACCCCCTGTCTTGTGATGGCTTCATCTATCTCCAAACAACCTCACAAAACAAAATATTCATCGAAGGAATTAAGAAATACGTTCAGAAACTCATAAATCTCACTATAATCTATTCTTTACTAGTCCCCTTCACATTTTGCAGACCTAGGCTTATTGATTTTAATGCCTCCACACCCAAACAAACCCAAAAAATGCTTGAAATAGGTTAGATTAGGCCTGAATATACTATTGAAAACATCAAGAGTTCTTTTTCATATATATTTACATAAACCCTAGGTTATATTTCCCTTAACTACCCTGTTTCAGACTGTGCACACATAATTACAGTCAAGTCTTCAACTTTTACACCTTAAATCCTTAGCCTCTTGACTCAGAACCTTAAAGAATATGAAAATATATGCAACAAGGAACAATTTCACCAAATATGGAGAAGTTTAGATGGATTCAGGGAGAGAAAATAATTTTATTTCTTAACTGTTTACCCTAATGAGGGTTTGGAATTGTCTTCACAAAAAACTCAATATCTTGCTCAAAGAATAACCAAAATGCATGAAAATTGTTCCAAAAGGAAGGTGATTGATAACATCAACATTCACAATCAATCTTACATGTTTCTAAGTCCGTACAGACCATAGATAAGCCTGGAAACAGTGATTTTTCTGGAAATATGCATAAAATCAGAGTTTTTCCATCATTTGATTCAAAAGTTCAATCACCTACACCAAATACAACATACACAAGCCTTTTTAAAGGCATTCCAACTAACTCCTAAACTTCTAACTACCTCCTAACCACCTATCAACGCCAAAACCAAGGTGACCCTTCATATTCCTAATGTTGCTTTTTGTGCAACTTTTACAATTTTGCAAATTATGTTGACGACTTTACACCTTTTACAGTTTGTTGCACTTTTTGGACCAAATAAACACCAAATGACCTTACAATGAACTAAGAGTGTACAAAATAACTTATTTAACCTTATTACAAGGTCAAGACACCAAATTGATCACTTTTCAAGAATTTACATGATTGCAAAGGTGCTCCTGCACCACAACCATAAACTGTATACTTGTTCTTAGAGTTTCCCTTTCCATAAGCTACAATTGATGTTCTCTGCTCTTGTGCTAGCACTGAACTAGTATGGTTACTACTTCTAGAATTGAAAGAATCCTTAGAAAATTTCTGAGTTGTTTTGTTTAACACTATTAGTACATTGAATCTCTTGGAAACAGATTTTTGCATTCTTTTCTTCAACTCTGTACTATAAATTCTCCCACTTTTTCAGCTACAACTGACTTTGCAAGAAAAACACCATATTTTGTTTTATAAACTCTTAAGCAGAGTCAATTTCCCTTTGAAGCTATCTACTTGTGCAAATCTTAGCAAATTTGTGCTATACCCATATCTTCCTCTTTCCATGGTTTGTAGTTTGTACGAACATGTTAACCTCTTATGGGACCTGCCACTATAATAGATTCCCATCTTTTTAAAATATCACTCTTGATAGTTTACCTGTGTAAGTGCAATTGAATTCTATGATATTTAGAGCTGCAAATTATTGATTTTTTTTTTGAATTTTTTTTATTCTAAAACAATTATCTTGTTATCTGTAGGTAGCTTGGATTCGGTTCGTCTTATTTTAAGACAATACCTCCTTCGTTAGGGCTTCATTGACAGCAAGACACAAATTGCGCAGAATCTTCAGATATGTCACTTGCCCCAGTTTCATTTCCATGTTTTGGTATCACTTCTTTGTCTATGCCTATAATTGGGAGGCATGCAACTCTAGAATATGATAGTAATTGATAGCTTTAATATAAAAGCCAGTCTGATCAATAATTCTCTAACTAAAAATCAGTGTTTATGCATGCATAATAATGTAGTCTACTCACTAAATAAACAATGTATGCAACAGCAACAAATATGCATTTCATTCCCTGAAGTATTAAATTTATGAGATCTGCAATAGCCTAGAAATTTCTATCTGAAAATGTATGATAGGAAAACTCCAGCCAAAACAAGCTACAGTCTGATATACATAATATGAAAGGCATATACTATTTCATGAATTCCAATATCATAAAAAATATTGTTCAAAACTTTTTTAAACACAAGTTAAAAAACCTAGAATTGTTTTCTAACAACTAACTATATTTCAGGTTATTCTACGTCACCAATTCATAATCAATTTCTATGTAAGTTTTAATCGAATCTTCATATTTTTTAGTTGCTCAAGCTATATTTTTGAATAATTTTATGGTTTTTTTTTGGGATACATGTTTTCATATATTTCAACAGTTATTTGTGTCATGATCCTAACTAGCTTCCACACACTTTTCTTTGTAGCTTTCTATTAGGCTATTTTCTTGGTGTCTATACAAAATGGCGGACCAGGTATTTATGTTGTACTATTCTCAAACTAGGTTTGGAAGAGGTAAAAGCTAATGGTTTGTCTTGCTCCTATTCTTGCCTCTTGGTGTAGGAGCACCAACACCACAACAACAATGTTTGATCATTTAAGTGATTAGTAGGGTGGTCAGTTGGTAGGTGTTAATGTTTTGAGATGTTTTGTCTTTAATAAGGTCTAACAAGACCATTAAACATGAATTAGGATGAGTCTTTAAGTTTAGGAGTCAAAAAGTGTTATTTGTGTTACCTATACCAAGCTCTGTTGGTTAATAATAATTGTTCGTATTGCTCAATATTTACCTCTGTGCTATTATGAAATTTAATGTTATTTTCAGAATTGCCTTCTAGCACTACTTTAGCATTCCCTTCTCTTTTTGAATTGTGTTATAATCTGTCCCTGTTGTCAGATATGACAAGACTAAGAAGAATTGCAAAGAGGCAACACCACTTATCAGGTTCCAGTGGTACCTTATATTCATCATCTTGTGTGATACAATAACATGAGTATTAGATATGGAATATTCTTTAGAAAATAAACTGTGCAGTATGAAGAATCAAGATGCGTGAATACGTTGGTATGGACCACATAACCCAAAGGACCAAACAATCAAAAACAAACATAAACTCACAGGTATGAGTAGCAGTTGTGCAAATCACAGTTCAAACTTAAAAATGTCCCACATACTATCTACCTTCTTTGGAAGCCACTAATAAACAAGACATTATTATGTACGATGAAAATTGCATGGATATTCATTGACAGAAAAATAGGGTATCAAGAATACAAAAGGAAAAAATAATTCAAGTGACACTGTACTTGTTACAAAGAAATATACAAAAGGGTGTTCCAAATTTAGATTTTTATTTTACCTTTAAAGTTCAGAATTTCAGATTTGCAACATTCTTGGAAATGAGGTGTCTAGTGGTTCCAAACTTATGCAAATCACTCTCAAAAATCTAAACTTCAGGATGCAGAAAAATCATATTTTAGCTTTTCCATATACAGTTTAACAATTTATTCAAATTTTTAGAAACTACTACTGTCCAGCTACATAATTTCATATCTCAATTGTGAACATTTTTTACGTAAGTGTTTTTGAAATGGATATTATATTTTCATATTAGGTCAGCTTCATAAAATCCACCACATGGCTCCTTTTAAAGGCGATACGATCCCATAGTTACAAGACTTGCCCAGATTCTCCAAGACTCAGCAAGTCCCAAGGCAATTGGCACTAAACGAGTCCCAAGGACTCCTGAAACAAGTACCCAACAAGTCTGGTGAAACTCACCAAATCTGCCAGACTTACTGGATCTAGTGAGTCCCAAGGAGATGACTTGGCCATGGTAGGTAAAAAGAAAAACAAAAAGACTTAAAATGACTTCTCACACCTTAAGAGCACATTCATGATTTGATTTTCAAGCACAATGAAGAGGAAACAAATAGTTTTGAAGCACAAAATACATGCCATATGGTGATTTAAGACCATTTGGGTGGGTTTTTAGCAGCCCTTGGTGCATCTAAAGGAGACTACGGAGAATTTGGAAGAGCCTACCTAGCCTTTCATCAATTTGGAGTAAATTTGAAGAGGTAATTTTGTATTTTGAAGTTTTTTTTTTAACTTTCCATTGTGTTTTGCCTTTGTTTTTTTCTCTTTCACTTTAGATTAATGAAACAAAAAACAAACACTGGCTATCAAGTCCTAGTTTTTTGTAATTTTAAAAATTTTATAGCTACAAACCCTAAATATTTTTTATTGGTTCAAAGATATTGGTATATGGTGTACAAAGCAGTGCAAACCATTCCCTTATGTTTGGAAAATAACTTAATTTTTGTATACTCCGATTAAATATTCATCAATTCATATGGCACATTTTGTACCTTGCTACTGTACTTCTATCTGCAGTCTCTCCAACACCTCTACCCCTCTGTTTCCTTCCCCCTTCACCATCCAATAGAATTCTCTCCTATTTATTTGTAGGAGTTTAGGTATTTTACAATTATGGAATTAATAACCTTTCATGGAAAGATTGGGGTAGAAAAATCTGAGAAGCAGGCTTCTCCTGGGGATCATGCTCTATTTAACTGGTTCAATTATCAATCTGTGAGGATAGGTCTTGTTGGTTGTTAAATGTTTTGCTTTCAATGTTAATTGTTTGACTTGCCTTGGTTGTTGCATATCTTAATCTAGTTCTTTGTCTTTCCTCATAAATATTCTTTGGCTATTTGTTTGCTTGATTTCACATTTTTGGTATCTTTGATTACCAATTTTAAATGAATGTTTAGAAACTAGAGGTAAATTTGTATGAATTTTGATAAACTGGTAAACTATCATCCATAGCATTATTGATGGAGATATTTATAGAGGAAAAAATCCATGAGGAATGGAAATGTTGTTAGCACTTTTTCAAAATTTACTGTTGAAGGAAAAAAGTGAAACTGGGTCAGCCTACAATCCACAGGGTATATAACACTAAAACTAGAAGTTTGTTTCTTTGTGCATGTGGTGTATGCCATTCTACATCTATCAATCTACAATATTATAGTAGAGAGGCAAGAACAAAGCTTCATTTGCTAGGCATGTCAGTCACACATCATATGGGTAAGATAATTGGTAAGGTGTGACTTCAGTGAAATTATCTTTGATTGTAATAGTTGTGAATACCCGAATAAAATATAGGTGAGTATATACTATGAAGTTATGAACCAATGCACACTAGTTATGAAGATGAGTGATATAGTGCTAGTAAATGCCAGGCGAATCTGGACAACTTGCTTGTTGGTACCCCATGAGGCTACAACTCCTAGTGATGAACTTGATTTTTGTAAGTAGAGCTATATATATAAGTGGTGTTATTATGTTGAAATAAAATGACCATGTGTATATTATGCATCCAAGATTGTGTGTATGAAGTAGGAGTTGTTATCATGTTCTACACTGTAATAGCTCAAAAATTGAAGGACATTTATTCAAATTTGAGTGCAATTTATTAGTTATTACACTTAAGACAACTCTTCATTGAGATTTACTTGTATATTTGAGCCTTAAGTTGCTATTGAATGCAGTGTGACAAGTTATTTGTAAAATGAAATAGCTAATTTACTTAGCAAATCCTTGCCCATATGCCTTAATAATATGAAATTCCATATGCACATTAATGGATTTTCATACTAGGTTTCTCACTCGTGAAATTGTAAGGATAGACCTTAAATACTAGTGTTGTTTCTTACTCATGAAATTGTAAGGATATACCTTAAATCCTAGTGTTGTTTCTCCGGTCTCCTTGTAATTATAATTTGTTTCAGACATGTATTTCTAATTGAAGGAACTGCTGCATGAGGGAAATCTTATGTGCTTATGCATATACTAACTTAAATATTACTATTTTGCAGTGATTACATTTGAAAGAAATTTGAGCAATCATGACAGGGCAGTGGTGCATCAAGTGAGTGCAAAAATAGGTTTCAAATCCAAAAGTTCTGGGTGTGTATCTTTCAGACCTTTATGATTTATTCATTAGTATTTTTCTCCTATCATTTCTCCATACCAATAAAATTTATTCTAGTAGGTCATGGGCAATATTTGGGTTACAAATATGTAATTATAGCATGTGCACGTATAGGTATAATCTAACATTTTGAAGCTTATATATCATCAAATTCATGTTATAGTTTCCCCTTGGGATCTAGTGTAATTTGTAGAAATTAAGATGTGTACCTCAAGATGTTGTGGTTTTCATAATCGTAGATTATAACAATTATTCATTCTTATTATTAATATAATTTATTCCAATATCCAATCATGATTCAGTCTAGCATCAATGACATTTGATTATAATGTTCTTATGTTCCAAAAAAAGAACAGACTACACTCTCTTCGTGAAACTTGAGTTATTTCTGATACAGATGTTTTAGAGAAGAACATAAGTTGCAACATTTTTAGGATCCAACTAAAAAAGTAGTGTTGCTGGAAATACTCAGCCTATATTCATATATGATCCACATGTACCACATATTTAACTAGCATCTTAGTAATAATGTTTAGGGTGTCCTCAATATAGCCAACACGGGCACAAAGGTCAACCATGCACACCTAATGATCAACTATTTATGTAAATTGTAATGCATTAAGGGTTACTAATGTGTGAAGTATGTGCAACCCTCATCCACTAAACCTGCATGACTACATGCACCTAGAACCCAATCTAAAATTGATTCCATTAACTCCCTGTCATGGCTGCAACACTAGAATATAATAGAGTTGGAGGTTTAAATAAGCTCCATGATTCCATTGGAAAGTTGTCATAGTTGCAACACTTGAGCATAAAAGGGTGTAAAAGTTTAAATAACCTCCTTGATTCTATTGGCAACCTGTCGCAGCTGCAACACTTGAGCATAGAAGGGTGTACAAGTTTAAATAACCTCCTTGATTCTATTGGCAACCTATCGCAGCTGCAACACTTGATCATAGAAGATTGTAGAGGTTTAATAACCTTCCTTATTCCACTGGCAACCTGTCATGTGTGTAGTACTTGAAAATAGTAAGTTGTAGAGGTTTAAATAACCTCCATGATTCCATTGTCAACCTATCACAAATGTAGAACTTGAACATAATAGGAATTTTCAAAGGTTTAAATAACCTCCTTGATTATATTGACAAACTATTGCAGCTGCAGCATTTGAAACTAAAATATTGTCATGGTTTAAATAACCTCCTTGATTCTATTGGCAACTTGTCACAACTGCAACCTTGAACATAGAAGGGTGTGAACATTTAAATAACCTTCCTGATTCCATTGGCAACCTGTCACAACTGCAACACTTGAACATGGTAGGGTCTATAGATTTAAATAACCTCCCCCATTCCATTGGCAACCTGTCACAGCTGTAGCACTTCAACATAGAAATGTGTAAAAGTTTAAATAACCCACTTGAGTCTATTGGCAACCTGTCACAGCTGCAACACTTGAACATAGAAGACTGTAGAGGTTTAAATAAACTTCTTGATTCCATTGGCAACCTGTCACCTATATGTATTTGAAATAGGAAAATGCACTTCAAATACTTTAGGTGTTTAGAACTTAGTCTAAACTATTGCCACATAAGCTAATCTTGATGAAGTGTCCCCAAGTTTACACATAGAAGTGATGGTTTGCACCATGCTTTAAATGCAAATACATAAGAAAACAATAGAACACCTATATCACACTTAGAATTTTGTAAACAAAATTGAAAATAATTAATACCTGTTTTAAATTAGAAACCATTTGGTGAAAACTTGTTATCTCAACATGCACTCCTTTTTTTTCCAACACACATTTTGATATTCTTTTTCAACTTTGTATTTTATCCATTATAAAACTGAATTTATATTGAAATATCATTCTGTGGAATTGCAGAAACATTTATAAGAGATAACCATGTATCTTGCAAGAAAACTGAATTATGTTTGCAAAATGAAAATAACCACGTCTCTTCCCAAATTTCACAAGTATTCTCAATGTTTTCCCACTTTCCAAACTAAATATCTTATCAACCAGAAGAATTTAAAATTGTCTTCTATTTTTAGTGTGGAAATACAATGAGATAGCATATAAATGAACATTTCTGTCAATCTTATAATCCATTTAGTAAGCAGGAGTAAAATAAATAATCTCGCCTTTGTAGTCCATCTTTATGATTTTTAAAATGCACAGGCTCAAAAGCAGTATCGTTGCATCTGATTTGAAAGATGAACAACACAAAAGCTCATATTTTTATTCAAAATTTATTCCTAATTTGAAGCCTACTAGGAAAATTACCTTAATACTTACTGATTTATGATCCTCAAAGTACAATTGTAGCAAGAATGACACATATAATAAATCATTGAAATTGAGGCCAAAATATATAGCAGGAATAACAATGGCCAGTATAGTAGGAATTTGCATATTGCAAGGAATTTCCTCTCTAAATAGCTACACAAGTACACATGGGTATGATTAAGAATTAAGTTCTGACCTACTAAAATGATCAATTGGAGGTCTCTTTTTCCTCAACTCAATCACAAGAGATTATTATCTTTGTGATAAGCAATAGGCCTATTCTTAGTTCTCTATTGCAGAAGGTTTAGTCCACATGCCTTGTGTGAAGCTTCCAAGGATCAAACCAAAGCTGCATTCTTTCCCACTAATTTAAGCAATTTCCATGGGACAACAAGGAAGGAAGAAACTCATCAAACTTGATCCTTGTCATGACATTGACATAAAAAATGTAATGCCCCGTCTTAATAACCTAAGAATGTAGCATATGTGTATAAAGGTGTAATAATTTTTTTTTAAAAGTTTAATTTTTAAGTTATTTAGTTGCATACATTCATTAGGCTATGCGACATTACACTACTTTGAGTTTCCATAAGTGACTTAAGTATTTTGCATTGCACAATTTATTTAATAACATAATCATTAAAGATAAACATTGCATTTCATTTGAATACCATTCAAGATAATATAAAGTACAAACATGTTTCATTCATTGCATTTGATAGAATATACAATACTCATCCATTTGATGAGGTAGTTCAAATAATAATTACAAGTTGCTTTTACAATATTCACCTCATAAACAATTGAGGGATGTTTTCAAATACAAGATTTACAAATTACAATGAAGATGTACACATAGTTTCTAAGTGCGAGCTCTCCATCCATGAAGCTCTCAATGCTATGATCACAAAATTGGGGACCCAACGGAGTAAGGTGCACGTTCAACCCAACCATGTGGTACCCGTAGGTCCACCCCCCATCCTAGGAGATAGTAATATGGTTACCTAGACATAATCTACTAACCCTCGACATTAGTACATAACAAACTATTGGTTACATTGCTTCCAGATTTAGACAATTGAATGTATTACAAATACAAGGTTAACTGTTATTCTAGGTGGAGTGTCATCACAAGTTTGCAAAGGTTACCTTGGTGTTCCTTCCTAGGTTCCGGCCCCCAATCCTTGGGTTAGCCTGGTAACCTCTTACGAAACCCGGCCCCAATGCAAATCATTGCGGAATCGAATGTCTTTTAAAGGAACAAGACACCGATTTTCCATTCTAGGCCTTCTCATCTTATACTTAAGACTGAAGTAGCTCAAGAGTCATAAGCGAGGCATGATCATCTTGTTAAGAGTTTTAATTTAACTACTGTGTCATTTAGTTATCACTAAGTTACTAACTCCTTGTAAGTTACCCTGACACCACTTTGTGTGTCGGCCCTTACAAAAAGCCACTCCCCTAAACATAACATGGATTTCTAAGTTTCCCTAACTAGGGTTTTCAAAGTGCATAAAGTTTATAACATATTAACAATTGACCCACAACGGTTTCAAAACACCTTATTTATCACATACACAACCCAAGTTAACTTAAGAAATACATTTGAACAATATTACACCCTTTCTACACAATTCATGTTGGAAGACTTATTCAACTATACTTTCCCTAATTGCCCAAAAGAACACAATAAAAGCAAATCAAGAAAAGTAAATGTTTATGGTTTGGATATACTAAATCCATATGCATCAGTTGAGAATACAACATATTTATAAATCATCTTAATAAAACATCTATTTTGAAAAAAATAAAAGTAATTGTTTTATTTAATCTATTCTCTCAAACTCACATAAAATTATTTTCTATATTTCCTCAACCTTAAAATTTCTCATGCAATTTTAAATAAAATATCAAAAATCATTTTTTCTAACTTAATACAAATAATTTTTTTTACAAATATCTATATACAAACATATACACATATGTTTAAATATAAATATTAATATAAAAGTATTAAATTTATTCCAACACACACACATATATATATATATATATATTCATATATATATATATTCATATATATATATACATATATATATATATATATTCATATATATATTTATATATATATATACATGAAATATATATACATATCAATATAAATAACATATATCAATATGACAATAAATAAAAATTGGATTATATTCATAACACATTAAATTAACTGTTAAATCCTTTTAAAATAAAAGTTCAAACATAATTTAGACGTTTAAATCCGCCGCTCCATCCGCGGCTGCCTGTGGGAGGGTGCGGCCCATCCCAGGGCTGCGCCCTCTAATACAGGCAAAAGGGGTTTGGGGAAGGGCTTCGGCCCCCCCACAAAGACAAAAAAAATGATATTCTTTAAATTTTTTTTTTTAAAAATGAATTTCTTTACGGATATCGCCATACGGAATGACAAAATTTAACACATTTTTAAAACATTTCACAAATAAAATATATGTATTACAATTTTCATCAATCCAATTTATATATGAATTATATATAGATATATGTATTACAATTTTCATCAATCCAATTTATATATGAATTATATATATATATATAAAATCCCTTAGGGTTTTCAGGATAATTTTACAGGGGTTATTTTTTTTTATATAACCAGAGGAGTAAAATAATTTTCTATAGGATATAACGGGGTAATAAGGGATATAAAAGAATTTTCTTCCGGGTACATAAATTTTCATTCAAATGTAATTCAACAGAGAAATAAGATTTCTGGGATTTAAGGGAATTCTTCAAATCCTTCAGTAAATACACAGTAATTAACTTTCCTGAGAATTACAAATTTTTTAAAGATTTAAAAACCTTTCCCAGAGAAAGTATGCTACAGAGTTTTACTAACCCAACAATTTTCACAAGAACATAGTGAACAAAATTCCTTGCACAAAACATAGGGATCTAAATAAATTTAAATTTCTTTTCACAACATCTTCCTTTCAAAAATAAACAATATAATTTCACAAGTAAAGTACCTGTTTTCCTGTGCTTTGAAATCTGACTAATGAAGATCTTTGCCTGTAGCCTCCACAATTCTTCCCCCGAGATATAAATCCCAAAGCCCAAACAAAAATCCAGAGATTTTCCACCAAATTGCAACAAAATATCAAAAAGGAAATAACAGAGAATTTTTTTTACAGAGCACCCAAAAATTTTCCGTGAAGAAAAATTGTATCTTCTGTGCATTCCCAGATCCACAATAAACTCCGTAAACAAATTTCCTCAACCATAATTCATAATTGCACTGGCACACATGTCGAGAAGTGCAAAATATCTTCTCAACCTTGCCTTTCAAAATTTGCATGATTAATTAATTTTAAATTTTAAATTTTTAATATTTAATTTGCATGCCTTATTTGATTTATTTTAAATTTACAATTTCCACATGCAATAATTTGTTTAATAACCAGAAATACCTTTTTCACAAAATATTTAATTTAATTAATTAATATATTTAATTAAATAAATTTAATCTTTTTAAGACCAAACTATTTAAGCAAATAAGCTAATTAATTAATTAAATTACAAGCTCTAATTTTTCAACATTTATAAATCAATTTAAATAACTATAAATTAAAAAACACAATAAACTAACATTAAAATTAACCAAATTTACCTTTCAAACAATTTATCCAAACAGAAAAATACAAAACAATCCTATAACTCTAAACTAAACAAACGATGTACTAAGACCGGGGTTATAGATTTGACTAGGGTGAACCAAACTACTATCTCCCAATCAACGTATCTGTTGAGTCTTGACACGCTCAAACCTGAGTACCCAGGTGGAGTCGGTGTCATGTACCTGCAATTCCTGCAACCAAGCAATAACATGTATACAAATATATATATAAATAAAGCATTAAACAGACACACCGTGTGGAGAAAATCACGGATATCACAGGGCACTCGCAAGTGAGTGATGCGATTCTGTTCTCCACACCAATACACGTCACATCAGACTGACGAAATAAATAACTGTTAGTCCATCAAAACATGTACATAGCAATAATCATCTGAAAGTAAACATCTAAACTATATCAAATCATGTCTGAAATCAATAATCACCAAACAATGTATCATCATGTCACATAATAAATCCACTATCGCTTAAAACCAGTGATAAAAATATCCAAACAAAGTATCATAGTCTAACAGTATGAAAACACAACAGCAAAAAGCAAAAGCATAAATGGAGGGGTACTACATCCTCCCCCCCAGGATCAGGCTTGCTCCTGAAAGCCTACGAACAAATAGGGATAAAGTTCCCTCATGCGTGTCGCATCCTCCCAAGTAGCAGAAGCCTCATGGCTAGGATCCCATTGGACCCTCACCTTATCAACATCTCGACCCCTGAGACCGAGTGTCTGACGCTGTAGAATGGCCACGGGCTCCAAAGCCAGCTGCCTGTCCTCTACTTGTAACACATTCCAATCAAGTACATGAGATATGTCGGGATGATATGGTCTAAGTACTGATACATGAAAAACATCATGAATACAAGACAAACTGGGTGGTAAGGAGATTCGATACGCCACGAGACCAATTCTCTCTAAGATCTCAAATGGCCCAACAAAACGAGGTGCAAGCTTAGAGCCTTTTCCATAACGGATTGGACTCTTTCGCGGTCGCGCTCAAAGAAACACTCTATCACCAACAGCGAACTGTCGGTCTATCCTATGCGCATCGGCATATTTCTTTTGCCTATCCTGAGCTACAATCAAATGCTCTCTAATACGGTCAACCTGTTGCTCCATGTCATGAAGCATCTTAGGTCCAAGTAATACTCTATCCTCAAGTCAATCCCAACTTAGTGGAGTTCGACAAGGACGACCATATAATGCCTGAAATGGTGGCATACCTATGGAACTCTGATATTCGTTGTTGTAAGTGAATTCTACTAAATACAAATAATCCTCCCAATGTGATTGTTGGTCCATCATGTACATCCTAAGCATATCCTCTAATATTTGGTTAACTCTCTCCGTTTGTCCATCGGTTTGAGGATGATACGCTGAACTAAAGTTCAACTGTGTACCTAGAGCATGTTGTAACGAAGTCCATAGGGCTGAAGTAAAAATGGGATCTCTATCAGAAATGATCCTACGAGGAATTCCATGCAATCTAACAATGTCCTCCATAAATATCCTAGCTACAGATGAAGCATTATATGATGAACGTACTGGAGAGAAGTGATCTACCTTAGTCAAATGGTCAACAGTTACCATAATGGCATCATGTCGACGTGATGACGTAGGTAACCCTACAATAAAGTCAATGGATATAATATCCCATTTCCATTCGGGAATGAGATGTGGCTGCAATAATCCAGCGAGATGTTGATGCTCAGCTTTAACTTGCTGGAATTCAAGACATTTTGATACATAATCAGCAATATCACGTTTCATACCAGGCCAGAAATACAATTGCCGAAGATCAGCATACATTTTCTTGACTCCTGGATGAGCTGAATACGGAACTCGATGAGCTTCAGTCATAATTAAGGTACGAAGACTCTCAACATGTGGTACCTAAATACGACCTAAATGCTGTAATATACCATCTGGTTCTAGGACATACCCTACAAATCAACCTTCTAAAGGTCTACCCGATTCAAACTCTGACCTCACTTCCTGATACAATCTATCCGTAGGAAGTGCTGCTAATATTTGACCTCTCAAATCTACTTCAAGAGTAGTAGCAGAGATATCATGTCGACGACGACTAAGAGCATCAGCCACTACGTTCTCTTTTCCTTGAACATATTTTACATCAAAATCGTACTCACACAAGAACTCCATCCATCGTCTTTGCCTAGCATTCAAGTTAGGTTGCGTAAAGATGTATTGTAAACTACGATGATTGGTATGAAGTTTGAAACGATGACCTAATAAGAAATGCCTCCATCGAACTAATGCATGCACTATTGCAGCTAGTTCTAGGTCATGAGTAGGATAGTTTAATTCGTGATCTTTGAGTTTGCGAGACTCATAAGTAATCACACACCCATCTTGCATCAGAACTGCTCCCAAACCTTCTATGGATGCATCTGTGCAAACCAAAAAATCCTTAGTAGGATCAGGAACAATCAATATAGGCGCATTAGTCAACTTTTCTTTAAGAGTCTGAAAAGCCAACTGACATTGCTCTGTCCAAACAAACTTCTTCCCTTTCCTTTGAAGAGAAGTAATAGGATGACCGATTCTAGAAAATCCCTCTACAAATTGCCTATAGTAACCAGCTAGACCCATAAAACTATGAACTTCACCTACATTAGTAGGTGCGGGCCAATCTACAATAGCTTGGATCTTTGAAGGATCCACAACAATACCTTTACCAGATATCACATGTCCAAGATATTTAATCTCAGTTTGAAAGAAATCACACTTCTTCAGGTTTGCATACAATTGATTTTCCCTTAAACATTGCAATACCTGTCTCAAGTGTTCTTCATGTTCCTTCATGTTCCTCGAATAGACTAAAATATCATCGAGAAATACCAGGAAAAAGCGATCAAGGTATGTACGAAAAACACCATTCATTAAACTCATAAATACTGATGGTACGTTCGTTAACCCAAATGGTACTATTGTGAATTCGTAGTGCCCATAATGAGTTCAAAAAGCAGTTTTATGAATGTCTGCTTCAGCTATTCGTAATTGATGATAGCCAGATTTCAAATCAATTTTAGAGAACACATTAGCTCCCTTAATTTGATCAAAAAGATCATCGATTCTAGGCAAAGGATAACGATTCTTAATCGTAACCTTGTTCAATTGATGATAGTCAATACACAGCCTAAGAGATCCATCCTTCTTCTTTATGAAGATGACAGGTGCTCGCTAAGGGGAAACACTAGGACAAATGAAACCCTTTTCTAATAGTTCCTCTAACTGAATACGAAGCTCCTCTAACTCCTGAGTCATCATTCTATAAGGAGCTCTAGATATAGGCTCAGCTCCAGGAACTAGGTCAACTCTAAAGTCAATATCCCTCTTCGGTGGCATTCCAGGAATGTCATCGGGAAACACGTCTGCAAATTCCTTAAGAATAGGATGATCATCAAGAGATACCTCTCGACTCTCACCCTCTTCCAAATCAGTAATTGTTGTTGCAAACAGTTGACATCCCTGACGAAGACATCTCTTTAATTGCATAGCAGATATCATCCGCAAGGAGATAGGTCTTTGAATACCTACGATTTCCACTTTTGCACCTAAATCATTTATGCAACTAACTGTCTTAAGTCGACAGTCAATTACAGCATGATAAGATGCTAACCAATCCATACCTAAAACTATATCATACGATCCTAAGGGTGTAACATATAAATCTACTAAGGTAGTTAACGTACCAATTTTAAGTTCACAATTATGTACTAAGTTTTCTACTACTACTTTCACCCCAGAGGCGAATTCAACTTGCCACTTACCACCTTGCTTTACTGCCACAAGACCACAACGGTCTAGAATGGTTAGTGAAATAAAGGAGTCAGTGGCTCCGAAATCAAAAAGAATTGAAACACTAACACCATGTAACTTACCTGAAGTCTCGACCACTGTGTTCTGGTGATCGGCTTGGCGGTCATTAACCACAGCATATACAGTATGTGCTCGTCTTGCATCACCCACTGTAGGCTCTGAAACTGTAGGTCGAGGCCCAAAACCAGTGGAACCTTTCATCGGACACTGCCTAGCTATGTGTCCCTACTGTCCACACGAGTAACAACCTGTGCCTGTGCCTCTACCGAATCCTCTGCCATCTGAAGGTGCATTGGATTGCTGGAAACTACCCCTACTAAGAGTAGACTGAGCACTCTGCGCAGGCTGATCCTGCCTATTGCGCTTGTTGCGCCACCAGTTGTGACCCTTTCCTGTTTGAGGACTATTTCCCTGTTGTGGTTGAGGGTTATTATTCTTTTGAGGTGTTCGTTGCTGTTGTTGCTGCCCACCCTTTGTGGGTGTCTGTTGGTTCCTAGAGGAACCACCTGTCTGTGCTTGTCCACCCCGTGGACTAAAACCTGCTGCAGGAGCACTACCAATCTGCACTCCTGTGTGCCCACCTAAAGCCATAATAAGGTTCTCCTCTATAATGCGAGCCTTCTCCACCACAACTTCCATAGTCTTTGGCTCAAAGACTCGGACACCACCACTAATGCAGGAGTTTAAACCCCTGATGAAGTGCTGTACTAGCATAGGCTCATCATCGCCAATACCAGCATACTGCTTAAGTTCATAGAACCTACGTTCATATTGCTCTACAGAAAGAGCCAACTGACTTAGATCATGGAACTTGTCAACCCTACGCTGCCTCCAGTGTTCTGATAGGAACCAAGATCTAAACCTCTCGAGAAACATCTCCCAACACACAGATCCAATATCTATGTGGAGCTTCTGCTCCTCCAGGCGCCACCAAGTAGAGGTGAATCCTCTCAAGTGCATAATAGTGCATCTCGCACGGGTATTGCTATCGTATGGGTGCATGGCGAAACATCTACCCAAATCCAGTAGCCAGGTCTCTACCTCTAATCCTCCTCCTGAACCATCAAAGGTAGGAGGGCGTGTCCTCAGTAAATCCCTCATGTGACCTACAATAATGGCATCCTGATGTACTGAGTCATCTACTCTCATAGGAGATCTATCTCTCTCTCTGACAACCTCCTGCTCAACTTCCTGTCTAGGTCCAAGACGAGCTAGGACCTCCTCTAATAATGGACGTATCTGAGAACCCTCTACTACTGACTGTTCGGGATTCTGTCCCTCATTTCTCTGACCCAACTGTTCTGCCTGATCACTGTGATGAGGACTCGGAGGGGGAGTAACCTGAGGGATTGGCCCTTGACCTCCACCTCGACCTCTACCACGACCTCTTCCTCCTCGCCTAGGCATGTTCCTACACATAACAATAACGAGTCTTAGATACTATTCAACCAAGGCTTAATAGTTTGCGACACTACATACTAGGTCAACCTAATGGGCTCATGATTACCCAGAGCATCCAGTGTTTGTAACCTTCACTCTGATACCAATTTGTAATGCCCCGTCTTAATAACCTAAGAATGTAGCATATGTGTATAAAGGTGTAATAATTTTTTTTTAAAAGTTTAATTATTAAGTTATTTAGTTGCATACATTCATTAGGCTATGCGACGTTACACTACTTTGAGTTTCCATAAGTGACTTAAGTATTTCGCATTGCACAATTTATTTAATAACATAATCATTAAAGATAAACATTGCATTTCATTTGAATACCATTCAAGATAATATAAAGTACAAACATGTTTCATTCATTTCATTTGATAGAATATACAATACTCATCCATCTAATGAGGTAGTTCAAATAATAATTACAAGTTGCTTTTACAATATTCACCTCATAAACAATTGAGGGATGTTTTTAAATACAAGATTTACAAATTACAATGAAGATGTACACATAGTTTCCAAGTGCGAGCTCTCCATCCATGAAGCTCTCAATGCTATGATCACAAAATTGGGGACCCAACGGAGTAAGGTGCACGTTCCACCCAACCATGTGGTACCCGTAGGTCCACCCCCCATCCTAGGAGATAGTAATATGGTTACCTAGACATAATCTACTAACCCTAGACATTAGTACATAACAAACTATTGGTTAGATTGATTCCAGATTTAGACAATTGAATGTATTACAAATACAAGGTTAACTGTTATTCTAGGTGGAGTGTCATCACAAGTTTGCAAAGGTTACCCTGGTGTTCCTTCCTAGGTTCCGACCCCCA
This sequence comes from Sequoia sempervirens, assembly GCA_007258455.2. Lineage (NCBI taxonomy): Eukaryota > Viridiplantae > Streptophyta > Pinopsida > Cupressales > Cupressaceae > Sequoia > Sequoia sempervirens. Next base: position 24,358,985 of record VDFB02000002.1, on the reverse strand, counting down.
ATCCTTGGGTTACCCTGGTAACCTCTTACGAAACTCGGCCCCAATGCAAATCATTGCGGAATCGAAAGTCTTTTAAAGGAACAAGACACCGATTTTCCATTCTAGGCCTTCTCATCTTATACTCAAGACTGAAGTAGCTCAAGAGTCATAAGCGAGGCATGATCATCTTGTTAAGAGTTTTAATTTAACTACTGTGTCATTTAGTTATCACTAAGTTACTAACTCCTTGTAAGTTACCCTGACACCACTTTGTGTGTCGGCCCTTACAAAAAGCCACTCCCCTAAACATAACATGGATTTCTAAGTTTCCCTAACTAGGGTTTTCAAAGTGCATAAAGTTTATAACATATTAACAATTGACCCACAACGGTTTCAAAACACCTTATTTATCACATACACAACCCAAGTTAACTTAAGAAATACATTTGAACAATATTACACCCTTTCTACACAATTCATGCTGGAAGACTTATTCAACTATACTTTCCCTAATTTCCCAAAAGAACACAATAAAAGCAAATCAAGAAAAGTAAATGTTTATGGTTCGGATATACTAAATCCATATGCATCAGTTGAGAATACAACATATTTATAAATTATCTTAATAAAACATCTATTTTGAAAACAATAAAAGTAATTGTTTTATTTAATCTATTCTCTCAAACTCACATAAAAGTATTTTCTATATTTCCTCAACCTTAAAATTTCTCATGCAATTTTAAATAAAATATCAAAAATCATTTTTTCTAACTTAATACAAATCATAAATTTTACAAATATCTATATACAAACATATACACATATGTTTAAATATAAATATTAATATAAAAGTATTAAATTTATTCCAACACATATATACATATATATATATATTCATATATATATATATTCATATGAAATATATATATATATATATATATATATATGAAATATATATACATATCAATATAAATAACATATATCAATATGACAATAAATAAAAATTGGATTATATTCATAACACATTAAATTAACTGTTAAATCCTTTTAAAATAAAAGTTCGAACGAAATTTAGACGTTTAAATCCGCCGCTCCATCTGCGGCTGCCTGTGGGAGGGTGCGGCCCATCCCAAGGCTGCGCCCAGCAGCCGACGGCTGCTGTGCGCAGCCATGGAGGCTGCGCCCTCTAATACAGGCAAAAGGGGTTTGGGGAAGGGCTTCGGCCCCCCCACAAAGACAAAAAAAATGATATTCTTTAATTTTTTTTTTTTTAAAACGAATTTCTTTACGGATATCGCCATACATAATGACAAAATTTAACACATTTTTAAAACATTTCACAAATAAAATATATGTATTACAATTTTCATCAATCCAATTTATATATGAATTATATATATATAAAATCCCTTAGGGTTTTCAGGATAATTTCACAGGGGTTATTTTTTTTTATATAACCAGAGGAGTAAAATAATTTTCTACAGGATATAACGGGGTAATAAGGGATATAAAAGAATTTTCTTCTGGGTACATAAATTTTCATTCAAATATAATTCAACAGAGAAATAAGCTTTCTGGGATTTAAGGGAATTCTTCAAATCCTTCAGTAAATACATAGTAATTAACTTTCTCGAGAATTACAATTTTTTTAAAGATTTAAAAACCTTTCCCAGAGAAAGTATGCTACAGAGTTTTACTAACCCAACAATTTTCACAACAAGAACACAGTGAATAAAATTCCTTGCACAAAACACAGGGATCTAAATAAATTTAAATTTCTTTTCACAACATCTTCCTTTCAAAAATAAACAATATAATTTCACAAGTAAAGTACCTGTTTTCCTGTGCTTTGAAATCTGACTAATGAAGATCTTTGCCTGTAGCCTCCACAAATCTTCCCCCGAGATATAAAGCCCAAAGCCCAAACAAAAATCCAGAGATTTTCCACCAAATTGCAACAAAATATCAAAAAGGCAATAACAGAGAATTTTTTTTACAGAGCACCCAAAAATTTTCCGTGAAGAAAAATTGTATCTTCTGTGCATTCCCAGATCCACAATAAACTCCGTAAACAAATTTCCTCAACCATAATTCATAATTACACTGGCACACATGTCGAGAAGTGTAAAATATCTTCTCAACCTTGCCTTTCAAAATTTGCATGATTAATTAATTTTAAATTTTAAATTTTTAATATTTAATTTGCATGCCTTATTTGATTTATTTTAAATTTACAATTTCCACATGCAATAATTTGTTTAATAACTAGAAATACCTTTTTCACAAAATATTTAATTTAATTAATTAATATATTTAATTAAATAAATTTAATCTTTTTAAGACCAAACTATTTAAGCAAATAAGCTAATTAATTAATTAAATTACAAGCTCTAATTTTTCAACATTTATAAATCAATTTAAATAACTATAAATTAAAAAACACAATAAACTAACATTAAAATTAACCAAATTTACCTTTCAAACAATTTATCCAAACAGAAAAATACAAAACAATCCTATAACTCTAAACTAAAACAGACTATGTACTAAGACCGGGGTTATAGATTAGACTAGGGTGAACCAAACTACTATCTCCCAATCAACGTATCCGTTGAGTCTTGACACGCTCAAACCTGAGTACCCAGGTGGAGTCGGTGTCATGTACCTACAATTCCTGCAACCGAGCAATAACATGCATACAAATATATATATAAATAAAGCATTAAACAGACACACCGTGCGGAGAAAATCACGCCGGCACTCGCAAGCGAGTGATGATTCCGTTCTCCACACCAATACACGTCACATCCAAAATAAATAACTGGTCCATCAAAATGTACATAGCAATAATCATCGAAAGTAAACATATAAACTATATCAAATCATGTCTAAATCAATAATCACCAAACAATGTATCATCATATCACAGAATAAATCCACTATCGCTCAAAACCAGCGATAAAAATATCCAAACAAAGTATCATAGTCTAACAGTATGAAAACACAATAGCAGAAAGCATAAGCATAAATGGAGGGGTACTACAAAAAAATGTACTCAATTGGGCCACAAAGGCCAAAGTTGGAAATTTCTCATTTGTTAAGAAACATTGTAATTTCTTACTAGATAAAATAATCTTGAACCTTGTCAAGGATATTTCACAACTGCATTTCTATAAAAGATGAGAATTTTTAAATTTACAACACTGAATCTTATTTTTCTTCAATTGTACACAAATAAAGAGACTTGGCCAATATTATAAAGAAGTGGGCATCAAAATTAGCAGGTGATCTTTAATTGGTATGAAAACAATAGAAATCTCCAAATTAAAAAGAATAGAGATAGTAGCGGAAATTGAAAGTTGTCATATCCTTGTTTAGCCACTAGGCATGGAAGAAAAATGTGTCACATCTTTATTATGTGCTTGGTAGTTGACATCATCAAACAATGAATATAAATGTGGGCGAGAAGGAAGGAAAAACATTTGTTGTATTATTGAAGTGCTCTCTCTATTTCCTTATGCATCATAGACCACATTTAATGAGTGAGATACAAGCAACCCTTTCATCTACTTCTATAGCATAGATACTGACTCTAGTCTTTTGTGGCTTTAAAAGCCAATATGAGATCCAATAGACGGCTACAATATCAAAGGCTTTCCATATGATTTTATTGAGATACAATCTAAAAAATTGTAACACAAACTAATTAGAAAAGCTTGGAACGAACTATTGATAAGCCCATGAATATAACAAATGAGTAGATCTTGCTTGTAAGGAGTAAAATAGTTTTTATATCTTTCTATTTAGCTTGAGTTATAAATGTATAATTTCAAGTGAATTCCTCAATTTGAATATATTAAATAGAGTGCATGTGATCTCACCAAACAATAAAAGTAGCTCCAAAATGAATCTTTTTTAAGAGCAACTCTTAGCAAATAAATGCAAGCAACTAGGAGAAAGGGGATTTTTTGAAAAGGTAAAAAGGCCATCACATGCCTAGCATTTTGTGCTAAGATAAAAGATCAAAGCACTCACAATAGAGAATTGGAGATTAAATTGGATAAACCAAGTGATATTGGTTTGAAAGGTGATAATGTTAACTTTGAGTTTATAAGCTGAATTGAAATTTTGAACAAAAATTAACTATCATACACAGGTTTTGGATAAGAAATTATTTTTTCCTAGTTTTTGACTCCTCACACCTTGGTAGAAATGTCTATTTTGTAATTTTCTCTTGTTTTCTAATATGTTATAAGGCAAGTTTGTGATAAGGTTATTGAACAATAGTTAATATGGAATGCTTGTTGATATTTAAATTGCTGATGTGTATGCATAAGCAGGTTGATGAGAATGGGTTTGTAAAAAAATCAACTACTAGTATGTTGAGTGGAAAGTAGCTTGCTTCTCCAAACACGGTGAGTTCTGTGATGACCTCAGTGAACACATTTTATCGTATTTTCTGTGTTCTATGGTATTGAATATTAAATCTTACAATTTTTTATTTGTCTGAATGAGATATTGATTAATCTGCATGTAGCTATTGTAATCTAAAGAGAAAATTGTACAAGTTTATTAGTTTATGTTAATCATGCATAAAATTTTTTTGGAAGCCTTTATGCAAGTTTAGTAAGAACATGGATGAAGTGAAACTTTTGAACATCATAAAAACTCAACATATCTTCCAAGGATTGTTATAGATCAAATATAATATAAGTTGAACGTCATGCTTTGGATGCATTTTTGGCTGCCTTGTGCATCCTTTTTTACTAATCTCCTTATGTGTGGATGGAAACCAACCTTATACTTGGTCAAATCATTTTTTCAAAATGTTAACTTTGAGTTTATAAGCTGAATTGAAATTTTGAACAAAAATTAACTATCATCCACAGGTTTTGGATAAGAAATTCTTTTTTCCTGGTTTTTGACTCCTCACACCTAGGTAGAAATGTCTATTTTGTAATTTTCTCTTGTTTTCTAATATGTTATAATGCAAGTTTGTAATAAGGTTACTGAACAATAGTTAATATGGAATGCTTGTTGATATTTAAATTGTTGATGTGTATGCACAAGCAGGCTGATGAGAATTGGTTTGTAAAAAGATCAACTGCTAACATGTTGAGTGGAAGGCAGCGTGCTTCTCCAAACATGGTGAGTTATGTGATGACCTCAATGAACACATTTTATCGTATTTTCTATGTTCTATGGTATTGAATATTAAATCTTACAATTTTTTATTTGTCTGAATGAGATATTCATTGAGCTGCATGTAGCTGCTGTAATCTAAAGAGAAAACTATACAAGTTTATTAGTTTATGTTATTCATGCATAAAAATTTGTTGGAAGCCTTTATGCAAGTTTAGTAGGAACATGGATGAAGTGCAACTTTTGAACGTAATAAAAACTCAACATATCTTCCAAGGATTATTATAAATCAAATATAATATAAGTTGAATGTCATGCTTTGGATTTATTTTTGGTTTCCTTGTGCATCCTTTTTTATTTATCTCCTTATGTGTGGATGGAAACCAACCCTATACCTTGTCAAATAATTTTGTCAAAATGTTAACTTCGAGTTTATAAGCTGAATTGAAATTTTGAACAAAAATTAACTATCATCCACAGGTTTTGGATAAAAAATTATTTTTTCCTAGTTTTTGACTCCTCACACCTTGGTAGAAATGTATATTTAGTAATTTTCTCTTGTTTTCTATGTTATAAGGAAGGTTTGCAATAAGGTTATTGAATAATAGTTAATATGGAATGCTTGTTGATATTTAAATTGCTGATGTGTATGCACAAGCAGGCTTATGAGAATGGGTTTGTAAAAAGATCAACTACTAGTATGTTGAGTGGAAAGCAGCTTGCTTCTCCAAACACGGTGAGTTATGTGATGACCTTAGTGAACACATTTTATCGTATTTTCTGTGTTCTATGGTATTGAATATTAAATATTACAATTTTTTATTTGTCTGAATGAAATATTGATTGAGTTGCATGTAGCTGTTGTAATCTAAAGAGAAAACTATACAAGTTTATTAGTTTATGTTATTCATGCATAAAAATTTGTTGGAAGCCTTTATGCAAGTTTAGTAGGAACATGGATAATGTGTTATTTGTTGGAAGCCTTTATGCAAGTTTATGTTATAATGTGTTATTTTTTTCTTTTTGCAGGAATGTATTGATAAACTCAAAGAAGGAGATAAAGTTAAGGTGTTGGATCCATTAGATGGTGATGTTGTGGGCATTGGACGGATTCACTCCCTATCTATTGTACATGGAGTCAACTTGAAAGGAACAATGGATGCAAATGTAAAGATTTTAAAGGTCAAAAGTAACATACCCCTTGTTTATGAAGACAAAATAGATGGAGCTGTTCATTTGAAAGAGAAAGAGGGAACCTTCACACAGTGGCCACTAAAATATTTGCAAAAAATGACATAGTTGAACATATTTATCATGTACTAGTTGCTAGACATCTTGGCTCACTACTTTATGTAGTATTTTGAATATGTTGTTCATGGATCTTAATTATCATGGTGTATTTGAAAGACTTGGAAACTCTTAGACAACTTTGACATTTTTATTATATTTACATATATACTCTTAGACATCTTTGTCATCTTATAACTTGATATATATATTGATATATATTTGCATTAATTTTTTTTATTGTAGATTACCTTTATTTATCATGATGTTGAATCAATCTTTTAATTTTAGTATGTTGTAGCTTGTACGCATATGTAATATTTTTATTAACTTTTATTTTTTAGTTCAAATTTAATATTATGTTAGTTTTGCATTATAAAATTTATGGTATTTAATAAATTATTTATTTCATGATTATATTTACTACCAATTAATGGAAACTGGTAAATAAAATGACTAAATTAATGACTAACTGTATGATTAAAGTAATGATTAAATTAATGACTAAATATGGCTAAATGACTAAATAACTAAATTTATGACTAAAGTAATGACTAAATATATGACTAAATAAATGACTATCTTGACTAAATAAATGACGAGTTAACAACAATTAATGACTAAATTAATGATTAAATATATGACTAAATTAATGACTAAATAAATCACTACCATGACTAAATAAATGACCAGTTAATAACAATCAATGACTAAATTAATGATTAAATCAATGACTAAATTAATGACTAAATCAATGACTAAATCAATGACCAAATTAATGACCAAATCAATGAGTACAAATCAATGACTAAATAAATGACTAAAATAGTTTAGTCATAAATTAGGTCACGTTATAAATGACCGGCAATAAACTACTAATGGTCACGTGACCAAAATTAGTCATTTATATGCAATTTTTAGTAGTTTATTTAGTCATATATTGTTGTTTGTGTACTAGTGGATAATGGCAATGGTGGAAGAGGTGGAAATGTAAGGGGTGCAAGCCCTTGCGAGAATGTTGTGGTGTCAAATATGCCCCCTAGTCCAAACATATCTCCCTCTTCTTGTGAATTTGTGAGAGGGGTTTGAGGTGTTGTGTAAAAAAATGATGATGATGGATCATGATGGAATGTGAGAGGAACATTTTTATGTAATGGGTTTTCGGGTATGTTTTGTTCTAATGTGGCGTTTGTGTCCACGTTTTGATTATTAACAAGGGGGTGTGTTTGAAGTGCATTGAGAAATGCACTTCCCTTATTAACATTGGGTTGGGTTGGAGCAAACGATGTTGTGATTTGTGAAATGTTTTACATGATGTTTTGGGATGGAGGTGTAGATGAAATGGGGATGGTGGATGAGATTGGAGGGAATGATGTCTCTACTATGGTACTCAAATCAAAATTTGAAGGTAACTTAGCCCCTTGTTTCTCTAGCTCAAGCATGTACAACGAAGGGTTAAGTATCATCATGATGTTAATGATTCTATGGTTGTCCGGATTTTGGAGCATTTTAGTCATTTCTTCACGAGACATTCCAAAGGTAAGATTCTCTCCTTGATTTTCTTCTTGCAGATTTTGCGATGATGAGAGGGTCAATGGATTGCTTGATTCGACGAGATTCATTTCTACGTTTGTTTGGCTAAGATCGCTTGAAGCGGGTGTTTCTTTGTTGGCTTCCATACTCTTCTTGTGTTGAGATCTAGTTAGAACCATAAAACAAGGATCAATTTTTGAGAATATGGGAGATGAATCTCTTAATTCTTTGGATCAATCGTTATCTTATGCTCCAAAGTAGAAAGTTTTAGGATGCCTTGAGGATCAAAGGTGATGATATGATGATGATGTTAGGGATGGATGATACAAATGTTTTTAGCTTTTGATAAATCTTGAATGAGATACTAGGCTTTTAGGTCTTGTAGATTTTGATTTTGATTTTGTTTTTGGATTTGAGATTTTGTCCTTGGTTTTGATTTTAATTTTGATTTGGATTTTGAACAAAAATACCCTAAGATGTTGGATGATGATCTAAGGGATAGCTTTGTTCAATGGATGGTGATTTGAATATGTGTGAGGAGAAGGATGCATCTATCCACACCTATTCAAACAAGATGATTGTTTCACTAAGTATATGAAGAAGGATTCATCTACATATACTAAGCTAGACAAGATGATTTTGATAACTTTGACTAAGTATATGCAAAAGGATGCATCTACACATGCCTAGCCAAATGTGATTTTGATAATGTTTTCAAGGATTTAGTCTCAATGATTTTTATGATTTTGATTTTGCCACAAAGCCTAGTATTAAGGATGGTTTCAAGATTTTCCAAAAGGTGATTGTGAGATGATGTTGTTTGGATATTTTGGAGGATGGATGAAAAAAGGATTTTGATATGTTTTGATCCTAAGGTGAACCTAAAAGGTACACTTTGTTTGCCTAGACCTAGGTATTGAAGAACATGCAAATTCTTCCTAAAGACCTTTGTAACCAAGAAATGATTTCATTTGAACATTCATTTTCTGATTTCCAACCAATGATTTTTGCTTTGGGATTGTGAGTCTTCAACACATACAAAAGTTCATTTTGCTTAGCTTTGCTTAATGTCTTTATTTTACTAAAAACACTTTCTTCGATTAGGTTTTCAAATTAAGATGTCCAATGTCTTAATTTCTTCAAACCCCACAAGATATGTTATGTGGAAATTCAATGAACTTAAGACAAGGGTTTTCCTATTGTTTACTTAAGGAGACAAATCGAGATATAATCCAATGTTTAGAAACCTCTAAGGACGTGAATCCCAAGGGCAAGCAATAACATATGGATTGAGTCAATTGTATTTGTCTTCAAAAGGGTTTGAATTTTGGATGAGGTTCAAGTGTTTGTTTCCATGATGTTTTCGATCAAGCAATATATTTTGTAACCCAAGAATAAGTACAATCCTATGGATGTGTAAGACAATATTTGTTGGATTCCCACTTGGACAAGTCCAACTATGCTTATCTCTAGCGAATGGTTAGATGCTTGACCCCACCGGCTCCCCTCCACGACACTCACTTATACGGGGCAGCCAAGCATCAACACCCATGAAACTCCCATTGCATGTTTTCCATTTCTACTAGAAGACCGTAAAAGTGTGGGGTGGCTTGAGAACGACCGTTCTTGCACCAAAAAATAGATTAAAGGATTTTGGAAAATTCTAGCACATGGGTTTTAGTAAGGACTTTCCATTCGTGGAGATTGATCCATACAGCAAGAGTCCCCTTTCAGATCCATCTTGTTCGAATCAACCACGTGATATTGGCATTTCTTCCAATATCCACATTTATATACTAGTTGGAAATACTCTTGGCTTTAGAGTGTTACTGGTTGAGTCGTTCCCTTGGGTGAGTACTTTTCCCCCAAGGCAGGCCCTCTAGGATAAACAAAAGTGAATGAAGAACACTATTCGTAATTCGATCAATCCTTGTTGGCAACAAGGAGAGAGAATATACGCAACAATTCCCCCACTCACACTCACACAAGGTGTTCAATTTTAAACCCAAATTGAAGTGTGGAGGTGATTGCTTTGTCTCACCCCAAAGTCATGAAAAAGACCTTTTGATTCCCAAGATCGCTATAAAGTGCGAGAGAAGCGCATACGTCCTTTTTCAATGGCTTTAGTTTAAGTAAGCTCTCACAAAAAAACAAAGTTACACTTGTTCTTTTTAAATCCTCAAAGCAAAATGTGAGTTTGTTTTAGAGCACCAAATCACAAGTGAAAGACATTTGTTCAATTGTTAATCCAATAAACAAAATCTAGTATGTTGTTGATCCTAAAATTCATTTTAGTCTTTTTTTGCGAGAAATGGAAAGGTTCTTTTTAAGCCCAAACAAAAATTAGTGTTCTAAGAATGAAAAGATAAAAAATTCTCAAGATAGTGTTAAACAAACACTAAAGTGTTTAAAAACACTTTGATTTCATAAGACATAGCCCTCATGCTCCTTTCTTCAATTTCGATTTCCAACCTACAAAGAAGAAAAATAAATCAGATTCTAGAAAAACACAGAAGTTAAAAACCAGAAAGCAGAATATAAATTAATCATAAATCAAAAGCACGTGCTAAAAATCAAATTTCTCCCTTTTACTGTCTCCCAGCGTCGCAACTCGCAATGGCATCGTAGTTTGGTTTCTGAGCGGTGCTCTCACAGTGCCGCTTACCAGTCAACAACGCTCTATGTTGGGATAGAGAGCTCAACTACATCGCAATTTTCACCCAACGTCATAGTTTATGTCCAACGTCGGAGTTTAATATTTTTTAAAAAATCTCTGCAAGTCGGCAAGTCTAGCGGCGAAGTTTAAAATTCAAAAATTATGGCGGGACAAGTCCAGCAACGCAGTTTGTGTTTTAAGCGGTGTCATATAGCGACGTTGATGAGCCTGCACTGCCAAAACAGCGACACTGACGAGCCCACGGTGCCAAAATAGCGACGCTGAGCTCCCAGTGTTGGAATTTCCTATGTGTGAAGAAAAACGTGGAAATCTCAAGAAAAGATTAGAAATAATGATATCCAGCCCTCCTTCTAGCGCCAAATGTGCGAACCCTTTTCCTAGTACTTGAATCCTATTTTAAATGTGCAAACTCATGATCCCATGGGGGAATTGGTGCCAATTTGATGTGAAAATTGGCCCTTTCCCAATTCCTATGATGAAATATTGATATGTTGAAGATGATATTGATCCACTTTGATGAAAGATGAGAACTCCAAGCCAAATCTGCAAAAATCCTAGCTAAGAATTCAATGATGGATGGAAATGGCTAAATATTTTAGCATAATAACTTTGCAATGTTTGTGGATGATGAAATGAGGATATGAGCTCTTTATTTATAGAATTTCAAGATGGATGAATGTCCAAATTTGAGCAATGTGGGACTAACATTCATCCAATGATATGATGCCATTTGTCAAGCTATGAATGGATGATGGATGTGCAAGATTTGGGGTTTGTGCCAATAAATGCAAATATTTGAAATTCAAATTTGTTGAAATGACATGCAAGAGGGAAGGGAAAATGCAATAAATGCCACTTGGCTCAAGGCAAAAGACATGTAAGATATTTTAAATGCCTTGTTGGATGTACATGTTGACTTGGAATTTTTGAATTCAAATTGAGAGAATATTCCAAAAGATGCCTTATCTATTTTCATGAACTTGGATGTGACATGAGATGAGATTAAATTAATCAAGGGTTAATTAATTTAATGAGAGAGGTTAGATGATGTGACCTATTTGACTCAAACTTATGGATTTATTTAAATCAAGTAAGAGAGGAATATGACAAGAGATTAATTAAATAAGGATTTTGATTTATTTAATTAAAAGAGATGGTTTTAGATTAAATCAAATAAGGTTTTAATTTATTTAATTTAATGGATATACTTTAGAGATTTAATCAAACAAATTGATTATTTAATTAAATAGGGATAATTAGATCAGATGGATTGATTTAATTAACAAAAGAGATGACTTGATTGGATAAAATGATTTATTTAATCAAGAGTGGAATATTGATGAATTTAATCAGATAAGGGAATTTGATTAAATGGTTAGATCGAGGGATGATTCAGGAAGAAACGATGTTAGTAAGTCAGGATCAGATGCACAATGTCAATCAACATATTTTACATGTCTACAGTACCATCTGACTAAAGCCTAAAGTTCATAAGATCTTCTTAACTGCTGCCAAACCTTGCACACTCTTTTCTTATGGTGTGAGATTTCATCTACAGTTGCACTACTTGTTATTTTTCACTGGTCATCAAGTGGATATGTTATAGGGTTACCCACTTAGGTCTAGTAGAGCATAAACTACAAAAGTAGATTATTTAGTAGAGGTAATCCCTTTTCAAGTTGGCTAACACCTTGAGATCTATGTATATAGAGAAGTGGAAACCTCTTAGAAGATTTCACAGCTATAATCAGTTGGAGGAACCAAAAAATTGATGACCCTACTAGGGAATAACAAATATTTTCAGTTGAATTAGGACCCAAAGATTAATATTGTGACAATGGAATTAGCCATCAGAGTTTGGCCAACCAATAGATTGGTGACTCTGCTAGGGAACATATTGCATTGAACTAAATCAAAAGAACCCACTTGTAGTATTTTTAAAGAGTTAAAAGTTACTTGTTAGGTAGGTTTTTGGTCTCTAGTCCTTCTCCCCTTGTGGGTGTTGAATTTGAAGAATCAAACTGGTGAGAAGACTATATTGAAGATCATTTAATCAGAAGGATTGTAGGAGATCATAGTTTCAAGAAGATTCTAACAAGTTAAAGTTTGGAAAGACACAAGAATTTAGGACCTTTGTACTAGAAGAAGAATTTGCTTGTAGAATATTTGAAGAAATTAAAGATTTAGTCTACTCGTGGAATGAATCTAGAATGAAATTGATATTTTAGGAGCTTCTAGCTGGTTGAAAAATATTATCCTCTTTGGAAAGGTGGAGACTCAGTAAATGAACCTAATGAATATTGAAGAAGAGCTTAGGCTTACAAAGCTTCTAGTCAAGGCTTAAATTTGACGGTCCACCTTGCCCATAATGATTTTTTTTCTACGATTTAGTGTTCATTATTACCTTTTGCATGACAATTATTTTTTTTTACTGCAAGTGAAATTTTATATAATAAGGCATTGATAGGTGAGGGATAGGAACATTTTCAGCATAAGACACATGCCTCCTCTCTGCCATAGGAGCACTATCAATACCTAGGTGACCATCTCTTGGAATAGGTCGAAAAAGATGATAATTTTTTCACCTGCTGTCCATTCATCTCAAATTAAAAAAACCCAAAAGTCTATTATAAATTTGATTTATGATAGTATTAGCATAGAACTTGTAACATATTGACATTAAAATGAAACTAACTAATCATAATGCATTGGTGTGTTCTGCCTCATATTGGATACATCACCATTACAAATGTGAAAAAAATGACTTTTAAAACATTTTAAATTCTACTTTGTTTGGCATCTTTCCAAATTTAATTCACTCTACTCCATTCCATTGCTGATACATCAAGCGTTGTTAGATACACTCTCATCAAAGAATCCAATATATCTAATGTTAGATATGTTCGTTGGATATCTTTTATTATGTTTTTCCTTGAAAATCCACTTTCACATGCCACTGTACTTGCTGGAATAGTAAGGATTGTTTTCCATAGGTTTGTCATGTTTGGAAAACTTGTATGTGAGTCCGTGACACAAAAAAACCTCCAACCTTCCTTCATTGATAATCCATCACAACTAAGATGAAGAGTATCAACAAATATATGCAACTCTTGTTTACAAGCTTCAACATTAAATAATGTTCCATTTTCTTCTTCCTCACATAAAGTATGTTGCATGTGTTGAAAAAGATTATCAATCCAATGCTTTGAATTATCTTCTCTAGCACAAGCATCCTTTAGATAATGACAAGGACTAAACAACTTTACAGAGTTGAAAAACACAAGATTAGAAAATATTCCATTCAAACAATCTATAAGTTCTTGAACATATTCTTTTGCAAGTTGTTTACAACTCTCTAATGAACCATCAATGCAAGGTTTTAGTGATTGTTTTTGTGAATCAACATAATCACCATGTGCATGTGAAATTGCCACAAACCATAATTCATGCCTATGAACAATGTCCTCTTTATCAATAATCTCTAAATAACCATATTTAGAGGCATCCGAGAATTTAGATAAGTAACAGGTACCATAAACAAATGTATCACTTCTCATAAACCACCTGCTTAAAGTGTTATAGTAATATCAATAGATTCCCCTAATGATGTAACACCAACATACTCTTCTTGAAATTTTCCATTCAACTTGTTCAACATAAGCATTATATCTGCAAGCATGTGTAAACAAAATTGAATTGAAAATATTCTTGCCTTATCATACCATGACTCTCTCTTTTCATTTTTCCATAAAGTCAATATAGGAGGCATCAATACAACAAGCCTTTCAATAACTTGTCCTATTGAAATCCATCTAACTCCATGAATTTCAAGAGCTTGAAAAGTTTCAAGTTGCATGACTTCGTGTAAAGAAATGAGTTCCTTGTTTCTTTTAGTAGAATTTTGTACCCAACAATACACCTTATTTGCTAATTTCTCAACAAATAATAATTCAAGAATTTTTTTGGAAGCATCTGATGTAGCTAAAGCTTCACGATGAGCAATGCAATGAACACCTACAAGATTAGGAACACCATTATTCATAAAAGAAACAAACCCATTTTCACTACCAACCATGGATGAAGCCGCACCTATGGAAACAACTATTAAGCATGTATTTGAAAGCCCCCTTTCTTCCTTTAAAACATTGATTGCATCATAAATTGTTTTTTCTTTTCCACCACAAACATTTATGAGATTTAAAAATTGCAAGTTTGACTACCCCAACCCTTTTGAGTCTAGAAAAGTTGCATAGATCATAAGATGCTTCTCTAAACTGTGATCTCTACTTTCATCCAACATCAAAGAGAAAAAAGGACTATCCAACATTCTAGCAGTTTTTGCCTCTTCAAGATACTTAGATATAGCAAAAAGAAATTGATTTGCACCCATCTAATTTGTGTATGAATTGTAGTCCTTATTCTTTGGCATGTTTGGTAATTGTAATGTCATTTCAAGAGAGAAAAGTGATTCATATTTTGAAAGGGGTAAATCCTCTTGAACCATCCAAAAAACTAATTTCATAGTTGTGATGACTCTTTCCTTGTTAATGCCATCAATATTTTCTATATGTTTTGTAATAGGTTTTGCTTTCTTTTCATTCCCACATGTCCATTTAGCTAGTGAAATCTTATGAATGTTTGAATTGGCATGAGTAACTAATGAATCATGTTATAAATTAGTGCAACCATTACCTGCTCCCCATGGTCGAGCTGCATGATGTGTCACAATATATGCATTTCATAACTTTTTGTTGTTCATATATTGTACATTTCAACTATTTAAACTTTACTTTCCATTCCTCATGAAATTCTCATTTTACTTCAATTTTTTTTTTGTGTATTGTTTTCTCTTGTTTGATATTCATCAACATACTCTTCAGTGTACCCAAAAATATCTAAGTCTTCATTTAAATCAAAATTATGATCTTCATTGGGTGCTACAACTTTGGATGTACTTGACCATGAAAAAAAATGCTTGATAGAAGGCTATTTTTTTTTCTCTGAGCTATTTTCAAATTGTAATCCCTACATATTTTAAAAATTAAAAATATTTAGATATTTTGTTGAAATTCATCTAAATTTATAAAAAATGAACCATAAAAAAATAATTTAATATAAACTAACAACTATATAGAGAAAGGGGGTTGTAGTGGTTGTATGAGAACAAAAAAAAGTGAAAAAAAATCATGGAATATTATTAAATGCGATCCAAAATGTTTGATACAAAAAATCTACAATGTTTAATTTTACTGTGGTAAACTGTTACAAATTTTTAATATAAAATTTGTAAATCATTATTTTTTTAAAAGAACAAAAGAAATAAAATCAAAATCATCTTACTCTTCTTACTGTGTAGCAAAATTGTTTTCTTTTTTGTTCTAAGTTGTAACTGTGCAACAAAATCTCTTTACTTTTTGCAAATCTTCTTTCTTTTTTGTTGTAAGTTGTAAGTGTGCAAAAAAACTTTCCCTTTTCTGACTTTTTGCTTCTTCTTGTAGCTCTGGAGTGTGGATAATGAAGAAAATTCTAAAACTAGATTAATAAAAGAAAAATGAAATATTTTGCACTAGTAAAACAAAAAAATGGTTTGAAGGAGAAAATTGTTGTTTTTATAAAAAAATCTATTAAATAAACTCAAAAAGTAATTAGAATAAGGGTATGTGTAGAATCATGATGGGCCAAAAGGTGGCGATATGATGGATATGTGTAGGGTATGTGGTTGACGACTTTTTTTTTACCCAAAATTGATGAAACGAAAAGGGTTTTTAAAGGAGATTCTCAGCTTTTCACCAATATAAATTATGCTATACTTTGAATTTAATAAATAATTATTATTCATTTTTATTTGAATTACTACTAAAGTCCGATTGATAGGCTGATTGAAAACATCTATAGCTTTCAAATGGTATCACATTTTTTGAATTGAAACATGTGTCACATTCTATTCTTCACATACTATAGGATTAAAAAAGAAAAAATGAATTTCATGAAGTTTTGACCAAGTTAAGGTGGTTAAACATAAGAGTTTTTATATTTTTTAAAAGTTGTAATGAAAAATTCATAATTAATTATTTACTTGGTAAAAAATAAAAATATGCATCATATTGGACATGAGCTCTCTACTTATATCTAAAATATTATAAAAAAAACATTATCATTTTATTTTGGTTAGGATGGTTAGACAGACACCTACTTCTTATTTTTTCCCTGAAATTTAAGTAATACTGCATTGAAATTTCAAATTTTTACCAAATAGTTTTTTTTCTTTTTTTTAATAAACCTAGTAGTTTAGAAACTAAATTCAATTTACTACATATTCTATTCTTACATATTTTTGAAATAATATAGATAACTTATTCAAATTTTTATGTCAAGTTGCCTAACTCTGATTTTTCTGAATTTTTTGCCACTTAAGGGCCTATTTTTTCCATGATGATCCTGCACATACCCATAAAAGAAACTCAAAAATATTTAGAATCTTTAAAAAAAATAAAAAAAATTGAGATTTATTTTTTCAACAATAGAAGTTTTCATTTTAAAAAGAAGTTTCTATTCTTTTATTAAAGCATAGAAGAAGTTTCTATTAAAAAAATTAAAAATAAAAGTATAGTCAAATTTTTTTATTAACTATTTTTTTACAGTTTCTAAAATAAATTGCATGTATTAACATATGGTTAAATATTTATTTTTACTGTATTTTACAGTTAAAATCTTCAAATATAGGTATACGACCATCAAATTTAAGTCTTGCTTCCAGTCAAAGAAAGAAGATTTGTAATAGTTGCAATACTCCTCCAGGTATTTTATCTATTTCTGTCTTCACAAAGAAAAAGTTGTTTAAGAAGGTTAGTTACAAGAAAGTCTTATAAAAAATTTTGTTCCCTTATTCAATGAGTGTTAGCACTAAGAGAAAGGGAGTTGAGAAAGCCTAATATTATGTTAGAAGGAGGGAGTTAAGAGAACATAGTTGTAGGAGAAGTAAATTTTTATTGAAAAGAATATGCAAGTATGTATGATTATTTTGCTTTCTCTCCTACAAACCCTAGCATCATGATGCAAGAATCACAACAACAATCACATCCTCAGAGAAGGATTTTTTCTACTGAGATATACAAACAACTTGATCTTAGTAGTATTCAAGGGTATCCAAACCCTTTCCCTCTTAAATTTAAATGATATTTTCCAAATTTTAGAGGATATTATGAAGATTCAACATCCAAAAATCTGTAAGATTTCATTAGTTTGATAGAAGACTGCTAGATAGAAGAAGAGGATGTTATCATGAAATTTTTTGTAAGGTATTTAGAAAATGATGCTAAAGATTAGTTTTATAGTTTTTCAATGCATTGGATATTTTCATGGCAAAAACTTAGAATACCATTCATTAATTAGTTTGAAGGAATAAATACTGAATGCTCATTTGACAATAAACATCTGCATATTCAAGAAAAAATTGAAGAGGAATTTGAACACGAGGTTGAGTATATATGACTTATTGATCCATTATTTGACATAAGAAAATATGAAGGCGAGTCTCCATTTTTCTTTCGTGAAAAATTTATGAAGTCTTTATCTGTAGTACTAGAATCATAGAGACTTGATGAATCACATGTATTGATTTATTCTATGAGAATATTGAGCTAGGTCTAAGTACTATATAAAATATTTAAAGCCTCCTAGAGTTGAATGCATATATTAGTGGATTTCAATTCTTGAGGACAAAAAAAAGATTATGCAAATAGGTCACATTTGCAAAATGTGATGGTACTGGTTATTGTTTCCTATGCAATCAAGAGAATGAAGACAATGTGATAGAGGATAGAATGCATTATATAGTGGTGTAGATGATGTTTTTGATCAACCCACATACAAAATATGCATAGATGAAGGATATAGTCATAACAACCAGGATGTAATGTATGATGAGAGGAATAAAATATGTGAAGTCATGCCTTATATTGGTTTTGAAAATAAATGAATAGAGAGCCAAATCTCTATATTAGAGGAAGAATGAATTGATGCATATGCTACTAAAGAAATTATCCCACTCATTGATGAGAAAAGGATATGCTATGAAAAATATTTTAAATTAGATCCATTAATATCATCTGAAAGTGCACTAGAAATTGATGATTTATTTTTGGGTCACCTTATTGTAAGGAAGCTAAGGTAGCAAAACAACTTCCTACACTAATATTGAGAGGGGAATAATGCAAAACTTTTACAGATCTTTAACAGTTACAAAAACTTAAACAAAAATAAACACAAATATCATGCATACCACAACACATTGATTTACGTGGGGAAAACCCTTTCGGGAGAAAAACCCCACACTCCAAAAGCCACCCAATATATTATTCAAAAATCACAAAGATTACAATATACTCGTAGAGCAAGCTTCTCATATGTTTATCACCAACCAGAGATCTAGAGGAAACATGATTGCTATCAAACTATTAGAATACATCACAATACACAAGCGTAATACAATGCCCTCATAAAATAAGGTTACCTTCTAAGGAAAGTCAAGCTAATAAAATATCAGCCGTCACATCTAAGATCTAATGATGAACGGTCTAGATTTACAATAATAAATTATAAATAAACAGACCCCCTGCACCCCCCTATCATCAGATGAATAATACCTTATGTATCAACAATAACTTATGTAATTGCAAGGTTGAGACACATTTTCCCAACACTTATTGATTACACTAATTCAAAAGTTTCAAGTCTTCATGATGATAGTAGTAGTGTTGTAGATGCAAGTTTCTAGCTAGATGAGGAATATTTTTGTCTAGCTAATCAGGGTGAGTTCTATTTGCAATCCTATTGATTATGAAAACTTTCAAAAGAGTGTGTCAAAATTGTTCCTAGCAAATAATGAATGTACAATTGTTAGCCCATTTATTGATCATAGTGGTCATAATGATGATAGTATTTTTGAAGGCTCATAATTGCATGACGATATTATGAAAACCTATGATTATCTTGGTAGCTCTTTGAATGATCATATCAGTTCAAATTGTGCTAATGGTATAAGAGTTTTAGAACCTTGTATGGAAAGGTCAGATGCTAAAATCCAAGGTGAGTTAAATATCTTGTCTTCAGATAAAGAATATGATTTTATAAGGTATAGTGAAAATCCAAGTTTACTTAGATATGAGCATAATGTGGAAATTGAATTAGATATGCTCTTTGTAGATGAAATCTATAGTTTGTCTTATTCCGCTGTACTTGATCGTGCTAATTCTACAAGTGCAAAGGATTGTATTTTTGCAAGTTTTCATCGTGATGATATAGAGGAGTTTGTTGACTCATCATGAGACTTACAACTTGTATGAGGATGACATAGAGGAGATATTGCCTATTTCAAAGTTAATGCTTAATGATAATATTTTGTATGAATGCTTCAATTTTGACATGGAAATGAAAGACATGGATGATGTTTTCAGTGACTCATATTATGTGGACTATAAGTATTTCCATTTTCCTTTTCATGTTGATGATATTTTGATTTTGCATAATATTAAAGTTGTTGTAGATGAATCTCATAGAAATTATGACTTTGGTATTGTGGAAAAATATGTCATCCATGGTGTTATGCATAATAAGTCATTTCAATTGATGCCTGAATTTCCCAATTCAAAGGACTTGGAAAATTTTGATTGAAAAAACATGAATTGGGGTCTAATGAACGACGACAATGGCACTCTAGTGAGAAAAAAATTGATGAAAATATTTCCAATTCTAGTCTTAGGTTGCATTCATTTGAGAACAAGGTATTTGATAGAGGAAAGTTCTTGTTCTATTTTTTTTTTCTTGGGTCCACCAAGAAAAGTCTAAATTTTCAAGCCCTAGGTTTCGTGTAAATAAGTTTGTGAATTATTTTTTCCCTTTATTTGCATTTTTGAACTAGTCTATGTTCCTTGGAGTTGTCAGGATTCTCATTTTCCTTCATAGAAGCCAATGTCCCCCAACAAGATCCATTGTTAGAATGCATGCAAGTTTTTGGGTCTTTGTCTGAGAAAGTTCAAAAGTTGTCAAAAATGCAAAGTTACAAAATTGCTTAAACCCTAGATAAACCCTAAGGTCATGCATGCATGTTATTTATATTTTTTCATTGACCTATTTAGCTAGTCACCTGCGACTTAATTCCTCACTCAAGAGCCCTATTTCATTCTTTAACCGACCCCTAAGCCTAGCTTACCAACCCAACAAGTTCCCCACAAGTGAAAATTAATTAACTTTAGTGATGCACACATATAGGGCCCATTCTTTAACAGATGGTGAGTTTCTATTGGTTTTAACACTTTTGCAAGCTCTTTGTCATAAAGGGAAATGGGAGTTGTAGACTCATGGAAGGATGACATCTAGCAACATTCTATTTGATTCTGCATGTCCATGAGTTTGGTGAGGCAGGGCCTACGGACTTGCAAAAGAGCAACACATGACTTATTTTCTATTGATTCTATGAACATGCGATAGCGTGAAATATGTCGAGAAAAAAATAATGGAAGAATTTTTGCTTCCCATTAGAGTGCACATTCTATTCATGGGTGGTGTCTGTGTGTGAGGTTAATTTGATCAATTTTTTAAGTGGCTATGATGGTGACTCTATTGAGGATGATTTTAACTGCTCCCAACACTCTCAATGGTATTTCCACATTCTCAAGATTACTAAGAAACAAAATTAAGTAATGGTGCCCTGCAAGTGTCCTCTAATACACGATATGTGGAAGATACTTTTTTATAGCCACAAAATGTAAATTTACATCTATCATATTTAGGATGATTATATTTTCTTCCTTTTTTTACCCTAATTGGATTAGGGTTTGGTGTTTGATCATCCGAGTTATGCTTGAACTACAAATTCAAGTATTGTACTCATTTCAAAGTGTGCTATTTTTGATGGTTAGTTAATTTGGGGAAGAACTATTTTCTATTTTAGGGTTCTGGTAATATTTTTGGTCTATTAGCATAAGGGGAGATACTAGTTTTTATGTAATAGGTGAAGAACCTTATTCTGTAAGTTAAAGTATTGTAATGCTCTTATAACTTTATTGTAAATTATATGGATACATACTGTGATGTTATTGTCTCCAACACTGATATGTAATATCTTTTGAATATGGAGGTTCTTCAAATACATTTTTGCTTGAGTTATTTATCTGTTTGTTGTCCATTCAAGGGGTGGTGTAAATGCTTGCATGAAGGTAGAGAAGTTATTATATTTTCAAATGGACCATTATGAAGAATTTCATAGTAGGCAAAAGAAGACCTTTCTATCATAAGGTGATAGATGTTGATAGGTTAAATCAAGATTATGTTATAAAATTAGAATATGAGTGAATGATATGTTACTCTATAACCCAATTGTAGGTACCAGTCTTGCCATTATGTTACTTAGCCCTAAAGTAATTACCAATCACTAAGTCATAAAAAATAATACATCAAATATGTAGACATGTAAAATATACATGCATCTAATCCAGAATCACTAATTTCATTTCATCCTTAATCATCCCTCTTCTAACCATTTTAATCAAATAATCTTTATCTGATTAAAATTTATCATATTTCCTCTTTTAATTAAATAAATCAATCTTTATTTAATTAGTCTTCTAAAGTTCTCCATTTAATTTAAATAAATCCAAATATTTAAGTTGAATGTCACAATCAACTAACCTCCATTAAAATTAATCAAATCATGATTAATGCTAATCTAATCCCCAAATTCTCTAGATTTTACAACTTGCACAATAAATAAATTTATTTGATTGATTATTTCTTCTATTTTCATTCAAAATGACATCTTTATGGAATATACTTCAAATTTGAAATCTCCCCCCAAAGGGACTTGTCCTCCAACATGGCATTAACTCCTCTTACATTCTCTTACATGTCTCCAACTTGGCATTTAAGTCACTTTCTTCTTCCTCAACAAGCCAACTTTTAAAATTTCAAAATCCACCTAATAGCATTTATCATGCACAATGACCAAAATGTGCACAACCTTCCTCCATTTACATGTTGACAAGTGACATCTTGTCATTGGTTTGTATTTTGTCCCACATTATTCCATTCTTCTCATTTCTCCATAATTCTCTCTTATAAATAGAGCATCTCTCTATTGTTTTAGGATCCACAATCTTATGGACAAGTCCATTATTGTCATTTGAATTCGTAGCATCTTGAAGGCATTCTCATCATTTAGCATATCAAGGGTTGGGAAAGGGATACTTTTCATATCAAAGTAGCACCAATCCACTATGGAATAGGTATGCACCATGCTTGTTTATGTTCTCAATTAAGTTATTTTATTTACATTATGAGGCATGCTGGATTATTTTAGAGGAACACTACTTTGTTTGCTTGTTTTAAACTTACATCATGCTAATGTGTATGTAATAGTTTAAGTTGTTTTGCAGATTTGT
Organism: Sequoia sempervirens; assembly: GCA_007258455.2. NCBI lineage: Eukaryota > Viridiplantae > Streptophyta > Pinopsida > Cupressales > Cupressaceae > Sequoia > Sequoia sempervirens. Next base: position 24,335,930 of record VDFB02000002.1, on the reverse strand, counting down.
GGTGTTACATATGGCTCTAGAAGGAGGGCTTGAATTGTTTGTAAATAATTAAGATAACATTTCCTATAGGTTGTGTATTCAATTTAACTTTGTGGCAGATATTCTTTTTGACATAGTTTGACCTTGTGGTTGTTCCACACACAGTTCAACTATAGGTTTTTCTTGTTTTCTGACAATTGTTTAAAACTTCTAATTGTTTCCCTAAGATGAAAAGTTTACTAGCTGTTCTAGCACATATCATTCTCGAAGCTTGAAGCTCAGTATTACGCTTTGACAAGACAGGTCTTTTAGAATTTTTTGTTCTCTTTCATGGTGAAAAGGTGTTCAATTAGAAGTTCAGACTCTTTTCGACTTTGTTCTTAAGAATCGTCATAGCTAGAATCATATGAAGTTGAAAGATATAAACCATAAGCTTTCACAGTTTCCAACTACTGCTTGTTAGTTGCCTCTGCACTTTTCATGCTCATATTTCTTTCTTCATTGCGAATCTCAAGTTCCTTGGTAAGCACACTAAGTTCATATTTGAAGGAGGAATTTTCATTGTGATATGACTCGATATTTACTCGAAGCACTTTGACCTCAGCTTTAACTTGAGATCTAGCTTGATTTATTTTTGCCAACGATCTTGACCATTCCTACAAAGTGCTAGATAGTGCAGTATTATCCGCACTTTCCTTAAGAAGATGTTAAAAAAACCACTAATTTAGCCTCAAATTCGGATATGATTTCTATCACATTATTTGGTCTTGTTAAAAATGACCCCATGAATTTTATGCTCCTGCTCTTCTCTTCAATGCTGGGGTTGCCACATGCACTCTTTTAGAGCACCATCGAAATGGGTTACTCGTTCTTCACGAATAGTCTTTCGTTGTGTTAGAGACTCAACCTATTGTTTTGAAGCTAGTACTTCATTTTGAGCCTTCTCCCAGCTTGACACAACATCTTACACAACTTTGGCATGCTGTTTCATCAGAATTTCCTTAGTACTTATCTCTAACATTGCGGTAGAGAGATTTTCATTCAAATTCCATTTAATACATTATTTTGTCACCACTAATAGATTTCAACAGTTTATGATTAACAGATATATAAAGGCAAAGAACGCGCACAAATACCCCTTTTAAATATGATAAATGTTTAGTAACAGGGCATTGAGAAATATGAGTGTAGAAAGGGTATCCACATTTTGGCAGATTGAACAACTTGAAGGTACCTAACAATCAGAGGTCGCTTGGCAGATATACAACAAGAAGACTGAGCGCTGTTGGCTCATATCTCCTAAATGATTTAAGTAATCAATTCAACGCTGCTACCTTATATCTGGAAATTGTTAAATGCGGTGTGCTCATTATTAGGATCTTGGCCATAATTTTCAATTTAATAAACATCCTTTAACACCGTTGTCAAAACTTTATGTTCAGGTTGCAGCTTGCATAAAGTCAACAAAAGATCTTCCGCTCCTATTTTAATGTCTTTTTTTGGAGCCTGCAGGGTCTTTCATTGTTCATGGTTTTTTTGATTTTCTGTACATTTTCATTATTTCATTTCTATATGAGAGCTACTGTAGCAATGGTGGCACGATGACTGGAGAGATGCTACTAGAGATCGCACCCAGACACCACCAACTGACATTAAGTTTGAGTGGATGGGCATAACACGAAGTGACATTTTTTTTCAAATTTTCCTAGGTTGTGTTTTTCTTTGACTTATCATTAATTGATGCCATTAATATCAATTCAAGCCTTTGTTTATGTACTTATTTTTTTCACAACGATAACAATATTATTTCATTTGCAGCGATAATATTATTTATTGCAAAATCACAAGTCACAACGATAATAGATAGAGCAACGTGTGGACTGTATTATTATCACTTTTATTGACTAGCATCACAATAACTTCCATTATCTTTGTATCTCTGCAAAGCTATGCTATCAAACATTAATTATTTATAGAGACATTTCCACTATGCTAGCAACTTAAAAATTTGGTGATTCAGACTTAAGAGGATTTGAATGCATGAAAGAAGGTTCATGGTTCTTGGAAGTGTCAAGGATTTGACATCACCTATTCTCTTTACCAAATATCTAAGGTCTCTAACAGTCCAAGTACTTGACAATTGTTTCAATTAAAGTAACCCACCTGCCACTATTGTCATCATGGTACTCGTACTTCATATTCACCAATATGCATAAGTTATTAAAATCATGAAAAACCTAATATTCTGGGTGGCCGTAATTGTGGTACTCGTCCTCATAATTGCGATTTAAACTCTATCTTAGTAATTCTAATTACTCATGTGCTTGGATGTTTTTTTTTAGAATTGAACTTTAAGCCTGCGATCCCCTGATGATCCTAACTTTCATTATCGGCTTATCATAGATTAACTAACATTAGTTAATCATTTTTTTAATCAAAGCAAAAGGTTAAATTGGCCTTGGTTCATGAAGACACGTTTATCATGAAGATATAATTTTAATATAGATTTATCCATTGTACTAACCTTGCGTGTTAAACAACATCTGATCAAGTTGAATGTTGAATATAGAATCTTGAATTGAGTTCCTTCAATGCAAGGATAAAAGGATAAAAAAACCACGTGTCATTGCAGAGTAGCAAAGCCTTTTTTTGAAATATCTCTAGTTGGAAATGGAGTGAAGTCACACAACATAGTTATTAATTGCTTGATGGTGTGAAGGTGAATGTTTGATTGCATTTTTATCATGACCAATGTTAGAAGCATGTCTTCCTTTTCAGACTAACAGGTATTGGACGATTTTCTTTTTGATAGTGACATTTGGGAAATTTAAACTAATGCTTATCTTTCACTTGAAGGTTTTGGAAAGTTTATGGTTGAGGAGGAAAACTAAAAATGTGCAACATTTCATTCATTTTGAGATCTTTGTACTATAAATTTTTAAGATTACATGACTTCGTGGGGGCTCATCAAAACTGATTTTTGGCTATAACCATTGTTTGTTTTTTTTTAGAGACTTTTCATGATAGGGATAATTTGTTTTTAAATAAATCTCATTTCTAAAGATTTTACTTTGTGATGTTTGTAGGTTGATGTTGGAATCAAGTGAAAGCAAGTAGATTGGAGTTAAAAAAAATTGGGCATTAAAACTTGAAATCAATAAAGCATTTTTAAATGGTTAGAGCTTCCATTTTCTGCTTTTGTTTTTTGTTTTAAGCCAAATCACTTATTTTTGGGCTCTAAAAAGAACATTACAAAAGCTTTCATTTTTTACTACAAAGGGTTAAAAAGAACATTAGACACTTACTAAATTTCAATTTGGGTTCTAAAAATTTGACAAATAAATCTCACACTTCAAAGTTGGTGCTTAAAAAGAACTCAATTTTGGCTTTTGGAATTTAAAATGAACATGTGCATTTGGTATTTTGTAATTTTTTTCACAAAGTAATATCATTTAAAAAGGTGTATACAATTCTCTCGCGCTTCATGGTGATCTTGAGAATCAAAAGTCTTTTTATGATATTAAGTTGTCAAAAAAGATTGCCTCCACATTTCGATTTGGGTTTAAAATTAACAAATCTTTCTACTGTGAGTCAAATATATCGCGTGTGTTCTCTCTTTGTTCTCATAAACAAGGATTGATCGAACTACATATCTGTTTACTCACTTTTGTTTATCCTTAGAGGGATTTCCTGGTGGGAAAAAGTAATCACCCCAGGGAACGACCCAACTAGGAACATGCTAAAGCCAAGCGACTTCCAACCGGTATATAAGTGTGGGTACTTGATGAAAGTTCAAGTATCACAAGGATTGTTTTGAAAAGAAGGGAAACAATGGTCTCTTTCCATATGGATGATCTCCCACGAACAAAATGCCTATGTTAGAACCCTTTATTTAAAAGACCAAAAACCTTAATCTATTTTTTGGTGCAAGAACGATCGTTCTGAAGCCGCCCCACATTTTTACGGATTTTAGTAAAGATGAGAAGTATGCCATGGGAGTCTCATGGGTACTGATGCTTGGCTGACCTGAGAAGTGTGTTCCATGGAGGGGAGCTAGTGTGGTCAAGCATCTAATAATCTGCTAAGAGTAGGCGTAGCTAGATTTATCCAAGTGGGGATTCAACAAATATTGTCTCAATATCCATAGGATTTTGCATGTTCTTAGAATCATAACACTTTTCTTGAATCTTGAACATTGAAAATCAACATTCAAACATGATCATCTAATTTCAAACCCTTTAGGAAGCAAATACCTTTGACGAAATTCAAGTGTTATTGCTTGTCCTAGGGATTCTATCCATAGAGGATTCTAAGCATTTGAATTTACATCTCAATTTTTTCACTAAAGTCAACAATAGGGAACCTTTACCTTAATTTCCTTGATTTCCACATAATAGACTTTGTGGGATGAGAAGAAGTTGGGACATTGGACATCTAGTTTGAAAACCTAATCAAGAATTGTTTGTGGTAAAAAAGAACTCACGAAGAAAATATTTAAGAAACAATTGGACCCCACACATGTTCTCTTCCAAATGATTTCTTGAAAGATCAAAATCTGAAAACCAAAGTCCAAAGGTCTTAGTCAAAAATCTCGCAAGAAACGTATGTCTATGCTTTACAAATTTAGAGAAAGATTGACCTTCAACTTTTACAAACGTGCATCAAGGAACAATCCAAATTTATACTCATTTTACTATTGTCAAAATCCAAGTCTCTTTCAAAGGTTTGAGTATCTCATATAGGAAGTATTAGCATATTCTTCAACACCTAGGTCTAGTAAACAAAAGTCTTTCTAAGTCTCTTAGGATCAAAACCAAAACTTTCATCCATCTTCAAACATAAAATAAAAATTCACCTCACAAGCAACTCTTGGAAAACTTGAAAAAATCCTTTATGCTAAGTTTTGGGAAAATCCTTTGAAATCAAAATCCAAAACATCTTGTTTGACTAGGTGTGTGTAGATGAATCTTTCTTTGCACACATAGTCAAATTATCATCTTGTGGAGAAATCTACTCTGGGACAACATCCAACCTCCTAGAGTTTATGAGTTCATTATCCAAACCAAATCCAATCAAAATCAAAATAAAATAAAATCAGTCCAAAAATCAAGATCCAAAATCAAATCAACCATCAAAACCAAACTCCTAAAGTTTAGTATTCTCTTCAAGGTTTCCTAAAGAGTTCCAATCATCCACCAATCATTCATATCTTGTCATCTCATCACCATCCTTTTGATCCTCAATATATTAGAATTTATTTTTTTAACCTAAAGTTTAGATCAATCTAAGGAGTTAGAGCTTCATCTCCCACATTCCTAAAAATTGATCCTCATTTTATGGTCCAAACTAGATCTCAACACAAGAAGAACATGGAAACAAACAAGGAAACATCTACTTCTAGTGACTTGAGTCAGACCACTCCCACAATGAATCCCATTGGGTCTAGCAATCTCACGATCAATATTCCTCCATTTTCACAAGATCCTCAAGGGGAAGGTGGCCAATTGGAGGACATCACCAATAATTTTTTAGGGATGACTGAAGACAAGATCATTGAAATGGTCCAAAATCCTGAAACACAAAAAATTGTCAATGTCATGATGAAACTCAATCCCTCACAATACATGCTTGAATTAGCGAAGGAGGGAGCTAAAATCCCTTCCAACTATGATTTAAGCACTCTTGTGGAGAAGCCTCTTTGAATCATGCTCCCAATTTCATCCACACCTCCATTTCAAAGCATCACTCAAAGCATTCCGCAAATCACATCATCCATTGCTCTAACTCAACCTATTGTTAACAAGGGGAGCACATTTCTTAATGCACTACAAACACACCCCCTCATGAATAATCAAGATTTGGACACAAACACCATCTTGGGTCAATTTGTCCCATTGAATCCACTATACCCATATGTCCCACTCACCTTTTAAGACCCCAATGACCCATCATCATCTTTTTATGCAATACCTCTCAACACACAAACCTCTCTCCCTATAACCTCGCAAGAAGAAGGTGGGCTATTTGGAGCAGGGGGAATCTTCGATCCCTCATCATCATAATTTCCTCAAGGGAACACACCACCACTTTTCCCACCATTTCCACCTTTTCCATTAACATCCACACCACCTCTCAGTTTAGGGCTCCCTCCTTTACCACCACTCAATCAAAGTCAAAACAACCCCCCAATCATCAATCAAAACATCATACCAAATCCTCCAAACTTGCCATCAACATCACAACAATAGATGGAAAATGTCCAGGCAACCCAAGTAATCACAAGTGCGGTCTCTCAAGGACCAAGCATATCAATTGCACCATCCACCACACAAATCCCCACCATCAACATGATGATAACTCTCATCACGACAAAAAACACCATTCTAAATCCATCACTGCCATTGACACCAAGAAATAATGTGGCCAATCAATATAGTATCACGTTGAAAGTAACACAACATGCCTATCAAAAGGCATATCAACAATTTCAAGCACAACATACTAAAAACACACAAGTTGCACAACAAGATGCTCAACAAGCGCAAGCCGTTCAAGTAGCTCAAGCTGCATAACAAGTGCAAAAAGCACAACAAGCATATCAGGCTACTCAAGACCAAGCCATATTACAACAACAACAAGCCACCCAAGTTTCCCAGGTTGCGTAAGTAGCTCAAGCCACTCAAATTGCACAAGCTGCACAAATTGCACAAGTTTCCCAACAAGCACAAGCCCAAGACCAATACCAAGATCAACAAGCACAAGCACAAGCTCAATACCAGGCACAACTATAAGCCACCCAACAACATGCATATCAACAAGACTTGTAGAAGTACCAAGAAAAACAAGAAGCAACATTACTATCCCAACAATAGGCCTTGTTGGCACAACAACAAGACCAACAACAAGTGTTGTTGGCGCAACAATGCCAAGAACAACAACAAGCATTGTTGGGACAACAACAAATGCAAGCCTTAATCACACAATAGAGCTTGCAACAAACTCCCACCAACATACCCAACACTCCACCCATCACTCAAACACCTCGACCACTTCAAAATACATTCACTCCACCCCCCGATTTGCAAGACAACGTGACAACAAAAATCAAGTTTCTCTCGCAACAAGTGCTAGATCTTCAATTGGGGAAAACAACAAAGACACCCAACAACTTGTGTCCCTATGCATTTGATAGGAGCCTTGCAATGGTACCATTCCCCAAGGGGTTTGAAATCCCTAAATTTGACAAATACCACAATTTGGGAAACCCTGAAGATCACATTAGGGAATTCCAAGTACATTGCATGGAGGTCGCATATGACGATACATATCTGATGCAACTATTTTCTTGAAATTTAGCTGGCCTAGCCATGAAATGGTTCTCTCGCATAGCTCTTGGCATCAAAAAGTTCCAAGAGATCATAGACGCATTCATAAAAAATTACACCTTCAATATCGGTATGGATGTTAGTCTAGAGGAACTATCGACTCTTAAACAAACTAAGGGGGAATCATTCACTTCCTTCTTGCAACAATGGTAATCTAAGGCCAATAGGAGAAAATGGGCCATGCTTGAAGAAAAACAAGTTTACACCATCATTGCTAGCCTTGAAAAAACCTTGACATTCCATCTCAAGGTGCAATGTATTACCACTTACGACCAACTGATCTCCAAGGCGCTCATCATCGAATGAGCCCTTATGGCACAAGGGGGAACACCCACATATCTAGAACATCCAAACAATCACCCATCCACTAGTTATAATGAGAAACCTCACACATGGGCGAGGAAAAAAAATGTCACAAATGATGGTGTGGTGGATGCTAAGGTTGTAATTAGTGCTTTGAAACAAAACACCCAAACCTACCAACAACCAAAAAACAACAATTGAAACAACACACAAGCTAACGCGGTATCACAACAACCACCCAACAATCAAGTCAATAACCTGAATAATCAAGGGGGACCACCCCCGTGAAATAGAAATCTCCCTAAACGAAAGTACACTGCCCTTGGGGAACCCATAGAATCTGTCATGAAGAAATTGATAAACACAAATCTCATCCAAATTCACACTTATGAGAACTATCAGGAACCCCAAGTAAAACCATTGTGGTATAATGAGAATCACCTTTTTGATTTCCACAAGATCAAGGGGCACACAAAAACTAGCTATATGAGGTTCAAAAATCTAATCCAAGACCTCATCGATGACAAGGTCATAAATGTTGAGCAACTGGCTAGAAATCATTACCTACACGAATTTGATGCTAGATCATAACCAAGGGAACAACCATGGAAAGCAAAAGTATGCCAATGTGAACCATGTGTACGATCATGTTGTTGCATCCATTGATGAAATGGTCACTGTTGTTAGCATTAAAGGAGCCAAAGCTGATTGTGGAGTCACCACACACGGCGACAAAGTCACCATTGTTGGGTCATCACAACCACCTAGGGCATCCACATCCAATCCAAAATATGTTCGTAATGGCTACAATGTCATAGACTAGCTGAAAAGAACCCCCGCTCATATTTCCATCACGAAGTTGTTGAAGATATCACTCGCCCATATGTAGAAAAATCCTAGAGGAAGCATTGGCTTTGTCCACTGTCTCCGTGGATCTTGATGTTGACGAGTTCCAAGCTATGGTCAAAAATATCACCACTCCAAGTATCCTAACATTCTCTGATCAAGAATTCCCCTCCCAACCATTTCATAATCACACTCTTCACCTTGAAGTCCTGGTTCATAAAAATAAAGTCAAAATGGTCTTGGTGGATGGGGGTGTAGGTCAAAACATTTGTTCCCTCAAATTAATAAAGAATCTAGGACTCCTAGAGGATGCTAGATTGAAAAGGGTAAAGGCATCACCATCAGAGCTTATGATGATCATGAAAGAGTGTCTAAGGGCACTATTCAAATCCCTATTCAAGTAGGTCCAACCATTATGGAAACCACATGCCAAGTCCTTGACCTTGATTTACCTTATAATATCCTTCTGGGGCATCCATGGATCCATGGGATGCAAGTAGTTGAATCAACCTTCCATCAGTATGTCAAGTTCCCATATCAAAATAAAGAGGTCACAATTCATGGTGATCCCAAACCATTTGCCTACTGCAAGATCTTGGAAGAAAAATACTATAGAATCCCCCAAGTCCCAAAGAGTGATTAAGGCCCTACCACTCCATATGTAGACCCAACTACATTAGCCTCCACTTCTGAGACAAAGGTAACTGCCATTCCTGATATCTATGGAATCAATGTCATTATCCAAGATAATGGGTGTGGGGATTATATAATGAAGAAAAGTGCGTTCATCATAGGAGAGTTACCTCAATCTCCTAGGATTCACAAGCAACCCCAACTAGCTGAAACATCATCCCGTACTTTTAAAGTAGAGCCCTCTAGATTTAGATCTTAGGGAGATCTAAGTCAGGAAATAGTAGATGAAAGAGATGTATCCAATCACCTATATTAAGATGAAAGGCCCATGCTTGATCTTCTAATGGATGAAATCAACAAAGGTCTACAAATGATGCTCGGTATGGGCTATGACATAAATAAGAAACTCGGGAAAAATGACAACGGCCTGTTTGAACCCCTTATCATTGAGAAGCATATAAGAAATCTTGGTCTTGGATGTACCCCTCTGAAGGTGACCATGCTTGGCAAAGCGGCCTCAGTTAAGAAGGTCAAAACTCCTCAGCTATTTGCATCCATCCTTCAATTACTAGTATCCACAGCTCTGCCCTTAGACAACTTCACCTTTAATGTAAATGATGTGTGTAGTAGTGATGAGAATCCCATAACTGACTTGCCTATTCTTTTCAAAGATTCCTCCTTGCTCATGATTAGTACCTTGTCTTTTGAGACCACCAATCAAACCCATGAAATAAACCTAGTCTACCCTCAACTCATCAATTAAAACCAAAGAGGACCACCAATTTTTGACACCTTCAAAAATGATGAGGTGCTCTTGGAATTCATGGGACTATGGGACACGATACCATATAGAGATCACAAGGCTTGATTTGAAATCATACTGGATACATAGGCCTACTACGGGGAAACAATTGAATCCTTTAGTCGCAAAAGTGAAAAAATGAGAATAATCTCTAGGTCTTTGAGTGAAAACCACACTGTGGCACTCTCTGACCCAAAAATAGTAAAAATAAAGGATTTATCCAATGGTGAAAACCTCTTTGAGGCACTGGAGGATAAAGGACTCAATCTTCCTCTCAGTGCAATACATCAGGAGAAGTTAGCGGTCCTAGCATATAAGTGCAATCCAGTCAACCTGGGAACATAGGAACTACCACACATAACCTTCTATGCAAAGTTTCTCTTAATAGAAGAACATGAACTCCTAGCTATGTTCCTAAGAAAAAGGAAAGTAAACTTTGCATGGACCTATGCCAACATGCCGAGCCTTGATCTAGAGGTTGTGGTTCACCACCTAGCTGTATACCCTGAAGCAAAGCCCGTGAGACAAAAGCTCAGAAAAATGCATCCCCAAATAGCATTGTTGGTCAAAATGGAATTGCAGAAGCTCCTAGATGTAGGATTCATACGACTGATCGATAATCCAAAATGGGTCTCAAACCTTGTACCTATTTCAAAGCTCATTGGGGGCATCCTTATCTGCACAGACTTTAGAAATCTAAACAAAGTATGTCCCAAGGATGACTTTGTATTACCAAAAATTGATATGATCGTAGATATGACAGCAAGACATGAGATGTTGTCATTGATGGATAGATTCTTAGGCTACAACCAGATCATGATAGAAAAAGATGACTGACATAAAATGACCTTCAATTTCCCATGGGGGACATATTGCTAGAATATGATGCCATTCAGGTTAAAGAATGTGGCAGCTACCTATCAGAGGGAAATGACACTAATATTTCATGACATGATCCACAAAACTGTGGAAGATTATGTGGATGATATATTGGCCAAATCCAAGAAAAGACGAGATCATATAGCCGCATTGGGCTCCATATTTGATAGGTTGGAGGAATACAAAGTCAGACTCAATCCAAAGAAGTGTGTCTTTGGAGTACAGTTAGGGAAACTCCTCGGGTACATCATGTCCATGAGAGGAATGGAGATAGATCCTAATAAGTCCAAATCCATTCTCAAAATGGAGGCACCTAAAACAATGAAACAACTAAGGGGTTTACAAGGAAGAATCTAGTCCATTCACCGATTGATAGCTCAACTAGCAGACAAGGCTATTCCCTACTCTCATCTACTCCATAAGCGGGTAACATACAAATGGGATAAAAAGTGTGATCAAGCCTTCAACAAGATCAAGGAGTATTTACTTATGCCGCCAGTCCTTATGCCACCAATTCCAAGAAAACCCTTGATCTTATACATATCGACAACAACAATGGTCCTCAGTGCTTTCCTAGCACAACACGATGAAAATGGACAAGAGAGAGCTATCTATTATATCAATAGAACCATGGTGGGACATGAACTAAACTATACATCCATTGAGAAAGCCTGTCTAGCAGTTGTATTTACAACACAAAAGTTCAAGCATTACATGCTAGCCCATCAGATAAAGCTTATCGCAAAGATAAATCCACTCAAATACCTACTTTCCAAAGCAACGCTTATAGGGTAGACCACTAAGTGGGTTATGATCCTCACAAAGCATGACATAGAGTACGTAGAACACAAGGCCATCAAAGGACAAGCAATTGCAGACCAACTGGCAGAGACACCAATATATGTAGACAATCCACTTGTCTGAAAATTCCTCTTCGAATCAATCTTCAACCTAAAAGTAGCGGATCATTAGAAAATGTACTTTGATGGATCCTACACACAACATGGATCAGGAGAAGGGATCTTCTTCATCACCCCACAAGGGGATTGCATTCCAAAATCATACAAACTGTCATTCCCTTGCACAAATAACATTGCGGAATATGAAGCTCTTGTCATAGGGCTAAGAATTGTAGTGCAATGGAAGATACTAGAAATCAAGGTCTATGGACACTCACAACTTGCAATCAACCGGGTAAATGATGAGTATCAAACAAAGGATGAAAAGATGACTCCATACAAGAAATTGGTGGAAAGTCTCAAGGAGTTCTTCATTTATATCACATTTGAGTAGCTACCAAGAGCAAACAACAAAGAAATAGATGTAATGGCTACAATCAGATCACTCCTAGAAATCCCACACAACATCCCAAAGTAATAATTCCTTGTATAGCAACTTCTCGTGCTCGCATTCGAGGTACCAGAGTCTAAATTTTTGTGCAAAATCGTTGGTCCTAGTGATCCCTGGTACCATGATATATACACTTACCTATGAATAGGAGTCCTCCCCACCAACATAACCCCAAACCTCAAAAGAGCCTTTGTCAAAAAGGCATTTCTTTTTGTCATCCTAGGAGATACCCTTTACCGTAGAAGCTTTGAAGGAACCCTGTTACATTGTTTAAACACTGAGGAGGTATTGACTGCCTTAACTGAGGTACATAATGACATATGCGGTTCACACTCGAGTGGTATGACCTTGGACAAGAAGTTGCTAAGGACATGGTACTATTGGCCTACCATGGAAAGAGAAGCACATGACTATGTCAGAAGGTGTCTACATTGTTAGCCCCATGGGGATCTCATCCATGCACCAGCTCAAGAGCTTCACCTGATTGTCACACCTTGGCCCTTTTCGTAGTGGGGGCTTGATCTCATTGAAAAAATCACTCCCACCTCATCCAGTGTACATAAATTCATCATCACTGCCAATGAGTACTTCACAAAGTGGGTAGAAGCCATTCCCATGATCTACATTACAGGAAAGCAGATATCAAAGTTCATCCTGAACTACTTAATTTTCTACTATTGTGTCCTCCAAGCCATTCTCTTAGATAACGAGACACCTTTCAATATTCAAGATTTTTGCGACCTATGCCACAAGTTTAATATCCAACATCGCTTTTCCACTCCATACTACCCCCAAGGAAATGACCAAGCTAAGGCTACAAATAAGACCATCTTGAAAATCCTCAAGAAAACAGTCAATGACATTGGGCATGATTGGCACCACCAATTGAATCCCACCTTATGGGCCTACCGAACAAGTATCCACACACCAACAGGTGCCACCCCATTCTCCCTAGTCTTTTGTTCAGAATCCATATTACCCATCGAGATCGAGCTCCCATCACTAAGAATATCACTGCATAATCTCATCACAACTAAAAAATAATGGGTATCGCGATTGAATGAGATGGAATTGCTGGATGAGAAGTGCATGGATTCCTTAAACCATCTGTAAGTGTACCAAAACTGACTCAAACAGAGCTACAACAAGAAGATCAGGAGTTGGACATTCCAGGTGGAAGAACTTGTGTTGAAGGAGAATCAAAAGAACATTCCAAATCTACATAGCAAAGGTAAATTTGAATCGAATTGGTTGGGACCCTTCATCATCACAACAAGCTATAAGTCAGGGGCATATTAGCTATCAACATCGGAAGGCGAGCCTTTGTAGGATCCCATGAATAACTCCCATCTCAAAAAAATTTATGCCTAATCTTGTAGGGTGTAAAACCAAAAAATACAAAAAAATGAATGAGAAAATGTTCTAAAAAAATGGTCACCTTGATGAAAACTTGGAAAATAAGCATCTTGGTGACAAAAAAAAATCAGAAAATACAAAAATCCAAAAAAAAAATAGAAAAAGGATTGAAAACAGTAAAGAGAAAAATCATCCTCTAGCGAAAACCACTTCAGTGGCATTTTGGGCAAGTACCTTGGTGAAAACCTAAAAAATAGGCACCTTGTGTAAATAAGCACTTTCCATCCACTGGGATCTCCATGGCTTGTTTTGCATCTTTCATCCATCGCATTCCATTCATCTCCATTCAACACCCGTCTGTGTATACATCATAGCTTGATCCTGTGTTCACATCATGATCCCTCTTAGAACTACTCAGACCATTCTCAAGGTCAGTTTGTCCTACCTTTATTGGAGTAGTCTATTTCATCACATCATGTTGGGGGCATGTTATCAATAGATCAGATTCATGTACATTCTTGAAGTCTTCCCTAAAACAGAAAAATCCAAAAACATTAGAAAATCAAAAAATCCAAAAAATAGTCAAAACATTCAAAATCCAAAAAATAGGTCAAAATGTCAGTCGAAAAGTAAAAAAAATAGAGTCATCTTTTCGAACTATGGGTCTCTAAGCTCTAAACACAAGCAAGGCTGATCTTTGATCATCACTCGAGACACTTAGGTCAGTCCTTTAGGAGTCCGTCATAATAAACTGTCAATCCATCTGTTCATATCTCATCAATAACTGAGTTTGTGTCAGTCAAACTACATGGTCTTTGCATGTATAATGTAGGAAAGTCTAATCTATTGATCAGCCCTCGAGGCCCCTAGGATAGGTCTTTAAGTTAGTCTCTTGGTCAAAATATCAGAAAACACCAAAAAAATTTGAAAATTTGAAATTCAAAACATTTGTAAAATCTTGAAAATACCAAAAATAGCCTCAAAACATTTCAAAAACATCAAAAACATCTAAATATTTGAAAAATCCATCCATCCCCATCCCACTTTCACTCAAAATAAGCATCACTCATAATAAATCATCGTAACACCCAACCTTTGGTGAAACAGTTGGAAACAATTCTAGAAGGTTAAAAGTGAAAACTCAAATGTCAAGGTCTCAAGTCTAGGTCTGTACGTAAACAAGTTGGTCAACTCTTTTTGTCAATATCCTATCATCCAATTAGTCCCAAATCAATCATCTGATAACATCATGTCCTAGGATTTATCCTTCCTACAATGGACATCAACATCAGGCATCACTGTAGTTTAGTCTTGGCTAGTGGTATGAAGAACATTAGCTTATTTGTTTACTTTATCTTTGTCTTTTGATTTATCTTATTGCGCCCATGTCAATGACCTCTCGATGATGTCCTAAATATAGGGATTTAGAGAGAAATAAAAGGGGCAATGATCATTATCTTTTTATCTGTTGTGCTTGTTGGCTATTCTTGTAATATAACCTTGGTCATGCGTGCTTTGTTTGGGTGTAGGGAGGGTATTTTAGGTGTCTTGTTGACTACATAGGAAGGCTTTCCTTTATATGTTTTGGTCCAAGATGTTTGGAATATATAAACTACATTTTAAATAAGGTTCCGTATGCTAGGTGTGAACAAGAGTACTCCTATCTAATTGTCGAGTCAAAGTCCATCACACTAGGTACAATGCCATCCTGGTTCTTTATACCTTGATGCATCGTACCTACGTGTGTTATCAAACATAAGGTAAGTAGCCCTTTTAAAATCCCAATTCTTGATAAGAAAATCATCATCATCATCATCATCATCATCTCTAATAAGGTTGGCTTGTTGGATATTTTTCTTCTTCTGTCTTCTTTCCACACTAACACCATGACAATTAATCATCATCATTGATGCATCCATCCTACATTTGCAAATTGTCAGCATGCTGCATATCATTCACATGCATTACATTTTCATCATTGCATAATATAGATCTATTAGTCTAAGCATCTCATAAACAATACATTTGCATAAAACATCCATTGCATAATCATATAAGCATCATCACATCATCCATCTCAAATGTAGTGCATCATCATTTAAAATTGTTTAGGATAATATAGATTGGTTATTCTAAGCATCTTAAAACCATCTCATTTGCATCATCATCATAACCATCCATATGTCCATCTTGAACCTCTTTGTAGCGAGATCAACCCTCAAATCAAAATTTCACTTGATCTCTTGAGGGGGTAATGTACACCAATATACTTCTTTTCACCGGGGCATCCAGAAAAATCAAAAAATTTTGAATTTTGATCTTGGTAGTTTATTCTTTGAACCAACGCAACAGATGCATTGTTTCAAAGAGGGGGAAAATGTAGACACGTAAAATATACATGCATCTAATCCAGAATCACTAATTTCATTTCATCCTTAATCATCCCTCTACTAACCATTTTAATCAAATAATCTTTATTTGATTAAAATTCATCATATTTCCTCTTTTAATTAATTAAATCAATCTTTATTTAATTAGTCTTCTAAAGTTCTCAATTTAATTTAAATAAATCCAAATATTTAATTAAATCTCGAATGTTCTTTATCTTCTCATTTAATTTAAATAAATCCAAATATTTAAGTTGAATGTCACAATCAACTAACCTCCATTAAAATTAATCAAATCATGATTAATTCTAATCTAATCCCCAAATTTTCTAGATTTTGCAACTTGCACAAGAAATTAATTTATTTGATTTATTATTTCTTCTATTTTCATTCAAAATGACATCTTTATAGAATATACTTCAAATTTGAAATCTCCCCCCAAAAAGAACTTGTCCTCCAACATGGCATTAACTCCTCTTACATTTTCTCTTACATGTCTCCAACTTGGCATTTAAGTCACTTTCTTCTTCCTCAACAAGCCAACTTTTAAAATTTCAAAATCCACCTAATAGCATTTATCATGCACAATGACCAAAATATGCACAACCTTCCTCCATTTACATGTTGACAAGTGACATCTTGTCATTGGTTTGTCTTTTGTCCCACATTATTCCATTCTTCTCATTTCTCCATCATTCTCTCCTATAAATAGAGCATCTCTCTATTGTTTTAGGATCCACAATCTTATGCACAAGTCCATTATTGTCATTTGAATTCATAGCATCTTTGTGGCATTCTTATCATTTAGCATATCAAGGGTTGGGAAAGGGCTACTTTTCATATCAAAGTAGCACCAATCCACTATGGAATAGGTATGCACCATGCTTGTTTATGTTCTCAATTAAGTTATTTTATTTACATTATGATGCATGCTGGATTATTTCATAGGAACACTACTTTGTTTGCTTGTTTTAAACTTACATCATGCTATTGTTAATGGAATAGTTTAAGATATTATGCAAATTTGTGGTGTTACAAAATAAAAATCCACTTTTTTCTTTAAGTTTTTATATATTTATGATCTTTACCATCTCATTGAAGCCTAAAATCCATAAGAGCTGCTTAATTGCTCCGAAACCTTGCACACTCTTGTCTTATGTTGTGAGATTTCATATGTAGTCACACTATTTTTTTCACTAGTCATCAAGCGGTTGTGTTATAGGTTTACCCACCTAGGTCTAGTGGAGCCTAAAGTGCATAAGGTGATTATTTAGTAGAGGTAATCCCTTATCAACTTGGCCAACACCTTGAGATATTTGTGGATAGAGAAATGGAAACCTCTTAGGAGATTTCAAGGCCATAATTAGTTGGAGGAACCAACATATATGATGCTACCCAGTTAATCATACCTTGGTTCATGGTTTCCATTTTCTATATCAAAATAAGGATTTCTCTTTACATTTTTTAGCATAACCAAAAATCAAAAGAAAAATCATTTTTTCATCCTATTACCTAAAACCCATCTCATATCATAAATATAAATTTTATTATTTGATATTTGATCAACACAATTCATTTATTCATCATAATCATACATCACTTCTATCTTACTAATCCTAATAACCATTCTATCCATGTATCATGACATAAAACAAAAAAAGTAAAAACAAATATCTCACTCCATCCATACAACCTCTGCATACACAATCATTAGTATAGGTCATAACATCTATCTTTTGTATACATAATCATGAGTATACAACATCATGAATAATAGAATCATGGAAAAATGATCACATATTCCATCATAGCATCAAAATAAAATCCACAGAATCACATTATATATTATCATCATCATCATAATCTATTGCATTAATCATATAAAGCATCAAAGAAGAATAATGAATACATGCATATATAAATCATATAGATATACATCACATACATATAGAATTTCATCACATCATGAACACCATCATTCCACAATAAAATCTCATCTCATATATATACACAATCGTGCCATGATACATCAAAATATACAATGTCTATACAAAGGGCTACATGAGCCATGAATATACATATATACAAAATTCCAAAGAAATAATAATAAATGTCTACATCATATAATACAATATACAAGAGCCACTCTAGACTCAATTCCCACCCTCTAAATTCCTAGGTGAGGGTGAACAAGGAAGAAGACCAAGCGCTGGTTGTATTATGGCATGTGATGCTGGCTATGCCACATCTTGTCCTACTGGATCCTTTGTTAGTAGTATTGACACTAGCAGTGGTGATCCCCATGGTTCCCCCATAATCGACCTCCTCTATGATCTAACGTATCGAGAGGCCCTCGATTGACTTCAAGATGAGAAACTAGGAGTCCTCCAATTCACATGCACCTCTCTTTGATAGAGGTCCTATAGTAGGTGGCCTCCTACGTAATCCTTCACACCTCCCCCATCACCTCCATCATAGGCACCCCACCTAATTCCTCTTCTTATTGATGTCGAGATATATCAACATCCTTCTCCTTAGTCCTCAGAGTAAGTAACACAAATAGTCTATCCCTCTCTGCTTGATATCTATCCCTCTCCCAACAAGCCAAATCTCTCAAATAGGGAAATAACTAATTGTTCCTACATGTCTCTATCTCCCCCATCATTATCACATCCATCTCCTCCTCCATGCCCCCATCACAACTACTTCCATCTCTTCTTACATCCCCCTATCACCACTTCCTCCATCTCCTCCTCCCTATCTACCCCAACCCTGTCCCATCAACAGCTTTTCCTCACAATTATCATCTCCTCCTCCATCTCGACATCACCACCTCCTTCATCTCCTCCTCCATCTTGCCCATCCCAATCTCCTCCATCTTCCCTAACTATAGCAATGAATCCCAATACTCTTGGTATCTACTGATAGGCTATAACTGGCTCCATATTACATCTCCACCTCCCCACTCCACTAACCTCTAGATATGCCAACCTAATTAGATGATGAGCCACCCACCATGCATCAAAATCTAAGAGGTTGCTACATCTATAATTGTTGCATCCTAGTCCCATTATACTGGAACTAAAAAATAAAAATATACTATCACAATATCTAGGGATATCATAGGTCCCCAATCGCATATCTCCCTTCGTGTACATGCAAAAATGGCCTCCTCACTTGGTAAGCCCTGTTCTTCATCAAACTACCACCTAACTCACTTTGGTAGATCTATAAATAATATGTGCAGTGTGTCCAATGAAAAATCTATGCTGTTGATAGTACACCAAATGTGTCACATCATATATCTAGGCCTCACATAGTCACCATGACCTCCATACAATAGTATTTAGCTCATAAAAATTCTACCTCTAGTAGGTGAGGTTGCCTAGTCATTGTTGTGTCAAGACACTATCATATACATAAATGTAGGGCATGCCACTACCCTATTCTCTCCATCCCATGGTATGTGTAACAAATATATTATCCCATACCCAAATGTGAAGTGGTTACTCCACATGAAAAACTACCATCATATCTGTATACTACTTGGTGCATATCATGGTACAAATGAGTAAAAACACAAGGATCCCAAGAAAGAAAAACATTGTCACTAAGCACCTACTCCAAAAATCTCCCCCAACCAATAAGAAATCCTCTCAATCTCTAATTAGTTACAAGCAACCCTCCTACCAAACCAAACAAAACTAATGGAAGATCATCAAATCTTCCCGCCTATGTCATTAGTCAAGAAAAATTTCTCCAAATAAATTTCTCTAAAATTGGTATATTATATAACCCACTCACCATGAATGGGGATTGTGAGTACCCTCCACATATTCTAGGGTGATGGTGATATCACTAGTAGGTAGCATGAAGGAACATCGCTCTCTTCCACCTCTCCACCAAGGCCTACATCATAGATATGTGTGCAAAAATCTCTAGCATATATGTGAAATACTATAACCTGACAACTACTAAGAATGCCTACTCCATCTCATCCAAATTTGTATTTAGATGTAGATTCATGGGATTCCATTCCCTAGACATGATAGGCTCAAATAAAACCTACAAAACTAAAACATGCAATATCAATCACATTCGAAATCAGATAATCCTAAGTAACCTATCCTTGAAATCAAAAGCTCCAAACTATTAAAAATAAAAAGTGTCCTAATTTGTCAAATTGCACCATAGTACAAATCAAATGTAACCCATTTCATCAAATGCACCATTCGACATTCAATTGTGCACTTATTTTTCAAATGCACTAATTTTCTAATCAAATGCACTAAAGCAATTACAAACCATAAAATCAAAAGTGAGCCAAAAATTCAAATGTGTCAAACTACTTATCAAATGCACCAAACTGCATTAGATGTACCATTTTGGGAATTAGATGCACCATTGTAGGTTTAAATTGTGCTATTCTATCCTTTGGTGGATTTGATTACCTAGTTTGACCTAGCATTTATTGCTCCTTGACCTATATCTAAGGACCCAAGGGTTAGATACATGCCACCATGGGTGTTCCAGTTGGTTGTTGGTACTAAAATAATTTCTCTACATGATGGATGCTCCTTAGAATGCTTGCCATCTCAACAAATCCTTCATGCTCTAATCACTTTGGAGGCTCTGGCAATCTAGAACTAGGAGAGTGCAAATGACTTGAAAATAACCCTCCCATGCCTATATATAGGCATCCAAACCTTAATTCCTCACCGCTACAGTCTCCTCCAAAACATTTTATTTATAAACCATATCCCTCAAACCCTATTCATTAGCCAACCCAGTCTTGTTTTCCATATTTTTCACTAAACCTAATCCATTTACCTATAGTGAGCTCAACCCAAAATTTATTTATTTTGGACGACCTCTTGAGGGGGCAACCTACCAACTTTACCTTTGTCCCTTAGTCCATTGGGGCACATTAGGGCACATCATCACCTAAAATTTTCATACCAATAGCATGTATTTGAAACAACACAACATACACATTGTTCAAAAATGGTCAAAATGTAAACACCTAAAAATGACTAATGTATTTCATCTGAACCATCATCATTTATCACCATTATCTCTTATCAACCCATTCATCACTATTAATTAAATAATTATTTAATTAAGCTAACAATTTCTCTCTTTAAGTAAATAATTTTTTATTTATTTTTAATTATTTTATCATTTTCCCTCATCAAACACTAATTAAATATTTTTTAATTATTTAATTAACTAAACATTTTCTTCCAACCATTATAATTAAATAATTTTTAATTATTTCTTCAAATTTTCTCATTCGTACAAATTAAATAATTTTTAATTTCTTCTATCCACATTGTGTTGGAAAAATGTGTCTCAACTTGGCAATCACAAAAGGTTTTATGTATATTTTATTATTGTAAATCTGGACCGTTCATCATTAGGTTATATATTTGACGATAGACATTTTGTTGGATTATCTTGACCTAGAAGGTAACCCTATTTTATGAGGGCATTGTATTATGGCTATGCATTGTGATGTATTATGTGATTTTGATAGTAGTAATGTGGCCTTTGGATCTATGGTTGGTGATACTCCTGTGAGAAGCTTGCTCTGTAAGTATATGACAATCTTCGTGATTTTTGAATAATATATTGTGCAACTTTTGGAGTGTGGTGGTTTTTCTATTGAAAGGATTTTCTCCACACAAATCACTGTATTGTGGTATGTATGATATTTACATGTTTATTTTTATTTAATTTTTGTAATTGTTGTAAAGATCTAAATTTTTTTTCATTACCCTCCTCTCAAGATTAGTGTAGAAAGTTGTTCCACTACCTTAACTTCCCTTAAAATATCAAAACTTGATTGCCATTGGTTTCAGCTGTGGGTTGTTGGGTATTTTTGAACTAATTTAGATTTGAGTGGGATCTTGTGTAGAAGATACTTTGTGATCTTGTTGTAGGAATTTTAGATGACAAGTTTATTAGGGAGAATAAAAGTGGATATTTTTTTTGGAAATAATTTTGAGAGTGGAAGCTGAAGATGGAGGATTTGTTGATAGATCGAGATCTATGGAATGCCATTGATGAGAATTTTTCAAGGCCTAAAGATCCTAATTTGGTTGCTCAATATGATGTTATGGACCATAAAACCAAGGGTCTAATCAGATTGTGCTTGAAAAACTCTTTTTTAATCAATGTTCATGAAGAGACCTCTACAAAAAAACTATGGAAGAAACTTGGTGAGATGTATCAAGCCAAATATTTAGTGAACACAATTTTCTTGAGGAATAAATTATATTCCTTGAGAAAGGAAGAGGTTGGATGAATTACAAAGCACTTGAAAGAATTCAATATGTTTGTGGCTCAATTGACATCATTTGGTGTCAAAATAGATGAGAAGGAGAAATGTCAAATCTTGCTTTGTTATTTCCCCCATTCATGGGATTCTCTTGTCATGGATTTTGGGAGTGCTTCTATTATATTGAAGACTAAAGATGTGTTTGGTTCTTTTCTTTTTGAAGATATGAGGAGGAAGTTATTCATCAATTCTAAGAAGGCCCTAAATATTCATGGAATACCTAAGGAAAAAGGAAAGAAGAATGAGAAACATGATAAATCCAAGTCCAAGGAGAGATCAATATCTCCTAGAAAGTCCAAAGTTATTTGTTGGAACTGGGGTAAGTTGGACATATTCGTAAGGACTGCAAAGAAGAATAGAAGAAGAAAAATAAGAGATTTGGTTCTGATTCTAAGTTTGAGAAGGAACATGGTGATGCATTCATTGCAAATTTTGCTACTCATGCAGGTAATGATGCATGGTTAGTTAACTTAGGTGCATGTTTCCATATGACCTCTAATAGAGATTACTTTTTTGACATGAAGAATTTTATGGAGGTAAGGTGTACTTGGGTGATTATTTTCATTTAAATATTGTTGGTTGTGGTAAAGTTAGCATGAAGTTTCCTGATGGTAGAATAAAAAAGATTAATAGAATGTTACATATATTTGGATTAGCACAAAATTTGTTATTTGTAAGAAAACTAACAGATGTAGGTGTGCAAGCATTATTTTTTATGCAAGATGCAAGATCACTACAACAAAACATGCAATTAGCACCTAAAATAGCGCCAGATTTTAGTGCATTTGAGTTCATGATCTAGGCACTTTTTCTGGCGCAAAACTCAAAGAAAATTGGTATGTTCACTTTGGTGCTAGATTTAGTGCCGGATTTAGTGCCAAATTTAGTGCCAAGTTTAGCGCCAAGTTTAGCGTTGACTTTTGTTGCTTCCAATTTGGCTTCCGATTTTGCTTTTGGTTTTGCTTCTTGTGTTGCTTCCATGTTTGCTTCCAGTTTTGCTTCTAGTTTTGCTTCTAGGTTTTCTTTTGGTTTTTCTCCCAGTTTTGATTTGGGTTTTGCTTTCAAGTTTGCTT
This sequence comes from Sequoia sempervirens, assembly GCA_007258455.2. Classification (NCBI taxonomy): domain Eukaryota; kingdom Viridiplantae; phylum Streptophyta; class Pinopsida; order Cupressales; family Cupressaceae; genus Sequoia; species Sequoia sempervirens. Next base: position 24,312,597 of record VDFB02000002.1, on the reverse strand, counting down.
CTGGTTTTGCTTCCAATTTTTCTTCTAGTTTTGTTTCAAGTTTTTCTTCCGATTTTACTTCCAGTTTTGCTTCCATTATTACTTCTTTGTTTTCTACCTGAATTGCTTCTGTTTTTGCTTCCTAGATAACATCAAGTTTTGCTTCCAAGATTGCTTTTGGTTTGCTTATAGTTTGGCTTCCATTGTTGCTTCCTTTTTTGCTTCTAAAAATGCTTCTTGTCTAGCTTCCATTTATTAATTTAATATGTTTTATTTTGATTTAATTAGTTAAATATATCATGCCTCTTAAATAACTCATATGATTATAGAGTAAGTAAATTCAATAATATGTTTTATTTCAATTTAATTAATTAAATATATCATGCCTCTTAAATAAATCATATGATTATAGAGTAATTAATTTAATTATTTAACTCATATGATTAAATAACAAGATAATTATTATAACATGATCATCATTTATAATTAAAACAAGTGAGTCAAATATCTGTATAAGTGATTAAAACAATTGAGTCAAATATGCCACTAGATTAATAACATGTCAAAATGATACATGTCCAACAATTGACATAAGTCAAAATGATACATGTACAAGTGATATATGTAAAAATGATAAATTATATAACTCAAAATGATACAAGTCAAAATGATACATGTCCAAATGATATAAGTCAAAATGATACATGTCAAAATGATACAACTCAATAATATGGTACTGCAGGCCGTGAAAATGATAAATATGATAGTAACCATGAAAACAGGCAACATAGCGATATATCAACAATGATCTATGATGCAGTCTATATGATCATGAATGTCCCTAGCTACTACCAACAACTACCTCATCATCATCATCACCATCGTGATCATCATCTTTGTCATCATCATTGTCATTAGCCTCGGTTTATTTTGTATCTTCATCATCATCATCCTCTTCCATGTGATCTATACCAAATCCAACATATTCTGGATCTATATCATGAGGATCATCTTGAAATTATGGAAAATCCGTGTTCTACAAAAAAAAACATTTAAAATGAAAATTTATTATTTATTTCATGCAATAATTTATTTTTCTGCTATATATCTAATATTACAACATGTGAAACAAAACCATAATCATATTACATCATATCAAAGTGCACATACCATAATAAAATTTCAAAAAAATTATAGCTAATATGTCATTCCAATGATGTAAAATATGCAACAATTCTAATAAATGTGAGTAAAATATGCCAACATTTGGTGGAAGAGGAAGAAAGATGACTGGAACTCTGGAGGTCCACCATAATGGATTTCGGTATTCAACCATGAGAGAAAAAGAGAGATCTAATATCATGTATCAAAACATTAAGCATGCATTCTTCCAGGCAACAGAGAAGGAGATGATTACTTTGCTTCATTTTCATTTGCATAACCATATCATGGTGTGAACCAAGAAGACCAAGGATGTCCAGTTTTATGTGGAGGTAATGGATGTGGTCCAAAATTTAGGAGGGGCAAGAAGGTCAATGTATGATCCTGATGAAATTGAGGAAGAACAACAAGAGAGGGATATGAAAAATAAAATCAATGCAAAGTTTCAAGGATTTTTCAAGCGAGTAACAAAGCTATGGGAGCAACCTCATCTAAAATATTTTGAACTAGAGTTTGATATACCATTTAGAGAGCTTTGTTTTCATGGAGTTCCTTTCAAAGCATCCACTTTTGTTGTTCCTACGATAAACTGTTTGGTAGAGTTGGTGGAATTACCTTTCTTAGTAATCACTATTAGTGAGATTGAGATTGTTAACCTTGAGAGAGTAGGACTTGGGAAAAATGAATTTGATATGGCTATTGTTTTCATCCTATACAACCATTGCAAGAAAAGTTAAGCTAGCATCAAATAACCAACAATTTTGAAAATAACATGAAAAATTTTAGTTGCTGCTATGTCAGGAATAAAATAAAAGGAAATAATGTTCCTTCCAGTGGCTTGATGATTGAAAATGAGGATTCATTTACTTTCAGTGGAGTAAAATGAAAATTAAAAGTAGTTGATTCATATAATATATGTACATTAAACAGTTTATGGTGCAAAATTATTTTTGATGCCTTCTATAGCTAAATGCTACACTCATTTTAGGCATCAAGAAAATGCATCCCACCTAGAGTTTGTTTGAAATTATTTTTTTCCTAGAATCCTTTTCAAAATCATCACACTTAGCCTGATTTAGGATAAAACAACAATAATGAGCAAATTAACAAAAAATAAAAAGTGAATAATACATAATCTATGTTGTAAAGTTAAAAACTCTTACAAAAATACATATAAAACTCCAAAACATTTTCCATTTGTCCTCTAAAGTTTAGTCCAATCAGCCAAATCAAGAAACATATATCTTATTACTATTTAAATCAAAAGAAGATATCTGATATACAATTCAAAACATCAACATATGAGCTAATTTGTTAAAGTACTTGTTTTCCTTCAAGTATCGATTCCTTGATAAACTCAATTTGATCCTCAAATACATACCTGTCACAAGTTTCAAAGGAATCTATCATGAGAATCTAACCATGAATATATGTAACAATCTAAAAAATTCATAATCAAAGACAAGTGATTTACAAATTCTACTACACATTGATGCATTCTTCGTGTTGAAATGAGTGTTTAGAGCTATGATAACCACATTCATGTCTTGAGGGAATCTCACTGTCTAAGGAAGAAGTCAAAGTGCCTTGGAGCAACAATAGCATTCAACATTGACCATATGGTGTCTACATTTAAATAATTCAGAATGGTCAAGTTCACTAAAATGCACCTTGTGATTGGAAAGAGATAGACCATAGCTCCTTATAAAATAGGAAATTGGCAAAGAAAGAGAAAACTATCCCTTGCAAACTAATTACAAATTAGTATCTTGAGAAGCTTCTTAGAGGCTTACACAAGAGACAAATCATGAAGCTTAGAAGACATGCATAAATTTGATCATAAAACTAATGCCATGGTAACTATTTGGCTCCACAACATAAGAAAGTTGCTTGAAAATCTTTCTTAGCCACATAATATTCACGAGTTCCAAAATAAGAAATCTAATACAAAATTGTTCATTTGACCTTGAAGTTTCAATTAGTATGCTTATAGGATTTTATGTTGTAAAAATATATTCCAGTGGCATATGAAGTGCATGGTGAAGCATATTATTGAATTGAATCCTCTAGTACATTACTTATACAAGGATAATTTTCATTCCCCCAGTGGATGGCCTAAGCAATGTGTTATGAAACATACCATCTATTTAATACCTAAGACTGCCTCTTTGTAATGCTTCTATAACACTATTCAATTATTGGGGAATGATGAAGAGATCAATGAAATTATGGAAAAAGAGCACAACTTCATTTCTGAGAACAAGAAAAATCAAATTATAGTTACATACATCAAAAGGAAATAGAACCATGTTTATTTTTCGTAATTGTGAGCCATATCATTGGTACAGGGCATGATGTAACTTCATGCCTCCATGGGGAAAATTTGTAAAATTTGAGTCTTCATCATATTGTGATTGTAAAAAGGTCATTTTTGGACCATTTTAAATGCATTTGAGTCATTAATAGGTTTCTAGGAGGTCTATGAAGTCAAAATGCAAAAGTTGTCATTTGTAGCAAAAAAATGCAAAATTGCAAAATGCAAAAAAGTGGAATGTGAAGAGTCATTTTGTAAAGGGAAGGTTGTTGGTCAATTATAACTGAAGGGGTAGTTAGATAATTGTTATAAACACATTTAAATTGACTTGTGAAGGTGTGGAAGAAGAGACTACATTGTATCTTGAATAAATTTTGAATAAAAGTACCCTATTTTGTAGATTTTAACATTTTCTTGTTGTTCTCAGGCGTGGTCCTGGTTTGTACAATAATATCAAGCTTTATTTTTTGTTGGGATTGATAGCTCTTTGAATTATCTTTCAAATAAATTTGGTTTGAGTTAATTTCATTGAGTTTTAAGCTTTTTAGAGCCATTTTTCTGAGGGTAGTCCATAAACTCTCATTTTAAGGGTTTGAGAGTCAAATAAAAGCATAAATCACCATTCCACAGATGTAGACCTTTATAAGTTAGTGGAATGGGTTATTTAGGTTATTTTTCAATTTTGGTTGTGTTTTCAAGTGCAAGGGTAGTCAAGTTATAGGAGTTCTATTGCTGCCCTAGTGATTTTTCATCAATTTTGAGCATGAAGGCATAACTACAAGTTGGGATTTTCTACAAATGCAATGTTAAATGGTTGGAGATGGTTTGGATAGAATTTTCAGACCTATTATAAGGTTTTTTAAGTGATGGAAAAGTGATTTGTGGTTTGGAGCAGTTATTTCCAATAAACTCTCTTGCATATGAGCCAAAATTAAGCCTCTAAGACAGTGAGATAGTCATTTTTTGAGAGTTTCTTTCCAAAACAACCTCATTATTTTTTTTGATATGTTTAAGAAAGATGAAATGGGTTCTTGAATTTTTTTTATTTTTTTGGATATTCAATTTGGTTTAAACAATACACCCAATTTTGTGTATGTGGAACACTACAAGCAATTTGTCTTCTTGAGTATGAATAATGCAATAATGAAATAACCAGTGTTCTAAGAGTGTTTTTTTGGATTACTACTATCAATTATATGATGTTAAAGGTGTGGTAAAGGTTTAGTAATATTTTTGTGTCTTAAAACCTCTTTTTGTTGCATTTGGAGCTTGGAAAACCATGTTTCATTAAAGTAAATTTGTGAATGTTGAGCATGAAGGCATAGGTACAAGTTGGGATTTGCTACAAATACAACGTTAAAGGGTTGGATATGGTTTGGATAGAATTTTAAGACCTATTATAAGGTGTTTGAAGTGTTTCCAAAGTGGTTTGTGGTTTGGAGCAGTTATTTCCAATAAACCCTCTTGCATATGAGCCAAAATTAGGCCTCTAGGATAGCGAGACAATCATTTTTTGATGGTTTCTTTCCAAAACAACCTCATTCTATTTTTTGATATGTTTTATAAGGCCAAAATGAGTTCTTGAAAATGTATTTTTTTTTTAGAGATTCAATATGGTTTAAAAGATACACCCGATTTTGTCTATGTGGAACACTATAAGCAATTTGTCTTCTTGAGTATGAATAATGCAATAATGAAAGAACTAGTGTTCTAAGAGTGTTTTGTTGGATTAATACTATCAATTATATGATTTTCAAGGTGTGGTAAAGGTTTAGTAAGAGTTTGGTGTCTTAAAACCTCTTTTTGGTGTATTTGGAGCTTGGAAAACCATGTTTCATTAAAGTAAATTTGTGAATGTTGAGCATGAAGGCATAGCTACAAGTTAGGATTTTCTACAAATTCAATGTTAAAGGGTTGGAGATGGTTTGGATAGCATTTTGTACCATCAAAAAAGGGAACCTTCCCATTTTCATGGTCTTTTAGGTCTTGTTTCATAGTGTTGGAGCTATGTTGCTTTAATATTATGATGTATCTTGGCTTGAACATGTTTATTTTGGTGCTAAAACTCAAAGAACGAAGTCTTGTGAAGGTGTTGTGAAGTGTTGTAAGACATTTCTACATTCTTCTAGACTCTATTTAAAGAAATTCACCTAAAAACCACCTTTTCACTCATCAACAAGTCCTATTTTGAAGTGTTGTAAAGTCTTGTAACAAGATTTCACACTTTTCTAGGCATGTTTTCCCTATTTACACCTTTCTCATGCTTTATTTTGTCTCTTTATGCCCTCATATGCTTATATTAAGTGTATTTTTGGGTCTTATCCTGACAAACAACATTAAACACAAATTTATTTCTGACACTTGGCTATGGGTCCCAGGTGGGACTCATTCACCAAGGGTGGCGAATGAGTCCCCCTTGGCCCCAAATTCAAAATATTTCAAAATTCTTTTAGGATTTTACTAAAAATTCACTTCATTTTGGCTTGTGATGAGGTATGAATAGATACTAAGGCACAATATTTGTATAAATAGTCATTTTTAACCTCATTTTACATCTCCTACAATCACCTATTCATTCAAGCATTCAATCACACATTCACTCAAGCAATCAAGCATTTTGCATCTTCAATTCAAGCACTTTCAAGCACTTTGGAGCAGCCATTGACATCACTTCATATTTGCATAGTCAAGGATATGGTAAGTTTTTAATACTTTCATGTTATTCATTTATCATTTCTCTTGCATGCCATTCATTTTAATTGGGTTTAATTACTAAAGCACGGTTTGACCAAGGTAAACCCCTATTCACTAACCCCCCAACATTTTTCCCCTTTGCATGTGTCTTTTGAAGCCTTTGTTTTGCAGATTTGACAGGTCTAAAGGTGTTGAAAAGTGGAATTCAAGTCAACTAGGCTCTTCAAGTTAATTCATCATCTATTCAAGCAATTTGAGTGACTTTCAGCCTGTTTTCTACATAATTGACCCCGATAACCTAATATTCAATCATTACCAGATCTGGAGAAGCAATGTTGACCTTTGAATTTTTAGAGATCTTGGGGAGGATTGATTCACCACCCTTGGTGAATGAGTCCCACCTAAAACCTGAAAAATCTGCATTTTTGTCAAAAATCACTTCCCGGGTGTCATAAATCAGTTCTCGACACTTTTTCACCAGTCAGAGGACTGATTTGCCACCCTTGGCGAATGTGTCCCACTGTGAAAAGTTATAAATTTTCATCATCATTCTAAACATTTTATCAAGCACACACATCATCTAGGTGCACTTAGATTTGACCCTGTACTTTCTGTTCTACATATTTCTTTCAATTTCTTCATATTTCATAGTTATTTGCATATCATAGTGTGTTTTCAAACATAGCTTAAATTACATCTTTGCATTCATCTTAGATCATTTTAATCAATCATTTGTATTTATTTTAGTTAATTTACATCATATCACACCACATATGTCCTAAATTTAATAAACTTGTAGCATTTTAGGATCTAATGTCTCTCCTTTTGGGTGAAAAACCCTATAAGAGTTAGAGAGTCCATTGGGTCCTAAAATCTATGGTTCATTTTGGTGAACCCAAATTTTGAACATTTTTAAACTTCTAATTGCATCCATAAATTGCATCCTAATCTTCATTTGTATTTCAATTCAAATAGGAGATTGATTTGTTATTGCATCCTAGGATCTTTCATTTTGCATTAGTGAAAAACTCATTTTGTTTTCATTCTTGCATTCAATTTCATTGGAAAAACTAAAAATTTGCATTCTATACCTATTTTTGCATTTTGAAAAGCATTTAAATCATTCTTAAAATTCTGAAAAATACAAAAAAAATTGCATCCTGGGACTCATTCGCCACCCAGGGCGAATCAGTCCCTCTCCATATTTTAGACATTAATTTTGCATTATTTCTAGCATTTTTCTGTATTTCTGTTTCCCGTATTCATATCTCTGTTATAGTTAGCAAATCTTCTATTATTTGAATTTTACATTCTTAGATTATCTTTCATTTCCATCCACCCCTCCTTTGTGGTACTTGCATGAGTGTTTGGTGCCCTATTGATAATACTTTAGTGAGAAGAAGTTCTAGACTCATGGCATCCCACGATAGCACTTTCATTGTGGACCTTGGGATCTCATGAGCTCCTACTCCTGGTATGGACAATGGCGCATTAGGCCCTGACAATACCACTTCTATGCCTTCACCTTTCCATCCTATGCATATTGACAATCAAAACAAGTCTCTCCTGCAAGAAAAGATAATTAACATTCATGAAGACTTTGCACATTTACAACAAGACTTGTCACTTGAAAACATTTCAACCATTGTTATACCTGCTATTGAGAACCTTCATCGCTTAATTGAGAGTGATGATGGCTTGCATGTTTTAAAACAAATTGCCGATATTTACAATCACCCACGAAACATCTCAAGTTCCTCCTCCTTCAACCATAGCTTCCATTCCAACTTACACTAATCTGCAAGTCCATACAACTCTACATCAATCCAATTTTGTTGGTACTTCTTTCTTGATTTCCACTAGCATTCCTACTCCTTTTGTGTCATCACAACCTCCTTCCACCACTTTCACACCCCTCACTATTCCTTCCACTTCCCCTAACATCACATACACTCCATCACCATTTTCCCTTCCACCTCAACCCCATTATCTTGATCCCTTTATGACACAACTCCTTAACACTATTTCATCCATGCAACACCAAATTGCCACCATTAGTCAAGCTCAAACCAATCCACCCACATATCTTGTTCGTAGCAGCCCCTTATCATTAGAAATTTTACGTACCCCGATGCCACAAGGGATAGAAATGTTGAGATTTGAGAAATATGGAGGAAAAGGAGACCCTATCAACCATGTCAATGCTTTTACTACCTTGTGTTATGACTTTGTCCTTGGCGATAAATTTTTAGCAAAACTCTTTCCAAGGACCTTGAAAGATATTACATTAGAATGGTTTTCCAATTTGTCTAGTCATTCCATTTTTTCATTTAATGAATTGGAAGAAGCTTTCATTAATCACTTTCAAGTGCACATGACACCTAAAAATACAATGGATGACCTTATGCGATGTAGAAAAAACAATGATGAAAAAGTAACAGATTTCATCTCTCGTTACTAGTCTTTATATGGTCAAGTTGATGTCCAAATTCCAGATGCACATCTGCAGAAGATGTTTATTGAGAATTTTCACACTAACCTTCAAGATAAGCTTATGATAATGAAATTCCCTTCATTCATGCATTTATGTATGAATTTATGTGAGTATCACAATTCTGTTTCAAGTCATGAGTCAAAAACCACTTTTAACTGAATTGACAAAACTGAAAACAACAATCAACACCAAAACAACACACAAAATTTCTGCAAAACTAACCGAGGTTTCTTACAATTTACTTCACCTCCTTCACCCCAACCAAAACCACCTTCACAAGTTCAGAATTCAATGGCCGCCTCTAAAAAAGCTGTGCCTTATCATTATAGTGATCCAAATAGACATTTCACTCCTTTACCTAACACCCTCCATCAAACAATGAACCAACTCATCCAAAAATGCATGCTTACTTTACCACCTATTCGACCACTTTATTCTAATAAACCCTTACCTCCTAGCTTCAAAACTAATGCTTATTTCCATTTTCATCATCAAAATGGCCACAACACCGAACATTACAAGAATCTTGAACATTTAGTTCAAGACCTCATTGACTGAGGTGAATTGACCATTATGGTGTTAATGATCAAGGCAATAAATCCGTTGCAACCCCCTAACCAAAATCTACAAATCTTCACCAACCCTATGCATAAATACACTACCTCATTCGTCAAGGCTAGTGAATCATCAAAGCCTGATGTAATGACTGCTGATACAAACACTGAACAACTTGATACATCTCCTCCTATTCCCCAAGCTAGTCCTATGGATGAACTCGTCGCTGCGATAAACATTATCCCTCGCAAGGGAAAAACCACTCAATCTCTTGATATTACTTTTTTTGCTAAAGATATACTACCAAAGATTCCTGATGGTCCTCTCTACATAGCTAGTAGAATCTATGATAAACCTACTAATGGGATATTAATAGATATCGCTTGTGGTGAGAATGTGATCACAGAGGAGTTTCTAGTATTACATGATCTATACCAAGATAACTATAATCCACCGACCGCATGGATTAAAACACATCAAGGTTTTTCATGCCATATGATTGGATCAATCATGCTACCTTTACACACAGGACCTAATACTTTGGATGTAATGTTTTCTATCATTCCACAATCTGGCCAATTTCGTTTGTTGCTAGGCCTTCCTTGGCTTCACTCAATGAAAGCGGTCCCATCAGTCATTCACAAGTGCTTAAAGTTTCCACATGGCAATGATGTATTCACTGTACACCATAGTGGCTTTAATCCTTTATCTTCCAAAGGAAACTTTTCATTAGAAGCATTTTGGCTCGAACCCATGGAACCTATCACTCCTTGTAAGGACTTCTTTTACATTGCTTATTAGAAGTTTAAAGCCAAGAAGATTGCTGAATTCTCCCTTCGTCACACACCTTTGTCCACCTCTCCTCATCCTATCCTCGATGAAAACATGATTACACTTGAATATGATATTGAAAAAACCATTACACCCTCTGCACAAACTCTTCCTGATACTTCCCAACCATCGTCTAAACGACCAAGAGACCAAGGAATACCTCCTGCCTCATTTCCCCGTACCAAACAAGTATATAAAGTGAAAGAGAAAGTGGTTGATCCTTCCTCCTCAGTTTCTCATGCTCTTTTTCTTTCAGAAGTAGAATAACCTATGCCGATTCAATCTTCTCTTACACCTCAACAACTCCAAAACAAAAGTAAATAGAATCGTGCTACTCAGGAACGTCAGTGCCGTCATCATCTCCTTACTCATACAAAAACCAATCATGACAATCAATATTTGCACCTGACAGAAGATATAGATGACCACATTCCCTGTCCTGACCAACCAGATGAAATTTCAACACAAAAATTGCAACAGAATGAACCCGTCCAACCCACACTCTTGATACATCCATCCTTAGAAATCACTCTTCGTTCTCCTGTTGTTATTAATCTCGATGATGATGATGGAGATGTGATGATTGCTAACATAGATGAAACAATAAACAATGACTTGAACTCTTTATTTTCATCTACAATGATCTTAAATGATAAATCCTCTTCGCCATGTGAAGAACTTGGTACAACTCCTAGTTCGACACTTGCAATTCCTCCTTTAAATAGTCAATCACCTTCGCATTCCACTAAACATGACTGGGAGGTGGATTACTTGCATTTTCTTACTTAGTCTTTTCTTCACATTCATTTTCCTTTTTCTTTTCATGTGCATATCATGTTCCCTCATATCGTGCATTTGTTGTTTCCTTCTCTTCATACACTTCTTCTATATATCTCTCTATTATTCTATTTGTCGTGCCTTGTGTTTTCCTTTGGTAATGACACAAAGCGTAGAGACGCCCTATGTCTCTTCCATGTTGACCCAAATGGTCCTTGTATTTTTCATTTTGGTTTTGTGTTTTCCTTTGGGGATGACGCAAAGTGTAGAGACGCCCTATGTCTCTTCCATGTTGACCCAAACAATCCTTGTCTTTTTCATTTTTTTTGTGTGTTTTCCTTTGGGGATGATGCAAAGCGTAGAGACGCCCTATGTCTCTTCCATGTTGACCCAAATGGTCCATATCTTTTTCATTTTTGTTTTGTGTTTTCTTTTGGGGATGACACAAAGCTTAGAGATTCCCTATGTCTCTTCCATGTTGACCCAAACGATCCTTGAAATTTTCATTTTTGTTTTGTGTTTTCCTTTGGGGATGATGCAAAACATTGAGACACCCTATGTCTCTTCCATGTTGACCCAAAACCCCCTTTTTCTTTTCCTTTTCACCTTTGTCTTTTCTTGTGTTTTTCCTTTTTGGGATGATGCAAGGCAATGAGCTGGAAATTCTCCTTCATGTTGACCCAAAAGCTTTTTCATTTTTATTTCTTGTCCTTTTCGCTTGTGTTTTTCTTTTGGGGATGATGCAAAGCATTGAGACTGCAATGTCTATTCCATGTTGACTCAAAACAAAATTTCTTTTTCCTTTGTTTTTGCTCTCTTTGTGGCATTCTTCTAGTTCTATGTGTATTTGGGGAATGATGACAGTTCCGAGCTCTTTAAATCAAAACAATGCAACAATGAACATACTGACCCCAAATCCATAGATCCCTTATGTGTTTGGTGTGCTTTCTTTTTTGGGGGGTAACTCCCTTCTTTTCCTTGTTTTTCTCCTCCATCTTGACATGACGTAGCTTAACTTTGAAACATATGACTTGGCATAGAGCTTTCCAAATTGGCTCTCATGTCTTGTTTTCTTTTTGCATTTTCTTTTCTACTCTACTTTCAAGTAACTGCTCATAGAACAATGTGTAGCAATTTCTTTAAAGTGGGGGGCATACATTACCATTATTTCATTTTCATTATTAGTGAAGCATTTTCATTTACATGATGCATTTGTCACTTTGTGGATGACATTGGGTGTGATGCCATTCATAAGTGAGATCTATCTTAGCATATTGCATTCCTCTTTGTGGTTTGATGTGATGCACTGCATCCCCTAAGTTGCGAATATACTATTCTTTGATTGGTCCTCTTTTGGAGACATTAGAAACAATGTTCCCTAAGTGAATGACCTCACATAAACTGAACAAGACTCCTTTGAACATATTATACATAACATTTTTACACATAAATTCAACCACCTTGCATAACACAACTTGCATGCCCATGGAGCTATCTTACTTGTTTGGCCACCTTGCATAACTCAACTTACATGCTTGTGGTTCCATCCTATTTTTCTTATAAAAACAAACATTTGCATTTTCTTTGGCTTTGTGGCACCTTGTTAAAGTTATTGAATGGGTATATCTTTAGCATGGTTGAGCGGGAAGCCCAACTAGTGGCATGACTTTTCCCCATAGCCACTTTTGTGGTTGTTTGTGAGTACATACCAACTAGTGTATGTATCTTACTTTTTTGGTCCTTCTCACCCCATGGACAACTAGTTCTATGGCCCCATAGTGAGTAGACATTTTCTTTTACAAACAATCAACCTAGATCTCTTTTCACAACTAGTTGGATTGATGATCAAAGCTTCACTCAACTCCTCTCAACACTTGTGTGTTCCTTTGTCCTTTTGTTTAGTTTGCCATGGTATCTTCATCTTGGGGGCTTGATCATCCTCCTTGTGTTTTGCATTCCATCTTGCTAATGTAAGTGCATTAGAACCCTCTTCTCGATGTTCATGGCTACTTTAGCATGAGGAAGCAAGTTTCTCTCACTAAAGTGGGGGCTAAATGTACTATTGAAAAATGGACCCTTCCCATTTTCATGGTCTTTTAGGTCTTGTTTCATAGTGTTGGAGCTATGTTGCTTTAATTTTATGATGTATCTTGGCTTGAACATACTTATTTTGGTGCTAAAACTCAAAGAAAAACATCTTGTGAAGGTCTTGTGAAGTGTTGTAAGACATTTCTACATTCTTCTAGACTCTATTTAATGCAATTCACCTAAAAACCACCTTTTCACTCATCAAAAAGTCCTATTTTGAAGTGTTGTAAAGTCTTGTAACAAGATTTCACACTTTTCTAGGCATGTTTTCCCTATTTACACCTTTCTCATGCTTTATTTTATCTCTTTATGCCCTCATATGCTTATATTAAGTGTATTTTTGGGTCTTATCCTAACAAACAACATTAAACAAAACTTTATTTACAAAACTTGGCTATGGGTCCCAGGTGGGACTCATTTTCCAAGGGTGGCGAATGAGTCCCCTTTGGCCCCAAATTCAAAATATTTCAAAATTCTTTCAAGACTTTACTAAAAATTCACTTCATGTTGGCCTGTGATAAGGTATGAACGGATACTAAGGCACAAGATTTGTATAAATAGGAATTTTTAACCTTATTTTACATCTCCTACAATCACCTATTCATTCAAGCATTCAATCACACATTCACTCAAGCAATCAAGCATTTTGCATCTTCAATTCAAGCACTTTCAAGCACTTTCAAGCACTTTGGAGCAACCATTGACATCACTTCATATTTTCATATTCAAGGATATGGTAAGTTTGTAATACTTTCATTTTATTCATTTATCATTTCTCTTGCATGTCATTCATTTCAATTGGGTTTAATTACTAAAGCACGGTTTGACCAAGGTAAACCCCTATTCACTAACCCCCCAACAATTTTCCCCTTTGCATGTGTCTTTTGCAGCCTTTGTTTTGCAGATTTGATAGGTCTAAAGGTGTTGAAAAGTGGAATTCAAGTCAATTAGGCTCTTCAAGTTAATTCATCATCTATTCAAGCAATTTTAGTGACTTTCAACCCATTTTCTATAGAATTGACCCCAACAACCTGATATTCAGTCATTACCAGATCTGGAGAAGCAGTATTGACCTTTGAATTTTTAGAGATCTTGGGGAGGATTGATTCACCACCCTTGGTGAATGAGTCCCACCTAAAACCTGAAAAATCTGCATTTTTGTCAAAAATCACTTCCCGGGTGTTAGAAATTAGTTCATGACACTTTTTCACCAGTCGAAGGACTGATTCACTACCCTTGGCAAATGAGTTCCATTGTGAAAAAATAAAAATTTTCATCATCATTCCAGACATTCCAGAAAGCTCACACATCATCTTGGTGCACTCAGATTTTACCTTGTACTTTCTGTTCTGCATATTTCTTTCAATTTCTTCATATTTCATAGTTATTTGCATATCACAGTGTGTTTTCAAACATAGCTTAAATTACATCTTTGTATTCATCTTAGATCATTTTAATCAGTTATTTGCATTCAATTTAGATACTTTACATCATATCACATCACATATGTCCTAAATTGAATGAACTTCTAGCATTTTAGGATCTAATCTCTCTCCTTTTGGGTGAAAAACCCTATAAGAGTTAGAGAGTCCATTGGGTCCTAAAATCTACGGTTCACATGTGAAGACCTATTATAAGGTGTTTGAAGTGTTTCCAAAGTGGTTTGTGGTTTGGAGCAGGTATTTCCAATAAACCCTCTTACATATGAGCCAAAATTAGTCCTATAGGACAACAGGACAATCATTTTTTGAGGGTTTCTTTCCAAAACAACCTCATTCTATTTTTTGATATGTTTAAGAAGGATGAAATGAGTTCTTGAAAATGTATTTTTTTTTTGGAGATTCAATCTGGTTTAAAAGATGCACCTAATTTTGTCTATGTGGAACACTACAAGCAGTTTGTCTTCTTGAGTATGAATAATGCAATAATGAAAGAACCATTGCTCTAAGAGTGTTTTTTTGTCTTAATCTTGACAATTATATGATTTTCAAGGTGTGGTAAAGGTTTAGTAAAATTTTGGTGTCTTGAAACCTCTTTTTGGTGTATTTGGAGCTTGGAAAACCATGTTTCATTAAAGTAAATTTGTGAATGTTGAGCATGAAGGCATAGGTACAAGTTGGGATTTTCTACAAATGCAATGTTAAAGGGTTGGAGATGGTTTTGATTGCATGTTTAGACCTATTATAAGTTTTTTGAAGTGTTGGAAAAGTGGTTTGTGGTTTAGAGCAGTTATTTCTAATAAACCCTCTTGCATATGAGCCAAAATTAGACCTCTAGGATAATGGGATAGTCATTTTTTGAGGGTTTCTTTCCAAAAAAATCTTATTCTATTTTTTGGTATGTTTAAGAAGGATGAAATGGGTTCTTGAAAATTTATTTTTTTAGAGATTCAATCTGGTTTAAAAGATACACCTGATTTTGTCTTTGTGGAAGACTACAAGCAATTTGTCTTCTTGAGTATGAATAATGCAATAATGAAAGAACCGGTGTTCTAAGAGTGTTTTGTTGGCTTAACCCTGTCAATTATACGATGTTTAAGTTGTGGTAAAGGTTCAGTAAGAGTTTTTTGTCTTAAAACCTCTTTTTGGTGTATTTGGAGTTTGTAAAACCATGTTTAATTAAAGTAAATTTGTGAATGTTTAAGTGATCTTGCAAAAATCCATGTTTATGTGTTTGAAGGCCTTTGAATCCCACCATGCTCTACATCAATCATCTCCATTTTTTTCTTGTTCAGAGAAAAATGAACATACAAAAAAATAGTGCAATTGTTTTGTGAAGCGGGTTTTGAAAAATGAAAATGTAAAATGCTTGCAAGAAAGGAGATGGATATGCACAATATTACAAACCCATGGTTTAGGGTTTCTGGGCTAAGCCCCAAATGTGGAAGGATTTATTTTTCTTTCTGAGAAGTTAAAGATTGTGCCAAGAGGCTTGCACTCATTTTTCTGAGAGCTTGTATCTACAATAGGAGTCACGGGTTTTCGAAAAACCCTAGATCAAAGACAAACCCAAAATTCCATTGAATAAAGCCCACGACCATAATCATGGAGCCATGAAGGAGACTCAACAATATAATAAAGAAAATTTTACACTCTGTTCTTTTTGGAAATTGAAAAAAATTTCTAGAGAGGTCGTGACCAAGCTATCACCAGGAAAGAGAAAAAATGTATAAATAAAAAAAATATTTCATCATTTGATCAAACCAAATATGGAGAATATGATTTGTTTCATTTCTTTTGCTAGTGAGCTAAGTCTAGAGAAGCCAAGCCAAGATAGAAGGGATTCAAAATAAGGATGCATGGTAGAAAAAAAAACCCATTCATTCGTATCTATTGAGTCCAAATTAAGCTTGTTTTGATAGAAAATAGAGGTAAGATACAGAGAAATGACGCATAGAAACTTACTCAAATTCTTGTTGTTCAAAGAAATGCGAGCTCCAGAAGTGCTTTGATGTTAGCCTCAAGAAAAGAAAGGTGTCGACAGAGTAAAGCAAGAGAAAAATGCATGAGAATCTAAGAAGGAATGTCTTTGAAAATGCATTCAGATAAGTGGAAACAAATGATGAACCATGAAAGCTTTACTTGATTCGACCTCAATAGAAATTTTTGTGATGAAAACTCTCTAAATTAGTGAGAAAATTGATAGAGACTCCAAAAATATCGAGGTTTCAAACCCTAATGATGGCGGCATGTGTAGGGCAAGGGAGCTCGAAAAAACCAAGTGAAAATGAGAGTTGAAAATTAGGGCTTGGGTATTTTATTCTAAATAATGATTAATATTCAACATATAAATTTTATTATTATTTATTTATTTTATAATATTTTACAAATTAAATATTACAATTTTTAATTGAAAAGAAGATAAAAATGCCATTTGATTCAAATGCTATTAATTCTCAAATTTAAGATCATACTATTATCTTCATATTATCCTTTAAAAATAATTTTTTATCCTTTACTCAAAAATTTTAAACATGAGAAAATTTGTAGATAATTCAATGCAGAAATGAGGTGTATTATGCCATAAAATGTACAAAAGGGATATAGTTGAATTTTTATGCCCTTGTAGTCACACCAAGGGTATAGGGTTGAGGGTCCAATGTATAGGGTAGAGGGTATAGGGGTTGAGGGATTAGGGTTTAAGGGTTGAGGGTTTAAGGGTTGAGTGATTAAGGGTTGAGGGTTGAGGGATTAAGGTAGAGAGTTTACTTGGGTTTAAGGGTTTAAGGGTTGAGGGTTTGGGGTAGAGGGTAGAGGCCGGTTTAAGGGTTTAGGGTTTAAGGGCCAAAGGTTGAGGGTTTAGGGTTTAGGGTTGAGTGTTTAAGGGTTGATGGTTTAGGGTTGAGGGATTAGGGTAGAGAGGGAGGGATGGATGGATTGAGAGATGAAGGGAGAAGTGGGATAGAGAGGAGTCTAGAACAGGAGGGAGGGATAGAGATATATGAGGGTTGAGGATCCAATGTATAATAGGGTAGAGGGTTGAGAATTGAGGGTATATAGTTGAGGACCTATAGGGTTGATGGTTTAGGGTATTAGGTTGAGGGTATAGGGTTGAGGGATTAGGGTTGAGGGTAGAGGGTAGAAGGTTTAAAGGTTTAGGGTTTAAGGTTGATGGTTAAGGGTTGAGGGTAGAGCATTTAGGGTATAAGTTTGAGGGTATATGGTTGAAGGATTAGGGTTGATGGTCCAATGTATAGGGTAGAGGGTATAGGGCTTGAGGTATTAGGGTTTAAGGGTTGATGGTTTAGGGTTGAGGGATTAGGGTAGAGAGGGAGGGGTGGATGGAGCGAGAGATGGAGGGAGACGTGAGATAGAGATGAGACTAGAAGAGGAGGGAGGGACAAAGATATATGAGGGTTGAGGATCCAATGTATAGGGTAGAGGGTATAGGGCTTAAGGTATTAGGGTTTAAGGGTTGATGGTTTAGGGTTGAGG
>VDFB02000002.1:24120561-24294750 GCA_007258455.2 Sequoia sempervirens | reverse complement strand
GAGGAGGGGACAAAGATACGAGGGTTGAGGATCCAAATGTATAGGTAGAGGGCTGAGAGCCGAGGGTATATAGTTGAGGACCTATAGGGTTGATGGTTTAGGGTATTGGGTTGAGGGTATAGGGTTGAGGGATTAGGGCTGAGGGTAGAGGGTATAAGGTTTAAGGGTTTAGGGTTTAGGGTTGATGGTTAAGGGTTGAGGGTAAAGTTTTTAGGGTATAGGTTTGAGGGTATATGGTTGAAGGATTAGGGTTGAGGGTCCAATGTATAGGGTACATAGGGTATAAGGGTTGAGGGATTAGGGTTTAAGGGTTGAGGGTTGAGGGTTGAGGGTTTAAGGGTTGAGGGATTAAGGGTTGAGGGTTGAGGGTTGAGGGATTAGGGTAGAGAGTTTACTTGGGTTTAAGGGTTTGAGGGTTGAGGGTAGAGGGTAGAGGCTAGTTTAAGGGTTTAGGATTTAAGGGCTGAGGGTTGATGATTTAGGGTTTAGGGTTGAGTATTTAAGGGTTTAAGGGTTGATGGTTTAGGGTTGAGTGATTAGGGTAGAGAGGGATGGATGGATGGAGTGAGAGATGGAGGGAGAAGTGAGATAGAGAGAAGGAGAGAAGAGGAGGGAGGGACAAAGATATATGAGGGTTGAGGATCCAATGTATAGGGTAGAGGGTTGAGAATTTAGGGTATAGAGTTAAGGACCTATAGGGTTGATGGTCTAGGGTATTAGGTAGAAGGTTTAAGGGTTTAGGGTTGATGGTTAAGGGTTGAGGGTAGAGCATTTAGGGTATAGGTTTGAGGGTATCTGGTTGAAGGATTAGGGCTAAGGGTCCAATGTATAGGGTAGAGGGTACATGGGTTGAGAGATTAGGGTTTAAGGGTTGAGGGTTGAGGGTAGAGGGTAGAGAGTACTAGAGGGTTGAGGGTTTAAGGGTTGAGAGATTAAGGGTTGAGGGTTGAGGGATTAGGGTAGAGAGTTTACTTGGGTTTAAGGATTTAAGGGTTGAGGGTTGAGGGTAAAGGGTATTGGGTTGAGGGTAGAGGGTAGAGGTAGGTTTAGAGTTGAGGACCTATAGCATTGATGGTTTAAGGTATTGGGTTGAGGGTATAGGGTTGATGGATTAGGGTTGAGGGTAGAGGGTAGAGGGTAGAGGGTTTAAGGGTTTAGTGTTTAGGGTTTAGGGTTTGAGGGTTTAGGGTTGATGGTTAAGGGTTGAGGGTAGAGTGTTGAGGGTATAGGTTTGAAGGTATATGGTTGGAGGATTAGGGTTGAGGGTCCAATGTATAGGGAGAGGGTATAGGGGTTGAGGGTTTAGGGTTTAAGGTTGAGGGTTGAGGGTTGAGGGATTAGGGTTGAGGATTGAGGGTTGTGGGATCTTTTGATGCAAGTGAAATGTAGGCAAGAAATTGAAGGCCAGTGAATATTGGGGAAGGATTTTTTGTTCTAACACCCCTAATCCCTTAACCCTTAATCCCTGCTAGATCAAAAAAATTAGGCACTAATCTAGCGCTAAATCTGGTGTTAAATCTAGTGCTAAATCTGTCGTTAAAACCGACGCTAAATCCGACACTAAACCTGGTGCTAAACTCGATGCTAAAACCGACTCTAAATTAGAATCTAAATATGGTGCTAAATTCAGTGCTAAATCTGGCGCTAAATCTGGCACTAAAGTAGGCACTAATTAGCACCTGCTTGTTTTGATCAACGCAAAAATTGCCAAAAATGGCACCATCTCGATAAATAGCACTAAATTTTTCAAAAAATTGGAGAAAAATACATTAAAACAGTGGGTGGAAGCAAAAAATGGAGCAAAGTTATTTTTTTGCACTAATTTTCATTGAGTATTTAGAAAGTTATTTTAGTTTCTCTAAAAATTGTCAAAACCCTACTTAGGTAACCCAAGAGGGGAAATAAAGATGAGGTTGGCCTCCCACTGATGGAAAATCACAACAATGGGTGGAGAGATCTGTAATCATGTACTTTATCTTGTTCTAAGTTTGTAGGGGCCCAAATGGAAGTTTTCACGTGATTCTAATGGACAATAGGTATGATATTCTATATGTATCAGATTGTAAAGGTTGTGAAAGGTAGTTTGTATGCTATCAATGCAAGGTGGGTGTGTTTTGTGATTGAGGAAGGTGTGGAGAGTGTGTATGAAGGTCTTACAGACTTGTTCAAGGAGTTGATGACCATTGGTGAAGATTATATGACAAAATGCAAGGACTATCCTATAAGGACTGTGTATGATAGTGAGAGCATAAACAAGGGTCAGTCAAGGTTGAGTTCTTTATTGTGTGAAACCCTTTAAATCTACATGGAAACACTTCAGTTGTAAGGTGTAAAGATTTCTTGAGCTAGTGGATGGGTGTTAGAAACCTTTTAGTTTTTTTTTTTTTTAAAATCTTGAACCATTAAAGTTGCCCCTCCTAGGTGCAACATACAAGAAGTTGTAAACCTATGAGTTGTGGTTGTGTTGCAAGGTCACCACATTGAAGTTTCTAAGGTCATGTTCAAAAATATTTCAAGCCTCAAGACAAGTCTTCCCATGATTTTGTGATGTTCTACCTTGTATTGGTGTGTTTCCTTCCCATGAATCCCCTAAAGACCAAGCCATCAATTGTGGCAAGGTGTACTAAGATACCCCATATGTTGCTGCCTATGAAGTCCTTAAGGGAATGCTTTGAAATAGTCAAGTTTCATTGAAATTTTTCCTTCCTCTGCATCAAATTGGTATTAGAGCAAGGAAGATCAGTAAGAGGTCACAAATAAGTTGAGTTTGAAGACCGACCAAGATGCCTCCAAAGTTGAATATGGAAAGAATAATCAAAGAGGTGAAAGACTCTCTTGCCCCAGAATTGAGAGCCTTAAATGAAAGCCTTGATGCAAGAATCACATTAGTTCAGACCAACCAAAGAAGAAGAGTGGTCACAGGAGATTTGAGTGACCAAGAAGAAGAAGTGGGTGAAAATGCACCACAAGAAGAAGAAGAAGAAGAAGAAGAAGAAGAAGAAGAAGAAGAAAGAGATGTTGAAGAAAAGAGGTTGGAGAGATTGCTAAAGGCAGTTAAGAGTGAAGGTTTCAAGGTAAAAATAGAACTTCTAGTATATTCAAGAAGTCTAAATGGAGAACTCATAGATTGGATAGGAGAATTAGACAAGTATTTTGAGATTGAAGAGATACCTGAGGGGAAGCAAGTGAAATTAGCAAGAAAAATACTAAAAGGACATGCATTCCTATGGTGGGATTATGTATAGGAAGAGAGGAAAAAAAAAAGGAAAATTAAAGACCACATCATGGGATAGAATAGTTGCAAAATCAAATGGTAAATTTCTGCCTAGTGATTATGCCATTCAATTAAAAAGAAGGTTGCAAAACTTGAAGCAAAAGGACATGGATACAAAGGCCTACACAGAAGAGTTCTACAAACTAAGCATTAGATTAGGCCATATGGAAGAAGATGTTGAAAAAGTTGCAAGGTATTTGAATGGGCTAAAGTATAGCCTCCAAGATGAACTAAGTCTCACAAGTCCAATAATAGTAGAAGAATGTTATCAGTTGGCCATAAAGGCTGAAGACAAGTTAAAAAGGAGACAAGAAAAGAAAAGTAGAGGTATGGGAAGGAAAAATTTCAAAGGAAGAGGGACTTTTGTTGGTAAAGAACAATCCCAAAGGTCTCAAGGAGAGACAAGTAACTCACAAGAACAAATCTCAGATTCAAGGGGCAACTTTAGAGGAAGAAGACCAAATTTTAGAGGAAGATTTGGCAATAGAGGATGTTCAAGTGGATTCACTGGGAAGTGTTATAAATGCAATAAATTTTTAGGCCATCAATCATGATAGTGCCCTAAGGAGCAGTCACCTACTTCTTTTAGAGGTGAGAAGAGAAATTAGATTGCACAAGGTGGAGATGAAGCTGAAAGTGTTAATTCCTCCTCACAAAAAGAAGAGCCATAAGTTGGAGAGTCCTTATTGATAAGAAGAACTTTGATTAAAGTTCCCATGGAGAAGGAACCACCTCAAAGAAAGTCACTCTTCAGGACTAAATGCAAATGCCAAGGTAAATGTTGCAAAGTTGTTATTGATTTTGGTAGTACTGACAATTTGGTTTCTATTGAAATGGTAGAGAAGTTAAAGTTTCAAAGATTGCCTCATGCCACTCCATACAAGGTTTCTTGGTTAAACAAAGGGAAACAAGTGCTAGTGAATGAAAAAAGTTGGGTAGAATTCCATATTGGGGGTTATAAGGACAAGGTCTTGTGTGACATTATCCCTATGGATGTTTGTCACATACTTCTTGGTAGACCATGGCAATATGATAGATATTCCAAGCATGATGGTAGAAAGAACACATATGTCATAGAGAAGGATGGGGTCTCATATGCCCTAACACCATTAAAAGATGAGGATAAAACACCACAAGTGGAATCCAATGTGATGTTGGTAGGAGAGAAGGAATTCATAAAAGGCCATGGAAGAGGAGAATATGGGTTTTTTCATCATAGTCAAGCCTACGTCTTTTGTGACAATAACAAAGAAAGAAGAGTTGCCTTTGTAAATTCAAAACTTGCTAAAGAAGTATGCTGATATAGTAGTGGATGAACTCCCAAACACATTGCCTCCTATGAGGGATATTAGTCACCACATTGATTTCATACTAGGGGCTAGCTTGCCTAATAAAGCAACATATAAGATGACACTAGAGTAGAATGAGGAGGGTGTGTGCAAGAAGTTGAGTCCACTTTTTGGCCAAAAAGTGGAAGTGTTTTCCCTAATTTTCAAAGTTTGTCACATTTGACCTTAAAATTTGAAGCACTTAGAGATGAAATCTTAAAAAATGTCACTAATCATAAAATGTAGTACTTGAAGTTTAGTTTCCAAATATGTAATTTATTTCAATACCCAGATGATAAAAAATGGTTTTCAATAGGCGTTTCTAAAAACAATTGTTTAAAAGTCACTTTTTTTTACCATACCATGCACGTGTATGTCATCCATATTTTGACCTAAACAATCATATTTTTCTAAATTGTTTTGGGAAAAATATTCGTAACTCACTGAAGCACGTTTTCAATATGTTTTTGAAATTTTTTATTGAATATGTTTTCAACATGACCTTCAAGTTGCAGGTCAAACTAGGTCCAAATCTTAGGTTCGGGCCCCCAAGCCATTTCCCGAACCAAAAAAAAGCCAAAAACCCGATCAAAAATTCATATTTTAAAAAATAGGATCCTGTTTCATAAAAAAATATTTTTTTATGGTTCTACGAAACAAGATCCCGTTTTGAAAATTACCAAAAACAGAAAGTAAACTTTTCAAAAATTGGAAATTTCCAAAAATAGAATTTTTCAAAATTGGAAATTTTAAAAATGGAAAGTTTTCAAAAGCGAGGATCTGTTTTGAAAACTTTCCATTTTTGGAAATTTTTGTTTTGGAAAATTTTCAAAAGCGGGATCCTATTTTTAAAATTTAGGCTTGGTATCCCATTTTTAAAAAATGAAATCTCATTTATTAAAAAGTGGGATCCTGTTTTTTGCAAGTTGATTTCAGTTTTTTGCCAAAGGAAAAAACTTCCACGTTTCATGGACTCATCTTCCTGCATTTACCCAGGAGATTAAGAGACAAGTCCAAGAATTGCTTGATAAGGGGCTAATAAAAAAAATCCTTAGTCCTTGTTTGGTTCTCACTATCCTAGCACCAAAGAAGGAAGGTGAATGGAGGATGTGCACCGATTCTAGGGCCATCAATAAGATTACAATCATAGATTCCCCATTCCACGGATGGAAGACTTGATGGACTGTCTAGGTGGAGCATGCTACTTTTCCAAAATAGACCGTAAGAGTGGGTATCACCAAATCAAGATCAAACCAGGGGATGAATGGAAAACAACATTTAAGACAAATGAAGGGCTTTATGAATGGCTTGTGATTCCTTTTGGTCTCTTAAATGCACTCAACACCTTCATGAGGTTGATGAATGAAGTTCTCAAGCCTTTTATTGGTAAGTTTGCAGTGCTTTATCTTGATGACATTCTTATTTCAGTAAAACTAAGGAATAGAATTTGCACCATTTGGATTTGGTTTTAAGATTGGATGAAGAGAAACTAACGATCAATTTGTATCTTATTTTATGAAGACAAAGTTGGTATATCTTGGTTTTGTGGTTACAAAAGGCACCTTGAAAATGGATCCAAGCAAGGTTGAAGCTATTCTAAGTTGGCCTCCACCCAAATCAGTTGTTGAGGTAAGAATTTTCCATGGTTTGGAAAGTTTTTATAGGAATTTTATCAAGGGTTTCATTCATGTTTGTGCTCCAATCATTGATACCATAAAGGGGGATAAGAGAAAGAAGTTTGTTTGGACTAGTGAAGCTGAAAAGAGTTTTGAGTATTTGAAAAAGAGGGTAGCAGAGCGTCCTATATTAGCCTTACAAGATTTCAATAAGGTGTTTACTATTGAGTGTGATGCAAGTGGCTATGCCATAGGGGCGGTGTTGAGTCAAGAGGGAAGGCCCATAGCCTTCTTTAGTGAAAAAATTAATGAGGCTAAGAAGAAATACTCTTCCTATGACCTAGAGATGTCTGTTTTGGTCCAGTCCTTGAAAAAGTGGAGACATTACCTACTTCCCAAAGAGTTCATAGTCTATACTGATAACCATGGTCTCCAATTTTTGAATAGTCAAGAGAAACTCAGTCATAGGCATGTTAAATGGGTGGAATATTTGCAAGATTTTACTTTCACCATCAAACACAAGAAGGGGCAGTCCAATAAAGTGGTAGATGCTTTGAGTAGAAGGACCCTAATAGTGTAGGAAGTTTAGTTTCAAAGTGTGGGAGTTGAATCCTTGAAAGGTATGTATCTTGAAGTTACAAATTTCAAAGACATAGATGCATGTTGCAAGCAACCTTGTAGCAACAATAATGATAAGTGGATTGATTTTCTGATTCATTATGATTTGTTGTTCAAGGGAGCACAAATTTGTGTCCCTAAGTGTTCAATGAGAGATAACTTGATAAAAGAGAAGTTTAGTGGTAGTCTTGTAGGTCATTTTGGTCTTGATAAATCAACATATATTAAAACTTAACCATTCTCATTTGTAGATTAAAAATCACATTACACTAATTGAAATAAGAGAGGAAATGAAAATATGCACAACATAAGGACACCAAGATTTTATGTAGAAAACCCAATGAGGGAAAACCACAATGAGAGTTAACTCACAATATATGAAGCTCATTGCTTACAAAAATTACAATGTTGTTTAAGGCTCACTACCTATGGACTTCCAGACTAAGGAACACAACCTTAGGGAAAGATAAAAGCACCTATTGAGACTCACTATCTCAAACCAGGATACATGAAAATTATAATGAGAATTATGAACATGAAATACTTATGAAAGAAGCATCTAATATATGTTGATGTTGCAATCCATTTTTCGCACAATTATTCCATCATACAGACTTCACACACTTCATCTTCAACATACTGGTCAATTCCAAAACATCATTCACCGATACCTTCAAAAATTATTTTGATCTTCTATAAATATACTTTGTAACAAATCAAAACCCCAATTAGGTCGACTCTAGGATGGCCTTTAGATGAAACACATGATACTACACATGTCATCTCAAATGTATAAATTATGAATAGAAAAAGAGTTGTGGATCAATACATGACATAACAAGACCAAGAAACATCTCAACATATCCTCAAAGTAAGATTAATTAATCAAGACCAACCGTAGATGAAGGAAACAATCCCGTCAGCCCAAATAATGAACTACCATCTATTCAACTTTGCACCATCGGGGAGAGACCAAAAAATTTATGCAGACCAAGATGAGAACAATGTAGACTATGCACAATATCTCTTCAACCTTCTCTTGAAGAAACTGATCATCATATGCTAGCGCAAGAAGAGAAATATATTGATCCAATGAAAAAGGAGCATTCCAGACAGATTGTAGCACTTCAAAACATAGGACGTTGCATTTCTATACATCAAAACATATGAGACTTGCCTTGGATGAACCTATACACCTTTTGGAGCATATTCCCAAGTCTTCACAACCACATAAATGGAAACACTCATTTATCTACAAGTCTTCTCTTCCCCTTTGACATCAAGGGAAAAGGGCATAATATATTCTATTTGTAACAACCCAAAATTTTATGAAATCCCCCTTATTATGTGATTAATTAAAAAAAATGCACTCCCCCTTGAGATGGAGATGGCCCAAAACAGATGCTAGGTATAGAATATTTTCAACAAAAACTCAAAAAGATTCTACAATCTTGCACAGGACTATACAAATACAAAAACAAAATTGTCTCATCTACACCTTTGCAACTTCTTTAGAAGGTAAAATATTCTTTTGAATTACCTTAAGTTGCACAAAGTTGTAGTAAAATTTATTTTTGTTGAAGTGAGAATATTATTTTGACATTCAAATTGCATGCACAAATCCTCAGCCTCCTCTACATTGCTTGGAGCCTTCATTTTCTGTTCAACCTTTTCTACTTCAACAAGCAACCTAGATAATGAAGAAAGTTTCAAATTGATTGCTTCCCTTAGCTAACCACATTGCTTCTTTATTTTTTCTCTCTAGTCCATAAGCAAAGACAGTTGCAAATGAATATTTTTAATTTGAGCTCTAGTTACCCCATCCTTATACTTTGGTTGATCATATATTTTGACCATTTGAGTGAGTTATGACTCAATGGAGTCAATATGATCCTTGATGCTTTTAGTAGAATAAGGCCATTTCAAACAAAATTGATTAAGAGTAGTAACTTAATCCACACATTAAACATCTTCATGTTTTCTTCCAATTTTTTGTGTGCATTGGCACACTGGTCAGATGCATCAACCATCCTTTTATGTTTTATCTTTCTCAAGGCCTCTTGCTCTGCCTTTTGCTCCACGTGAGAGGAATGATCTTTAAGAGAATCCATTGACATTTTAAACTTTTGTTTTAGAAGCAAGGAAGCATCAATTTTTACCTTTGGTAAACCCTCTTGAATGATCCTCACAACACCATCAATTAATCCACTCTTCTTCATGTGTTCTTGTAGAATCTCCTTCCTTGTGGAAGCATGTAAAATGTCTCAAAGTTATAACTGATGAAGTGGATGAAGTTTTGATAAGTCAAATTTTCTTTCGTGAGTGGGAATCTATAGAAGTTGGGGTGTTACTATAGGTTGAAACTGTATATGCATCCCTAGCAGGCCCTTGAAAGAATCTAAAAATGAAGAACCTTGACCTATGTCCCCATAAGCATCTTGCTTCTCAACAATTTTCTCCTTTGCATCCTCTTTCTTTTTCTCATAATTTCTTGAATTCTTCAAAAGAGGAATTTTTTTTCTTTACTAGGATTAATGTACCTTGAAGTAGGGGCACTCATTGACCACCTTAATCTCTTGCAGTAGTATACTCTGAAGGAGCAGTCTCCTCATTATGCATATCATTTTCTTCTTTCTCAACAACATCCATTACATACTCTCAAAAATTGATAGGTCTATGTCTTGATTTGAAACATCAGGTATATTCTGTAGGATAATGCCATCCGAAGGAACTTGATCCTCAAAAATTACCTTAGCCTTCTTCATTTCTTCAAGGATATTAGCTATCTTTTCTTCAGTCTCTTTCTCTTCTTATTTTTCCATCTCCATTCCAAAGACTATTTTCATCCCATGCACATTGGAGACACCTTCTCATTCTTGCAGTCTGGAGGTGTTTTGTACTTCTTCCTAACCAAATATGTTTTTCTCATTTTTATTTTCTAGATTAGGCACTTGTGGATCAACATCAACTTCATTGTGCAATGCATTAATGATTTTATTTGTGGCATCTTCAGTATCACTCTAAATATTTATTTTGACATTCATCCTTGCTCATTGTCAAATCTATTCTTCTTTTAATGCAGATCTCCTTGGATTATCTCCAAAAAATATTTTGTTTTTCTTCCTAGGAGACAGAGATCCAAACTTTTTCAATTGCTGCTTGTTTCATTTCTTCATCAGGATAGCTTCTTCTCTTTTCTATCTCAAATCCTTGGCAAGGCTATCCAGAGCTTTGTCAATAATTTTAGTGAAGGGAATGTTTTACATGGGCATATATTCAATGACAACCTTTTCAATTGTCTTCTTATCTTCTAAAGGGGCATCCAAATGTAGCTCCATAGTACTATCCTGTAGGCTATACTCAACAATTCCATTAAAGATAGCTCAAAAATCAAGATGTTCATGTGTAATCAGAGGGGTTTTCTCAACATCCTCTTTTTCAATCTTCTCTCTTTTCTTGTTTTACAAGGAGATATCTCCTTCTCTAACCTCCTCAACATCATCTGATTCTTCCTCATTTTCCTTTTCTCTGTTTTCCTTTCATTTATGCCTAACATGTCCAACTTTAGTGACCTTTTTCTCTAAAGGAGTTGTAGATGTATCTTTCCCTTTACTACCAGATGCTTGTGTAGACTTAGAGGGATTTGGATTAAAGAAAATAACAAGAGAGGATCCATTAAATATCTTTAGACCTTGACTGGCTTATGGAGGAACAAACTTAGCTCTGGAAACCTCCATAGGGATATTAGATATAGCCTCAGAAGAAGTGCCCAATATCTTGTGAAGCTCATATTTATCTTTTATCTTTGAATACCTTGGAGCACTCATCTCCTTAAGCACCCTTTCCACTTTTTTTTCACTAGCTTCCTCTCTCTCCTTCTGATAAATCTCATCCATGATTTCTCTATATGTTCCAAATATTTTTACTCTGGGATCCTTAGGTTTTGACAACAAAATATCTATAAAACCTTGTACAAATTCATGTTCAACCTCATAAGATAACTTAGGAATCCATGAGGTTCTTGGCTCCACTGCTTACATGAAACAATGATCCTTGTTCACCATAAAAGTTACCTCATTCTCATACTTCTAGAATAAACTAGATGGTATCCTATATCTACTTTGCATCTCATTTTAAAAATTCTTGAAAAATATCCAATAAAAAGTAGTGTATGCTTGCTCATTCTGAAAACTTTTCATATGTTGTTTACTCTATGCTACTTCCAGAGTGAATTTGTCCCAAATATTACCCTTAAAACTAGGTAACTCATTTAAAAAGAAGAAATTAAGGCATATAATCAAAGAACCAAACCTAAAATTATAATTGGTTTCTTTTGTTCTCCTAAAGTTCTCCGTTATATTTTCTCTTAACAACTCATATAGATCAAAGTTGGCACCTTCTTTTACCATTTGATATACAGTGTGAATTGTAGTGGTGGTGGAAGACCCTTCTCTGTTTGTGAAGTAAATATTATATGCAATTCCCATTGATGCATATTAGACACCGAGATCATTGATATCCTTTAATGTTAGGGCTCTCTTACCAAATTTAGCACTGATGCGCTCTATAACTGTTTCATTCTTTACAAATTTTAGTAGCGGGACTTGTTCGAAAGCACAAAGACCAGTAACTTCCCTAATTGCATATTTTGTGATCATATAGGGTTTTTCTAGCTAAATGAAATTCTTATGAATGCAACTCAAGATAATTCTTACCCATTCCTTGCTTTCACAAAAATTTGGAAAGTCTTTTTGAATAACTAACCCTTTTGTAGTAATATTTGCATATTTCAGCTTGTATACCCCATTCTCATTTAGCAGCTTTTTCCAGACCACTTCAAAGGAAGAGGTATGACCAATCTCATTCAATTGGGAATGGATATAAATCCTTATATCTTCATATTACACAACACCTACTAGAACTTTTGAAAACATGCCGTGTTTGTCCACCTCCACTTCATTGAATAAAAACTTCTTGTATTTGGGCCCTGGTTTCTCAATAACATTAATGACAATAGTTGTAGCCATGATAGAACTATTTGAATACTAGGGTTTTATAAAAAAACTATAGAAATACCTATGAATAATGTCGTTATGGTTTGCATGTAACTTGCTAAAAACACTCTTCTCTTCCTTAGCACTTTCATACACTTGATATCCTTCAAATGGATCAATTTTGATCAAATAGGAACTAAATATGCTTCACACAAACCCTAGACACTTCACATTAATTGAATTTCTTAGTTCTTGACATAAGAAGATTTTTATTGTCAAAGATATCATAGGGGTTTGAAAATATTTTCAATTGCAACTCCCCCTTAGCCAATACTTTCTTTTTAGTTACTGGAGGATTCATCTGCACCATGCTGAGGTACATATTCATTCTCTACTTCACTTTCTTCCTTATTCTGCCATAATTTGTTCAAATCCTTCTTTTGTTAACCAATATTAGACTTCTTTTGAGGAGCAAAAGATCTTACATTTCTTCCCTTGTAGAACCTTGCAATGTGTCTTGGTTTATTGCAATTGTAGTAGGTGATACTATTCGCAGAGCATAACTACTTCTCACATTAAATCGACAATCAAAAACTTTATGGAATTTTATTTTGTATGTGTATTAGTAACCATAGAAGGATTGATAAGTCATAGCATTACTATTCCTTATCATCTTACTTCTTTATTAATTAGCCTTATGACCAAATTTATTGGGTAAAAGCACAATAGTGTGTCACAATTTCAGCCGAATAAATAGTTCTGAGTGAACTATTTTTGGTTGGAAGCTATTTGGTCAAGTGGCTTTTGGTCGAAACCATGCAACACTGACGTGGACAGTACCTTTTTGACCAAAGAGGTTTTGGCCAAATACCACTCAACCGAATACATTTAGCCAAAAATGTGGAAATAGTGAGCACATTTGGTATTTATAGCTTGAAATATCGTGCAATTTTCAGTTGAGTATGTTTTGGTTGAAACATACTTGGCCAAGCATGTCTAGTTGGCATCCTACTTGGCAACCAACTCACCTTTTTTCAATTTTTTCTGAAACATTCAAATTTGGCAGAGTATTTCTCTAGTTAGAATGATTTTTCTGCAAAAAAGAAAAATACCCTTTTGTAGAGCCCAAAGTGGTGAATCCAAATATATAATTTTTTAAATATTTTGATTAGTTTTAATATATTTTATTTTTAAAATAATGCAAGTAGGTTCTTAAAAATAAAAAAGAGGTCAATTAGAAATTAAAAAAATAGTAAAACATATTAATTTAAAAAAAAACTTATATGGGGCGCAAGAGGAGAGAGTCTTCTTCAAAAGGGTATAATTTAGTTTTTGAAAATGATTAAAAAAATTGACAAAAGTTGACGTCTTGAGAAAGCTGTCAAATTTTGATAGGTTTGACTTTAAAACGTTATTAGGAGAAAAATATCCATCAAAATTTAATTTTTATTTTTCCATGCACAAGATATTGAAGTTACCTATTTGGAAAAAAAAATTAGGAAGATTTTCTTTTTCAATTTGTTTCTTGACGTCCCGTGAAGTCACTCTTTTATGAAATTTTCAGCATTCCAAACAATTACAGGAATAAACTTCATCAAAATTTCTACATTTCATTAGTTTACACCATTTTGAAATTCAAAACATAAAGACCACTTTTATGTGGTCGAAGTTCAGAATTTTTTTTGCTGTTGGTTGATTCCTTTATAAAGTGTGACATAGGTTTGTGCTTTTATCCTATTGCAAGCATAGTATTGACCATGAAATGATTGAGGGTTGATGGCATTGTACCTTGGAGTCCCAAATGATTTTTGAATTATCTTGCTTCTACATCCAACTGCCTTATGAACAAACCTATTACAAGCATAGCAATTACCATCAAACTTGATAGGAGCTGGCCTCCTAAAGTTCTTCTTTTTCTAGACAGGAATGAATCCACCTTCATTTTTTCCATCTTGACTTGTCTTCACATCTCCAAAGGATGTCTTCTCAATGCAAGATTTCTCGTCCCTTATTTTAGTCTTTCCTTTCACTTTGAATTCATCATATAGTTTTGCAGATGCATTAATCATAGGGGTTTTCACTTTTTCAAAACCAAGTCTAGATTTCTCTTTAGATGGATTTTGAGAGTTAATCAACTCATCAAGAATTTTAGAACCTCCTCTCAATTTTAGACCTTTGTCAATTTGCGCATGTTTACTTTTTCAAGTTTTTTTCTTAGAGTAATAATCTCCTCCTCAAGCTTTGAACATTTAATAGTTATATCATTGAGATTGGTATTCAAACAATCTTCAATCTTCTTGCCTTCTTCAACCTTAACTTTCAAATCATAGATCACAACTTCTACCTCCTTGAGTTTAGTCTTGTGTGTGGGAAATGTTAGTATCAAAATGATATGACAAAAACACACCAATGCAACATTAAACTAAGAAAACTAAATAGAA
Organism: Sequoia sempervirens; assembly: GCA_007258455.2. NCBI lineage: Eukaryota > Viridiplantae > Streptophyta > Pinopsida > Cupressales > Cupressaceae > Sequoia > Sequoia sempervirens. The sequence goes on along the minus strand of VDFB02000002.1, from coordinate 24,280,479 downwards.
TGAAATCAAAGAAATTAAATAGAGCTTCTTCAAAATCGTTCCATTGTCCTCTATCTCTAGTGATTTGCTTGAAGTTGTTGCTCTCAGATTGTATAAGAAAAGCTTCTCAGAATGGCAACCTATAGAACGAGTATGCAAAAAGAGAGAATACTTCTCTATCCTATATGCTGGTGGAGTGAAATGTTGATTTGTGGATATGCACAGGGGCTGTAGATTATGCACAGGGGCTGTGGATTATGAATGCTTTTGAAGCTATGATATGAGGATGATAGGCCATGATATGGATTGCTAATATGCTAAGCTATGCTATGCTATGATTCTAGAGGCTATGGATGCTGGAAGGCTGATTGACTATAGTTTTCCTGTACAAAAGCTTCTTCTTTTTTCAAAGACCTGGTAGTCCCTTTTATAGATTTTTACAGGCAAGAGCCTGGCTGGAAAAGATCAATGACTATGAGATTGTATGGTAATTTTGAATGGTGAGAGATGGAGAGGTTGAGAGGAAGATGGAAGATGTTGGGAGGTTGGAGAGAAGAATGGAGGTTTGTCTTCAACCCACGGGAACAACTTTGCTTAGAAACAGAGAAATTTGTTTGATTTTCTGTTTTGAAGTTATTTCACGGTTGTTGTAGATAATCCAAATTAAATAAATAAATTTATTTAATTTTATGTGAGTTTGAGGATTTAAAATATTTTTAAAATATTTGATGTGAATAGACATTAGAAGGTTTAATTAAATATTTGGAATATTTAATTGCAAATAGAATTTGGAAGAATTAATTAAATATTTGAAATATTTAATTGTGAATGGAATTTGGAAGAATTTTAGAAGAGAAGAATATTTAATCTTTATTTGAATAAAATATTCAAGCCAAGATTATATGATAATTAATATAAATAAATCATAATGTTTATTTAATTAATTAAGAAATGGATAAGAAAAGTGATTAAATAAACTTATTTATTTAATCAAAATGAAAGAATGAACAATATAAATAAATTATTTAGATTTATTTATACACGATTGAATTAGAGATTTAATTAAATATTAAAATATTTAATTAATTACCGCATATTGTGATGTGACCATTTTTAGGTGTATACATTTTGCCCCTCTTTGAAGTGATGTGTTTTACGCATTGCTTCAAAGAATTTTGAAATTTTCCCCAGATACCTGATTGTCGAATGTTGATAGGTATATGCCCCCTCAGATGATGAATCAATAAGATTTTGATTTTTGTGAATTTTTTATTTTATTTTATTTTTAGATTTTTTTGGAATTTTTTCAATTTTTATGATGTTTAAAATGTCGATTCATCGTTCGAAAATGATGATGTGAAGAAATTGACGTGGAAAGATGTGAGATGAAAAATTGATGACCTAAATTGCCCCTGCTATGATAAAATGTGATAAAATGCCCCAATTTTTCCTTTATATAGGTTAAAAATGTCATTTTCCATGTCATTTTCCCATTTTAATTTGCAATGCATGACTTTGTATTAATTGTTTGCGTATTGTGATGCCCTGATTTGATGATGTTTGTCTGATAAATTTTTTCCCAAGGTTGTTGGAAAAAAAATAGTAGCTGATAAATTTTCTTTCAAGTTAATGAAAAACAAATAGTTTGTTTGATAATTTTGCTTCTAAGGTTGTTAAAAACAAACAGGATTTTGATAAATGTGCTTTTCATGATGATGAAAAACAAATAATTTGTTGATAAGTTTGCTTCTAAGGTTGTTAAAAACAAACATGATTTTGATAAATGTGCTTTTCATGATGATGAAAAACAAATAATTTGTTGATAAGTTTGCTTCTAAGGTTGTTAAAAACAAACATGATTTTGATAAATGTGCTTTTCATGATGATGAAAAACAAATAATTTGGTGATAAGTTTGCTTTTAAAGTTGTTAAAAACAAACATGATTTTGATAAATGTGCTTTTCATGATGATGAAAAACAAATAATTTGTTGATAAGTTTGCTTCTAAGGTTGTTAAAAACAAATAGGATTTTGATAAATGTGCTTTTCATGATGATGAAAAACAAATAATTTGTTGATAAGTTTGCTTCTAAGGTTGTTAAAAACAAACAAGATTTTGATAAATTTGTTTTCCATGATGATGAAAAACAAATAATTTGTTGATAAGTTTGCTTCTAAGGTTGTTTAAAACAAATAGGATTTTGATAAATGTGCTTTTCATGATGATGAAAAACAAATAATTTGTTGATAAGTTTGCTTCTAAGGTTGTTAAAAACAAATAGGATTTTGATAAATGTGCTTTTCATGATGATGAAAAACAAATAATTTGTTGATAAGTTTGCTTCTAAGGTTGTTAAAAACAAACAAGATTTTGATAAATTTGTTTTCCATGATGATGAAAAACAAATAATTTGTTGATAAGTTTGTTTCTAAGGTTGTTTAAAACAAATAGGATTTTGATAAATGTGCTTTTCATGATGATGAAAAACAAATAATTTGTTGATAAGTTTACTTCTAAGGTTGTTAAAAACAAACAGGATTTTGATAAATGTGCTTTTCATGATGATGAAAAACAAATAATTTGTTGATAAGTTTGCTTCTAAGGTTGTTAAAAACAAACAGGATTTTGATAAATTTGTTTTCAGATTTGATTGATTTGTCTTGATGATTTGATATTGATTTTGCTTTGACTTAATGATTCTTCCTATTCAATAGGAGAGACTGAGCGTCTTGCAGCTACGGGAGCGATTCCCAAAGACATGGAGGTTGATTCCGCAACTTGTACAGGCGGATAGAGATGTGATCGAGGATTACCTCCAGGAGGGTCATCAGGGGCAGGTGGGACAGAGCCGAGATCGGCAACATTAGAGGATAGCACTTCGTAGTGCATTTTGCATGATGTGTTATTGATACTCTGTTGAGACATTTGTATACATACTGATATGGTCCCATTTTTGATGATGCTATGTCATGCATAGCTGACATCTTTGTATATTTTGACATTCATGGTTGAGATAATATGATATGCAACAATGATTTGTTCGTGCAATGAGTACATGTACCTTTATTATTTGATGGGTATCTATTTTATCTATGCATGATGCTTATGATATGATTTATGATGTGACATATGATGAAATGATATGTTATGAAAAGTGAATATGATGATGTTTTTTTTTTTTGAATGTCAGATATACTTAGTCGTTTATTGGAAAGATATGAAACTTTTATACTTTGCCAGCTTTCTTATAAATGCAAAATGCAGATTCTAAAATGAATGTATTCTATACTAACCATGCAGGGTATCTATACAATATTGCCATTCTGAGAGCTTATTTATGCTTTTTGTGTCATCATAGAGCATTGAAATGTTGAAAGATAATACAAGCATCAAAGTGTATGTTAGCACTAGTGATGACCTGAGTATTGCTTTCATGAATTTTGATATAGCAAGATAATACAAGCATCTAGGTATAATTCAACCGAGATGACCTGAGTATCGCTTGCATAAACAGACAAGAGTTAACCTGTTTCCCATGCAAATTCTGAAATGTCATCAATGATACTTAGTAGAGCATGTCTCACGACAAATTTGCATAGTACTAATGATTCACTCACAAACAGTAGACAAAGAAAAATCATACTCCTTCCTTGCTTTTCTAGTTCAATACATCATCGAATTGCTCCATAGATATGATAGAAAATCAACCAACAATTCAAATTTTTCCTAAAGTATTCCAAACATTATTCAGATTAAGATCATCCAACTTGGTTATCAACATTGATGTTTTTGTTTTGATTAACGTTGTTTTGATTTCATTGGCATTGAGTGATTGTTTTGGTGTTGTGGCTGATTTGATGTGTCAATGTATGTTGTGCTTTGTCAAACCGTCATTTTTCCATTTGTAATATTCTAAAAGCTCGTTGCCCCTCTCTTGTTTAGTCTGTGTTTCTGCCCCTAGTGTAAACACAACCTGAATATTATGGATATGTACAAATTTCATCAAGCCATGATGAAACACAAGGATTCCCGTTGCATGATATGGATATGACAGATATGTACAAATGATAGAAATGGATAGATGATGTCATAAAGCAAATGGAAGACATAAGCTAATAGATAGAGGATCCCATTTTGATCACAAGTAGCGCCTGTTTTTCAGGTTTTCACCACTTGTTTTTATTGCACTTTTTTAGATCATGTGATTTTTTTTGTTTTTTTCTACTTTTCTGATTTTTATGTATTTTTTTAAGACTTTTTTAGTTTTTTATGTATTTTTTCAGGACTTTTTTTGATTTTAATGCATTTTTTAAGGACTTTTTCAATTTTTTATGATTCAGACATAAAAATTATTCAAATGAATGTTGTTGATGATTTCTTCAAATAGGTCCCCTTCTGACGTAGATAACTGATATGCTCCAGAACCATATACTGCAATGATGATAAATGGACCAAGCCAATTTGGTTCAAATTTTCCTTTCTTTTCTCTTCCTTGCTGATTGCGTGGATTTTCTTTCAAGACTAAATCGCCTACTTGAAATGTTTGTGGTTTAACTTTGTGATTGTAGCTACGGGACATAACTTGTTGATAACCCTTCAAATGATCAGCTGCACATTGATGTCTTTCATCTAACAATTCCAACTCTTGTAGACGAGATACTCGGTAGTCTTCATCATTTATCAATCCTTTCAGTGAGACCCTAAGCAAAGGTATTTCAACCTCTAATGGTAAGATTGCTTCTACTCCATATACCAAGGCATATGGTGTAGCTCCTGTTGGTGTGTGAATGCTGGTTCTGTATGCCTACAAAGCTGGATTTAACTGGACATGCCAATCACGACCGACATCATTTATTGTCTTCTTCAAGATCTTCAAGATTGTTTTGTTTGAAGCTTCTACTTGACCATTTCCTTGTGGATAGTAAGGTGTAGAGAACCTTTGTTGAATGCAAAATCTTTCACAAAGTTCATCAACATCTTGATTCTTGAAAGGCCTCCCATTATTAGTGATGATAGAATTAGGAATTCCATATCGGTAGATGATGTAATTTAGGATAAATGAAGAGATTTGTTTACCGGTCACGGTTGTCAAACGAACAGTTTTGATATATTTTGTAAAATATTTTGTAGCCGTGATGATGAATTTATGCCCATTTGATGATGAACGATGAATTTTTCCAACAAGATCTAGTCCCCACTGAGAAAAAGACCATGTCGGAGTGAAAGGCTGTAGTTCCTATGCAGGTGCATGAATAAGATTCCCATGAATCTGGCATTTAGAACACTTCTTTACAAAAGTAAAAGATTCTCTCTCCATGGTAGGTCAATAATATCCCATTCTAACAAGTTTCTTGGCTAAGGTTAAACCGCTTGAATGAGTTCCACAAATACCACCATGAACCTCTTGTAAAGCATTTTCTGATTCATTACGTTCGAGACATTGAAGGAGGGTACCATCTAGACCACGCTGGTATAAGACGTCAACAATTAAAGTGTAATGGGCGGATTGACAGATGAAATTTCTTTTCTGGTTTCTAGACAAGTCCAATGGTAAGAAATTTTCCTTTAGGTAAGTGTAAACTTGGCCATACAATGGAGAATCAGAATTGGTTAAGTGGAAAATGATTTGGGTTTTCGGATTGTCATGGGCAGGAGAAAACAATTGTTCCACTAGGAAATCATATCGTGCTTGATTTGCAGACAACTGGAGTAAGGATGCAATTGTAGCCATTACATCTACTATTTTATTATCAATACGTGGAATTTGTATGAACTTGATATCAAGAAAGTATTTCTTAAAATAATCCACCATCTTTTTGTAAGGTATCAACTTGTCATCCTTAGTGTGATATTCATCATTGATTTGATTTATAACAAGTTGTGAATCACCAAAAACTTGAAGCTCTGTGATTTTCCAAATTCTAATCCTTCCATCCAACTTTGAAACAGGTATGATATTGGAGATCCATTCTGCATAGTCGATAGACCAAATAAATCCAACATCTAAAAGCTTCTTTAACTCTTCTTTAACCAATAATGCAACATGTGGATGCATTTTTCTGAGTTTTTGCTTCACAGGTTTTTCCCCTAGCATAATAGATAGATGATGCATTATGAGATCTAGATCCAATCCAGGCATATCTGTGTAGGACCAAGAAAAACTAAATTGATTATTTTTAAGAAATTCTGTGAATCCTGGGATTTCCTCCTCTTTTAGAGATGCTGCAAGTTGTAAGAATTTGGGCTGTTCTGTAGTGCCTATATTGAGTGCCTCCATTGATTCTATTAGGATAGAAGACCTTTCCTGATAGTGCTCTAGAAGAGCGTCAAGTTTCCCTCCTCTAGTGCCTTTGAAAGGTTTTCACTATTGGATACACTTTTTATTTTTCTCTTTTCACGATCTAATACTGCCTTTGTTAGGTTTTCACCATTAGATCTTTCTTTTATGTTATTTATTTTATAGCTAAGAAACTTGGAACTTTCCTATCAAAAACTATGATCTTGTGATTCTCTGGTGGAACTTGTTTCCGGTTGGGATGAGCAAAGAAAGTTTATGATGGTTTCATCATTTGGAAAAGTTGGAATATCAACTGGAGCAATTTTTTACCAATTGATGAGTTCAGGAAGGACCAAAGGAAATGGATTGGTAGGATGATTAAGGTCACTAGCCGTTAAGGTCATGATGCTATTATTAACGTCGTTATGGGAGAGATCTAGGATGGTATCCTCCTGTAGATGATCTTTCTCACTTTGAATTGAATTGGTTTCACTTGAGTCATGATCGCTTTGTAAAACATAATCAAGTGGAGGCCTTGAGCCCTCCCCTTGTAAGAATGTGCGTGCGAATTTGTGTATGACATCCACCCTTTTCTCTGTTAAGAATGTATCATTAGATACATCATCCCATTCATATTCATTGGAGTCAGTGTCAGAATTATTTGCTTGAATTCATAGAATTGTTTCAATTAATTCTTCCTTGGACACTCTTTGTACCACCTCTTCCTTTGTATCTTTATCATATCCTATCCCAGTTTTATCCTTTGGGTGCATTTTTTTTAGTTGGATAGGTTCAACAATACCCTCTTTTATTTTACCTATAGGGCCATTTCCTTCATAACCCATTTGTTGCATGATTGCATATCCTTTTCCATATTGTTTTGTGGGTAATGTGAAACTTTGTACTGATTCTTCTTCATCCTTATAGAGCCAATCAAGGATAGCTTTATCTTCCGTTTCATTTTATTTAATAAATATTCCATTAAACTTGGTGATGGGAACTGAAGCTGAAGCTAAAGCTGTTGTAGCCTGTTGTATGGATGTTGATGGTTGACCATGGGATCTCAGAGATATGGGTAGATTAGAGAGACATAAGGAATACTCTCCCACCCCATTATCTTTCAATTTTACCTGGGTGCCAAAATTACTTATCATTTCCCTTGCTTGTTCATTGTACTTAGAGGTAGAGATGGCCAAAGCCTCTCTATTATGTGGGACGAATGTGTCCTAAGTTGCTCAGAGATTTGAACAAGTTTGGATGCTATTGTAATCAGCTTGTATAGTTACTTCTTGTCCATCATGTGAAAACTTGAGGCATTGATGGTACATTGATGGTACCGCCTGCATATCATGAATCCATGGACAACCCAAAAGTATGTTATAGGAAAGATCACGATCTAGAACCTGACAAAAGGTATTTTTCACAACAGGTCCCACTCTGATAGGTAACATTATTAGTCCTTTAGAAGCTCTTTCTTCATCATCATATGCCTTGATAGTTATTTTCCTTCATGGATCAATGGAATTTTTTGATATTCCTAAGGCATGTATTAGCTTTAAGGTACAAATGTTTAAACCAGCTCCCCCATCTATCAAGACACGCCTGATTCGGTGTTTATGGATCATGACTTCAAGAAAAAGTGATGAATTATGCAGACGTGTCATGGAAGCATCATCTTTTTCAGTGAATGAAAGACAAGTTGGGGAAGACAAATGTCCCACCATGGCTTGAAATTTGTTTACATCCATATCAGTGTCAACGGTTGTGTTTACAAGAGCTTCTTCTAGAATATTCTTGTGTACGAGAGATATTTTGAGAAGTTCAAGGATGGAGATTTGAGCTGATGTTTTTCTCAATTGATCAACTAGATTATAATGACTTGGAGGAGGAATAGCTGCCTTAGATGAACTTCCTTTTAAGACAAATTTTTCTTTTCCTCTCGTAGTCACATTAACCTGTTGATATTCTTGTTTTTCCTTGATTTTGATGACATTAACCCACTGATCATCTGCATAGATGTGGCGGATTATGTTGTCTTCAACATTATTTATTCTTTTCGCTTTGGAATCTAATGTTTCTCCCTTTTGATAGTTTGGTAAAGGATCTGAATGCTTGATGATCATCATTGGTATGATGTCCTTCAATTGTGATGGTACCATTGTCAATTAAATCTTGTACTAGATTTCGCAAGGCTTGATAGTTATTTGTTCTATGACCTTTACATTGATGATAATTGCAATAATACGAGTTATTCCATGATGGTGGTTTGACTCGTGGCTCATAATCTTTTTGTGGTGGTAAGGTGATAACCTTATTATCTAGAAGCTCCTTGAGAGCAGACTCAAGAGATTGACCTAAAGTGGTAAAATTCTGTCGATTTGAAAAGAATGGAGGTCTTGGTAGATTTGATGTTTTGGGTATTGCCAAGATTGTTATTGAAATTACCATGATTATCCTTGTTGTTTTAATTGGTCATGCTTTCTTGATTGGAGTTTTGTCCTTGTTGATTGTTGTTTCCTTGTTGGTTGGTATTTCCTTGTTGGTTTTTTCGTGGAGCACTTGATAGGTTGAAGATAGATGATCTTGTTCGTAGATTGTTTGCATCCACTATACCATCATTGACAACATTTTTATTTCTGTTCCAAAACCTTGTTTTATCATTGTTGTTATGGTTGGATGAACTTGGATTATCAAGTTTTACCACTCCTCTTTTGACCAAGGCCCCTTCAATGGTAATTGCGTTTTCAATCAATTTTTCAAAGTTAGGAGGAAAGTGAAGATTAAGCCTGTAGCTTAATTCTTGATCTAGGCTATTGATGAAGATATCCATCTTTTCCTTTTTAGGAACATGATTGGAATATCATGCAAACAATCTTCTCCATCTTTGCAAAAACATAGTGAAAGATTCCCCTAATTTTTGTTTCACTTTACAAAGATCAAGCATGGTTATCTGGTGTTGGATGTTGTAGGCGTATTGTGATATAAACTAATTTATTAACTCCTCAAAGGTTTTGATGGGGGGAGTGATCTTGGAAAGCCACTCCATGGATTGTCCACCCAAACTTCATGGAAACAATCGCATTAAGTAGGTATCTTCATAAGCTAATTCTAGACTCATATTTCAAAAATCCCGCACATGTTCAATGGGGCCAGTTTTCCCATTGTACCTATCAAATTTAGGGATTTCACAATGTTTTAGTAAAGGGATCATTTGAAGACTCCTATCAAATGGATAAGGAGATATGTCATCCAAAACATACTTCTTTGTTGCACCCCCTTGCATTTCCTTTATTTTCCCTTGTAATTCTTTTATCTGTTGAGTAAGGGCACTAAAATCATTAGGAGGAGTTTCAGAATTCTCTTTAATCCCTTCTATATCAAAATCAGAAGGTAACTTAGCTCCTTGATTAGCTAATGAAAGAAAATATCTTTCTTTGTTTTGTTCTAAAATTCTTTCCATAAGAGTATGGAATTGGGGATCCTGCTCTGCTTCTTGAAGCTTTTCTTCTGTTAACTCTTCAGTATGAAATGGATTCTCTTCTTTCTCACTATTATCACCCATTTTTCTTGTGGTACTTTCTCTTTCATCTTTTTCTATGTGCTTTCGAGATCTCGTGACAACAGGCATAAGCTTTGCCCCAAATTCTACTAACTTTTGATCAAAATAATGAAATAGTGCAACTTTTTTTTTGATGGATATGAAAGTCGGATATAATGAAGATTCTATGACTTTAAAAGATTTCTTCTTTAGCTCGTGTTTTCCCTGATTGAAAGGATGAAAATCCTGTTGGCGGGAATTTAAGCAAAGGATCAAGAAAAAATGATTTTGCACTTTATGAAGTTTGATCATAGCTTCGTAAAAAGATGGATTTGTGAGAAATGCCTAATGTGATTGAGTTCTCTATTGCAGAAATTGATTTAGATGAGTAGAATATTCAATTGCAGGTTGGGGAATATAAGAAGAACGAATACGCTAACTGTGGTTGTGCCTTTGAGAAAGGGCTCTTCTTTGAAATAAATTTTGTGAGTATAACGGTTCTACAACATAATCATCAGTGAAACCTCTAACAAAGTCATGATATCGATGGATAAAGGTTCTATGTTTAAGTAAAAACTTTCGACTTTGGTACACGAATCATCTTTTCTTCAATAGTTTCTTATAGCTAAGTGGTTTCTTTGGCTTTTTGATTTGTTTGAGAATGGATTTCTTAACAAAGGTTGTGGATTTCCAATCTCTTAACATGAGAGTAATCAATGTAATTGTGAGTTTTGGATGATCTTTACTGAATTAATGTTTTGAAAACACATCAAGCAAGTTGTAGAATAGTTATTTTTAAGTCCTATACTAAACATTAAGTGTATGATCAAAATGTTTTTCAAAAATTGTTTTCACAGGTTTTACACATGACAGATAGTTCAAGAAGACTCACTCTTAGTACTCAGGTAGGTCACCATAATAATCAATAGCCCACATCTTAGAACTGCGTCGACTCACACAGCCGTGTCACCCCCGAAGGGGCACCTGTGTTTTTGTCTTTTCCAGGTGTGTACTCAGAGTGACAAAAGTGGATATTGAATCCCCTAAGCAAACGGTCCTTGGTAGTTATATGGTGAGTATCTTGGGGGTAGATTCTTCCCTCCCTTGCACTATGATTATTATGATGTTCGGAAACTAACTTTAGCTGGATACTACACTAAGTTCGTAGTAAGGGTTTTCGTTCAGTGCGGCAATAATAAACTCCCTCAGGAGACCTCCCAACCTTTAGAACAAAGGCTTTGGGGATGGTTATCTTGCACACTACTGTCGAATGAGATTTTCATCAACCATCCACATTTGATTAGAGTGGGCTAGAAAACTTGGCTTTAGTTGTTCCCACTTAGGTCATTCCTGTAGGGTGAGTACTTTTTCCCACTACGGCAAGCCTTCTAAAAGGTTTTAACAAAGCTTAAAATTGCATGAAATAGAATAGATGAGTTTGGAATTTTGATCACCCAATTAAGGGGAGAGCATAGGCCTATCACTGTTTAATCATAGCAAGCAAGAGTTCAATTTTAAGCCCAAATAAATAGTTTTCTATGCTAGGTGAAGATATTGCTTCACAAATACATGGAGTTCTTTTTAGTCCAAAATAGAAAATGAGGTGACTATCCTAGGATTGCTTCATTTTTGAATTAAGTGACTATCCTAGGATTGATTCATTTTTTTTTTTAAAGCTCTTACTAGCCGCGGTCGCGTCAGATCCAGTCAAATTTTACTTAAGTCACAAATTACATTTGTAGACTTACAAATTCTATGCTAAGATAAAGAAATGTGCTAAAACAGACATCAAGAGCGCTAAAACAAAAATGCTCTAAGGAAACTGCAAAGAGCACTATGGAATCATTAAAGGGCATTGCAAAATCAGTAAAGAGCGCTATGGAATCTTTAAAGGGCATTGTAGAATCCTTAAAGGGCACTAAAGAATCTTTAAAGGGCGCTGTAGAATCCTTAATGGGTGCTGTAGAACCTGAAATGAGCGCTAAAACAGAGTTAAAGAGCGCTAAAACAAAGTAAAAGAGTGCTAAAATGGGTGTAATATGCGCTGAAGCATGTTTAATGCACTAATACGCTCTTCCAGCCATAACCTGTCAGAAAAATCTATGAAAGATGTTAAAATTAGGGCAAGAGCCCCACAATGGGCACCAAAAAATGTGTGTGGGAAATGTTAGTATCAAAATTATATGACAAAAACACACCAATGCAACATTAAACTAAAGAAAGCTAAATAGAATGAAATCAAAGAAATCAAACATAGCTTCTTCAAAATCATTCCATTGTCTTCTATCTCCAGTGATTTGCTTGAAGCTACTGCTCTCAAATTGTATAAGCAAAGCTTCTCAGAATGAAAACTTGCAGAACGAGTATGCAAAGAGAGAGAATACTTCTCTATCCTATATGTTGGTGGAGTGAAATGTTGGTTTGTGGATATGCACATGGGTTGTAGATTATGCATAGGGGCTATGGATTATGAATGCTTTTGAAGCTATGATATGAGGATGATAGGCCATGATATGGATTGCGAATATGCTAAGCTATGCTATGCTATGATTCTAGAGGCTATGGATGTTGGAAGGCTGATTGACTATAGTTTTCCCATACAAAAGCTTCTTCTTTTTTTCAAAGACCCGATGGTCCCTTTTATAGATTTTTACAGGCAAGAGCCTGGCTGGCAAAGATCAATGGTTATGAGATTGTTTGGTAATTTTGAATGGTGAGAGATGGAGAGGTTGAGAGGAAGATGGAAGATGTTGGGAGGTTGGAGAGAAGAATGGAGGTTTTTCTTCAACCCACCGGAACAACTTTGATCAGAAACAGAGAAATTTGTTTGATTTTCTGCTTTGAAGTTACTTCACGGTTGTTGTAGATAATCCAAATTAAATAAATAAATTTATTTAATTTTATGTGAGTTTGAGGATTTAAAATATTTTTAAAATATTTGATGTGAATAGACATTAGAAGATTTAATTAAATATTTGGAATATTTAATTACGAATAGAATTTGGAAGAATTAATTAAATATTTGGAATATTTAATTGTGAATGGAATTTGGAAGAATTTTAGAAGAGAAGAATATTTAATCTTTATTTGAATAAAATATTCAAGCCAAGATTATATGATAATTAATATAAATAAATCACAATGTTTATTTAATTAATTAAGAAATGGATAAGAAAAGTGATTAAATAAACTTATTTATTTAATCGAAATGAAAGAATGAACGATATAAATAAATTATTTAGATTTATTTATACGCAGATTGAATTCAGAGATTTAATTAAATATTAAAAATATTTAATTAATTACCAGACTATTGTGATGTGACCATTTTTAGGTGTATACAAGTCTCGCATCCTTTACGTCTTTCCATTTGAGTTTTTAGTTTGCCAATTTCTTCTTTTGATTCTTTAGATTGTGCCTTCAATTTGACAATTATCTTCTTTGATTTCTCAAGCATGCACTCATATTTGATATTTAGTGTTCTTGCTTCATCGAGATCTTCAAGTGTAGACCAGAGTTCTACTTCAAAATCTACTTCACAATCTTCAGGTTCCATTGACTCTAGATCTGGTTCTGGAATAAACATATCATTGATCTTTACTACAGACCCCATGTGTTCAAGTACAATATCTACCCCAACTGTTAGGATTCTCAAAGGCACTTGGCTTTGATACCAATTGATGAACGCACTATAGTGCTGAGAGGGGGGTGAATCAACATATATCAAAACTTAACCATTCCCATTTGTAGATTAAATATCACATTACATTAACTGAAAGAAGAGAAGAAATGAAAATATGCACAACACAAGGACACCAATATTTTTATGTGGAAAACCTAATGATGGAAAAACCATGGTGAGATTTAACTCACATTATATAAAGCTCACTACTTAAAAAAATTATAATGTTGTTTAAGGCTCACTACCTATGGACTTGTAGACTAAGAAACACAACCTTAGGGTAAGATACAAGGACCTACTGAGACTCACTATCTCAAAGTAGGATACATGAAAATTATGAACATGAACTGCTTATGAATGAAGCATCCAACATATGTTGATGTTGCAGTCCCTTTTTCACACAATTATTCCATCATAAAGACTTCACACATTTCATCTTCAACATACTGCTCAATTCTAATACATCATTCATTGATACCTTTATAAATGATTTTGATCTTTTATAAATATACTCTATAACAACTGAAAACCACAATTAGGTTGGCTCCAAGATGACCTTTATATGAAACACATGATACTACAGAGACCGGATCAAACATATACATTATAAAGAGAAAAAGAGTTACAGATCAACACATGACATAGCAGGACCAAAAACCATCTCAATGCATCCTCGAACCTAATTATTGACATGTTCCTCTCCTTAGTAATTCCATGAAAACTACCTTATCTGAAGGGTAACATGGAATCATGGTGGGGTGACCATTGTAGCAATACACATGTATGTAGGTGAAGGTAGGGAATTGGATAAACCAATCCGCCTAGTCCACCATTGCCTCCTTCGCTGTTTGTGAAATACACACATGCATCTCATGGTCTAGGTCTCGTACAGTGTGTATGATGAAGAGGTCACTTTTCCTTTTGAAGTGTCGCTCTGCTTGAGTAAACTCAAGACATGAAAAGTGTTCATGGACCTTCTACACATCTAAGGGCCCCACATTGTTTAGTGTCTTGAACTCACCTCAGAAGGAAATCAGGTGTATTGGGTAGGAACACATGTGGAACCTATGAGCCTCTAGAAACCTGGTAATCGATTGGTGGAGTGTGTCACTGATCAGGGTGGCCCAATCGTAATGTTATCTTTTGCTGATAATATTGGAAATGGCGTAGTACATCAATGACTAAAACTAATTTCCCTCTCCTATCCAGTGATTCTGCTGAGTAGAGTGATCAACACTGCATACTCATCTTTGAATTCTCCTTGTCCAACCAACTTAGGCAAGCTAGCCTTTTTCACTTTCAACCATCTTTTTGTGATTATTCCTTGGCATTTATTCTTGGCTGCCTCAAATGCTTTGTTTCTTTCTGTTACTGATATGACCACATTGGTAGGGCATCGTGGAATATCAAAACATTTTTCAATGTCCTTTGGTTTCAAACTGCAAATTATCCTCCCATTCATTGATCTGATTTCTCTCATGGTAGGATTGTAATGCTTAATGCAAGTGATTAAAAGCTCCACACTCTATAATGTGATGGGGATGGATGCAACTTGAAGCAAACCAGATTCCTCTATATTTTGTAATGTGATTTGATTCATTCCCTCCAAGTCTTCTGAATCAACCACTAGGTTCACCTAATGCAAGTATGTGTCAATCATTTTAAGGAAATCATGGTACAAGGTTGTATTGGTCTTGTATTGCACCTAAGAGTATTGCATCCTGAAAAACTCAAAAATTGACTATGCAAATGACCCTGTTCTAACAATTTTTGAAAACCCTTAAAAATAGCGCCTGCCAAGAAGTGTTTTTCGGGAAAAAATCTGGCACATGGGTTTTGTTTGTGCTTCAATGCTGAACAAACCTAGTTCCTTAGAATTTTTGTTTTGAAACTTTTTCGGAAAACCCCCCCAAAATAGGGGCAACAAGTTTTATTTTTTTGGAAAATTTGACAAGATGGGTTTTACTGGAAAATTATCTTGACCTTGCCCATTTGGTCAGATTTGTGGTAGCTTGCTGATTTGTGTGACATGCAAGAAAACCTAAGACAAGAAAAGAGGAAGTAGACAAGAGGTGGATTGGAATTTTTTAGATGTCTCCCTGAGAAAATCTATCTTCGAATCCAATCTCTGAGAAGAAATCTTCTTGTGCCTTTGATCTTCAAAAAATGTTGAAGAACTGTCAAAAATCCTTGCCAGATCTTAAAAGGACGTCCTTGAGAGATTTTTGTTGTTCTGATCTTCAACCTATAAAAGAAATAATATAAAGGGATTCCTAGATTCTCTTTATATTGATTCAAGCCTGAATCCTTAAAGTTTGGGCACCAACTCATGTTTTAAGCCTAATTTGGCCTGATCTGGAGTTAAAAAAGTTGTTTTCCACTGATTGTGGGATGTTTTGGCCAAGTTTTCCTCCAAAATATCTTAACTAAAGTCAACAAAATTTTCGTGACCATTGTAGGTGTCCATTTCAATATTTGAACTCTTTTTCATCATTTTTCCATGTTGAATGACCTCTATTTGATCTTCGCTCTAGATTGATCAGTTGATCTTGAGCAACTGCGGATAGATTCACTATTGAGTTGGATTCATGCTAAAGAGATGTTCCTGGGAGATGCTAAGCCAGAAAACTAAGTTTGAGGCTCCAAAAGACTGGGCACCTTTCTTCAGCAAGGGCGCTTTTGCACTTTCCTTAGTCAATTTTCAATGTCTATTCTTCAACTTCTCCATTTAGACCCTTCGTACTTTGATTTGATATCTCTGTTGACTAACGAGTCAGACAATCTCGCTTGATGATTCATCAGGTGACTAGATCGACCCTGAAAAGGATGGCTGGTGTCTCAGCCCTTGAAATTCAATTTAAGGTCTCAAGAAGCAAGGGAACCTTTCTC
The DNA here is from genome assembly GCA_007258455.2 of Sequoia sempervirens. Taxonomy (NCBI): domain Eukaryota; kingdom Viridiplantae; phylum Streptophyta; class Pinopsida; order Cupressales; family Cupressaceae; genus Sequoia; species Sequoia sempervirens. The sequence goes on along the minus strand of VDFB02000002.1, from coordinate 24,264,113 downwards.
CAGTAGGGGTACTTTTCTCTTTTTGATTAGTTATTTTATGTTGAAAACTGCTTCAGTTTGATCTCCGTCATCAAATGACTGCCTTGTCAAAATCCTTCACTGACGGTTTCGTTGTCGAGGTTGATCCAAATGGAGAAGATCATCTTGGGGATCCTTCATCCATTTGAAAGCATCTAAGTTCCCAAAAGAAAAGGTTCCTTTCTTCAACAAGGGCACCTTTTTTCATGCTAAGCAACCATTTTGGATGTTTCTTGATAACAACCTCTTCGTACTCCGTCGATGTTTGTCGATGATTACTAAATCAGATGATCTTGCTAAATGTTTTGTTGTTGAGCTAGTAGTAATAAAAAGAGGATGATTGCCTTGGATGAATCTGGTGACTGCATTTGGCCCTTGATATCCAAGGGTGCCTTTCTCTAGTAAGGGTGCTTTTGGCATTTTGAACTATGTTCTCCTTGGTAGCATTTCCAGAGTTAGCCAAATTTTGGCCTTTTTCAGTTTCCAGAACCTCCTCCATCAAATAGTGTCTTTTTTATCCTTTTCTACCATGGTTGCATCGTTGAAGCTTTTGAAGCTTAGCTTTCAACACTTGGTACTAGCCAATCTGCCATTAATTGATGCAGAGCTCCTAACTTTGTTCCTAAAAAAACATAAATAGACTCACCAGAGTAAAACATGTCATTTGATGATTCTGAGTTGACCAGTGTGATTGTGAAGTCGATTAATCTTATCAAAATCATTTTCAATCATTTCCGGGAAGGTCCTATTTTTAGGGGTTTCCCTAAAAATAGGGGTACAAAACCGTAATTTTCAATTTTTCAAAATTTTGCACATATGTTCCTTGATAGAAACCCGCAAAGACCTTATGTTTGGTTTGACCTAAAATAGAATTTTGATGAAATTTTTACATGATTTAGCTCAATTTAAGAAGAATGCCAAAAAAAAATTTGGGTACAACAAATGACATGAGTGGGTGACTGATTAAGGAGATAGATAGTAGTATAAACTGCTTCTACCCAAAACATAGTAGGAACAATCCTGTGTTGCAACATGGAGTGGGCCATCTCAAAAATTGTATGATTGCACCACTCTACAACACTGTTTTTCTAAGGAGTGTAAGGTGTGGTTAACTAACGCTTAATCCCATGTGTATCATAGAAGTTGGAGAATGCACTAGAACATAATTCCCCCCATTATCTGACCTAAGAGTAATTATGCAAGAACTAGACTCTTTTTCTACCAAGGCCTTAAACTTCTGAAATACATTAAACACTTTTGATTTCTATTTAAGAAATCACACCCACATTTTCCTACTGAAATAATCAACAAAAAGTAAGAAATACCTGCAACCAGTTACAGAGGGTGTATACATGGGTCCACAAATATCAGCATGAACTAATTGCAATACCTTAGAAGCTCGCCAAGAGTCACTATTCATGAACGGTGTCCGATGTTGTTTCCTAGCTTGACAAGCACCAAAAATGCCATGATGTTGAGTCTAAATGTTAGGTAGACCAGCTACAAGTCCCTCCTGAGAAAGATAAGAGAGATAGTGCACATTTAAGTGCCCATACCGCTGATGTCAAAGAATGGCGACAACAAAATTTTTGGCTGCCATGGCTAACTCTGGAGAATCACCTATGTCCACAAGCCTGTAGAGGCCATGATCCTCAATACCAATGACCATTGTTGTGCTAGTCTCCCTATAAAAATAAGAGCATTTGTGTATGCTGAAAACCACATCCATCTGAGGAGGATGTCACATGATCTGACTGATTGAGAGAAGGTTGAGTTCAAGGTCAGGTAGATAATATACATTAAGGAATATGAGATTCCTCCTACCAGACTAAACCTGCACAATGCCCGTACTGACAACTGTGTATTCTTCACCTCCTCCAAAAATAACTAAGTTAGTGCAAGGGGAAAAGTCTGTGAACCTGCCACACCAATGAGTGAAATGATGCGAGGCACCTGAATCAGTATACTAGGTAGAAGACTTCACATGATCTACATGCGTTTTAGCCATAAGAGCATAAAAGGAAGACTCCTTCTACATAGAGTGCTCGACAACATTCACTTTCTACTGAGACCCTCCTTGCTTCTTCTATTTAGAAGCCAAATTAAGGTGACAATCCTTCTTCATGTGTTCATACTTGTGGCAATAATTGCATTGAATGTTCTTTTTCTTAGGGCTGCTCGGAGGTTGACTAGAGCCTTTTTGCTATGAAGGCTAACCTTTCCCTTTGTTCTTGGGCTGGGTTTTTGCTGCAAAAGCTTGCTCTGTAGAGGACGAGGATGCACTGCTATCAAACTGTTGTTTCCAGCGATCCTATTGCAAGAGAATAGTACAAAGCTCAAGAAACTTTAGGTCAACATTAGCAGATGTAATGTTGAGAGTCTTTATGAAATGTTCATAAGACTTAGGTAGGACTTTCAGAGTGATCATGACCATGTCTTCCTCCATTTTCTGACCAATAGCCTCCAACTAATCTCAGATCTCCTGGATCTTGTTCAAGTGCACCTGCAAAGTTATCTTCTCATCCATTATTATAGAAAATAGCATATTTTTCATGAAAGATGCATGGCTTTTGTCAGAAGTCTCGTGCAAACCCTTTAGATGGTCCCAAATCTCCTTTGTTGATTTTGCAAGTGGAATATGAGGGAGTTGATCATTTGTAACTGAAAGCTTAATAAGAATCACCGCTTCACGATTTTGCTCATCAAACTTCTCCTGATCCTTACCCACCGTGGTGGGATGAGTAGCATTGTTGAGAATCATCTGATCAAGGAAACAATATTCAAAGATTGTCATCATTTACTACTTCTAGGTGTTATAATTTTTGTTGTTGAATCTCTGACTGCCTTCCAACATAATGTTGGTCAAACTCGCCATCTTCATGCTTTTTGAGGCACAAAAAATGAGGAATTGAGAAGATGTTGAATGCATGAAACTTGAGGCACAAATTCCAATGCAAAATAGAGGAAAATTCATATACAGACTTCAAAAAGTATGAAGTACGACTAGCACAAAAAATGAGGCATGAATCCTGAGGTACCCAAAAAAATCTGAAGGCAACCTAGATGAGATCTCAAAAAACCCACAAGGAATTTGTAATCAAATTTTTTTTCTAACTTCAGATGAAGGAGATATGAACAAAACCCTAGTCGGTTTTGAGAAAATGCATAACATGGCCACATTTTTGTTTATATAAAAAAATTTGAAAAACAAGGTGCAAAAAATCATGTCTAGGAGTGAGAAGGTTTGTAGCTGAGCTAGGGCAGACAAGGCAACTTCAATAAAGGCCAGAAAACTAGTAAACACATGCTTGAAATTGGTGTAAAAACACGTTTTGTAAAACACCCAAAATGTGTTCCAACAGAAAAAATCGCACCCAACAAACAAAAATTGTGCTCAGATTTAAGTGACAACCGCAAGCATAAAATTGTGGCTTGCACAGGTCAAGAAATGCGACCACGAGCAGATAAAAATCACAGCCAAATGAAATCGCGTCCAGAGAACACAGGTAAAAATCATAGCTTTAGAACACACAAGAAAGCCCACAATTTTACAGAGTGAAGGTTGATTTTTAAGTGAGAAAATACTCACAAAAAAACTTAAACAAAAACCCTCGATTTTCTTAAGGAACAAACCCACGATTTTTAGACAAATTGATCTTCAAACATGATAACCACAAATTTCAAAAATAAAATCCCTAATAGCCTTCAAATTTTTTTCCAAAGAAGACTAGAGAAATTTTTAATTCACAAACGGAAAAATATATAAACAATTTTTATGAATTAAAAATTCTTATTTTCTCTTATGACTTTGATAACATATTACACAAGTAATTGGTAAAATATTCAATATATTAACAATGAGCAATGTGCTCAATAAATAGTTTACAAAATATACAAAAAACAAGAAGCTTCTAAAAAGAAACTCCAAATAAGATCATAGACGATCTTATCTATAATTTACAATAAAATACAATAGTTGAGCATTAATAAATAAAGAATAAATATTATTTTAATAAACGACATAAATGTATTGACACCTTGAGTAAAGGACATACTCTAAGTTGGATATTAGAGAGTAATATTAATTTTAGGAGGCAAAAATTTTCCTGAATTTTGGGGAGGGCAAGGGATATTTTGAAATATAATAATATAATGCAAATAATATATCTTTTGATATTTTGACCTATGCTCCAATTAATATATTAATATATATTTTTTGATTGATAATATTTGATTTTTATTGAAACTATAAAAGTAAAGTTTACAACAATAGTATCTTAAACAAAAGCCCCATAATACCAAAAGCTGATTAACCAACAAAAAACCGAAATACACCACCCCACCACCGTACGCCTATTCTTGAAATCAACCCTAACTACCTATTCTGGATCCTCATAGTAATTACAGAAGATTACAAAACAAAGCTTCTTTAGAATGAAAGCCAAAAACTAACACTTCAACACAAAGAAAACAAAAAATTGAACTACCCATTGACAGGTTACTCAAATTTTTGTAAGATTTTTCCCAACTCTAGTGTCAGAAATTCATTCAACAGCTTGGCTTTCTTCCACAAATGCAAACCTTTCCTTTCGCATAACTCCTCTTTGGCAATCTCCATCAGGTTCGCAATTGTCAACTCCAGCTCTGCCAACTTTGCACATATTTTCAGTGCCTTCGAACCACGCTTTGCATGATCTCGCCAGTGGTCCTTTGTGTGTCCCTTCGGCCATCTTATAAAAAGATGGTTCAAATTCACCACTTCTAGACCTCCACCATCCCGTCCCTCCTCCTTAACTAGCACAAAACCTAGAATTGCTTGCTTCAAAATACCCTTCATATCCCCCAAGAATTCTTTCGACACCAGCACTCTCATAACACACCTCACCTCATTCACCAGGTCCCCAACATCCAAACCCCACGCCATCACCAATGAGTAAATGTCCATATTCATTTTGTATCGGTGCATCAACTTTTCAAAGCTGCCACCTAGCATAATTTTCACTACTTGTGCTGCCTATTTGTCCTTGAATAGGAATAAACCGCACAATCTCTTCATAGAAGCTTTCCCCATAAATGGGTCCAAATTCCTTTGAGAGGAAAGTGTGAAGCTAGCTTTCATCTCCGTATCTCCTCACCAGCTCCTACACTATAGAAAACCACTAAAAACAACCACCAAACCTTGCACTCGCTTCCCTAAAATAATCAAAGGTGGCGAGGTGATTAAATCACCCCACATTGCTGACCTGCTTCATAAATGTCGAATGTACCTTTGGCACCAACAATCCACCTTCATTGTTATAACTCGACTGCCTGGGAGCTCCACCCCAACTTGTTCATTACACAAGCTTGCCATCGTACTCTTAAAATCCCTCCGCTAGATCCTCTTCATTTATTGCTCTAAATTCTTCAAAACATAGAATGTCTACTTCCGTTAGAGAAAGTTCCCATTTCGACAGAATATCTGCCTCCACATTCCCCATTCACCATTTATGACTCACCTTAAATTATTCAAAAAGGACTAACTCCTCTACTATCGTGCTAACCACACCCTGAAAATGCCATGCTTCGATTTTTCCTTTAATGATAGTTTGAATTATTATTAACGAGTCTCCCTCCAAGTGAATCTTTGAAACACCTAACCTCCTTGCTAACTTGATCGCCATTAAGGCTGTTGCAACTTTCATAACATTATTTGTACCATCTCTCAAACTCATCACTCCTATAGCTAAAACATTTCCCATCCAATCCCGAACTATACATCTAGCCCCAGAGGGCCTTGGATTACCTTTTTCTGCTCCATCAAAATTAACCTTCCACCACCCTACCCTTGGTTTCTCCCATTTGTCACCTTCTGAAGAAGACTGAGTTGGAGTAACCCAACCAAGCCCCTTAACAGGCCTAAGCTGAATTCCAGACCAATGGGACTGAATAATTTTATCTTCATTAGTAAAGGGATTCTTTGGGTTAAAATAATTTGAAGCTGCTACTCCCACAACTTCCTCCAACGTGTGGTTGATTCTATATAGTAATCTATCTAAGGACCTTCTATTATTAATATATTATTATTATAATACTAGTTTTATATACTAATAAATCACCCAATGACACCATAATGTTCACATTACAAAACTTCTTGGAAGAAATGGTAGAGCCAACACTTCTACAAACATCAATCTAGATATCCAAAAAATTAATGTCCTCCTCATCAAAAAGATCTCCTTAGTCATTTGCTTCAAGATCTCCTCCATTTTCATCATCATCATCATCTCATTTTGTATTCTCTTTGCTCTTTCCCATTGTCCATTCAAATGACCTGTTACAATTCTTTGTACTGTTACCTAATGCAATGTTAAATTTTTATTGTTTACTAGGATGTTAAATTGTCTAATTTAGACTTTTTTTATCAGTTTAAGTGTGGGGTTAGGGCCCATTTCCACTACATAAAATAAATAAATAATAAAGACCATTTTAGACCCATGAATGGGGAGCACAAAAAAGACAGAGAGACCAGAGAAGCCTAAATCTACTTGAGAAAACTAAAAGAGAGCACAAAGCATAATTAAACACTAGATACCAAGATGCAACCAAACACAACACATGTCGATGCCACCACCCCAAAAGATAGCTCAAGTGGCCTTTTAACCTTCCCCTTCCTCATACTCCTAGTGAGGAGGGCATCCATTTTCCATTTCATACCATCATCAACAAAATATCTACCTTCATTATGAAGCTTCTCAACCTTAGATTTGCATCCCTTAATTTTGATGAAGAAGTTTGGGATAAGGAGTAATTTTTCACAAGAACAATCAAATCATCGATATCTAAGAAATTAGAGTAGTCCTCATCGAAATCATCCATGAAGGGGTATGATCCATTAGAATCAAAACCATCACCATCCACCACAATTGGGAGGTCAACATGTGGCTGGAGGGGCATATTCAAATAGGGGATCCCAATGGGTGAAGAGGAGGGTTGCACCATGACAATAGAGGTAGAAATAGGGGCCTTGGGAGTAGGCAAGGGATCCTATTGGCATCCAAAAAATTCCCATGATTATGCTAAATGAACTTCGCATTTGGAGAACCCAACTTCTTGAACCATCTCTTGAGGCTAAAACATCAAGAAGTAACATACTTGGGAGAAGAGAAACCAACAATCTTGTGTCCCAACATATTGTAGGAAAAGCACTAGAAGGGAAGACCCTCATAATTGAAGAATTTAGTCCAAGTTTCGTGGGGAAAATGGATCAAAATAGTGTTGGGAAATATGGGTTGGTCATCTCAGAAAGAAACATCTAAGATCAATAGTTCCTTTGGTAGTAGACACATACTACTATGCCATAAAGTGGAATCAGACATAGTTCATATTCAACATTAATCATTTTGAGATAAACTCATGCTTAACCAATTTCAACAAGACCATTAATAGATTTAGCAAACAAAACCAATAACCATGAAAGATGAAATAGAAGAAATGAACACATAGATATACATGGGGAAAACCCTTTTAGGTAAAAAACCCCAGACTCCAAAAGCACAGATCGCCATTGTATTATTCAACAAAAAATAAAATTACAATACAATATTAGGCTCATGACCTTTAAATGATATTTACATCTTGTTCCATTCTGGAGAAAAATATGGCAACATAACCCATCATGACCACCTCTCCAAGTGAGAGACATCTCATTCGGCTACACAGCCTCAAGACTTCACCATTGGCTTCTCAGCCTCTCTATCATATAGCTGCTCAACCTTCACCTTCTACAAGATTCATCTCTCTCTTGGCTACCTAGCCTCTCGGGCCATTCAACAACTTGGTAACCTCTTGGCCTACACCCAACCCTTTGGAATGAACCTAGCCTCTCAACATGCACCTAGCCTTTCGACCTACATGACAATTTTTTTTCGATGCTCTATGTCCTCTGACTATTCAACTACTACACCCCATTAAGGTTTCCCCCTCAAGCCGCATTCCATCATCCAACATCCAATTCTAGCTATTGGATAATCAATTGAACAAATCTCCAGTGTTAAACTTAGGGTTATCCACTTAGCACCATGCCACCTAGTCAAAGAGACATTCATTACCATCTCAACAATGTTCACCGAGCACATGGGTCCACATGCCATCTGTCCTCCATGTCATCACCACTTGTTGGCCTTCACATGATCCACCATCATAACCAACCTATTAGGTCCCACCAAGACACCCATCATAGGCTATCATGTCACCCATCACCATATTAGAGGGACACCAATTCGTCTCCCACTAATATAAGGAAGTCCTGCTGAAACAGTCACATCAGAGTATCAGGGAGACAACATAGAGAGTCCCGCCGAAGTGACCAAATCCTGCCAATAGAACACACCACACTGAATGTCATCAAGCCATCGATGGGACAAAGAACAAGGTCCCACCAATAAAGAACTATCCAACTGATGTTCACATTACTGTTCCAAGTGGTCCCCACATCCGTCAGCTTCCAAGTCACTATATTATTGAAAAATTGAACTTCAAAACCTCCTATCAGAGGTTGTGAAGTTCTCAAAACCTCCTATCGGAGGTAGTGAAGTTCTCAAAACCCGCGACATGTTGAAGACAAAGGGATCACTTTATTGCTCAAAACCCAAACTTTCAAACCTCAAGTCGGAGGTTGTGAAGTTCGCAAAACCTACGACATGCCAACAACAAATGGATTAACCTTCACTTCACAGTCACTAATTCAGGAGGTTATGAAACTTTAAAACCCTATGACTTTAGTTAAAAAAACTTGAAAACCAGTGACTTAACTCAGGCCGATGGAGGAAAACATAACTGCTCTAGGAAGTTGATCAAGCCAGTAAATTTGAGTCACATTTCTCAACATTCTCCCACTTCATGAAGAACTTACTGGATCCTTCCAAAGAAAACTCAAGAATCTTAAACAATGCTTCCACACTCCAACCAAGACCCCTGCAACGACATCCAAGATGTCCACCAACTCAGGAAATAGTTCCAACCATCCACCACAAGAAAAAGGAATGAGCCAAGGCGTATATGCACCAGTCTCAAGAACATAAGCATTAGATCCTACAGACAACAAGGGCTTCAACACTGCTACCACTCCACTATGCTCACAAGCTATATAGAAGAAACACAACATCAAATTCAAAGCCCTCAATCATGAACACAACTGTGAAGTCATTCTCCAAAAACAAGATAGAACATCAACTAAAATAGCAACCAAAAAACTAACTGCTCCCATCCAACTGATCAACCCATGTGATTGAAAATAGCACACACATCAAGTGTTAATCCATCTAATCACACATACCTCCAAGGTATCCACATCAACAAACTCATGCCACTTACATAGCCAACCCATCAACAACAAATACAAGCTCCAAGTGCCAACTAGTCAAAGAAGACCAAACACATCCAAGAACTCCCACTGTATGGGTAATGCCAAATCTGAAAAAATCACGACATAATGAGTCTACAAACAACATCACATAGAGAGTGTAAACATGTAGTTTCAAGTAACCATCCATAATGATATGCACAACCTATACAACCCTCACCACAATTCTCCATAACCAAGACCACATAGAAAAAAGTGTGCAGATCATACACCTATAGAAAATCCTTCTACATACACCTCTAAATTGCAACTGTGTCACCCTATTCTCCATGCATCCATGAGAACTTGCAACTGATCATCTCATGAAAAACTCCAAATGCATCATTGCACTATCATGAAGTTCTCAAGCATATGACCAATACACCTAAAACATAGAGAATCACCAAAACATTGTCAAAGATACAATCGTCTAAACCAGGAACTTATCATGATATACACATCCCCCTTAGGAGATCCCATGTTCTTGGTAACATTTTTGAGACAGTAATGAATGTCTCTTTGACTGGGCGGCATGGTGCTAGTTGGATAACCCTAAGTTTGACACTGGAGATTTGTTCGATGTTTGACATTGGATAACCCTAAGTTTGATGGTGGATAACCTAAAATTAGATGTTGGATGATGGAATGTGGCTCGAGGTGGAAACCCTAATGGGGTACGGTAGTTGAATAGTCAGAGGATGTAGAACATCAAAAAAATTTCTACTGTATAGGCCGAGAGCTCCAAGTGCCAACCAGTCAAAGAAGACCAAGCACATCCAGGAACTCCCACTGTATGGGTAATGAAAAATTTGAAAAAGTCAAGGCATAACAAGTCTACCAAAACATCACATAGAGAGTGTAAACATGTAGTTTCAAGGAACCATCCACAATGATATGAACAACCTGTACAACCCTCACGACAAGTCTCCATAACCAAGAGCATAGAGAGAAAAGTATGCACATCATATAATTGTAGAAAATCCTTCTACATACACCTCTAAATTCCAATTGTGTCACCCTATTCTCCATGTATCCATGAGAACCTACAACCGATCATCTCATGCTAAAATCCAAATGCATCACTGCACTATCATGAAGTTCTCAAGCATATGAACAATGCACCCAAAACACATAGAATCACTAGACCATTGTCAAAGCTCCAATCATCTGAACTAGGAACTTATCATGACATCATGATCTACACATCCCCCTTAGGAGATCCCATGCTCCAGGTGAACATACCATGGTCTCAAGAGCAATGCATCATGCCAAAAATCTAATGTGCAATCAAGAGTATACCATGACATGAAACACAATAAAATCTAAACCAACATAACCTATCAAGCACCACCAACACCTCAACCAAAGACTTCAAGAATCGGCCATGGCTATGAGATGTTGCACATATTCAAATAGTGTCCATGAAAATGTGAAAGAACCCTTCTACATCAACAGGATCTAAGAGCTCCTCCTAGTAACATCTGCAACACTAGAGAAGACCATCCATCACCAAGTGATGAATCCATAGTCATTGCTAAAGCTCCTACTGAAACGTGACAACCGAGCTTTCCAAACATCATGACCAAACATTTTCTAATTTGGAAATCTTTCAGGTCCACACAACATGTCTTTTTGACAACAATACCAAGTGACACCAAGATCTCCAAACCAAGCAAACAACACCATCACTATCAAAAGCTTCACAAAACTATGTATCCAAGCTATCCATGAAATTGTGATACTCATTTTGCAGGTCCCCATAACCAACTATCCAAGTACTCAACACCATCCATCCTCTCATCTCAGAGCAACCACACCAATGCACAAGTGACCACAAACAAGGCCAACTAACAAGTTTGCACCAACACTAAATCAACCTCATGGATATAGACAGTCCACTTGTGAGTTGTCTCACAACAAACATGTAGGTAAAGACAACCCATAAAATTGCACAACCCATAGATCCATTCAACAAAAAAATGCAAGCCCATCATCACACTGGAAACTACAAAATTGAGATCTCAAAAAGAATAACTATGTAGACAATTTGAATCAAGCACCAGATCAAGCTCAGATCCAATTTTCCAATCATGTCCACAACTTGAGCACCACAGTCTAGGAAACCAAGCAAGCAAAACCACAAGAATGTTGAGTGACAAATCATGTACCAACACTCCTATGAAAAGAAGACATCACAACTCCTCAAACCATGTCGAACTACAACTATCTCATCTAGTGACACCCTAAAAGCGTCTAGAAAATAGCTTAAGAACAACTCCATATAACCAAAAATTTTGCTTGACCTTGTAAAACCTACAAACCATAGAGCCATGAAATTACAAACCATCCTTAAAAGGAAACATCAGTTCAAGAGTTCTCTAGGCCCATTTCAGACCAACTCCAAAACCACCAACATGCACATGCATTTGAGAGAGATAGGCTATTGTAGGAGCTTTCAAATCATCCAATGATCAACTCCATAGCCTACTTGTAATCAGGGTACCATACAACCGTGCCTTCCAATACTAGGAAAAACACCCAGCATAAGCACATTACTCCATCAATGAAAAGCAACCCAAGCTTCTCCATATCATTAGGAAGCCTCTCACACAGACACACAATATGAAATATTTTTTTGCAACACAGCCATGAAGCAAAAATATTCCACCCCATGCATCAGGGTTATACCACTGCCAACTAGGAATCTCAGATCACAACATTCTAGTATGACCAGTTCCCATTTCTCCATCTTCACCATCTTCCATGCTATGTGTTGTCTAATAAACTTAAACAAAAAAGAAAGAACTTCTACTCATCAAAGGATCAATACATCAATTGATTCCTCTAGATTTCCTCAAGCTTGATAGAATAAGAAATATTTATAGAAGGAATACCCAGAACCAAAAACACAGTAGGAAGAAACACATCCCAAAAGAAGGATCTGATACCACTTGTTGGGAAATATGGGTCGAGCATCTTAGAAAGAAACATCTGAGATCAGTAGTGCATTTAGTAGCAGACATGTACTACTATGCCATAAAGCGGAATCAAACATAGTTCATTTCCCACATTAATCCTTTTGAGAGAAACTCATGCTTAAGTAATTTCAACAACACCATTATCAGATTCAACAAACATAATGGACAACCATGAAAGATGAAAGATAATACATGAACACATAGATATACGTGGGGAAAGCCCTTTCAAGTAAAAAACCCACACTCCAAAAGCCCAAATAGCCATTGTATTATTCAACAAAAAATACAGTTACAATACAATATCAGGCTCATGACCTTTACAAGAGATTTACATGTCTTGTTCCATTCTGGAAAAAAATATGGTAGCATAACCCATTGCAACCACCTCTCTCAACGAGAGGCATCTCATTCAGCTACACAACCTCACGATTTGACCATTGGCCTCTCGGCCTGCACGACAATTTTTTTTCCAATGCTCTATGTCCTCTGACTGTTCAACTTCTGCAACCCATTAGGGTTTCCACCTCAAGCCACATACCATCATCTAACATCCAATTCTAGCCGTTGGATAAGCAATCAAACAAATCTCCAACATCAAACTTAGGGTTATCCACCTAGCACCATGCCACCCAATGAAGAGACATTCATTACCGCCTCAACAATGTTCACCGACCACATGGGCCCACATGCCATTTTTCCTCCACGTCATTGCCACCTGTCGGCCTTCACACGATCCACCATTGTCACCAACCTATTAGGTCCCACCAAGACACCCATCACAGGCTACTGGGTCACCCATCACCATATTGGGGGGACACCAATTTATCTCCCACCAATATAAGAAAGTCCCATCAAAATAGTCACATTGGAGCATCATGGAGACAACATAGAGAGTCCTACCAAAGTGACCAACTCCTTCCAATAGAACACACCACATTGAATGTCATTGGGCCATCGATGAGACAAAGAACAAGGTCCCACTGATAAAGAACTGTCTAGCCAATGTTCACATTACTGCTCCAAGTGGTTCCCACATCTGTCGGCTTCCAAGTCACTATATTGCTGAAAAACTGAACTTCAAAACCTCATGTCAAAGGTTACAAAGTTCTCAAAACTCGTGACATGCCAAGAACAAAGGGATCGCTCTGCCACTCAAAAACTGAACTTTTGAACCTCAAGTTGGAGGTTGCAAAGTTTGCAAAACCCATGACATACCGACAACAAATGGATTAACCTTTGCTTCATAGTCGCTAAGTTAGAAGGTTATGAAACTTTAGAACCCCATGACTTTAGTTAGAGAAATTTGAAAACCAATGACTTAACACAGGCTGATTAAGGAGGAAAACACAACTACTCTAGGAAGTCGATCAAGCTAGTAAATTTGAGTCACATTTCTCAACAAATAGAGTGCTACATTGGTTTGGAGATATCAATAATGGCACAAACCTTGGTGAATCTGCTATGGGGGGCACTAGTATCCAGCTTGACAAAAGATCCAAATCACTCAACCATGTTTTTGATGAACTCTAGTGATCTGATGTTAGGATCTAGGACTGTTGCATGTGAATAATAACTTTTACAATGATTAAATTGAAGGTATTTAAAACATAATAATGTAATTGAAATGCTTAAACAAACATTACAATGATTAAACAATGAATTCGAACTAGAGAAAGAACAAAAGACAAGAAACAACAAGTTGATAATGGAGTTAACCAAACAACTACGTCTCTATGTCCCTCTCCAGATTGATCCTTGATTATGCTCCAGAAATTTATGGTTTACAAGGCATGCTTCAACTATTACAAAGTCTCCTCATGTCTCCTTGGATGATAATGAATTACAAAAAGTCCTCTCTCAAGTACAACAAGCTTGAATTCAAGCTCCCAATGCACAAAGACAAACAATTCACTATCAAAACTTTCCAAGTTGTCTAAACTCTCCACAATTCAGAATTCTCTCATAAGTCACCTCCTGGTTACCCAATGTCCTAAGCTCCCCCCTTTTTATACATAAAATATGCCCAATATGGTTACTAACCATATGATTTACAAAATCAGGCCTCTCTCCCTTTACAAGTAAAAATATTTTACAATTCCCCCTATTTACAAAGATAAATCCTTAGATATCCCCATACAATATCATTAAAATTATTACAAGCCCTTTAATAATCTTTCAAAAATATCCTAAACCCCTTTAAATAATTTTTTAATTAATCTTTACATATCTTTGTATATTTTTTCTAAGCCCCTCAAACTATAAAGAATCTTAAAAATAGGGGTGAATGTTTAATTTTAGAGATTTCGGCTTTTAAATATTCTTTAAAAAAAACCCACTCCCTATTGTTTTGTAGTCAGCACATGTGGTGCAATGGTGGGAGCACCTACTATTATGGAGGAAGTCGGGAGTTCAAACTTTTCGGCCTCCAAAATAGAAAAAGTTAGTCTTTAAATAAAACCGGTGCAATATTATGGTGAAAACTATGGCATAACAACCAACAAGGGAATGGTATTTGGGTGTTCATGGGATCGAATCCCATCCAATCTATTTTTAGAGAATAAACTATTTGTTTCAACCCTGGAGGAGAGAAAAGGTGCCACATGGCACTATTTAATTAGCTCAAATCTGACACATGTTAGATTCCAATTGGACCAAGTCAACAATGCCACGTCACCTTGCCACATCATAATGCTGACTATGCATGCCACATCATCAACACCTATACTTATCACGTCATGGTTGTACTGCCATGTGTCAGCTCTCCATTAGTCCATGTCATTTGATCCTAACACACCAGCATGTTGACATCATCATTATACAATCAAGTGGGCATGGTCCACCTTCAACTTTGACTAGCCATATCTTCACTGTACAAGCTCTGTTTTCGACAAAATGAGTAGTGTTGGCATCATGGCAACAAGTTCTTCATTTTGAGGCCAATTTCTATGAATTTTGAAATGATCATTTTTTTCACCTTTTTGACCGGCCTTTGGGATCAGTTTGACATAAATTTGACTGAGCATAACTTGCACGTATGAGCTCCTTTTAACTCTGTTCAAGTTGTGTTGGGTTCAATTATATGACCACTTTGACATAGAGGTGAATTCTAGAGCATATGGAACACTTCAAATTTTGGCAAAAAGTATCCACCTAGATCATCTAACACCTGTATAATGGGCGAGAAGTTGTACAGTCATATCCAAATGGGTACATAAGCGACCTTAGTAGTAGCAGGATCAAAGAAAGGAGACCAATCCAAAAAGAAGAGGCCAGATTGGCCAAAAAAAACAAGGGCCCTTTTCCTTCACAAAGGTGCAATCATCCATAGAGGCAAAGCAGAGCATACAAAACCCAAAATCCAGGATGTCAATGTTGGGAAGGGGAATATTACTCTAGGTAGCCTTCATCCAGTCGACAAAGCCTTCAATTGAAGGCCTCTTGCTCAAGTAGTGAACAAGAAGAGATATTCTCCCGACCACATTCACAAATTCTTTAATGCAAGCAGCAAATAAATGGAAGTCTACACGGGCATCCGATAGGCATACTTCCAAATCCCCAAGAGAGAAAACATACCCAGGATCCAAACCAGGAGAAGTCGAGGTAGACTTAGTAGGTGACGATAAAGGGAAATATGGGGTAATTTGTGTTTTTTAAAACTTTGAGCATTCATGGAAGGGGTTGCAATGGTTCCTACAACCATCAGTAGTGAG
Source organism: Sequoia sempervirens (assembly GCA_007258455.2). NCBI lineage: Eukaryota > Viridiplantae > Streptophyta > Pinopsida > Cupressales > Cupressaceae > Sequoia > Sequoia sempervirens. The sequence continues at coordinate 24,248,025 of VDFB02000002.1, read as the reverse complement.
AGGAGCTATTGACTAAGAGGCCATGATTGGAAAAGAGGCAAGGATCCCCATTGAAGCCTTAGGCATCGAGTCATCCTTCCACACAACCTTTGACTTGTTCTTCAAAGCAGCCTTCACACCAGCATCAACACCTCTTCATCGCCTCCCTTTTCCATGGCTTTTCCTATGCCCTTGCACATTGTGAGCTACCTTTATTTAAAAAACATTATTAATAAAAAATTATCTAATGTCTAATTTAGACTTTTAATAAAGAAGTTCTTAGAAATTAAACTTGATAATCCGATGTTTAATTATCTAAAATTTATAATGATAATTCTGAGGATAAATATAATTCCAATGTAGATTAAATTCAACCAATAATGATCATAGCTTGAAGTAGAGTTGAATTCTAAGTTTAGGAAATGAAAAGTTTCTTTAAAAAAATATCATTTGCATATTGCTTGTTTTTTACTTGCGAGATGTAGAATCGAGTCTAATATAGGGGGAGAGGACCCAATACCTGAGCATATTCTAATAGTTGGTATAGTTGTTATAACATTTGTTGATTTAATGTACACTAGCATATATATATTGTTTATTAATAATATATATATAATATGCTGAGAGATATCCTTATCGAGGCGCCTAAACCCTTTAATCTTGTAAGAATTGGCTATGAAGGTAACCACCCAAGATCTAGAGGCCTAATAGAAAGCACAAGTATAAGAGAGATAGAAACAAGATGACAAGAATAGACTGTATTCTTATCAATGAATGCAAATATGATGAGCTATATAAAAGTACATAGGAGACCCCTTGGTTATATAGCCAAGGTGAGAACATAGAAGGGCATAAGATTATGACAAGTATCGTAATCTTATGACATGAGACAACTATGAAAAGCTATCACTCCACCTAATGTGGAAAAGTGATAATGTGATAATCACCACAAATGGTGGATCACCTGCAAAAGGTGGAGAGGTAATCACATGATGTGTCCACGAAAGGTGGATGTGATAAAGTGATAACATGATAAGTCCACCAAAAGTGGAAATTCTCCAACTACCTCCTATGTGGTCCCTAAGTAAACTTAACTAAGGTGTAATTATGACCTAGGACAAGGTACAACACTTTTAATTACACCAACACCCCCCCTTAAGTGCAACTTAGGGAGAATGTACATAAATGCAAACAATGCAAGATGGGTCCTGGCTACTAGGCCATGTTAGGTACCCATGTACATACAATGCAATCTCTCACAACCGGAGAAAAGGAGAAAACCCAGTGGGACAAAACTCCTCCCCAAAAGAGAAACAAAACAAGAAACATTCTCTAGAAAGGACAAAACCTTGAGTGAGGAAAAAGTACCCCCCATAATAAGAATGAAGAAGTCCATGGAACCCCCCCTCAATGGAGAGTCACTGCTCAAATGTCACAATGCCAAGAGTCCCCAAATCTTAGCTGAAGAAGGAGACAAAGAAGAACAATGTGAGGAATGATGTAGAGCGGACCAAGGATGATGATGAGTCCTCCAAATGTTGTTCCAAAAGAAATGCCAAACTGTGACAAGAACTGATAGAAAGAATCAGGTACAACTGCAAAAGATGCCACATAACTGGTGATTGAGTTGAATCTGTCAACGCAAGAGTAACTTCAAAAACTGTCGATGAAGAACTATAGATGCATCCACACTGCAACAGGAATAAGGGCAGAACCAAGAAGACAACTGCATGAGAATCAACTTAATGCCCATCAATAGAAGATTGGTACAATCTATGTCTCACTAGAGCCATGCACAAATTGTACAATCCAAGTCTCAATGGAGCCATGCACCAAGTCTTTGGATGTAGAACCAAACTTTTGAAGACAGGTAGAGTGCTTCCAAAATAAGAATGTCTATATGGTGTTTAGTCCATCTCATCGAAATGCATGGGTAACCAGCTGTTGCATACGCTGAGTATATAGGAACTAACAATGGATACATAGATCAACCCAAAGAAGCATACAGTATGACATAGTACACTGAAATAGTAGATTGTGGCACTTTATTTTAGTGCGTTACAACATTACATAGAGGAGAACTACAATGACCATGATGCAAATCTGAAAATGATGATGAAGAAGCCAACCAAAGGTGCCTTGAAGTAGAAGTCCGTGAAAAAAGCCCTCCAAGTGGATGTCAGTAGGAGCAATTGACCCTTGTTGACTGCTGGTTGAAGGAGCAAGTGGTCCAAGACAAGGCTTGATTGGTAGGAAAAATTATTTTCCTAGGTTTGCTTATTATTGCATGATTTGTTTTTTAAAAAAAACTTAATTAAAAGCTTAATTTAAAAACATTATTTATTCAAAAACTTTATTATTAAAATAATAAAGAAAAATAATTTTGATGAAAAAGCTTTATAAAAATTAATAAAGAGACAAAAAACATAATTTTTTTTTTTAATTATTAAAAACTTTAATAAAAATTATTAAAGAAAAACATTAAAAGTTTTATTTTTAAAACCTAATTAATAAAGCCTCATATAAAAAATTTATTTTAAAAAATTGAAAAATATTTAAAAAAACTAATGATTTTTTTTTTTTTAAAAAACTTTAAAAAAATAAAAAACATTGCGGCAGGGCTTGAAAGTGGCATCGCACCTGGAGGTATGCCACTTTCCTACCACACGGCAGACCTGCGGGCCGCATGATAGGGCATGCGGTGCAGGTACCCTGTCGGTACCTTGTGTACCGCAAGGTTTTCACTTGCCTGCCACACTGCAGACCTGCGAGCTGCAGGGGCTGATAGGGCATGCGCGGTACCCATCGGTACCATGCGTATAGTAGGGTTTTATTTAAAAATTTAAAATTTTTATTTTTTAATTTTCTAAACCAAAAAAATAAAATTGCGATTTAAATTACAAATTTTGATTTTGTTTTAAAAAAATTTAAAAATGCAGAAAATTAAAAAAAAAATATATATATATATTTTAATAAAAATCGTACCTCCGCAGGTAGGGCCATACGACCCGCCTGCTAAATTTTTTTTGCCTTCGAGAGCAACTTGTCCAAATTCAATGATTTGACAGTCGATTTAGGGGTTTTTGGCCCTTTTGAATGCGATGGCAATGCCATTTTTGGCTGAAAATGCTTTGAAATGGTAGCTACCTCCTGGATCTGGCAACCACCTCCAATCTTCAAACCCTTATAGATTTGGCCTCCAATGTCCAACTGGGACAAACCAAAAGGAAAATCTGACTATCTCAGACACACCAGACGCAATGGCTAGCTCAAATCTGACGCAACAAGCTCCCAAAATGCACCTACAATACAAGGCCAAAAATGGAACCCCCCCAGAATTTGAGATTTCTATCAAGAAAATACAAGATTGCACTCAAGATCTCTCCAAAAGACTAACTAAAAGCACTCCAATAGCTCTGATACCATGTAAGAATTGGCTATGAAGGTAGCCACCCAAGATCTAGAGGCCTAATAGAAAGCACAAGCATAAGAGAAATAGAAATAAGATTATAAGAATAGACTGTATTCTTATCAATGAATGCAAATATGATGAGCTATATAAAAGTACATAGGAGACCCCTTGGTTATATAGCCAAGGTGAGAACATAGAAGGGCATAAGATTATGACAAGTGTCGTAATCTTATGACATGAGACAACTATGAAAAGCTATCACTCCACCTAATGTGGAAAAGTGATAATGTGATAATCACCGCAAATGGTGGATCACCCACAAAAGGTGGAGAGGTAATCACATGATGTTTCCACGAAAGGTGGATGTGATAAAGTAATAACATGATAAGTCCACCAAAAGTAGAAATTCTCCAACTACCTCCTATGTGGTCCCTAAGTAAACTTAACTAAGGTGTAATTATGACCTAGGACAAGGTACAACACTTTTAATTACACCAACAAATCTAAATTAAACCTTTATTAAACCATTACCCTTGAATTGAATCTTAATTGAACCCTAGCCATAAAACCCTAGTTATCCCCAAGCTTTATCTTAGAATCATAAATAAGCCCAAAACCTAACCCTAATCGAACCCTAATTTAATTGTAACCATAATTGAATCATAACCTTATCCTTGATGATAACCCTATCTGAAGCCCAAACTTGGCCCTAACACCAAGCTTTATTGTAAAACTCTAACCCTAACCCTAACCCTAACCCTAATTAAACTCTAAGAATACTTAAATCCTAGCCCTAACTTTGACCTTAATTGAATCCTAGCCCTAATTAAATTGTAACAATAATCGAACCCTAACCTTAGCCCTTATCAAACCCTAATTTAAATTAAACCCTAACCATATAACCTTAATTATAATATGAATGATTTTTCTTGTATGAAATATTTTCAATTGTGATATATTTTTTAGGTTTTAAATATTTTAATTTAGAAAACATATTTTAAATTTAATAGTAAATTTAAGATATTTTCTTATATTAAATACATTAATTTAGAACTTTTGAAAATATTTTCAATATTTTTTAATTTTAAGTTTTTTAATTAACTTACTTTCATATGCAATAGTAAATTTAAGAAAGTTCTTTCATATTTAATTTTCAAAATTTTCAAATTTCTCTTTATGGTAGTAACTTAACATGTTTTTTTTATATCTTATTTTTATTATTAATAATTTTTTTTATTAAAAAATTATTTAAATAAATTTATATAAAAACATAAGAAAAATGTTGTTTCAAAAATATCTTTATATTATTCATTTTTAATTTTAAGTATATTAATTTAAAAACTATTTTTATATGAAATAATAAATTTAGAATATTTCTTTTGCACTCAATTTTCTAAAATTTAGAAACTTCATTTTGCATCTAATTTAAAAACAACTTTTAGATAAAGTAGTAAATTTAGAAATATATTTTTTACACTTGATTTTTTAAAATTTAGAAATTTTTTTATTGGGTAATAAACTCCAATATGGATGCTTTTGCCAGGTTCATAGATTCTAGGTATTCATGGCTCAGTGAGAGTAGTTTGGCACAAATATATCATTACTTGCTAATGGAATATGGGAGGATGTGGGGTTTGGTGTCTAGCAGTTGTATGTTTGCACTTAATTTTCTAAAAGTTAGAATTTTTTTTTATATATCTAATTTAAGAACTTTAGAATATTTCTTTTGCAATTAATTTTCTAAAATTTAGAAACTTCTTTTTACATCTAATTTAAAAACTATTTTTATATGAAATAGTAAATTTAGAATATTTCTTTTGCACTTATTTTTTAAAATTTAGAAACCTTTTTTTACATCTAATTTAAAAACTACTTTCATATGAAATAGAAAATTTAGAATATTTCTTTTACACTTGATTTTCTAAAATTTAGAAACTTCTTTTAGTCTAATTTAAAATAGTGCTTTTAAAATATTTCTTTTGTACTTGATTTTCTAAAATTTAGAAACTTCTTTTTATGTTTAATTTTAAAACTACTTTTATATGAAATAGTATATAAATAGAATATTTTTTTTGCATTTAATTTTCTAAAATTTAAAAACTTCTTTTTATGTCAAATTTAAAAATCACTTTTATAAAATTTGGAAACTTATTTTATAATTATAAATTCACACTGATTAAAATGTTATTTTTTACAGTCTTTCCTTATAACAACATTTAAAATTAATAGTAAAACAGAAATAAAATATCTAGTAAGTGAGAACAATATCCAATCTTTCCTTCCTTATAACAACATTATAAATTAATGGCAAAATAAAAACAATATTCAATCTTTCTTTGGCTGAGGAGAAAATAGGGATCAGTTCTTTTTCTCAAGTTCCCTTAATTGCAAATCATATCAATATTCTATTAAAAAGTAAAACCCTAGTTCTCTTAATCTCCTGCAAATCATATCAATATTCTGTTAAAAAGTAAAACCCTGATATTTGAAAGAATCCTTGAATCCTACTTCATAAATTTTCCATTACCATCTAAAATCTGAATACAATTTTTGAATTTAACGCATCTAACATAATTTCAATTTGGTGGGGAAACAAAAATAATGTTAATCTTCCAATTTTGAAAGCCATACAATCAAAGAGAAGTATTTGTCTATCATGACAAGGAAATGACAAGAGTATTATTTGTGATAGCTGAGGTTTATGATGATCCAACACAACAAACATCATTTCTTTATAATGAATTTTAATAATTTAATTAATGATAACGTCCATTACCTTAAACACATTCTATTCTATTTATCATGGAATAGAGAAAAAAGAGGATAGGTAAAATAATTTTAGAATATTCAATATATGAATTCCAAATCAATGTGTAATTAGCTAATCAAAACTGTAAATATTTATCTCAAGAATTGAACAAAATTTCTTGACCAGGGAAAATATTCTTGTTTTAATGGAAAATATTCTTGTCTTAAATCTCCACCCTTCTACTACCCCTTAAAACCTTTCTCTACCACATGCACTAAAATGGATAATAATAATGGTTTCCATTACAACAACGTTTTGACTGGACTTTGTTTACTTCCATCCATAAGTTTCATTAATTTTGAAATGTAATGCCTTACTTCCTCGCTCCTTATCCACCATCTCTTGATATTTATTAGTGTAGTATTAATGGTTCCATATGCATGTGCTAGTGCTTTTTAAAGTATAGGAGTGCATATATTTACCTATATGATTTATATTTTTTATATGTTTAAAACATCCCAAGGATTCTAAAATAGGATATAGTGAAATTATATATATATATATATATATATATATATATATATATATATATATATATATATATATATATATATATAATTTTATAATATTTTTGGATATGCATTTGTTAAGACATGTTTAGTTATTTGTAATAATATTAATTAATTATTTATTACTTGAATTTATTTTACTAATTATTATGAGAATAAAGGTATTAGACAATACCATCATTATTTAGATTATTTTTCTTATCAAAAAATAAATTAAACATTAATTGTTAGGTAAATAGTTATGGTCACAATTATAAGCTTACTTTGAAACCATAATATTGTACTGTCAAATTTTAATAATTTTTTAAATATAATACTCTTTAAGTGACTACCAATAATAACACATTTGAAATAAACATATATAAGAAAAAGATGTATTCTATTTCTTGGTCACACTTATATGTGATTACATTTTAACACTTGCACATGTTAAGTTTAATTAAAGTTCCTAGAGCAATAAAATAATGTTAGCATCAGGATAATAATACATCATATACTACTAGAAAAGAGATTTTATTGTACAATAAGCTTAGTTCAATTTTTGATCAATTACCAAGTGTATTTAAGATCAATGATAAATATATTAGACTTATTTAATGGTACAACCTATTCAATAATCCAAGTAACCATTACTAAATGAATAATATTGACTCAAAAATGTTCCATAATTCACTATAGATTCATAAGACTATAGTTTAATGCCATGACTATCAAATTATACTACAACAAACATAAGATCTTGAAGGTCATTACATTCTCTAATTACAATATCAAACTTAGATCCTTTATTTTCAAGGCCTTATTCAATCACATTGATAACTCACATAGTGTTTACTTTAATTGAAATGACTAATTTATAAAATTTGAATCACCCTAATGCTTATACTTGGTTCTATTGAAAAAATTGGACTATTAAACTATCATGAATTTAAGCTTCTAAATTTCCAACTTTGTTTTCACTAAACTTGCTACTCCTTGTTCCTTGTATGATCTATTTATGGCATGTTGATCCTTAAAGGATATTTACCAACCTTAACAATGTTTGAATTACATTCAATTCTTGAATACAGATTAGTTATATTATTATATAAAAGTCCCACTAACAATCACCCATCAATAAAATGTATATTTCTCACTTGTCCTTTCATTTTAAAGATAAACCATGGTGTAATGACTTTTGATAAAGCATAAAAAGGAAGGTGATTCTTTATTTCCTTGAAAGTATTACTATTTTTTGCATAAACATTCTTGATTAGGGTTAAATTTCATTATGACACCAAAATCATTCAAACTAATTATATTGAGTAAACTAATATTTGTTTGGAATTCACACCCCAATTATCAAGATCTTAAAGATTTCCTTAGTATAAACCATAACCTTCTAGGTTAGCACAATAATTATTATTTATGTAAGGGTATGTGCATGATCATCATGGAAAAAGCAGGCCCTTAAGTGACAAAAAATTCAAAAAATTTAGTGTTAGGCAAGTTGACGTAAAAATTTGAATAAGTTATCTATATTATTTCAAAAATATGTTAGAATAGAATTTGTAGAAAATTGAATGTAGTTAGGTTTATTTAAAAAAAAAATCTATTTGGTGAAAATTTGAAATTTCAATGAAGTAGTACTTAAATTTCAGGGAAAAAATAAGAAGTACGTGTTGACCACCCTAACCACAATAAAATGATAATATTTTTTATAATATTTTAGATATAAGTAGAGGACTCATGTCCCAATGTGATGCATACTTTTTTGTAATTTTTTCCAAGTAAATAATTAATTATGAATTTTTTATTACAACTTTTAAAAATAAAAAACATAAGTAGAGGACTCATGTCCCAATGTGATGCATATTTTTTGTAATTTTTTTCCAAGTAAATAATTAATTATGAATTTTTTATTACAACTTTTAAAAAATAAAAAAAACTCGTATGTCTAACCACCTTAACTTGGTCAAAACTTCATGAAATTCATTTCTTTTTTTTAAATCCTATAGTATGTAAAACATAGAATGTGATGCATGTTTCAGATTCAAAAAATGTGATACTGTTTGAAAGCTATAGATGTTTTTCAATCAACCTATCAATCAAGACTTTAATTGTAATTCAAATAGAAAATAAATAATAATAATTTATTAAATTCAAAGTAAAGAATAATTTATATTGGTGGAAAGCCGAGAATATCCTTTAAAAACCCTTTTCATTTCATCAATTTTGGGTTAAAAAAATCGTCAGCCACATACCCTACAAAAACCCATCATATCGCCACTTTTTGGCCCATCATGATTTTGCACATACCCATAACAATGAATATGTTTTAATTGAAGTATATGAATTTTTTTGAGACATATTTAGTTAATTTTGTACATAAACAACTCCATATACCTTATCCTAATGAGCTAATTCAATATAGAAATAAAAATAATTATCATTATAAAGAAAGACCTAGACTTATATAACTTATTGCAAGATTTATAACTATGACCAATGGCATAGTATAGGTTAACTACACCCAATCCATATGAATTTGAGGAATACTTAAGCCACTATGCATCACTCCCAATAAGATCATTCAATTAAAAAAAATGAAGAAGCCATTAAAACTAGCATATTAGAACACAAAAGTTTAATAAACATCTAATCTAAGACATTGAAAATTATTCTATTGGGGGAGTGGTTTCACATTGATTTGGAATGATGACCCTTTCCCAATCACTTGGATAATAAGTTTGTTTTGATTGATTCTATTGAAGAGAATTGATGAAACCGATGAAAGATGTGTTGTAAAACATGATGAAAGCCTATTTTAACATGATAAAAGCTAAGATGATTGATGTGAGTATATGCAAAGCTATTCTAAATGAATGCAAGATTCAAAAGATTAAAACCCTAGTTTCAAAATATGCTAAATGGATGCACCTAAGTTACCATGGAAGCCATTAATGGATGCTCTAAGCTAATATTGCAAGTAAATTAACCTAAAAATACTTTTAAAACATAAAATGTGAGTGCAAGATGAGAGTGATTTTAACAAAATAATTTTACTATTAAAAGATGGATCCCTATTCAATAAATGGAAGCTCTATTTATAGAATAAGCAAAATTAAACTGATGGCCAAGATCAAAAGGATCAGTCAACGGTGAGAATGGAAGGAAGATGGAGGCATGGATCATGGATTCCCATCAAGGGTTAAGAATCCAAGATGATATTTAATCAAGGGCTTACATTCATCCAAACAAACACACTTTCAAAACTTGCACAAGAAGCTTTATTGAAAGTTTGTTATGGAAAAGGAATATTCCCTTGTTTAAATGAGTGAAGAAAGAGAATATTCTCATGGGTGAGGAAAATTAGATATTTAGTTCATTAAAACCAAATTTAATGTGCAAAAGGGGAAGGAATATTCCATGAGAATATTCCTTTTAGAGGAATGTGCAAAGGAGAAACATTCTCTTGCAAGTGGGAGGATTGGATTTAATTAATAATTTGATAATTAAAACAATGTTTCAATTTATGCAAATGAAGGGAATTAAATGATATTCATTAAATGAATGATTTAATGAAAAGGGGATGTGATAAGACATTTAGGTAAATAATTAATATTATTTAATTAAATGAGAGGACTTCAGGGATTAAATTAAATAATATGATTTATTCAATTTATTAGGACAAAAGGTTAGCATGAAAGGGGTGAATTAACCTAATTAGGTGAATTAGATTAATAGATGTAATTGACATAATTAATTAAATAACTAAGCTAATTTAATCAATTAAGTGAAAAGAGGATGGGTTTTAGGATGAAATGGTGTTAGTATATAAGATTCGAGTGCATGATATCATTCAGGACATTTTTAAGTGTCTACATTTTTCCTAGGCTCTTTGAAGCGAGGTACTTGTTATGTTGGTTCAAAAATTGACACTTTTTCAGATTAAAAATGCTGCTCATATCAAAAAATTAAATTTTCTAATTTTTGGATGCCCCCCTTTTTCCCCAGTGGAAGGAATAAGCTGGTTCATTTCCCCCTTGAGAGATTCGGAAAAAAATTTGAACTTTGGGTTGATCTCTCGACAAAGATTTAGGATCAGTTCAGCTCAGAGAGGACTAGAAAGCATAGATTGTTTGATGTAGATAGATTTGATGATGTATAGACAATCATCGACCATGGGTAGCCTCATGTATATTTTGATATATCACAAAAAATTGATACTTCGAGAGAAATGCTAGTAAAAATAGAAGAATAAGAAGGATAAGATGAATGGATTAACTATTGATTTTGAGATTGATTCAAAATTCCAAGAAGCCTATGATCCATTGAGACTTTTTTAGATATACTGATGAGATGGATGATTTTTCTCATATCTTGGGATTGGAATTTTCTGTCATTCCTTATTTTTGATGCAAAGAATGATATGATAAAGAGCCAAAGAAATAGATGGAGGTGCTTTATTTATGTGAGGCGCCTATTTTCCAGGTTCTCACCAAGGTACTTTCCCAAAGCACTATCGAAGTGGTTTTCACTAAAGGACGATTGTTTTTCTTTACTTTTTTCAATCCTTTTTCTCATTTTTTGGGATTTTTGATCATTTTTTGATTTTTTTGTATTTTCAAATTTACACCCTTCAAGCCTAGGCATAAAACTTTTTAAGATGCAAACTATTGGTTGATTCTTGCAAGGTTTCACCTTTAGGCATTGATAATTGGTATGATTTTGATCCATAGCTTGTTGTGACGACAAAGGGACTAACTAGTTAGGCTCAAACTTTCCTTTATTGTCCTGATCTGAAAGATTTTTTTGATTATATTTTAGGAAAGGATCCCCTACCTAGAAAGACCAACACTTGATCTTCTTGTTATAACTCCATATCAGTTGGTTTTTATATACTTGCAAGTGATTAAGGGCATCAAGATGATGCTCATCCAAGAATTCTAGTTCATTTAGCCAAGATACTTTGTATTCTTCATCAGTGATTAGATTATGTAGTGACATTCGCTGTGATGGGAGCTCAACCTCAATAGGAAAGATGGCTTCTGATCCGTAGACCAAGGAGAAAGGGGTTGCACCTGTTGGTGTGTAGATACTGGCTCGATAGGCCTAGAGGGTGGGATTTAACTGTAAATGCCAATCATGACCAACTTTATTGACCGTTTTCTTTAGTATTTATAGAATGGTCTTGTTTGTAGCCTCAGCTTGACCATTTCCTTGGGGGTAACATGGGGTAGAGAATCGATGTTAGATGTTAAATATTTGACATAGCTCTTTCACATCCTGATTCTGGAATGGTGTTCCATTGTTAGAGATAAGGGATTGCAAAACACCATAGCGACAAATAAGGTAATTCATGATAAATTTAGCAATTTGCTTCCCTATTATGTAGGTCATAGGAATGGCTTAAATCCATTTGGTAAAGTACTCAGTGGCTGTGAGGATGAATTTATGTCCATTAGATGAGGTTTGAGTAATTTTTCCTATGAGGTCAATCCCCCACTATGAGAAAGGCCAAGGTGTCACCATTGGTTGTAACTCCTGAGCTGGAGCATGAATAATATCTCCATGTTGTTGAAACTGGACACACTTCTGCACATACTGATGGGCTTCTCTTTCCATGGTTGGCCAGTAGTACCCTGTCCTCAACAGTTTCTTAGATAAAGTCATACCACTAGAATGGGAACCACATATTCCAACATACATTACTTATTTTAAGGTGGTCAAGGATTTCTCTTGGTTGAGACATCGTAGTAATGTTCCCTCGATGCTTCGATGGTATAAGGTATCACCTAGGATCATGAATCAAGATGCCTTCTTAACAAAGGTATTTTTGAGGTTGGAGGTGATATCGGATGGGAGGGATCCTCTGCTAAGGAAGGTGAATATATCATGATACCATGGGGATTTAGGACTAATGATGACACACACAAATTCAGATTCTGGGATTTTGAAAGTTGGTACGAGAATTTTTTCTACCAAGAATTCACATTGAAGGACGTTGTGTGGCATATCTAACAATGATCCAATTGTTGCCATGGAATTTGTTGCTCGGTTGTTCATGCAAGGAATCTGCTCAAAATTTATATCTATGAAAAGGTCCTTAATAAGTTTTATACCATCTTCTTGCAAGGAGTAAGCTTATTGTCCTTAGTTTGGTAGTCATCATTGACTTGGTTGATAACCAACTATGAGTCCCCATAGACTTTCAACTCTTGTATTTTCCATTGAACTGCTATCCTTAGACCTGTGATTAGGGCTTTTTATTCTACAATATTGCTAGTACATGAAAACAATAGTCGATATGACTTTGGGATGAAATCACCTTGAGGGGTGATAAAAAGAATACCCGCCCCTGATCCATGTTGGGTAAATGATCCGTCAAAGTACATTTTCCATTGATCGATTATATTGACAAGGAACACTGATTCATCAGGAAACTTAGATACCAAAGGGTTCCTTACATAGATAGGTGCTTTCACCAATTGGTCTATGATTACCTATCCTTTGATTTCCTTACACTCCACATATTCTATGTCAAATTCAGTCAAGATAATTACCCATTTGGCCATTCACCTAGTGAGAGTTGCTTTGGATAACAGGTGGGCCAATCTTTGCAATAAGCTTGATTTGATGTCACAACATGTAGTGTCTAAAATTTTGTGAAGCAAAAACCACTGCTAAGCATGCTTTCAATGGATGAATAGATCATTTCATAGCCCACCAAGGTCCTACTAATGTAATAGATGGATTTTTCCTTTCCATTTTCATCATGTTGTGCTAGAAGAGCACCTAGTGCTACTGATGTTGTTGAGATATACATGATTAATGGTTTGTTTGGAATCAATGATATGAGCACTGGAGGTGTCAACAAGTAGTCCTTAATCTACTAGAAGGATTTATCACACTTCTCATCCCACTTATAAATTATTCCCTTATGTAGAAGATGTGAGAAAGGATGGATCTTTTCTAATAATTGTGCTATGAACCTTCGAATGGACTACAACCTTCCTTGTAACCCTCTCATCTACTTTAATGTTTGTGGTGGTCCCATGTATAGGATGGATTTTACTTTTGTTGAATCAATTTCCATCCCTCTTTGTGATACGATGTAGCCAAGAAGCTTCCCTGATATAACCCCAAAGACACAGTTTTTTGGGTTTAGCCGTACCTTATACTGTAGAAGATGTGTCCTAATACCTATATGTGTTCACTCCTTTTCTTTGATTTGGCTAAAATATCATCCACATAGTCTTCTACTATTTTTTGGATCATGTTATGAAAGATGAGGGTCATTTATTTTTGATAGGTTGCTCCTGCATTCTTTAGCGCAAATGGCATCATGTTCCAACAATATGTTCCCCATGGAAAAGTGCATGCAATTTTGTATCGATATTCCTTGGTGATCATGATTTGATTATATCCTAAAAATCCATCCATGAGTGACAACATTTCATGCCCAGTTGTTAAGTCCATGATGATGTCAATGTTGGGAAAAGGGAAATCATCCTTTGGGCATGCCTTGTTCAAATCTCTAAAATCCATGCATATTTTGATGCCCCCAGTGGGTTTAGAGACTAGTACCAGGTTTGAAACCCACTCAGGATAATCAATCGGTTGGATAGATACAATGTCAAGAAGCTTCTATAACTCCAGTTTCACTAAGAGTGTTATCTTAGGGTGCACTTTCTCAAATTTTCCTTTACCAATTTAGCTTCAGGATAGATTGCTAAATGATGCACAACTAATTCTAGATTAAGCCCTGAAATATCTGTGTATGACCATGAAAATTTGGTTCTTCACTCTTTTAGGAACATTGGTAGGTTCTTCTATTCTTCATCCAAAAAGGATTCAACATAGAAAGTGATCTTTGGTGCCTCTTCTATTCCCACATTGATTGGAGTGACCTTTTCTGCTAGCACTGCTAACTTCTCTAGATGCATTGCACTAAGGGGTAGATTGAATCCATCATCCTTGAGCACCTCAAAGAGGTTTTCAACTTCAAATGTGTCCTTTCTTTTTACTATTTTAGGATAAAAAATTTCCACCATATGGTTTTCACTCAAATATCTATAAGTTATTTGCATGTTGTCCATTTTGCGACTGAAGGATTCAATCGTCTCCCCATAGTACGCCCCTGTATCTAGCTCTATATCAAAACCAACTTTGTGATCTATCCATGGTAAGTTGTCATAGAGTCCCATGAATTTTGAGATTGCTTCATCATTTTTGAATAAATATAGAATCGGTGGTCCTTATTGGTCCTAGTCAATGAGTTGTGGGTATACTAGGCTTATTTCAGTGGGTTGCTCATTTGGGGTGAAATATGTTGTGGATATCATGAAGAGAGAGTTATTCTCAAATAGGTCAGAAAAATCAAGGGGTAAGTCATCTAGGGTAGTATCACACGATGTTGGTAACCAAGAGGAAGCCTCATCCTACTTAGTGGAAGTACCTTTTCCAAGAAGGGTAACCTTGCTAGTAGTACATCCTAGGTTAAGATTCTTTGGACGTTTCTCAGGAACGATGGGTTCTAGCAAACCATTGTCATTTTGTCCTAGTTTCTCATTGTTGTTGTACCCCCATCCCTAAAAGCCTTTGTTTTCATCTTCCATAGGAAGAGTGGGGATGGGTCATTCATCTTGATATAGTAGTTTAGAGATATCTTCCTCATTGACATCTTCTTTGTTCAAATCCCCCCTTTTGGTAAAGGTAGTAGCTTCCATCTTTACTGTTCAGCTACTTTGTTGATAGGTGTGGATTTACCATGAAATTTGGGAGAAAGAGGTAACTCTCTTAACAAAAAGTGTTCTTTTGTAGTTTATAATTTCCACAACCATCATCTTGGATCACTAGTTTGATATCGGGAATGTTTTGCACAATGGGTGTTTTTGTTTCTAAGATAGATGTAAGGGATGATGGGTCAACAAATGAAGAGGATGGTGTAGGCCTTTCATCATTTTTAGGGATCTAGGATATTTTGTAAAACTTGGCCACAATGTTCTTGTAGTAGTAAAAAGGCTCAAGATCTCCATGGATGGTAACTTCTCTGTCCTCAAAAGGAAATTTTACACATTGTTGGTAGGTTGAAGCTATAGTTTTTAGGGCATGGATCCATGGTTACCAAGTATGATGTTGTAGGGGAGATCAAGGTCTAACACTTGGCATGTAGTCTCTACAATGATAGGTCCTACTTGGATGGGTAGTGTGATGATGCCTTGCATACCCGCTCTTGATCGCCATATGTTTTGATGGTGGTACTCTTTTCTTTCTCAATAGTATCCTTTGAATATCCTAGGTTCTTGATTAACTGAAGGGTGCAAATGTTTAGACCAACACCTCCATCTATTAAGAATCTTTTAACCTTGTTCTTATGAATAATGACCTCAAGGTGTAAAGCATGGTTATGAGATGGTTTCGATGGTAGGTCTTGTTCCGAGAAGGTGAAAAGATGAGGGATAGTGATATGTCCTACTATAGCTTGAAATTTCTCTATATCCATATCCTTAGGGATGGATGATGAGGACAAATCCTTCTCTAAGATTTCTCTATGTGTGGGGGATAGCCTCAATAGTTCCAGGATAGAAATCTGTGTGGGGGTCTTCTTAATTTGATCTAGGAGACTCTATTTGCTAGGGTTTGATGTTGGAAAAGTAGGTTGTGCCCTAGGTTGATATGGAAATCCTTGGATAGTGACCTTTCCACATCGTGTGGTGACTCCACACTCTACACTAGGCCCTTTGATGGTGATGACAGTGATGATGCTATCACAAGAAGTGACTACATTGGAATAGGTATGCGACATGTTTGTGTAATCCTTACCTTTTCCAGTGTTTCCTTTGCTATAATTTGGCATAGGGTTCTTGTATATCTTAAAATCCTGAATGCCGATTGGTACCTCAACAATTATGTCTACATTTTCAAAAAGATCTTGGAATTTTTTTTTGAGTCTCATACAGTTCAATGATTTGTATCCTTTAATTTTGTGAAAGTCACAAAGATATTTTTCATTGTACCAAGGTGGTTTATCCTGTGAAAGTCTGAAAAAAAGGGTGTAGGGTTTGAGTCTCAAAATGATTTGAAAAGGCCATTCCATCTTTCTGTAAATATTGTTTCTTGGTGGAATGGGCCTATATAATGTAGGGGTAGGTATAGGAATAAAGGAATTGGTTAGGTGAAGGTTTTGAGAGAGATTTCCTTGCTGCCCTGATGCAAAAACCTTATTTTGTGCCTTTTGAGCAAGGCTAGAGGGTGAGTTTTTGTAAATTTGAGTGAGAGCGGGTTGTAATTCATTGGAAAAATATTGATCATGTGCATTTGAAAGTGACTTAAAGGTCTGAGTGATTATAGAAGGTTAGTTGTGTAAGAGAGGTTGAAACCCTAGTTGGGAAAGGGGTGAAAATGTGTGAAAATGAGTTGATTTACAAAAGGAGTGTGTGTCAAACATGAGGGAAGCATAATGTGAAGTTTTTTAAAGCATGTACATTAAAAATAATGAGATTTTGAAGTAGTTTTGAGTTTGTATAAGGTCTAGACATAAGACTTTCAATAAGCCCTAGGTCAAATTGGGAAAAGTGAGGGTATTGTGGAATTGGGCCATAGAGAGCGAGTGGAGACCCAAAATTTGGAAAATCTTGAGTTTTGTAGGTAGTTTGAGGATTTTTTGGTGGTATTTGGGTTTTGTGACAAGTTTGGAGATAGGTTCCTTTGCAAAAGAGGGCTAATTGGAGCTCGTTTAAGCCTAAAAGGTCAATTTGAGTATTGATGGTCTGAAGAACCCTAAGGTGAGTTTGAAGCATGTTTTGTGCCAAGTTAATGGGTCCCTATAAGTGTGAGTGGTTGGAGGATTTTTTACTATGGTTGTGAGTTAAGTTCCTAAAATAGGGTTTGGACACCTACTAGGTGTATGGAAGCTTGAGAGGTGAATGTACAAAAAAAAGTTCTTGAGGCTTTGAGAGTGAGTTAGCCTTGTTTGGATGGATAAATTAATCTTGTTAGATGCCTCTTGGTTTCTTGGGAAAGGTTGGAAACATGGAGGGTGCATTTGAGCCATTGGGTGACAAGGTTCCTTAAAGAGACATTTTGTGTTTTTGAAGATCATTGAAGATCAAAGTGAGAAATCATGATACAAGGTGGTTGATGTCATCCCTATCTCTGTATCAGTTGGTATCAAGGAAAAAAATACTCCTAAAGGAGATTGGTTGTAGTTGGAAGCTGAAGAGTCAAGTCAGTATGGCGATGGAGATCATAGAAGTAACACAAAGGAATGAAATTTTCAAGACCACTTGCAAGTGCCAAGGCAAGGTATGTACTGTGATGGTTGATTTAGGTAGTTTAGAAAATTTGATCTCTCAAGAAATGGTTGAAAAATTGCACTTAGAGAAGATAACCCCATGAGTCACCTTATTCAGTTTCTTGGATAAATGGTGAGCATGTTTTGATGGTTAAAGAACAAGCTTGGGTTGAGTTTCATATAGGTGCATATAGAGATAAGATACTGTGTGATATTGTGCCTATGAGTGTGTGCCATCTATTTTTTGGGATTCCATGGATACATGATAGGTTTTCTTTATATGATGGAAGAGAAAATAGTTATAAGATCAAGAAAGATGGGGTTAGTTTCAATTTGATTCCTTTGATAGGAGATGAGAAAAAATGCAGGACAAAGAATTTTGATGCAGGGTAGTAGAGTGGTCATGAGACAAGAGAAAGGAAAACATAAAGAAGAAGCAACCATTATAGAGGGGGAGAATGTTGGAGCAGTTAGTATTGCAAGAGATGAAATGGAAAAGGGCAAGGTGGATAGTGAATTCGTGATGAGGCCTAAAAAAGGATAGGTCAAGCATAAAGACAAACCAAGTCAACAAGAAGGGAACAAAGAAAAGATGAAGATTAGTCAAGGAGGAGCCAAGGAAGTGATGGGACAAGCACATAAAGTGCAGTAACAAGGTGAAAATAATGGCAAGCAACAAGAGTTTGAGGATAGAGGTGTTGAAAGACCCAAAGGAAAATAGGTCTTAGAGAAAGAAAGATTGAGGAATAAGGAGTTGAGTAAGAGAAAATTGAATGAGAAGATAATGGAAATCCATGGAAGGCTTGTAACAAGTGAAGAAATCAAGGTGGGAATGGTAATGTGTCCCTTGAAAGGGAAAGAGATCAAGGAGCATCCAAGCATTGCTAGAACAAAGGAGAATGGATTAGGAAATGCAGAGATTAAGGAGGAAGCAAGTTGGATGCTATAAAAGAAGATGATAGATGAAGAAAGCCAAGATAAAAGGCTAGAAAAAGAGGGAAAGACAGTTGAGAATGTGAATAAGAATGTGGAGAGCATGATAAGAGGAAAGAGTTTTCCAATGATAGGACAAGAGGTTAGAGAATCTGAAAATACAAAGATGATAGAGAGCTCGGACAAAGTCAAGAAGTCTGAAAGCATTGTTCTGAGTGATTGGAAAAAGTATGAGAAAGAGGTTGTGGAAAAGCAGATTGAAGGTATGATATTGAGAGAAAATGATGATGGACAGTTGGAAAAATTTAGGACTAAGTTCCTAGAGGAAGAAAATTAGATACAAGACAAGATGTCAGAAAGGTCAATATGCCTAGAGAAATGGCAAGAGATAATGAAGGCTGAGAAGGAAGAGTTGATAAAATCTCCAAATGAGATGGAGAAGAGAGTAAGAGATGAGAATAGGACAATGGATTATCCTAGGTGGATCAAATTACTAATGTGGAAGATGTGTCCTACTGTGAACTTGTTGTAGCATGGTGTTGGCCTTATTTCTAATCCATTCTTGAGGAGTTTCTTTGTGTTTAAAGCAATTTAGAGGCTGATATTTAAAAACAGGTTTGAAAACAGGGGTGTAGGGTTTGAGTCTCAAAATGATTTGAAAAGACCATTCCACCTTTTTGTAAATACTATTTCTTGGTGGAATGGGCCTATATAATGTAGGGGTAGGTATAGGAATAAAGGAATTGGTTAGGTGAAGGTTCTGAGAGAGATTTCCTCGCTGCCCTGTTGCAAGAACCTTATTTTGTGCCTTTTGAGCAAGGCTAGAGGGTGAGATTTTGTAAAGTTGAGTGAGAATAGGTTGTAACTCATTGGAAAACTGTTGATCATGTGTGTTTGAAAGTGACTTGAAGGTCTGAGTGATTAGAGAAGGTCAGTTGTGTAAGAGAGGTTGAAACCCTAGTTGGGAAAGCGGTGAAAATGAGTGAAAATGAGTTGATTTACAAAGGAAGTGTGTGTCAAAAATGAGGGCAACATAATGTGAAGTTATTTAAAGCATGTACAGGAAAAATAATGAGATTTTGAAGTGGTTTTGAGTTTTTATAAGGTCTGGACATAAGAATTTCAATAAGCCCTAGGTCAAATTGGGAAAAGTGAGGGTATTGTGGAATTGGACCATAAAGAGTGAGTGGAGACCCCAAATTTGGAATTTTTTTAGTTTTACAGGAAGTTTTAGGCCTATTTGGTGGTATTTGGGTTTTGTGACAAGTTTGGAGATAGGTTCCTTTGCAAAAGAGGACTAATTGAAGCTCGTTTAAGCCTAAAAGGTCAATTTGAGTATTGCTGGTCTGAAGAACCCTAAGGTGAGTTTGAAGTATGTTTTGTGCTAGGTTAATGGGTCCCTGTAAGTTTTAGTGGTTGGAGGATTTGTTAATGTGGTTGTGATTTAAGTTCCTAAAATAGGGTTTGGACACCTACTAGGTGTATGGAAGCTTGAGAGGTGAATGTACAAAAAAAAGTTCTTGAGGCTTTGGGAGTGAGTTAGCCATGTTTGGATGGAGAAATTAATCTTTTTAGATGCCTCTTTGTGTCTTGGGAAAGGTTGGAAACATGGAGGGTGCATTTGAGCCATTGGGTGGCAAGGTTCCTTAAAGATACATTTTATGTTTTTGAAGATCATTAAAGATCAAAGTGAGAAATCATGATACAAGGTGGTTGATGTCATCCCTGTCTCTACATCAGAAAGAGGCACATCAAATATGACTCATTGTAGGTGACCTCCATGTACACATGATGTTAAACTCTTTGACATGATCCACAAGACTTCGTCTCCCTTTGTATTTATCAAATATGGGGACTTCAAAATTGGGAGGGAAAGGTACCATTATGATGTTTCGATCAAATGGATATGGGCATAGGTTTTGTGTATGGGGATTCTTCATTTTTCCCATCCGGATATCTTATATTTCTTGTGTTAACACATTAAGTTATGATATGACATCATCTTGTGGGTTTGGTGGAGGAACATATTGTGGAAAGACGGATGAATTGTATGTGGGATTCTAATATGATGAGGTGTTGTATGGTGTGTATGGTGGTGGAGGCATATATGTTCCTAACGTGTTTGGGTTGATGATGTTCTGTCGAGGGTTATAGTTTAAACCCTGTTATTATTTTTGTTGGGCATACTGTTAGGCTAGTAAGGCTTGCTGCTGTTGTTGTGTTGCTAAGGCTACTTCTTGTTGTTGTTGTGCTACTAGGGCTTGTTGTTGGGCCTATTGTTGTTTTTGTGCCATGAGGGATTGTTTTTGTGCTTGCTATTGCTGTTGTGTTGCTAAGGCTACTTACTATGCTTCTAAGGCTACTTGTTGTTGTGCTACTAACACTGCTTTCTATTGTTGTTGTTGTTGTTATGTTGCTAAGGCTATTTGTTTTTGGTGGACGAATGTAAGTCTAAGGTCCCATTTTATTTTGCATGATGAGAGGGACCATGGGGAAAGATGATGATGATGCCATTAGGTATTGTGATGGCAATGACATATTAGGACCTTGAGTCCATTGGTTGAAAGGGTTCCCTTGACTGATGTTTTGGGGATTTCCTTGTGTTTGGGATGTGGTCAAGGTACTACCTTGGTTGATGGGGTTCATGACCAATGGGTTATTTTGAGTTGGGTTGGTGGTGGATGGGACATATGTTTTTTGGGCATTTAATGGGATGGATGAACTCATTAGGGGATTTGATAAAGATGTCCCATATTGCGTTGAAGGTTGATTTTGCGTAAGGGGATTAACTTGCCCTTTTGGGTCTATTTGAGACGCTTGGTCCACACTTCCTTGCATGATGTTGGGAACACTTGTGGTACTTGTGGGGATGGATGAAGAGGGGTACCCTCGATATGTCATGGATTCATGAAGTGTAAGTGGTTTATGTTGATGTAGAGGATTCTTAGGAACAGGGAGGGGGGGTGCCAAATGTTGGTGTCCAAGTGGTGTTTTGAGAAGGATTGGTGTTGAGGGCACCCAAAAGTGTGTTACTTTCCAATGGAAGAGTGTGGAAAAATTCCTTAGCAAGACTAGTTGCAATAATAGGAATGGGTGTTTGATTTATCCCTAGTGATGGAGTTGTTTGAATGGTGGATGAAGCCAAGCCTTGTGTTAATGATTGCGCAATAAAAAATGAGGAAACTGGAGCCACATTTTATAAGGTTTTATGTTCTTGTTTTTACTCCATGATTTCTTTTTTGTGATGTCTTCTATCTCATATGGTCTTGATGGAGATGAGGGTTGTCGCGACGGGGTAACATGACTTCTTGGATCAAATTCTTGAGGATTGGGATCACTTGAGGTGAATGTGACTTTGGTTTTTTCCATGATTCTCTTGTGTTGAGATATTGTCTTTACCATAAATTTTGGGTCACCTATGGGAGAGTTGTGTTGATATTTGTAATGTTTAAACTCTCTAGTTGACTTAAATTTTGGTAAAAGGGACACTCTAAGTCATTTTGGAGCAATTGTGATAATGGGAGATGAAAAAGATGAATGATGTGGAGAGTGATCTTTGTAAATGTTTTGGGACAAGACTTTTGACTTAAAGGTTTGATTGTTTCATGTTTGGATAAAGGATGCTAATGGATTTTTGAATCTTTAAGGTAGACTTGTGACCTTCAAGATAAACTAGTCCAAAAGTGATAACTAACTTAACTAAATGCATGGAAAAGGATTCATTTCACATACAAAGTAGTTAAGTTAGGGTTTGGGTTGATAGATGTGTAAGTCCAAAAAGTGTTGGTGTGTTTGAAATTTTTCAAATTTTGGTAAAGGATGAAAGATGATAAGGGGTGGATGAAATGTTTGACCCAATGTTGACCAAGAGTGAACCTTTTGTTTTACAAGACCAAGGTAGTGAGAAAGATGCTAGAACCTAGGAGTAACTCAATCCAAAAGACCAATGTTGACTTAAATGAGGGGATCATATTGGACATACATGCCTGGATCATTCATTGAAAGGTGTCTATAAAAATTCCTTACCAAAATGTCCTTGTTGCGGTAGAGATTCACAAGGTGTTTCTGGATAGACTTTTGACTATGATGCCTAAGTTTGAAGTGATGAAATATAGACCTTCTCTTGGGGATTTTGATTTTGTGAGAGATCATTTAGAGAAGCACAATATTATGAAAAAGAGGATATTTATTGCCACGCAGGAGGTGGTAATATAGGCCTTTCGACCACAATATCAGCTTGTTCCTCTTGTTCCTCTAAGATGTATGCTGCATTTCTCCAC
Organism: Sequoia sempervirens; assembly: GCA_007258455.2. Classification (NCBI taxonomy): domain Eukaryota; kingdom Viridiplantae; phylum Streptophyta; class Pinopsida; order Cupressales; family Cupressaceae; genus Sequoia; species Sequoia sempervirens. The sequence continues at coordinate 24,224,825 of VDFB02000002.1, read as the reverse complement.
TAGATTGGTGTTTTCTTTGTTTCAAAAGTGAAGCTCCTCAAACTACTAATTATATCTATTTATTCTTCTTTAATTAGTTCAAAATCTGGTTGAATGATAGAGAGTGTAAGGTTTGGTTGTTCAACCAGAGCGATCAGACACCAAATGGTCATGTGGGGTTCAATTTGTCAATTTATCTTGCTTAATGAGTTTCTTTTTACAAACAATTGTCTTGCTTAATTTTCAAACTAAATGTATATGTCAAAAAAATCATTCATTTCACAAAGTCCATTATGTGAAAATCATGAAGTTAGCGACATAGTTACCTAGGTTAACTTTGGGAAGTATGGATTGATATGTAAACCAAAATATTTAGAAGTCTCTAAGTATAGAAATACTTAGGAAAAACATCAATATCAAGGCTTTTCCAAAGGGTATCCATACTTAGACAAAGGGTTTGAAATTTTGAAAAGACTTGTTAATGTTTGTTTGCAATGTTTTGGAACCAAGTAAGTGTTTAACTGACTCACAAGCATTTACAATCCTAGGTAGAGCAGGTACATATTTCTTAGTAGGCTTACCATCATCCCCTAAGAGATGATTAATCTATGAAGATGGAATGGACAAATAGGCTATGCCAAGGAAATGTACCATCATGACATGCCAATCAAAGGAGTCCCTTCCCCATTTTCTTTATTGCCTCAACAAAAAACCATACATGGTAAGTAACTTCTAGGAGTGGTGTGTCTCCCATGCACTACCTCAAAATATGGTTCATAATTGGACTTGGTTAGCCATTATAAACAAGGATTTTAATGACCATATTCGGGATGAACAAGTGCTATACACACAATGATTCACTCAATTAAGAGGCCTCCCAACCCTTAGAAATATCTAATGGTTTTAACGCATCACAAGGATACTAAGGGAGACATTCGTCAGTATAGGACAACCACAACCAGCTTGTTAATGACTTTAGTCACAACCAAATATTTATATAGCATACCAAAATGAAAGCACCACTTGGGTTGTTCCCTCTCACAAGTTGGGAGGCAGGCCCTCTAAAGGTAACACATGTTTGAAGTGTAAAATTCTTTTCATCACCCAATATTTTCAATAGGCACAAGGGGAGAGGATAGGCACTTCCAAGAAGAAAAGGTATACTTGTGTGTTTCTCTTCACCTAAGATTGCATGAAGTGTAAGGGGAGAGGATATGCACAACAAGCATACACAAGAAAATTAGACACATGTTCATTTTAATCTTGACAAGCATAATGAATTCATTTTAAGCACCAAATGAAGTGTGGAGATTGTGTTGTTCAATTTTAAACCAACAAGCATAATGATGTGAGGGTTCAGTTTTAACCAATTTGAACGTTCATTTTAAACCCAAAAGAAATCTAGTTGGTCCTAAAATGTGAAATAAAGCATCATAAATGGGCTATAATTGCCCCATAAGCATCAAATCACCTTGATTACATGTGGACCCAAGTAGATTGGTGCTCCTGCACCATACAACTGCCCTTAAAAGCTTTCCAAGTCTGTTGGAAATGAACCTCTGTCTGCCCCATCTTATGCTTTATATCTTCTTGGTCTTCCTATGCTCTCTTTCTCTTCCCCTGTGCCATACTGTACTGCCTTGCATCTTCAACTCTGTAACTGCCCCTTTCAACAACTATCCTTACCTTCTTGCACACAAACTGCCCTGCCATATGTCTCCTTACTCCCCTTCTTCTCATGACTGTCCTTTTTCCTTCTTTACCTTCTACAAATACACTTTTCATAACCTCAATCCCTTCTACCTTTTTATCATACTAGAAACTACTCCCTTGTCTTGGATCTGCCTTCATCTTCTCTTTCTCTTTCATGTCTGATTTTCCTCTCTTAATGACCTCTGCTCTGTCAGATCTTCCAACCACTATGTGCTCACTATTTGTCTGCCTCTTCTTGTCCTTGATAATGATAGGACAATGTATTGTCCCAACCACTATTCCATCTAGTTTCTTCCATGCTTTCTCTGCAAATTCCACCTCAAACACCTTCATTACACTCTCTTTATCGTTCCTCATAACTTTAGTAGCCTGAAAACCCTTTGTTTCCTCTTTCCCTGAATTAGAAGTGGTTGCATTTGTCTTGTTTCCTACTGCCTTTCTTCATCCACCCTTTCAACCTATTTCTTTCCAAAGGTATTGGCCTTGAATGCCTTACCCTGCTCTTTTCCACCTTCTTGTAATGGAGTTAGCATGAAATTGATACCATCTTTCAAGATCTTGTATGTGTTAGTTCTCCCATCATATATTGAGTGCCTATCAAATTTCCATGGCCTCCCAAGGAGTAAATGGCAACAACTCATTGGTAAGATGTCACAAAGTACTATATCCCTATATGCACCAATGTGGAATTCAACAAATGCTTGCTCCTTAACAAGAATACTTTGATCATCACTCAGCCATGAAGCTTTGTATGGTATCTCCATAGGGATCCTCTCTAGCTGCAACTTGTCAACAATCTCACAAGACACTAGATTATCTATGGACCCTGAATTAATCACAATTTTACACACCTTACCTTTACACTTACAAGTTGTCTTGAAAAATTGTCTTCTATGAGCCATCTCCTCCTCCTTGGGTGCTTGAAACAAAGTTCTTCTCACCATCAAATTCTCTCCAACTTCAGGTGCAACATGTAAGGTATTTGAACTTGAACTCTCACATTCATCCTATTGTGCAATTTGAGCTCTCCTTTCATTCTTTCTTTCTCCACTACTTGATGAAACACCAAGATTCTCTAGACATTTCCAGGCAGGGTGACCATACTCATTACATTTGAAACATCTTCCTGAGAACATGTTTGCACTCCCACCACCTCCAAATCTACCTCTTGATCCCCTAAATCCACCTTTGAAATCTGCAAATGATTCTTATCCTTTTTGTGCATCACCTTGGTCTTCATTGCTTTGTCTTGGAGAAGTAAATGTGCCTCTACCCCTTGAAGTGCTGCCCCTTCCTCTTGCTGAATTTTATTGCCTCCTTTTAACCTTTTCTTCTTCCCTTATTGCCAGCTGATAACATTCTTCAATGGTTCTTGGATTGTGCATACTAATTTAATCTTGGATGTTAAATCTCAAACCACTAAGGTACTTGGCTACTTTCTCAACATCATCAACTACATGTCCAACCCTAATGCTCAATTTATAAAACTCATTGGTGTAGGACTTTACATTCATCTCCCTTTGTTTTAAATCTTGAAGTATCTTTGACATTTGAATGGCATAGTCTCTTGGCAAGAATTTTCCCTTTAACTTAGCTACCATCCTATCCCATGAAGAAATATTTGACTTACCTCTTCTTCTCCTCTCATCCTGTTCAAAATCCCACCAAACTAAAGCATGCCCCTTCAATTTAGTCTTGGCTATCTTCACCTTTTCATCATCAAAAATTTCTTCACACTCAAAGAAATTATCTAAAGCAGAAATCCAATCTAACAAAGAATCTTCATCTAAAGTGCCATCATACATTGGTAATTCAACTTTTACCTTATGCTTACTTCCTTTTACAGCCTTCAAAAGTCTTGCCATCTTTTGTTCTTTAGCATCTAACTCTTCTTCAACATATTCAAAGTTTTCATCCTCTTCATCTTCAGTTTCACTATCTTCACTCACAACCACTCCTCTCTTTTGTCTTGTCTCAGCATCTTCCAACCTTTCTCCAAATCTCTTTTGAAGTTCTTGCATCTTACTTATATCCCTTTCCATCTTTTCTTCCATCTCTTGCATCTTTCTCACTACATTATCCTTCTTTGGAGGCATCTTGACCTTGTGACTGTTCAACTTCCTATCTCTTCTCTTCAATCAACAATCTTCAATCTCCAAGGACCTATTCCCTATTGATCTGATACCACTTTGATGCAAGATCAAATGGTATTGACCTACTACACCACCAAACAAGTTAGAATGAACAACCACCTATTCCTCAAAACCTCTAGAACTAGCTTTTTCAGTTTGACTCTGCCCTCTCTACTAGGTCTGCAGACCTAATTTTCTTAAGTTTTCTCCTCAATAGTTCTCTCCCCAACCTAGCACTTTACTATTTTGAATACCCTCCAAGGCCATGTTAAACATATTTCAAAACAACTATCAACTCCTTTGGAACAAATGACTCCAAACCCCAAGGTAACGTTGCCCTAGTAGACCAATTAGGTCTATTTTTCAAAGAAAGTCCCTTTTAATATCTTCACCAACTTAATACAACGATCCAAAACTCAAAGAATGATGACAAAACCCCAAATTCACCAAGTTTTAGGACCCTAAACTTCCTTATACTTGCTATTACAAGAAACCCTCATTTTCCTTAGGTTTTGTTAGGGTTTATTCAAACTCATGATCCCACAACACTTACAACCTTATAAATTCCTCCAACACTCTAAAAATGGCCTCTACAAACTCAAAAAACTCTCACAAAGACTCTCCACTCAACCTTTCTTCACACTCACTCTCAAACCCTCATATCTCACATAAATTTCACCAACTTTCATAGGATAGTCATGTTGTCTCGCCAAAATTCTTATTTCAAACATCCCTGACATGCTACCACCCTAATTTATAACATACCAAACCCATCCCACTTAGTCATAGTAAACACAAAAGGTGGGATGGGCATTACATCATGTGTTAAGACCTCAAACCCTTAAAAGCTGATTACAGACCTGTCTATAGGAAAATGAATGAAACTCTCACCAAAGTGCGAATTAGAAACTAAAACCAGGTGAAAAAGGAAGATAATACATGCCCCTTTAATTTTAATTTTTTTTTTTTATGCATCTACTTGCCCTGTACGGGCCGTACAACTGTTGGAAAGTGAAGAAAAATAGAGAAATTTCTGTAGAAAGCACTTTAAAACAAAGATTTGTATTCAAAATTCTTCAAGAGAGATTACATTAACATCCTCCACCATATTTAAACTTATCTCTTCATCCCCCAACTAATTCAACTCCCTCCAACAACCTTTCAAAGACAAATAACCGTTGGCCTTCCCAATACAAGTGATTTGCACATAATAACAAATTTACAACTTTCACAAATACCTTTTTACATTTTTCACATAATGGACACTCTTTAAACATTGTAACCCCCTAGAATAATTAGACACACCACCTAGTGGCCTTAATGACCTTTATTTAAACCAAAATACTTAAACTCCAACTTGGCTCAAGATTATAATAACCTATCCTTTACAAAATCTTGCAACTTGAGCACTGTTTTGATAACATTTGAACTCTTCTACAAAGTTAACAACTTAATTCCACCCTAATGGTCAAATAGACCTTATTGAAACACTAATGAATACACTCCTAAATAAACCTATCTCAAATCACCTTGATTACATGTGGACCCAAGTAGATTGGTGCTCCTGCACCACCATGGAAGCCATTAATCAATTCTCTAAGCTAATAATGCAAGTAAATTAACCTAAAAATTCTCTTAAAACATAATATGTGAGTGCAAGATGAGAGTGATTTTAACAACATGATTTTACTATTAAAACATGGATCCCTATTCAATAAATGGAAGCTCTATTTATAGAATAGGCAAAATGAAACTGATGGCCAAGATCAAAAGGATCAATCAACGGTCAAAATGGAAGGAAGATGGAGGCATGGATCATGGATTCCCATCAAGGGTTAAGAATACAAGATGATATTTAATTAAGGGCTTACATTCATCTAAACAAATACACTTTCAATACTTGCAAAAGAAGCTTTATTGAAAGTTTGTTATGAAAAAGGAATATTCCCTTTTTCAAATGAGTGAAGAAAGAGAATATTCTCATGGGTGCGGAAAAATAGATATTTAGTTAATTAAAACCAAATTTAATGTGCAAAAGTGGAAGGAATATTCTATGAGAATATTCCTTTTGGAGGAATGTGCAAAGGAGGAATATTCTCAAGGAATATCCCCTTGCAAGTGGGAGGATTGGATTTAATTAATAATTTGATAATTAAAACAATGTTTCAATTTATGCAAATTAGGGGAATTAAATGATATTCATTAAATAAATGATTTAATGAAAAGGCCCAGATGTGATATGACATTTAATTAAATAATTAATTAAATAATTAAGATTATTTAATTAAATGAGAGGACTTTAGGGATTAAATTAAATAACTTGATTTATTCAATTTATTAGGATGAAAGGTTAGCATGAAAGGGGTGAATTAACCTAATTAGGTCAATTAGATTAATAGATGAAATTGAAATAATTAATTAAATAGCTAAGATAATTCAATCAATTAAGCAAAAAAAGGATGGGTTTTAGGATGAAATGGTGCTAGTATATCAGATTCAAGTGCATGATATCATTCAAAACATTTTTAAGTGTCTACAATAACTATAGAGTTTATCTTTGATTTTTAGGATTTCATGAAGGCTATCATAATTTGATCACGTATACTCATAAATTTTAGAAGTAAAATATCTAAGAAAACAATGAAATGATCATTATTATAATAATAACTAAGGATATCTTACTTAATGCATTTATATACGATAGATCATTCCTTGAACATGTTGAGATTAGGTGGTATATCCAAAAACTTGTGTACAAGAGATATATTATTCTCAACTCTCCACCTTATGAAAGCCCTTTTGTTATCATTCAAAATAATGATGATCACTTAATAAATCATAGTGAAGAACTATACCCTCTTTCTTGGATATAGGATTTTTGGGCTAGCTTTGTGGTACTAAGTTCTTCACCAAAATTTATCTTAATTTTTGGTATCATGAAATTAAAATTGAACCTATGTAGACATTTTAAAGACAACCTTAAAATTTAAGGAATATGTATTTAAATTATTGTTGAAAAATTGTATCTCAACCTTGCAATTATATAAATTTTATTGTTGATAGGATATATGTATTTCCTAGTTACACCAATAGGTGTAATATATAATGGCATGAAGGGGAGGAGTGGGAAGCATGTAAAAAAAAAATTTGTTAATTTTTTTAGAAAACTTCTAAAATTGCCGACATACATTATATAAATGATACATTGTAAATATAGACCATTAATATTAGGTTTTAGATCTAATGGTGGATATTTTGTTGGCCTTTCTTGCCCTGGAATGTAACCCTATTTTATGGGGGTGTTGTATTATGATTGTGGTAGAGACAATGATGTATTATGAGAGTCTAATGGTAGTCGTGTTGTCTCTTGATCTCTGGTGGTGATACTCTTGTGAGAAGCTTTGTGATTTACTGAATAATATATTGGGCGGCTATTGGAGTGTGGGGTTTTTATCTCAAAAGGGCTTTCCCCACATTTACATTGTGTTGTGGTATGCATGATATTTATGTTTATTTATGTTTAAGTTTTGTAACAATTAAAGATTTATAAAAGTTTTGCATTATTATCCTCTCAAGATTAGTGTAGGAAGTTTTTCGGCTACCTTAACTTCCTTACAAGAGGTATCAAAGCCTGATCACCTTTGCTTTTAGTTGTGGGTTGTTGGATTTTTTAAACTAATCTAGATTTGAGTGGGAGCTTGTGCAAAATATACTTTGCAATCTTGTTGCAAGAATTTTCAGATGGCAAGTTCATCAGGGAGAATAGAGGTGGATAATTTTTCTAAAAATAATTTTGAAATGTGGAAGTTGAAGATGGAGGATCTGTTGATAGATCAAGATTTGTGGGATGTTGATGAGAATGTTTCAAGGCCTATAGACCCTACTCAAGCTGCTTGATATGTTGTTGTGGATTATAAAGCCAAGGGTCTAATCCGATTGTGTTTGCAAGACTCTATTTTAATTAATGTCCATGAGGAGACCTTTGCACAAAAACTATGGAAGAAGCTTACTGAGATGTATCAGGCCAAATATTTAGTGAAAAATATTTTCTTGAGGAAGAAGTTGTATTCCTTGAGAATGGAAGAGGGTAGACAAATCATAGACCACCTAGAAGCATTCAATATGTTGGTGGCTCAATTGACATCAATTGGTGTGAAAATGGATGAGGAGGAGTTGGTGTCAAAATGGAAAAGGAGGAGAAATGTCAAATCTTGCTTTGTTCTTTGCCTGATTTGTGGGATTCTCTTGTTATGGATATTGGGAGTACTTATGTAATTTTGAAGACTGAAGATGTGGTAGGTTCTTTTATTTTTTGAAGAGATGAGGAGGAAGGTATCCATCACTGCCAAGTAGGCCCTAGATGTTCATAGTAGACCTAAGGAAAAAGGAAAGAAGAATGAGAAGCATGACAAATCCAAGTTTAGGGGGAGATATAAATCTCCTGGAAAGTCCAAAGTTATTTGTTGGAACTACAGTAAGCTTGAACATGTTCGTAAGGAATGTAAAGAAGAAAAGAAGAAGAAATAGAAGAAATTTGATTCTAATTCTGAGTCCGAGAAGGAAGATGAAGACACATTCATTGTAGCTTTGGCAACTCCTGTAGGTAATGATGCATGGTAAATTGAATCATGTGCATCTTTCCATATGAACTTTAATAAAGATTGTTTTTTTGAATATGAAGAATTTGATGGAGGTAAGGTGTACTTGGGTGATGATTCTCATTTAGACATTGTTGGTCATGGTAAAGTTAAAGTCATATTTCTTGATGGTAGAATAAAAAGGATTAATGGTGTGTTGCATATCCCTAGATTAGCACAAAATTTGTTATTTGTGAGAAAACTAAGTAGATACGGGTGTGTAGGTAGTATTTTTTGATGCAATATGCAAGATGGTTAGAGGTGCTATGGTGATTGCTAGAGGTGTTAGATATGGCACATTGTATAAGCTTGTCGCATGCACTGTTGAGTGCAATATTATTTCTGTGAAAAGAAAGTCTGTGGAAGAAGTGAGGGTTTCACCTTTAGTAGATGGTCATGAATTTTGGGTACCCAAGGGTTCTCTTTCTTTTGAATCAAAGTTACCTACAAAGAAAACTATGTTGTGGCACCAAATACTTGGCCACATTGGAGAAAAGGGTCTAAGGACCTTGAAAAATAAAAAACCTTGTTGAAGATTTTTCTAATTGTAATCTTGAATTTGATTTATGTGACAATGTATTTATGGAAAACAAAACCACATTTAGTTTTACTTGAGTTCTCATAAATCTTGTGGTGTATTAGATCTTATTCATTATGATGTGTTTGGTCATGTAGATGTTCCTTCGATTGGTAAATCCACATATTATCTTTCATTTATTGATGATTATAGTAGAAGGACATGGGCATATTTTCTAAAGAGTAAATATGAAGTTTTATGTCGACTTAAAGAATTTAAAGCAATTAAAGCAATGGTTGAGTTGCAGACTGGAAAGAAAATAAAATTTTTGAGGAATGATAATGGCGGTGAATTTTTCTCTAATGATTTTGATAGATTATGCAAAGATTGTGGTATTCATAGATAAAATACAACACTGTAGTCTCCACAACAGAATGGAGCTGCAGAAAGAATGAATAAGACACTAATGGAGAAGGCTAGAAGTATGTTGAGTGGTGTTAGTCTAGAACAAAGGTTTTGGGCTGAAGTTGTTGCTACTGCCTGTTACCTAATTAACAGGTCTCCTACATCATCTCTTGTTGTTAAGACACCTATAGAGGCATGGTCGGGTCGCAAGCCTTCATTAAGACATCTTAAAAATTTTGGTTGTGAGGCATATGCACATGTGCCAAAGGAGAAGCAAACAAAGTTGGAGAACAAGGTTGTGAAATGTATCTTGATAAGATATAGTTATGGTATGAAAGGATACAAGCTTTGGGATCCTATTGCACAAAAGGTAACATATAGTAGAAGTGTTATTTTTAGAGAAACCAAGCCTTCTTTTGTTACATTGCAGCCAGAACAAAGTAAACATGAAGATGTGATTCAATTCCTTCTACACTTGAGAAAGTTGAATTGAGGCCCAAGGATAGATAAGAAGTTGAGGAGATATCATCTAGCTTTGGATCTTCAGATGAGGAAGAACCTCCAACTCAGCATGTTCGTAGGTCTACAAGGCATAGATAACCACCTGAAAGGTATACACTTGATGATTGGAGATGTATTTTTGTTTGAATATTAACATGGATGAACCCAAATATATAGAAGAGGAATTATGTATGAATAATGTAGAATCTTGGAAGATTTCTATCCATGCAGAAATGACATCTTTGAAAAATAATGATACATGGGATCTTGTACCATTTCCTAAAGGACATAAACCTATTAGTTGCAAATGGGTGTTCAAGAAAAAATATTGGTTCAGATGGAGGTATTGAGAAGTACAAAGAGAGGTTGGTTGTGAAATTTTACTCTCAAGTTGAGGGTGTTGATTATGGTGAGATATTCTCTCCTGTTGCAAAAATGACATCCATTAGATTTTTTCTTCCTATTACTACTGCTTATGATTTAGAGGTTGAGCAAATGGATGTGAAAACTACTTTCCTTCATGGTGACTTGGAGGAGGATATTTATATGACACAGCCAGAGAACTACGTGGTGAAAGGTAAAAGTAAGTTGGTTTGCAAGTTGAAGAAATATTTGTATGGCTTAAAATAGAGTTCTAGGATGTGGTATCAGATATTTGATACATATGTGTTGAGTTTTGGATTTGAGCATTCTAAATCAGTTCATTATGTTTATTATAAAACTGATGGTGATCATTTCCTATATATTGCATTATTTGTTGATGATATGAAAATTATTTATTGGAAAAGGGAAAGGTATGATTTTAGAACTAAAATCTCAACTTGCTGCTAAATTTGAAATGAAAGATCTTTGTGTAGCTGGGCACATTCTTGGTATGGAAATTAAAAGAGATAGAGTGAACAGAAAGCTATGGCTTGTCCAAAGTAAGTATGTCAATTCAATTTTATAGAGATTTAACATGGAGGATTGTAGACAATTGTGTGTTCCTATTTTAGTTGGAACAAAGTTATCTATTTCAAATTGTCTAACATCTCCATCAGAGATGGAAGACATAACCAAAGTGCCTTACCAGAGTGTAGTTGCAATTTTTATGTATGTTATGGTTTGTACTAGACCATACATTTCCCAACCAATGGGATTTTCTTTCCAGATATATGTCTTGTAATGCCCCGCCGTGCGAACCCTAAAAAACAACTACAACAAAAAAATTACCGCACAATTTTTTATATTTTTGAAAGTGAAACCTTGCATAAAATGAATATGTACACACATCACATGAAAAAAAATTATGCATGTATAAATTTATCTATGTCCTCTGGGGTACACAAAATGACATTATGAAACCTATACTTTTACCAAAACGAAAGCAAAAGAAAACTAAGATTACATGAAAATAACGTACAACCATCCATGATCATTAGAGATGAAAAAGATACATCATTTTATTACAATTTCAATTCATAGTTCAATATTACAATTGTGGAACATATTTCCATAGATACAACACATCATGGGTATAGAATTACATTACATAATGCTCCTCTTATATCAACGGGAAGGGTACATCAAGTATAAGAATAGTACATCAAGGAAGAATAAGGTACAAACGAAGAACATCCTTCAACCAAGTGAAGCTATGGAAACTCTATGCCCACTTCCGCATCATGAACACAACCTGGGAACCCAATGGGGTGCATAGCACGTTCCACCCAATCGCGCGGGTCCAAAGACCCACCCCCTATGCTAGGAGATGACAAGAAAGACCCACATCCAAAATAGTTAGGTGAACAATGGCAAACAAGACTCTTCGACAAGAGCAACAACAAACACAAGACTACTTCTCACATCATCAACACATAAATACAACAAAATAATGGAAAACCAACAAAAACCAATTCCTAATTTCATAGATCAACACTAAATAACCAAAGAGGTTCCAACAACAATGAGACCCAAAAGCCCTCAAATGAGATCACGATATCATCCAAAAATAAATATCAATGGGAACCTTTCATTAGTATCAATAAGGTTGCCATGAGGCATATATGCAACATCAAATAAATGAAAGGAGGCTTCAACAATAAACATAAAGAAACAACCGCCTCAATATACATAAGGTACAATTGCTTCCAGAGGTACAAGAACAACAAGGGGAAACAACATACACACAAGGTTGCTAAAGGGTGGAGTGTCATCACATAAGCTCAACATGGGTTACCCAATGCAAATCTTCATTGGTTATCGACCCCCTACCTGGTTAAACCTTAACAACCTCAATCAATCCCCAACCCCCATTCTCACTCATGCGGGATCAACATACCTTTCAAGAGGACAAGGCAATTGATCTTTGCCATTCTAGGCCTTCCCACTCATCCCAAGCCTAAACAAGCACTTGGGCCTTGAGTGAGGCTACATTATCTAAATTAATGTGAGAAACTACCCAAACCCCCTAATTAATTATTAGGTTAACACTGATTAAAGAAGCTCTCAATGAGTTACCCGTACACCACTTTGTGTGCTGGCCCCCATTGATAGCCACTCCCCCTAATAACAACAAATCTCAAATTCATAGACTGGGTAAGACCACTTGCATAAATAATCAAAGCCAAATTAGTAAATACATTAAGAGAGGCATGTACTGTCTCATGCTAGTACTTCAAAGTAAATGACTTCCCAGTGCAAGGCTAAACCCACAAAACACAATCAAAGTACTTATAAAGATCAACCATTACCCAAAATGACAAGGTCATGTAACCACCCACTTCCAGGTGAAGCAAAATAAAAATCATGAAAATACTAAAGGCTTGATATGGGTTACCCAATGTGGATCCTCCTAGGTTGTCGACCCCCATCCCGGTTACCCAAGAAGCCTCACCAGATCCCCGACCCCCATACCAACTTATGCAAGTCAAACCCATACTCCCCTCAAACCTCTGGTAGACTCTCAAATTGCTAACACAATGTTTTCCCATCGAAATGGCTACAATCCCATGATCTCATAAGACTAAAATACAATCCATAATTTACAAATCAACAGTGTAGAAGAACGAGGGTTAACATCATAGCGAGACCTTCAAACTCAACAAAACTGACATAATCCCCTCAATAAAAAACCAAACTCAAGATCAAATCCTCTCAATGACCATTAGGCACAAATGGGCTCCCACTTACAACCATAACCAAAATCAACATATATTCCAAAAATTTATACAATTCCCAATAAACAATATAGCATTCAATCAAGCAACCCTTACATCACGAACATGATTACTCTATAGAACAAAATCATTTCCACATTGAACAACAATCAAATCAATTCATCTTTGATAAGTAAAATATCTTAGCACCTTACTTTCAAATTGCAATCTCATATCCACTAAATAATTCTCCTCTTTACACACATATAACCTTATTGGAACTAGACTCATACCTCTCTAATTATTTTAATTCAATATCTATTATCAATTTATAATGTGATATTTAATAACTATATACATTTGTATAAACCTACCTTATAATTGAGAATTTGTTTGTAAACATTCCCTTTCACTTTAATGAATTAAGCATTTATTTGCATACCTATTTATATATTTATTCATGCCTATCTAATACATTTATATTGATAAAAATCAAATGCCTTTTAAATAATACTTAAGGCCATTATAGGGGTTGAGAGTCAACTATAAAATATTGGCATTAAATTAGATTATCATATGACACTACAAATATACATACATACATACATACATACATACATACATACATACATACATATATACCATTTTACCAATCTTGAATCTTAATAAATATATCTTAACTAGATAACATCACTCAACATTACTACCCAATTAAGATAATATTTTCCTAATTCTCCTAGTTAACTTCGTGGTTAAATCCTTTCTTGATTCCAATATTTCAATCTAGTTTAATTAACTTTAAAATTTCAACCTAACTAATCACATAAAAGGAGACTCTCTCTTTTCGAGTAAACAAAAGAGGGTATCTAAGGGACACTTTAGTGTAAATTCAATACCTCTACATTTTAAAAAAGAGCATAAACAATTCCTTCCTTAAAATTTAGAAAAATGTTTTTTTGTTGTTTTTGTGTTTTGTTTTTATTTTGTGTTTATACTTTTTTAAAAAAAATAAAGGGCAATTGTTAAAAAAGAAATTCATTGATGAGAGAAACAACTTTTTCCAAAAAACTTTTCAAAAAAAAATTTTTTGCTAAAAATTCATCTCTCTGTGCTTTTATTTTGAAGAAAGCAATTTACACATGTTGACATGTTATAATATTCAAAATTTCTTAAACCATTTAGCAAATATGATAAAACATCCTCTTTCAAAAAGCGAAGATCTTTAGAACTTTCATTGTACGTAGAGTCATGTATAACCAACTTGCTTAAATGTTACAGTTTTCTGCACAAATGAAAATGAAAGCATATAGTTCCAAGTCCTCTTATAGGTTCCTAATGTCTCCATAAAATGCCTTACGATAGAAAATGATCTTTTTATTCCATTCAGTAATTTAGATAACTCATTTATAAGCCTAATAAAACTTATAATGTGAAGTCTATTGCAAAAGGCCTAAATCAAACATCAAAAATATCAATTGAACCCATATGCCCATTTTGATGATTGTAGAGTAGTGGAAAAAAGCATTGCAATAGTTATTGGACCAAGACCACATGGTAGACAATTAATTGTTGAAGCTATTCTTGAAGCCTCTTCATAGGAAACATGACTAACTAATTTTGGTATTCTCTTTTAGCTCTAGGATCATGCAAAAGTGGAAGCAATAGTTTTAATTTGCTATATATTAACCATCTTCTACTTACAAACTTTTTTTGAAAAAGGAAGTTAGAAGGTGCCATACCTCTACTGCATTTAAGCCAAGATCAACTAGTACTACACCAGGTTTTAGTTAATGACCACGAACCAAATTTGGCACACTTGTTGCAGCAACAAGAATATCTACTTCATGAGTAAAATCTACATAGAAAATTCTTTATGTTTTGAGTAGCTATCCCTGAGTCTACATAATTTTTTTTGGAAACATGGTTTAAAACTTTAAATTAATACTTAAATAAAGATAGTCTACTATGTTTCAAATTTTAGAGCTATTCAATAGAATATGGCCCATATTCTAACATGTCAAATTTTTTTTTAAGAAGAGATAATGTAGTCCACCCTTAATCAATGTGTATTTATTTATAGACTAAACATTTGTACTTGTAAATTTATAGATATGTATTTTTCCAGATAAATTTTGTCCTTATACCAAGCAATCTAAAAATCAACTAAGCATTGTTCATTTATCAATATCTGTTGTCCATTTTGAAGTTGAGATAACTTATAAGGATTTGGGTGTGTTATCCTTTTCAAACCCAAATCTTCTACTGTCTCATTGGACATTATTGTAACACAATTTAACTACTTGTGAGATTTTTTTCATCCCAAGTTTTTGCAAGAAAAACTCAACAAGTTTTTGATGAGCACAAATATGAATGGATTCCCTCTATCAATATTTATCGCTGCCTCTTTCTAATTAATGTTGATTGCTATTTTCTTTCAAGTATTAATCAAACCTCATATAATATACATGAATTACAAGCAAGAAACCACTAAAGGTTAGCATGGGAAAGCAAGGAATTCCAGTTGATCAATGGATTGTTGTTCAAGCTGGGGCCCAACCAAGTATTAAAGTGTGTGGCACGGTAAGAGATTGGGAATGTACTTCAACAGGCACATGAGAATCTTATTGGAGGCCATTGGAACTTCAAGTTCATGTTGCAACATGCAATGTACTCTTGGAAAGTCTATGATGGCCTTGATGCCAAAGAATAGGTAACGAAATATTGAATTGGAAAACCATTAAAACAAGACTTTATGCCCCTTTGGCCATCCCAACCACAAGAAATATTTGAAATATGAGGATTGAACTTCATTTTCCCATTAAATTTTAGCCAGACACATTAGTGTAAATACATTGTCTTCGCCACTAAAGTATGTGACGAAGTGAGCTCAAGCAAGGGCCATGTAAAACAATAGAAATGCCAAGTCCAGGCCACAAACAAAGTCCTCATTTTAGTTATAACATGTGGATTCTCTTGGTTTGGTTAAAGATTCTACGATCCTTGTTGTTCTTAATTCCAACCCACTTCCCATCCCCATTCCCCCTAGTGTCATGGATACCAAGACCAAACACTTGTCTATGAGAATACTATTACCATCACTCAGTTCAATCAAGCTTGGATGAGAGGAATTTTAATGAAAAATGGATGAATGTCAGGGATCTTATTCAGAGGAATTTAAACTAGATGTTGAGGACTTCTCTATCTTGAAAGATCACAGTACTAACTTTATGTTCAAACCTCATACTTTCTTTCCTGGGATTTCCTCTACTTTCCCCCAAATGATGGTCATGCTATCAATATGGCCTCTTGGGGTTATAATTGTCTAAAGAAATATAAGGATGAGATTAATGAAACTGTCTATAAACAACAAAAGCAGGTTAGGGTTTTGTCTTCTAAGAATGAGTAATGAGAAAGTTTCTCTATAGAATTCCTATTCTCTTGAATATTTTCCTAAGTTTGATGACTTCAAACTAGATGTTGATAGTCTACAACAAACTTATGACCTTGTGTCTATGACATATGTAACTGGGGTCATCATGCAATAGAAAGTCTACACAACCTCAACCTACATTTGGTTAATTATCCTTTTATGTAAGATAAGGTTTGTGATGAAGGTCCATGGTTAAGGGATGATGTTGCAAAGAAGCCTATGATGGAACTTAGCATGCAATGTGCCATTGAATTTATTCCAACTTGACAAATAGGCTTGGAACCTTGTGATTTTTATATCTTCTTGTAGTGTGATTAATCTTGCAAGGGGGTGCACCCATTATGACCAACATTTAAATATGGAATCCTTAGATAGTTTTATAGGAGGAGTTTTGTTTTAAATAGTAGGCTTATACTGACTATTGAAGGCATCTTCAATTTTTTATATAATTTTAACCCTAACATAAAGATAAATTTTTGAAGTGTGATTAAGGGGAACATTATTTACCTTTTCATTACCCTTATTCTAACATTAATTTGAAATCTAATTCTAATTCTATCTTAACCCTATTTTTAATCCTAATTCTAACAATAATCCTAACCCTAACTCTAATCATATCTATAATTCTAACCATTAAACTATTTAACCCTATTTCTAAACCTAATCATAATTATAATGATTTTAGAATTATAATTATTAATAATAATTAGGGCTCTAGAATTATAATTTAATTAATTTATAAAACTAATGTTGTAATTAATTATTTGATTATAAAAATTCTCACAACTAATTATTTAATTAAACATTTAAAATAATTATTAAATAAGATATGGTTATAATATAATTGATTAAAACATCTATAGTTATTTTTATAATTATTTTAAATTTTAAAATAATAATTAATAAATTATATTTATATTTATATATTCTAATCCTAAAGTTAAATAATTATATAATTTTAATTCTAATTCTAAATTACTAAAATATTTAATTGTATTTTAGTGAACTATAACCCTAATCATAATTTAATTAAAAAATAATATTATTATAATTGTAAATTAATCTATATAATTATAATTATAATAAAATTAATTCTAAACCTAATTCTTAATTATTAATATTTTCAAATTAGATTATTTTGATTATATTTATGTAATATTAATTATAACACTCACCTTAATAAATATTTTTTAGCATTTTTATTGCACACCCTTGCAATTATATGGAAATCAACTTAACTAAGGTATATCATAAATTTTATCTATGAAAATTTGAAAATTTGCAAATTTATGTATTAATACATTATGCAAATTTATGTATTAAAGCAAACAAATATTTTAACTAGTGTATCATTTTCATTAGTTGAATGAAGTTCGCCTACAAACCCTCCTTAACCCTGCTTAATTGATTTTCTTTGGAATAATGAGATGAGGGAAAAAAATCAAAAATTAAAAAAGTAAAAAATCAAAATTTTACTTTAAGAAAAATTAAATATAATGAAATTAACATTGTTGTGGAAAATATCTTAAAAAAATTAGTGCAATCATTGATCTTTTTTATATAATATTTTATTTCTTACATATTATACATATATATTATTATAATGCCATGTTAAAATTAATATATTACTTATAAATTAAAAAAAATATTAGATTATATATGTTACATATTATACAGTATATATTATTATAATGCCATGTTAAAATTAATATATTACATAAATATGAATATATAGAATTTAATAAATTAATATAATATATAATCAAATATAATAGATTTAAAACTAGCTATATTATATTATAAAACCATATTATTATCTTATATCATTATTAAAAGCCTAAAGGAAAAAGAGCATATGACCAATACAAATGTTTAGAATGGTAATAAATTTGCAAAATGTACTCATGGAAAATGCAGACTACATCCACTTTTTAGAAGCAAGGGCACTCTATTAATTCAGATAAATACAATATCAGTAAGCAAGGGCACTCTATTAATTCAGGGACAAATGCAATATCAACAACTCAATGCACTACTGTCCTTTTTACATTTCAACTATCCAACTCCAAAGAGAGCATTTTGAAGTTTGTTACAATCAAGAATATGAGAGGACAAAAGAAAGAAATGAAACATCAAAGAATAAAACAGTTAGATAGATGAATCGATTGAGCTTCATAATTCCAACATCTTTTAGCCACAAAACATAAATATGAATATGTACTTGAAAAACGGTTTAAAAAATAGTTATTTCAAATCCAAAAATTTTGAGCCTTAATTTTAAATCTAGAAAATTTGTACCTCAATTGCACGTGCACACCCAAAAGTATGAAATAAAATTAAAAATAATCAAACTAATTTAGCATCTAATTTAGTATTAGCAAAAATTATACAGTTTAATTTTTAAAATAATCAAATTATTTTAAAAGTAATTATATTAAAACTATCTAGAAATTAATTATTTTCATATTTTATTTTTTTTAAAGAAAATTATTTTTGTTCAATTTATCAAATTTCAAAAGAAATTAGTATTAATGATTTTATATTACAAAAATAGATTTCAAGAAACATATTTTAATTTATCAAAGGCAAATGAAAATTAATATTACCAAAAATTAATCTTAAAATATAGTTTGAATGTATAGATACATTTATTTAACCAAAAAATAATCTTCAAAAAATTTAGCATAGTTGAATTTATTAATATCGAGAACTAGCAAGGTTTGTATTGCAAAAATAATTTGAATAATTAACCTATATAATTTAAATTACATAGAATATTTAAGAAATTAGTATAGGGAAATTTATTAGCATTTAGAGTTGGTTAAATTTAGATTGCAAACATAAATAGGATAGTTAAGTTAAAAGTAAAAGTATAGGGGAATTTATTAGCATTTAGAGTTAGTTAAATTTAGATTGCAAATGTAAATAGAATAGTTAAGTTAAAAGTAATTGTCATTAAATAGAATAATTAAGTTAAAAGTAAAAGTATAGGGGAATTTATCAGTATTTAGAGTTAGTTAAATTTAGATTGCAAACGTAAATATAATAGTTAAGTTAAAAGTAATTGTCATTTTCTCCTGCCCTTTCCATCTCCCACTATAATCGCAACTTTGATAATGGAGCCGAGAAAATCGCCCTTATCGCTCAAAAGTTTTAAGCCAATAAAATTGAGGAAAAATAATTTTCAGAATTTGAAAAGTTAAAAATTGTGCATTTAACTTTTAAAAAATTAAAATATAATGTATTAAAATTAAATTATAATGTATAGGAAAGAAATTAATAGAATTTGATTGGCTGCAAGCAAAACAATTAATCACTAGTTAAGTTCAAGGGGTCACCTATAGTTCCATAGCAGGAACTAAAAAATAGTTCAAACTTGTAAAATTCACGTTCTAAATTTAGCAAAAATGAAAATGTAATAAATGCTTCCTAAGGATATGTATATAAATATGTGATAGATCCCTCTCATATTCAATAAAAGATACCCATGGGTCAATTAATTAAAATATTTCTATCAGTAATTGAAATTTTAAAATAAAATCTACATTCCAAAGATAAAAGATAATAATGTAACTAATTGAATTTAATCTAAAAACTACATTTTCTTTTCTTTCTTTTCTAAAAAAAAAAAGAATTAGCTTATATAAAATAATTATGAAATTTCTATATTTATAAATCATTTCCTATTATTACTCAATACAACAACTAATCTAAGATAATAATGTAACTAATTGAATTTAATCTAAAAACTACATTTTCTTTTTCTTTTTTTCTAAAAAAAATAAAGAATTAGCTTATATAAAATAATTATGAAATTTCTATATTTATAAATCATTTCCTATTATTACTCAATACAACAACTAATCTTTTCACTATTCTAGGCTAATTTATAGGAAGGTTTAATTTAATTGGTTTTAGACTAAAATCCCCATTTCAAAATTATACTTGATTAATAATAAACTCGAAAATTTATTTAATTAAGCCTAAATACATGATTGTGAAAAGCATTTAATTGAAAATATAAATGCATAAATTTTATGATAAAATAAAGACTGTACATGATTGCCCAATTATCAAGCCCTGAAGCAAATAAAATTTAACTTATACATTTCACTACAATTCTTGATTCCCCAATAATAACTGTATATCTAAAACTTGTTTTTTTTTCACAATATTTACTTTTAGATTCACCTGGTAGTTATTATTTATCCAAGCCAGATTAAAAATTTATATTCAACATCATTTTTTTTAATTTTGCACACACTTTGTTTGTTATTTAATAACTATGATAATTTTATAGTCCACTAGCTATATTTTCCTAATGTTTTACTTTTCTATAATTAATTTATGTTTAACTAACATGATAATGTTTTTCTAAATCAGTGTTGGAACGGGTAAAGTAAATTCTAACACTTATTCCTATTTTCCTTATCTTTCTAATCTATATTCCTACTATCTATGAGGACTTTATAAAAAAGATAATTGCTAAAATCTACAAATTCTGACTTTATAAAAAAGATAATTGCTAAAATCTACAAATTCTTCCTTGTGTTATTGCAAGATAAATTTGTTCTAACTTCATATTTATGTTTGCTTTTTTATTTATGTATTTCCTTTGCAAGTGAAACATTTTCCAATCTAAATCATAACAAATAATTCTTTGTCTTCCTTCAAGATGCAAGAAATATAAATCTATATACCAAAATAAATCGTTCCCCTCGTATTTTTCCTCCGGCCTAAATTCCTAGGGTAAAATTTTCTTTCAAACTCGGGTAAATTTTTTGTTTAAATTTCCCCATCTAAAAATAATGAAATCTTCTAAAATTTTTCGAGAATAAAGCCAGGACATATGGAAAATTTCCCATTCCTTGTCCGCTTTCCGAGTGCATGCACATACAGCTGGCAATTTACCTTCCTCTTGATTTACTACCTGTTGTAAATCTTGACACATACCCTTTTCTCTATTAAATTTATTAAAACTAAGGGTATCAAAATTACATCACACTAGTTAACTTAATAAGTCATAATTATTAACCACAATATTCACTTAATTATCTTTTAGATTTAAAGTTATTCAATTTAATATTTTATTTATTCCGGACATTTCCAAATTTACCATCTAGCATAATCACAATAGCAAATTATTTTAATTATTATTCAAAATTATCATTTAATTTATCTAATTTACCATCCAAATTAGTAGGGAAACAACAAATTATTTAAATTTATCGTTTAAGCTATCATTTGGTTCTATTTAATTAAATAAAAATTTAATCTTTTCAGATTATCAATAATTATAATGTAATTTAAAACAGTACAACTTAACCTAATTATTTAACAAAAAGTTTACTCTAAACTTAGCAATTTAATTTAATTATTTATTAACAACCACATCCTCTATATTTCATATTGTAAATTTATTTAATTAGTTATTAACAACCACATCCTCTATATTTCATATCGTAAATTTATTTAATTATCAATTTAATTTTTCAAATTTATTCAAATTACCATAGCAAAACAATTCTCAAAACAAAACTATTAAGTACACCAATAAATAAACTTACTCAAAATCCAAAGACGGTTGAACAGAGGGACACTACATGTCTAATCTTGGTAGAGTTCATTGGGATGCAGTTAAAAGAGTCTTCAGATATTTTTGTGGTGCCTCAGATTATTCCTTGTGTTATCATAGTAATGTGACTAAAGATTAAATTTCCCTTGATATTCATGGTTATGTGGATTCATTCTGGGCATGCGATATTGATAGCAGACGATGCACCAGTGCTTATGTGTTTACTTTATTTGGTGGTGCAATCAGTTGGATGAGTAAGTGACAGGATGTAATTGCTTTGTCCACTACTGAAGCAGAGTATACGACAGCGGCACATGCTTGTAAAGAAGCCATTTGGCTTAAGAGACTGTATTCAGATATTTGAATAAAACAAGGTGTAGTGACAATTTATTGCAATGGTTAGAGTGCGATATGTCTAGCCAAGATCCCAACATTTAATGCTAGGACCAGGAACATTGATGTATAATATCATTTTGTTAGAGATATGGTCAAAGATGGCAGGGTGAAGTTGATGAAGGTAGAGACTTTTGAATGTTGCTGATTCTTTAACTAAGTCTGTCAGCACAAAGAAGTTCAGATGGTGTTAAGAGATTATGGGCCTTTCGGCCCCTAGCAATTAAGAGACAATGTTTACTCCCTCTTGTTGCTCTTGCAAGGTGTTCGACAAGTGGGAGATTTGTTAGGAAATTGTGTCTCAACCTTGTAATTATATAAAGTTTATTGTTGATAAGATATATATATATATCCTAGTTACACTAATAGGTGTAATATACAATGGCATCAAGGGGGAGGAGTGGGATGCATGTAAATAATTTTTGTTAACTTTTTTTAGGAAACTTCTAAAATGGCCGACATACATTATATAAATGATACATTATAAATCTAAATTGTTAATTATTAGGTTTTAGATCTAATGGTGGATATTTTGTTGGCCTGTCTTGTCCTAGAATATAACCCTATTTTATGAGGGCATCGTATTATGACTGCAGTAGAGACGATGATGCATTTTGAGAGTTTGATAGCAGTCATATTGTCTCTTGATCTTTAGTGGTGATACTCCTGTGAGAAGCTTTCTTTGCAAGTATATTGTAGTCTTTGTGATTTACTGAATAATATATTGTGGGGTTTTTCTCTCGAAAGGGTTTTCCCCACGTAAATCACTGTGTCATGGTATGCATGATATCTATGTTTATTTCTATTTAATTTTTTGTAACTGTTAAATATTTGTAAATTTTTTACATTATTCTTCTCTCAAGATTAGTGTAGGGAGTTGTTCTGCTACCTTAGCTTCCTTACAATTATTGGTTATGATCTTTAGGTTGATTGATGTGCTAGTAGAATTCATGAAAATGAAGAATGGTAGTTTTAGGTTATTCATCAAATCATTTGTTATTTTCTACCCTGATGACATCCCAAAATTTAGAAAGACATCAGATGAACATCTCCATCATATATAATAGGTGTTTTACACCTTGCAAGATAAAACTCTCAAAGTTAAAATGGAGAACTACTCATGATCTCAATGTGAGATAAACACTATCTAGGATATAGTATAGACACACAGGTTGTACATGTGTATTTAAAGCATGACATTCAAGATTGGTCTACATAAAAAACTCACAAATATTCATAGATTCTTGGGACTAGAAAAAATCTATAGGAGGTTAGTACATGAGTTTTTATCAAGTGACCTAGATTTTGAATACATCACTATATGTGGTGTAAAAGAAATATTCATCTAGTCAACTACACAATAGAAAAAAATGATGAATTGCAATGTAAAATTTATTTTATGCTAGTGCTCATGATGTTGGATCTTCAATGACCATTTGAGATAGAGAATAATGCTTCTAAATTTCACTTGCAGAAATCCTCTCTCAACATGGTCATTTGATTTTTTTTCATAGTTATACCTTCATCATAGTACTCTCAATTTTTATGCCAATATATAAGCATGCAAATAATAGAAATACTAAATATTTTGGTCCCCATGGAACATAATATTACTTAGTTTTTATAGACACATAAAAATTTATAGTAATAATTCTATTAGAAGTGGTCATTATATTTATAGTAGATCCACCTCAACAGTAGACATAAGAAGGGAAGTGCCAATCTAGTAGTATATTATTTGACTCAACCTTTAGTTCAAGTTCTCATAATTAAGCCTAATGCATGTGGATATGATATTAACACTTGAACATAATTGTATACATCTAATATAGGCTTCTTCTACCAAGCCTTATAGAGTGGTAATCTAGTTGAATTTTTTACATATAAAGTAAAATCCAATATCACCTTGGGAACTTATGTGAATCACACAAGGAAGAGTATAAAAAATCATATGAGGGACTCATATTATCAAAGTTAATGAAATTTTATATTTGAGAGAATCCTTACAATACTACATAATTATTTCTATTGAACACACCTCTGATCATATATTACAAAGTATAATCCAATCTTGCATTGGGTGCTACCACAATACTGTGTCTCATTTTTAGGACATGCCAATTTTTTCTTGAAATCACTTTTTTTAGAAAAAAACTATTGATTTAAGCCTTGAGAGGTTCCATCTAAAGGGTTTTGATTGAAGAGGGATAGACAAGACCCCCTAATATCAAATCCCCTTGGATAGAACTTGTCTAGTATTAAATCATACCCACAATGGAGTCTCCTTCACACCTATCAAAATGTTGGAAAATAAACACTTTTTATTTACCTTTTGAGGGATTAATAATGTCATTTAGAAATCATATTTTGCAATATTTTATCCCTCAAAACGAGATTTCCAACAAGTATATTTTTGATATGTTTTCATTTTATCATGTATTTAATTTTCAATTTTTATTATTCACATAGGTTTTTCTCTGAACATCAAGCTCTTCATGCTATAGAGGTGGAAAAATAGTAAACCATAATTTTTTTAAAAAAAAAAAACCATTTCCCTAGTATTGATGTCCTTGTTTCACCAAAAAAAAATGGATTTTGATATATACACAAAAAGTTAGGTTGGACGACACACGTGCATGTCCGAATTATAGTTTTTGATTAGCAATAAACATGTTTTGAAGGGACCCTAAAACCCTATACAAAGAAGAGCAAAGGCAACAAAGAAAAAGAAAATTGGCTACCCAACCTAACACAAAACAACATGCTGAGAACATAACCATTAGCACACCAACATGAAAACCCAAATCGAGGGTCTAAATAATAGCAGATCCTGAACAAGCAAATCTAACACCTTTAGCCCTAGGGTGAAGCTCCCCAACAGATTTGGGAAGCCCCTTCTTTCTACGTTGAATCAAGGTCCAAGAAACATTAGAGTCGAATTCCTCTGATCAAGGAGAGAGGGGAGGATCCTCTTGGGCCAAAACAGCCATGGATGGAGCCAAAAAAGCTGAACTAGAAGAAGGCACCTTCAGGAGGGAGACCAGAGAAATGGAAACAAGGAACGCGTCCAGGAGCCCTCGAGGGCAGAGCTAACAAATACGAAGTAGGTACGATTGAAGGAATACCTAAAGCTGAAACATGAGTGAATTGGTTAAGAATAGCAGGAGCTGAGGTGGGAGCTGAAAGAGGAATAGAAGTAGCCTCAATCTCACCCATCAGAGCAAACTCAAGATAGATCTCATCCTCCTGAGAGGAACCATCGCCACAAGACAAATCATCTACATGGGAAGCAGAGATAGTCAAGTGGTCCATAAGAGCATCCTTCCACTAGGTTTCAATGCCTCTACAACATGATAGAGGGCAACCAACAACCAAGTGACAAATAGTGAAGCACCACCGACATTTGAAGGGGACACTCTCATAATCCAACAACTGCTTCGAAGGCTGATCCCCTACCATCAAAACAACATCTCCAAAAAGGGGTTCAGAGATGTCAATGTCAACTAAAATATGAGCAATAGTGGAGTGACCCATGAAAGTGGTAGAAAAATCTACTTTCAGAAACTGACTGATGGCATTGCCAATGCCCTCATAGCAAGAATCCCCCCAAAACTGGAGGGGGAGGTTCGGGAGAGGCACCCAAATCGGCTTGATATTAAGCATCTCGGTAAGGGGATTGAAAGTAATAGTCCATGGTTTAATGGACAGGGAATGTTCCTCCTACATCCAGACCCGATTGTCGAGCACTACATCTCGCTGCTTAGAAGAAGCAAAAGTCACTATGCAAAAACCATGAGCATAGGGGAAGAGCTCAATTGTTCCAGCTACCAGTGGCCTCCAAGACTTCAACACCCATTTGTGAAGGCTGGGCAGAGAGGGCCATAGACCATTAAGCCTACAAATTGCTCTTGTATTGAGATAAAAATATTCATTCTTTGTAACCTTCGGGCCACACACAAAAATAGGGGAAGAGTGGGCACAGGGGAGAGGCCAAACACCCCTACCCACCCCCTTGAAGCATGAAGACCCAAACCAACAACTGTCGCAAAAGACCTAGTAGGGGCATAAAACTTAGGAATAGGCACACTAGTCCTAGCCACCACCTGCACCCCCAATGAACCATTGACGTTTTCCTTAGTATTGTCTCAGTCCACAACAAATGCAGCAGTAGCATCCTTTTTAGGATACCCGTCCATATCAACAGGAGCACCATCCTGTCCATTGGACCCCTCCAGAGCCGCAAATGAAGCAACAATGGTGAAAACAGAGTCCAACACACCTAATCATGTGCCAACAATTGGTTTCAGAGGACCGCTTCCGTTCCCGCTCCTATCCATTTCAAACCTCTGGCTATCAACATGTCCAAATTATAGTTACAATGACTTTAGAAATTAATTTTTAAAAAACATGTAACAAAAAAATTATGAAAAAATATCCTTGCACTAGATATTGTTGTTGAGAATCTATATTTCAAAAATTAGAATTTTATCCTTTATAGAAATTTTTTTATGTTGGATGACACAAAAGTTACTTTCTAAAAATGTTGTTTTTTGTTTAAAAGTAGTTATGAAAGGATATTTTGAAAGATTCATGACTTATTTCATTTTTTTCAAAATATATTTAGAATCTACAAACAAGTTGCCACAAATCACTAGTTCACATCATCTTCAAATTCTTAATGGTTTAGCTTCTATAGGTCTTAGAAGATGAAGATTTAATTAAAAATATTGATGTAAATGTCCATCTTGGGCCAAAAGTGAGACACGGTATTGTGATTTCGCCCCAATGCTTATGCCATAGCCAAATTGGTTAACAAAAGAGAGAAGGTATGTACACTCCTTTTCTCATTCTAAAAAAGCCTTAGGAATTCATTTCCATAGTTTTTTGGTTATCACCCACTAAAAGGGGAATAATTGTGTGTACATAACTTGGTAGATAGATTCTCCAAGATGATAATTCTTGTGCCTTAAAAAATATCTATTTCATCTCTAGAAATAACTCAACTATGCTTTTAAAGTGTATGGTTTTACCTTAGATTACCATCCATCATATTTGATCAAGAAAACTAATTATTGATACATTTATAGAAAAAATATGGTGATTGATGGATATAAAGTTGGAAGAGACTTCTTACATCCATCCATATGTTGATGGATTTATCTATCATCTTTGATCAAGATAACATATTATTGAATGATTTATTAAAAAAATGTTCCTTTATGAACATAAATTTGGACAACACATCTTCCTTCCATCCATAAATTGATGGATAAACATACATATTAAACATGAATATACCACACATTCTTCAAACATACAACTATACCTCGAAGTAGTGTACATAGAATGAAAGCCTACTTTTATTCAACATAACTACAATAGAGCTCTTCATAGCTATTTAATGAACAACCATTTTCAAGTTTATCTAGGTTTCCAACCATCATTAGCCATTGTTGTAGCTTATCCCATGCTACATGGGGACAACTCCTTTACCTCAAAAGAAAGTTGAATAATCTACCAAATTCATTGAGCACATTTAATACTAGGTGAAACCCATTCTTCAAAATACAAATTCTAAATAAAAATTATATTATGAAAAACACCACATATTACACAACTTGATGGTTAGTGATAAACTATGGTTATATTTCTAAATGGTGCTTAAATTTCTAGAAGGAATGACTTAAAATACATTATCAAAAATATTTTTTGACTATGGTACAATCCCTAAACCATCACCAATCAATTAATAGATAATGATTTTGATCTCAATATTTCTACCTACCTTGACATTTCTCCTCATCCATTTTGACACCAATAGATGCCAATTGAGCTACCAGCATATTGAATGCTTCTAGGTGGTTTGTGGTTCGGCCACTCTCTTCCATTATCAAGGAATGCAATTTCTTCCTCAAGAAAATCTTGTTCACTAAAGATTTGGCCTAATACATCTCACCAAGCTTCTTCTATAGTTTCTATGCAAAGGTCTCCTCACAGACATTAACTAGAATAGAGTGTCAAACACAATATGATTAGACCCTTGGCTTTATGATCCATAAAATCATATTGAGTAGCCTGAGTAGGATTTGCAAGCCTTGAAACATTCTCATCAACAACATCCCACAAATCTCGATCTATCAATTGATCCTCCATCTTCAACTTCCACATTTAAAAAATATTTCCAAAAAATGTCTCCACCTCTATTCTCCCTCATGAACTTGCCATCTAAAAATTCTTGTAACAAGATCACAAAATCTCTTCTGTACAAGCTCCCACTCAAATTTGGATTTGTTCAAAAAACCTAACAACCCACAACTAAAACCAACGGTGATAAGGCTCTAATACCACTTGTAAGGAAGCTAAGGTAGAGAAACAACTTCCTACACTAACATTGAGAGGAGAATAATTCAAAAAATTTACAAATATTTAACAGTTATATAAACTTAAACAAAAATAAACATAAATATCATGCATACCACGACATAGTGATTTACATGGAGAAAACCCCACACTCCAAAATCCGTTCAATATATTATTCAGTAAATGACAAAGATTACAATATACTTGCAAAGCAAGCTTCTCACATGAGTATCATCACTCAGAGATCAAGAGACAACACGACTGCTATCAGAATCTCAGAATACATCGCCGTCTCTCTACCACATTCATAATACAACACACTCATAAAATAGGATTACATACAAGCCAACAAAATATCCACCATTAGATCTAAAACCTAATAATTAACGGTCTAGATTTACAATGTATCATTTATCTAATGTATGTTGACCATTTTAGTAGTTTCCTGAAAAAGTTAACAAAAATTGTCTACATGCATCAATTCCCCTTGATGCCATTGTCTATTACACCTATCGATGTAAAATATGATGAAAGCCTATTTTAACATGATAAAAGCTAAGATGATCAATGTGAGTGTATGCAAAGCTATTCTAAATGATGCAAGATTCAAAATATTAAAACCTAGGTAGTTTCAAAATATGCTAAATTGATGCACCTAAGTTACCATGGAAGCCATTAATGGATGCTCTAAGCTAATAATGCAAGTAAATTAATCTAAAAATTCTCTTAAAACATAATATGTGAGTGCAAGATGAGAGTGATTTTAATAGCATAAGTTTACTATTAAAAGATGAATCCCTATTCAATAGATGGAAGCTCTATTTATAGAATAGGAAAAATGAAATTGATGGCCAAGATCAAAATGATCAATCGACAGTCAAAATGGAAGGAAGATGGAGGCATAGATCATGGATTCCCATCAAGGGTTAAGAATGCAAGATATTTAATTAAGGGCTTACATTCATCCAAAAAAATACACTTTCAAAACTTGCACAAGAAGTTTTATTGAAAGTTTGTCATGAAAAAGGAATATTCCCTTTTTCAAATGAGTGAAGAAAGAGAATATTCTCATGGGTGAGGAAAATTAGATATTTAGTTAATTAAAACCAAATTTAATGTGCAAAAGCAGAAGGACTATTTTCATAGAATATTCCTTTTGGAGGAATGTGCAAAGGAGGAATTTATTCTCAAGGAATATTCCCTTGCAAGTGGGAGGATTGGATTTAATTAATAATTTGATAATTAAAACAATATTTCAATTTACGCAAATTAGGGGAATTAAATGATATTCATTAAATAAATGATTTAATGAAAAGGCCTAGATGTGATATGACATTTAATTAAATAATTTGATTTTTTTCAATTTATTAGGATGAAAGGCTAGCATGAAAGGGGTGAATTGACCTAATTAGGTCAATTAGATTAATAGATGAAATTGACATAATTAATTAAATAGCTAAGACAATTCAATCAATTAAGCAAAAATAGGATGGGTTTTAGGACGAAATGGTGTTAGTATATCAGATTCAAATGCATGATATAATTCAGGATATTTTTAAGTGTCTACAATAACTATAGAGTTTATCTTTGATTTGTAGGATTTCATGAAGGCTATCATAATTTGATCACGTATACTCATAAATTTTAGAAGTAAAATATCTAAGAAAACAATGAAATGATCATTATTATAATAATAATAACTAAGGATATCTTACTTAATGCATTTATATACGATAGATCATTCCTTGAACTTGTTGAGATTAGGTGGTAGATCCAAAAACTTGTGTACAAGAGATATATTGTTCTCAACTCTCCACCTTATGAAAGCCCTTTTGTGCTCATTCAAAATTTAATGATGATCACTTTATAAAATCATAGTGAAGAACTATACCCTCTTTCTTGGATACAGGATTTTTGGGCTAGCTTTGTGGTACTAAGTTCTTCACCAAAATTTATCTTAATTTTTGTTATCATGATATTAAAATTGAACCTATGTAGACATTTTAAAGACAACCTTCAAATTTAAGGAATATGTATTTAAATTATTGTTGAAAAATTGTATCTCAACCTTGCAATTATATAAATGTTATTGTTGATAGGATATATATATATATATATATTTCCTAGTTACACTGATAGGTGTAATATATAATGGAATCAAGGGGAGGAGAGGGATGCATGTAAAAAAAAAAATTGTTAATTTTTTTAGAAAACTTCTAAAATGGCCAACATACATTATATAAATGATACACTGTAAATCTAGACCATTAATTGTTAGGTTTTAGATCTAGTGGTGGATATTTTGTTGGCCTTTCTTGTCCTAGAATGTAACCCTATTTTATGAGGGCGTTGTATTATGATTGTGGTAGAGACAATGATGTATTATGAGAGTCTAATAGTAGTCGTGTTGTCTCTTGATCTCTAGTGGTGATACTTCTGTGAGAAGCTTGCTTTGCAAGTATATTGGAATCTTTGTGATTTACTGAATAATATATTGGGCGGATTTTGGAGTGTGGCATTTTTCTCCCAAAAGGGATTTCCCCACATTTACATTGTGTCATGGTATGCATGATATTTATGTTTATTTATGTTTAAGTTTTGCAACTGTTAAAGATTTATAAAAGTTTTGCATTATTATCCTCTTGAGATTAGTGTAGGAAGTTGTTTTGCTACCTTAGATTCCTTACAAGTTCATCATGGCAAGTTCATCAGGCAGAATAGAGGTGGATAAATTTTCTAGAAATAATTTTGAAATGTGGAAGCTGAAGATGGAGGATCTGTTGATAGATCGAGATCTGTGGGATGTTGTTGATGAGAATGTTTCAAGGCCTATAGATCCTACTCAAGCTCCTCAATATGATGTTGTGGATTATAAAGCCAAGGATCTAATCATATTGTGTTTGGAAGAATCTATTTTAATTAATGTCAACATGAGGAGACCTCACAAAAACTATGCAAGAAGCTTACTGAGATGTATCATGCCAAATATTTAGTGAAAAATATTTTCTTGAGGAAGAAGTTGTATTCCTTGAGAATGGAAGAGGGTGGACGAATCACAGACCACCTAGAAGCATTCAATATGTTGGTGGTTCAATTGACATCAGTTGGTGTCAAAATGGATGAGGATGAGAAATGTCAAATATTGCTTTGTTCTTTGCTTGATTTGTGGGATTCTCTTGTTATGGCTATTGGGATTACTTATGTAATTTTGAAGATTGAAGATGTGGTAGGTTCTTTGGTTTTTGAAGAGATGAGGAGGAAGGTATCCATCACTTCCAAGGAGGCCCTAGATGTTCATGGTAGACCTAAGGAAAAAGGCAAGAAGAATGAGAAGCATGACAACTCCAAGTTTAGGGGGAGATATAAATCTCCTGGAAAGTCCAAAGTTATTTGTTGGAACTATGGTAAGCCTGAACATGTTCATAAGGAATGTAAAGAAGAAAATAAGAAGACATTAGGGGAAATTTACATAAAAAATGGGCCTCCTAAGGAACTCTAAAACAAATTTTTTTATCTCAAATAATATAAATTATTTAAATATAAAAAATATAAATTACTTAACTACATGAGTTAAGTGGGGACACATGTTTCTATTATAATTCCTTAAAAAAATCAAGTCCATTATTTTTTAAAAAGTGGTAACATATATTTTTATTGACAAACTCAATTTCACTTTTCATTTTATATTATTTATTTTTTTATTTTCTTATTTTTTATTTAAAAAATCTTAAACTCAAGTTCATTTTTAAAAAAAAGAGGTAACATATATTTCTATTATAATTTATTAAAAAACTCAAGTTCACTTTATTTTCTTGATTATTTGTTTTTATTTTAAAAATGGTAAAATAAAAGTAACTTTAGATATTTTATTTTATACAAAAAAACATGCATGAGAATTTAGGAAGGCTATTGCAAAATATTTATTTTTGATGTCTAATTCCAGCTGAGCACAAATGCAATGTGAATGCTTCCTCAGAGCTTTCAGAAAAATATGATCATTTTTACCCAGTAGTCCCATTTTCATGGCTTCATACACTTCATTTAATTTTGGCAATTTCAAAGAAGCTTTTGTGAAAAAATACCTCCCACTAACCCTTTACCCTTAAAAAAGAAATACCCCTGAACTTCCAATAGCAAGATTTTTCCATGAAGAAACTGGCATTTGAAAAATCTCTGTGCAGCTACTTCTAGCTCCTTAAAAGACTGAGTAACATCTAGAAAATTAGAAAAGAAAACTGATAGCACCTAAGAAGGAAGAATCACCCAGCATGAGACAGGTCTAATAATCTCCATACCAATTACTGTCTGAATACTATCCGCTACTCTGAGGCATTCCATACAAAAAATTGATGAAAGGTCTTCATCAAAGAGGTCATCTTCAAACGGTTTCTCCCAATTTTTCACTTGTAAGGAGAATTGAAGATTCCAGGGATGTAGCACCATGTGTGTGAAGTAAAGAAAAGTCACTGCCACCCAAAAAAAGACATGAATATCTCTTGTAGAATTTGACACGAACCCTCTGCCACCTGCTCTATTTTACCAGCTCATAGATGAACTAACTAATGGACATGTTTCCCTTCATTTGACTCAAATAAAAAGGCCACCAACCAACATTACCACGCTAAGAAATTATTTAGGTTGAAATGATGGAATATAAAGGATGCCCTTTCCAACAAAGAATGAAGGAACATCACATCATTTCTCCAGCCACACTATATTTCATTATTACTCACGTACCTGCTTGCGTACCTACACAATCAAAGCAAAGTGAGGAGAAACAGATGAACAAGCCAAAAGCCTATCCTCTGTGGAGAGCCTAGTCACTTTTTGATATATTCGAAGCATTATGCTGATTCAACATTCCCACACCAAAAATTATGTTGACTTATCATTCCCACCTCACAACTTGATATATATCAATACTGAGAGTTTTGAAAAGAAAAATAGGCCTTATTCGGAAAGCATTAGTTCATGCAAAAGTGGATCTTCTCTTATTAGCACATTCAAGTCTTTATGCTTGAACTCTTTTCCTTCACACCCCATATTTCCCAACCTATCCGCTATTTTATTTCCTTCACGATAGACATGTGAAATGTGCACCTCTTGGATAGAATCCATCAATAACCATGCTTTCTATAAAATATAACAAAGTCTCCAATTATAAATGCTTTTCAATTTGCATGCATTTATAATAATCAAAGAGTCTCCTTCGATATGCACCTTATTTAAACCCAACTCCTTTACCAAATACATACCTTGAAGTAGAGCCTTCGCCTCTGCTATATTATTTGTATCTTCTTCCAGTTTGAGAGCTTGGGCCACTAACAAGAAGCCATTTGAATCACGAATACAAACACCCTCACCTGAAAAACCTGGGTTACCTTTACATGTACCATCAAAATTCAGTTTAGCAAAGCCCGGAGCAAGAGGTAGCCACTTCACCTTAGATCTATCCACTTTAATTGAGCATTGATCCTGATTTCAACCATAAACAGGTTTGGATATATGTTCCCAATTACTTAAAAGCCAATTATCCTAGTTCGTAAATGTAGAAGAATGGTTTTTATTATTTCTAACATTAAAATTAACTACCTCTGATATCTACTTTTCAATTTTAAAAAGAAGTTGCTACATTGAATGAGTTTGCTGTCTGAAAATCCTTCGATTCCACTCCCACCATATGACTAATGAAGGTATTGCTCTCCAAATGTAGGCATATAAGGAAGTTTTATATAAAATAGGTCAATTCAAGAAAAGATCCCATAAATAATTAGGTAATGGGAAATGAATATTAAGTTTCCCTCTAATAAAATCCCAACATTCTTGAACTACTTTGCAATAGACAAAAAGATGATCCACATTTTCATTGACTTTTTGACATAAAACACAAATAAAAGGATTCGTTATGCCCAATTTATGCAATCTATCACTAGTCAAAATCCGTTGCTTGAGTGCTAACCATGCAAAAATTCCTTCCTTAGGAAGTGACATGGGGTTCCAACAAAAAGAGAAGCCTCTGTGACTTTGGGATTGAGATGAACTTGCCATGATTGACTTATATCCCTCCCTTACTGAATAGTTTCCATCTTTTGCAGGAGCCCACATTAATCTGTCTGCTTTCCCTGAAAAGAAAACTTCCCTTTTGCCTAATTCCCTCATTAGAATTGACTCTTGAAGAGGAGTAATATCAAAGATAGAGAAAACCTTCCATAAAACTTTATGAGTGTGAAGATCAACTACAACAACATAATCTATTAACTTACTACCCCATTCTTCTGAAAAAACTTGTACCAATGGCTGCAATTCTAACACCGAATTAAGAGGTGGAAGACCATTCCATGAATCCCTCCAAAAGTGAACCTGCTCACCATCATTAACCTCCCATATCAAGTAAGGAAGGATAATATCACGACATAAAATGATAAAATTCAACATGACTGAACCAGAAGGTGGGTCTTCTATTGTAAACACCCTTTGAGGATTACTATTATCTAAATATTTCTCATGCATTATATTGCACCATTTGAGATCAAGTCTCTTATACATCCACCATGACAATTTTGCACCCAAAGCTAGATTTCTTGCAGATAGATTATACAACCTAGCCCCACCAACATGTTTGTTCATACACATTTTTATTTTTATTTTTTTATTTCCTTTTTGGTATTTTAATTTTTTTCTTATAAATTTACGTAGAAAAAATGAGTGTTCTCATCCCCACCCCGATGTGACTGTATAACACTTAACGACGTAATTAAATCAAGTTTCATATTATAGATTTATGATTATATATATATATAAAAATTTATGATTTTATAGATTTAGATTTATTATGTTATGTAGTTTATTTAAATAAACACATTTATAAGTTTTATAAACAGTGGCAAAGTACAAGCAACTTTAGATATTTTATTTTATATAAATTTTATATATTAAATCAAGTTCCATATTATAGATTTAGATTTATTATGTTAAATATGTTTATAACAAGTTTTATGATTTTAAATATATGATAAAATTTTTGAACTATATAAAATTTAAATAAGTTTACTAAAATTAATTTCATTCCAAATTTTTAAAATATTTTTAAGAAAAGTTTTGTTAAAATATTTTTGAAATGCTAAATATATAAATTTTTGTTTTAAGAATGAAAATATATTTTTTTAAATATAATAATTTCTATAATAGAACTTAAGAATATAAATCTAAAAAATAAAAAGAATATTTTATATTTAGAAAGATGAATGAGATAGAATAGGATATGTAGAGTTAAATTAACCATCATGAGTTAATTCATAGGATTTTAGAAAGTTTTATTTTATAAAATAAATAGTTTTATTTTATAAAATAAATAATTTTATTTTTATTTTGGATGATGTCATCTTTTAATTGATTTTTGATAACTCAAAAAGTTGATGATGTCATCCTTAGGAGGGATTTTTTTAATGTAAATTTCCCCTAATGAAAAGAAGAAATTTGATTCTGATTCTAAGTCTAAGAAGGAAGATGATGACACATTCATTGTAGCTTTGGCAACTCGTGCAGGTAATGATGCATGGTAAATTGACTCAGGTGCATCTTTCCATATGAACTTTAATAAGGATTGGTTTTCTGAATATGAAGAATTTGATGGAGGTAAGGTGTACTTGGGTGATGATTCTCATTTAGACATTGTTGGTCATGGTAAAGTTAAAATCAAATTTCCTAATGGTAGAATAAAAAGGATTAATGGTGTGTTGCATATCCCTAGATTAGCACAAAATTTGTTATTTGTGAGCAAACTAAGTAGATGCGGGTGTGTAGGTAGTATTTTTTTGATGCAGGATGCAAGATGGTTAGAGGTGCTATGGTGATTGCTAGAGGTATTAGATATGGAACATTGTACAAGCTTGTTGCATGCATTGTTGAGTGCAATAGTATTTCTATGAAAAGAAAGTCTGTGGAAGAAGTGAGGGTTTCACCTTTAGCAGATGGTCATGAGTTTTGGGTACCAAAGGGTGCTCTTTCTTTTGAATCAAAGTTACATGCATAGAAAACTATGTTATGGCACCAAATACTTGGCCACATTGGAGAAAAGGGTCTAAGGACCTTGAAAAATAAAAACCTTGTTGAAGATTTTTCTGATTGTAATCTTGAATTTGATTTATGTGAGCATTATATTTATGGAAAAAAAAACCATATTTAGTTTTACTCGAGTTCTCATAAATCTTGTGGTGTATTAGATCTTGTTCATTATGATGTGTTTGGTCCTGTAGATGTTCCTTCGATTGGTAAATCCACATATTATGTTTCATTTATTGATGATTATAGTAGGACATGGGTATATTTTCTAAAGAGTAAATATGAATTTTTATGTCGATTTAAAGAATTTAAAGCAATGGTTGAGTTGCAGACTGGAAAGAAAATAAAATGTTTGAGGAATGATAATGGCGGTGAATTTTTCTCTAATGATTTTGATAGATTATGTAAAGATTATGGTATTCATAGATAGAAGACAACTCTGTATTCTCCAAAATAGAATGGAGTTGAAGAAAGAATGAATAAGACACTAATGGAGAAGGCTAGAAGTATTTTGAGTGGTGCTAGCCTAGAACAAATATTTTGGGCTGAAGTTGTTGCCACTGCATGTTACCTAATTAATAGGTCTCCTACATCAGCTCTTGTTGATAAGACACCTATAGAGGCATGGTCGGGTCGCAAGCCTTCATTAAGACATCTTAAATTTTTTGGTTGTGAGGCATATGCACATGTGCCAAAGGAGAAGCGAACAAAGTTGGAGAACAAGGCTGTGAAATGTATCTTCGTCAAATATAGTTATGGTGTAAAAGGATACAAGCTTTGGGATCCTATTGCACAAAAGGTAACATATAATAGGAGTGTTATTTTTAGAGAAACTAAGCCTTCTTTTGTTCCATTGCAGCCAGGACAAAGTAAACATGAAGATGTGATTCAATTTCTTCTACACTTGAGAAATTTGAATCGAGGCCCAAATGGAGTCTCCTTCACACCTATCAAAATGCTAGAAAAAAAACACTTTTTATTTACCTTTTGAGGGATTAACTATTTTCATTTAGAAATTATATTTTGCAATATTTTATCCCTCAAAACGACATTTCCAACAAGAATATTTTTGATATGTTTTCATTTTATCATGTATTTAATTTTCATTTTTTATTGAACATAGGTTTTTCTCTGAACATCAAGCTCTTCATTCTGTAGAGGTGGAAAAATAGTAAACCATTACAATTTTTTTTTAAATACCATTTCCCTAGTATTGATGTCCTTGTTTCACCAAAAAAAAAAGGATTTCGATATATACACAAGTTAGGTTGGATGACACACATGTATGTCCGAATTATAATTTTTTATTAGCGATAAACAGGTTTTGAAGGGGCCCTGAAACCCTATACAAAGAAGAGGAAAGGCAACAAATAAAAAGAAAATTGGCTACCCAACCTAACACCAAACAATAGGCTGATAACAAAACCATCAACACACCAATAGGAAAACCCAAATCAAGGGTCTAAACAATAGCAAATCCTGAACAAGCAAATCTAACACCTTTAGCCCTAGGAAGAAGCTCCCCAATAGATTTGGGAAGCCCCTTCTTTCTATGCTGAACCAAGGTCCAAGAAACCTCAGAGTCAAAGTCCTCTAATCGAGGAGAGAGGGGAGGATCCTCTTGGGCCACAACAACCATGGATGGCACAAAAAAGTTCAACTAGAAGAAGGCACCTTCGGGACGGAGACCAGAGAAATGGAACAAGGAATGCGACCAGGAGCCCCCAAGGGAAAAGCTGACAAATCCGAAGTAGGCATGATTAGAGGAATACCTGAAGTTGAAATAAGAGTGAAATGGTCAAGAATAGCAAGAGTTGAGGTGGGAGTCGAAAGAGGAATAGAAGCAGCCTCAACCTCTCCCATCGGAGCAGACTCAAGATGGATCTCATCCTCCTGAAAGGAACCATCGCCACAAGACAAACCATCTACATGGGAAGCAAAGATAGTCAAGTGGTCCACAAGAGCATCCTTCCACCAAGTTGCAATGCCTTTACAACATGATAGAGGACAACCAACAACCAAGTGACAAATAGCGAAGCAACGCGGACATCTGAAGGGGACACCCTCATAATCCAGTAGATACTTCCAAGGCTGATCCCCTACCATCAAAACAACATCTCCAAAAAGGGGTTTGGAGATGTCAATGTCAACTAAAATATGAGCAACAGTGGAGTGACCCATGAAAGTGGTAGAAGAATCTACTTTTAGAAACTGACCAATGGCATTGCCAATGCCCTCATAGCAAGAATCCTCTAAAAACTGGAGGGGGGGTTCAAGAGACACACCCAAATCAACTTGATATTAAGCATCTCGGTCAGGGGATTGAAAGTAGGATTCCATGGTTTAATGGACAGGGAATGTTCCCCCCACATCCAGACCCAACCGTTGAGCACTACATCTCGTTGCTTAGAAGAAGCAAAAGTCACTATGAAAAAAAATTGAACATAGGGAAAGATCTCAATCGTTCCGGCTACCAATGACCTCCATGAATCCAATGACCTCCATGAATCCAACACCCATTTGTGAAGGTCGGGCAGAGAGGGCCATAGACCATTAAACCTACAAGTTGCACTTGTATTGCGATAAAAAATTTCATTCTCTATAACCTCCAGGCCACACACCACATAAGGGAAGAGTGGGAACAAGGGAGAGGCCAGACATGCCTACCCACCCCCTGAAGCACGAAGACCTGAACAAGAAACTGCTACAAAAGACCCAGTAGGGGCATGCAACCCAGGAATAGGCACACCAGTCCTAGCCACTGCCTGCACCCCCAACAAACCATTGGTGTTTTCCTTAGTATTGTCTCGGTCCACAACAAACATAGGAGTAGCATCTTTTTCAGGATACTTTTCCATATCAATAGGAGCACCATCCCCTCCACTAGACCCCTCCAGAGCCACAGACAAGGCAACAATGGTGAAAACAAAGTCTAACACACCCGAGCCTATGCCAATGGTTAGTTTTAGAGGCCCACTTCTGCTCCCACTCCTTTCCATTTCAAACCTCCAGCTATGAATATGTCTGAATTATAGTTACAATGACTTTAGAAATTAATTTTCAAGAAACATATAACAAAAAATTATGAAAAATATCCTTGCACTAGATAATGTTGTTGAGAATCTATATTTCAAAAAATAGAATTTTATCCTTTATAGAAAAAAATTTATGTTGGATGACACAAAAGTTACTTTTTGAAAATGTTGTTTTTTGTTTAAAATTAGTTATGAAAGGATATATTGAAAGATTCATGACTTATTTCATTTTTTTAAAATATATTTAGAATCTACACACAAGTTGCTACAAATCACTAGTTCACATCATCTTCAAATTATTAACGGTTTAGCTTCTATAGGTCTTATAAGATGAAGATTTAATTAAAAATATTGATGTAAATGTCCATCTTGGGCCCAAAAGTGAGACATAGTATTGTGATTTCACCCCAATGCTTATGCCATAGCCAAACTGGTTAACAAAAGAGAAGGTATGCACACTCCTTTTCTCATTCTAAAAAAGCCTTAGGAATTCATTTCCATAGTTTTTGGTTATCACCCACTAAAAGGGGAATAATTGTGTGTACATAACTTGGTAGATAGATTCTCCAAGATGATAATTCTTGTGCCTTAAAAAATATCTATTTCATCTCTAGAAATAACTCAACTATGCTTTTAAAGTGTATGGTTTTACCTTAGATTACCATCCATCATATTTGATCAAGAAAACTAATTATTGATACATTTATAGAAAAAATATGGTGATTGATGGATATAAAGTTGGAAGAGACTTCTTACATCCATCCATATGTTGATGGATTTATCTATCATCTTTGATCAAGATAACATATTATTGAATGATTTATTAAAAAAATGTTCCTTTATGAGCATAAATTTGGACAACACATCTTCCTTCCATCCATAAATTGATGGATAAACATACATATTAAACATGAATATACCACACATTCTTCAAACATACAACTATACCTCGAAGTAGTGTACATAGAATGAAAGCCTACTTTTATTCAACATAACTACAATAGAGCTCTTCATAGCTATTTAATGAACAACCATTTTCAAGTTTATCTAGGTTTCCAACCATCATTAGCCATTGTTGTAGCTTATCCCATGCTACATAGGGACAACTCCTTTATCTCAAAAGAAAGATGAATAATCTACCAAATTCATTGAGCACATTTAATACTAGGTGCAACCCATTCTTCAAAATACAAATTCTAAATAAAAATTGTATTATGAAAACCACCACATATTACACAACTTGATGGTTAGTGATAAACTATGGTTATATTTCTAAAAGGTGCTTAAATTTCTAGAAGGAATGACTTAAAATACATTATCAAAAATATTTTTTGACTATGGTACAATCCCTAAACCATCACCAATCAATTAATAGATAATGCTTTTGATCTCAATATTTCTACCTACCTTGACATTTCTCCTCCTCATCCATTTGGACACCAACAAATGCCAATTGAGCTACCAACATATTGAAGGCTTCCAGGTGATCTATGATTCGTCCACCCTCTTCCATTATCAAGGAATGCAATTTCTTCCTCAAGAAAATATTTTTCACTAAAGATTTGGCCTGATACATCTCACCAAGCTTCTTCCATAGTTTCTATGCAGAGGTATCCTCACAGACATTAATTAGAATAGAGTGTCAAACACAATATGATTAGACCCTTAGGTTTACGATCCA
The DNA here is from genome assembly GCA_007258455.2 of Sequoia sempervirens. Taxonomy (NCBI): domain Eukaryota; kingdom Viridiplantae; phylum Streptophyta; class Pinopsida; order Cupressales; family Cupressaceae; genus Sequoia; species Sequoia sempervirens. The sequence goes on along the minus strand of VDFB02000002.1, from coordinate 24,183,269 downwards.
TAACATCATATTGAGTAGCTTGAGTAGGATCTGTAGGCCTCGAAACATTCTCATCAACGACATCCCACATATCTCGATCTATCAACAGATCCTCCATCTTCAGCTTCCACATTTAAAAATTATTTCCATAAAACTTCTCCACCTCTATTCTCCTTGATGAACTTTCCATCTAAAAATTCTTGCAACAAGATCACAAAATCTCTTCTATACAAGCTCCCACTCAAATCTGGATTAGTTAAAAAAACCCAACAACCCACAACTAAAACCAAAGGTGATAAGGCTCTGATACCACTTGTAAGGAAGCTAAGGTAGGGAAACAACTTCCTACACTAATCTTGAGAGAAGAATAATTCAAAAACTTTACAAATCTTTAACAGTTATATAAACTTAAACAGAAATAACATAAATATCATGAATACCACAACACAGTGATTTACATGGGGAAAACCCTTTTGGAAGGAAAACCCCACACTCCAATAGCCGTCCAATATATTATTCAGTAAATGACAAAGATTACAATATACTTGCAAAGCAAGCTTCTCACACGAGTATCATCACTCAGCTCGATCAAGAGACAAAATGACTGCTACCAGACTCTCATAATACATCACCGTCTCTCTACCGCAATCATAATACAATATCCTCATAAAATAGGATTACATACAAGCCAACAAAATATCCACCATTAGATCTAAAACCTAATAATTAACGGTCTAGATTTACAATGTATCATTTATCTAATGTATGTCGGCCATTTTAATAGTTTCCTAAAAAAGTTAACAAAAATTGTTTAGACGCATCCACTCCTCCCCCTTGATGCCATTGTATATTACACCTATCGGTGTAACTATGAAATATATATATATATATATAATTGCAAGGTTGTGACACAATTTCCCAACAGTTTGACTTGCAACTTGAGGGCCATATCAATGTCACAAGAAAAGTGTGACTTTGGAAATATGGACCTGAAGACCTTTTTCGTAGAATTTTTTGAAAAAATTAAAATCCATTATAGATGAGACTATGTAGATTTTAGATATATAATTTTTTTACAATTGGATTATTTTTTCTAGTTTTTAAATATTTTTTGATGAAACAAGTCCATAAACTTGAAATATTAGGATTTTTTTAGTATTTTAATAACTTTTTATTATTTATTTTTGAAAAATGAATTATACATGAGCATTCTTTAGACAATTCTTTTCAATTTGAAAAATCAAAAAATGATAAGTTTAGGTTATCTAATTATGGGTGACGTACACGATGACTTTTCAAAACAAAAAATATGGCCAGTAAAAAATTACCCAAAAAATATTCAAAATAATTACAAAAAATATCGTGAGCATTCTTTAGTGTGTTACAAATCTTTTCCCAAAAGGATTTAAAAAATACAATTATTTAAGTCAAAATATGGATGACGTACATGCACATGGTATGGTAAAAAAAGTGACTTTTAAATAATGGTTTTTAGACACACCTCTTGAAAATCTATTTATATCATCTAGGTATTAAAATAAATTACATATTTGGAAACTAGACTTTGAATTCTACATTTTATGATTAGTGAATTCCATCTCTAAGTGCTTCAAATTTTAAGGTCAAATGTGACAAATTCTAAAAAATTAGGGAAAACACTTCCACTTTTTGGCTAAGAAGTGGACTCAACTTCTTGCACACACCCTTTGGATTTTTGTGATATTTTCAGATATTTTTGGTTTTTTGTGATACTTTAGAATGTTTTTGGATTTTTATGATAATGTCCTCAGATACCATGTGTAAGATCTTTGTGAAATCCCAGGTCGAGGAATTCCCCCAGCCTTGGTACAAGACCAATTATTATGAAAGGGATGAATATGATAAGCGGTTGACGCTAATTGTTTAATCATTCTCAGGCCATGGGAAGGGGTGAGAAAGATTTTATTATGAAGGAGCATGTGCTCGAGTTATTATGGATAGAATCTAATAGAATAGTGATAGATGGTAATGTAGTAGATGACTACACATGGCACTTGTTTTCCACCTATTTTCACCATGGTACTTATCCAAAGCACCACTAAAATGGTTTTCACTATGGGAAAGATTATTTCTCTTTTTATAGATTTTTTTTTGTTTCTAACTTTTTATATTTTGATGGCCCGATCTCTAGAGATCATGTATAGTACCTCTGAAGGTGCATGTTGTTGATCAAATCAGGTAGTAGTTCACCCTTAGGAGTGGCCAATTGATGTGCACTGGTTCCATATGTTGCAGTAATGATATAGGGCCCCAACCAGTTAGGTTCAAAATTTCCTAGTTTTTCTCTTTCTTGTTGATTCTTAGGGTTCTCCTTTAAGAGTAAGTCACCAATGTCAAAGTTTCAAACTTTGACTCTTTTGTTGTAGTTGCATCTAAGATGATTTTGATATGCTTGCATATGGACTAATGCAATTTTTCTTCTTTAATCTAACAATTCTAGCTCATGTAACCTGAAAATTCGACAATCTTCATCATCAATGAATTGTTGCATAGAAACTCTTAATGATGGTAACTCAACCTCAATTGGAAGGATAGCTTCAAAAAAAAATACAAAGGAATAAGGTGTAGCATGTGTAGGAGTACGAATTCTTGTATGGTAAGCCCATAAGGTTAGGTTTAATTGAATGTGCCAATCTCGACCAATGTCATTGATAGTCTTTTTCAAGATTTTTACTATGGCTTTATTCAATGCCTCCACTTGACCATTACCCTGGGGATAATACATAGTGGCAAAGTGATGTTGGATATGGTACTTTTTACATAATTCTCGAATGTCTTGGTTTTTGAAGGGACGCCCATTATTTTTGACTATAGACAAGGGTACACCATATCGACATATGATGTAGTTTAATATGAATTTTCATATTTGTTTATTGGTGATGTATGTCATTAGAATGGATTCAATCCATTTAGTAAAGTACTTAGTTGTAGTGATTATGAATTTTTGGCCATTCATAGATTTAGAGTGGATCTTTCCGACAAGGTCGAGTCCCATTGAGAGAAGGCCAAGGCGATGTAACTTGGAAAAATGAGATTAAGCATAATAGAGGCTATGAATTAACATAGTAAACCACAAAGATTACAATTCAATACCCAATACAAATCCAAATCAACAAATAGAATGCAAGCAACACTATGAAATTAGAATTAAGTGTTAGAATTGGCTATGGATGCCAAGATCTCAAGAGACCAAATGGAAAGCACAAAAAGAGAGAATAGAATGTGACAAGAATAAACTGTATTCTCATCAATATGATTCAATGATATGAGATGTGTGTTTTTACAATGAGAGACCCCTTGGTTATATAGCCAAGGTGAGATGCAAGATGTCATAGGATTATGACAAGTGTCTTAATCATATGACATGAAACAACTAATCACATTTACCTAGGTTCACATGTAGTAGTTGTCAAAATATAAGATAACAACTAATTACAAATAACATCTTCTAGAAAGATTCCTTCCTATGACCTAAGTAAACTTAACATGATGTAAATAAGTCCCCTAGTAATGAATTAACTAGGTACAAGACTTTATTACACCAACACCCCCCCTTAAGTGCAACTTAGGGAGTAGCAGATTATTATGAAAATGACACAAAGATGCAAGAATGGGTCCCAAATACTAGGCCATGTTAGGTACCCATGTACATGCAATGCAATGCAATATCTCACAAATGGAGAAAAGGAGAAAACCTAGTGGGACAAAACTCTTCCCCAAAAGAGAGATGAAATGCATAAAATAAATGTGAAATACTCTCAATGATGCATGAGAAGGTAAAAACCCCATGTGAGGAAAAAGACCCCCCCATAAGAGAGAAGTAGAAGAGAGACAAGGCATCCCCCCCTCAATGTTGAGTCTCCTGCAATGATGGTAGAAGCTCAACATTGAATGCTAAAGATGATCCAATCTCGCCGAACAACATTCCTCCCCTTAGGAAGAAACAAAACCATGGAAGTATGCAGGAGAATGGATGAAGATCAATTGATGAAGTACCAATGGAAAGATGTCAATTAAAAGAGAACTAACCAAAGCATATAGGTACCCGCAAACAAACATGAGCCGATGTATAAAGAGTTTGTCAGCTAAATGATGAGCTGTCCGCGGATGGGGTCTTCGTACCCTCTACTACAGACTTTGTACCATCGGTGTGACAGGAGTGGAATGTTGGTGGATGCTAATGTCGAATGATAAGCAATGTATGCAGAGGGAGGATAGAAAATGCTCGGCCAAACATAGGTATAGAGGATGGATGAAGGGACTAGATCGATATGCCAACTGTGAATGATATGGCTATGGATGCCAAGATCTTGAGACCAAATGGAAAGCACAAAAAAAGAGAATAGAATGTGACAAGAATAAACTGTATTCTCATCAATATGATTCAATTATATGAGATGTGTGTTTTTATAATGAGAGACCCCTTGGTTATATAGCCAAGGTGAGATGCAAGATGTCATAGGATTATGACAAGTGTCTTAATCATATGACATGAGACAACTAATCACATTTACCTAGGTTCACATGTAGTAGTTGTCAAAAGATAAGATAACAACTAATGACAACTAACATCTTCTAGAAAGATTAATTCCTCTGACCTAAGTAAACTTAACATGATGTAAATAAGTCCCCTAGTAATGCATTAACTAGGTACAAGACTTTATTTACACCAACATTAATAAATCATTAATATTACCTTCACCGTGTTGACATGACTTACTTCCATTTTCCTCCTTTGTTTTGCTTTGATCTCAGATTCGGTATGCTCTTCTTCACTTCAAGCTCAAAAGTGTGTGAAAGAGATCAATGATGCAAAACTCAAAAGTTCATGGTTAGCCATCAATGGGATGTGAGGCTACTTTTATAGAATTGAATGATTTGAATGAACGGTCCAAATTAAGAGGTGGAAGATCAAGATCAAGGGTTGAGGATTGTTGAGAGGAATTGATTACACAGTTAACTAACTGCAATGGCTATAGGATTTTAGTTAACTGGTTGCATGAAGGAGTTAACTAATTGCATGAATTAGTTAAAGTGAATTGATTGCTTTATTAAGGGAATCAATTTATCTATTAACTCACATTTAGTGGGAGTGAATTGATTCGAATGAGAGAGGTGAAATTAATTAGTCAATCGACTGGAAGAGAGTAGTTGTTAAGTTTGAGGGAATTATGCATGAGATAATAATTATTTATTTAAGGAATGTGCAAGTGAGGATTAATTAATAAATAAAATGTTTATTTATTAATAGTGAATGAATAATGTTGAGATGAAACAGATAATTACATAATTAAAGCAATTATTTAATTTAAAAAATGGGAAAGTGGTCAATTAAATAATTAATAACAACTATTTAATTTAGGAAGGTGTTGAATGTTACTTAAAAATTTTACTGATAATTATTTAATTAAAATAGAAGAATAAAGTGTAATTAACAATGTAATTAAATAAATAAAATTTATTTAATTAATCAAGAAGATTAATGGTAATTAGGATAGAATTAAATAAATAAGATTTATTTAATTAGTCAAAAAGGATGAATTTAAATGAATTAGTTAAATAACGTAAAGTCACTTAATTAATAGTAGAATATGATATTTGATAATAATCAAATAATGAATTATTATTTAATCAGTAGGGGAAAGACAAGTATTAGTGTTAAAATGCTGGTTTGCAGGCTATGACAATTCCGAGTATCTACACACAGGATCTAAAAGCACACACACTCTAACTTATCCTTGATTCATTGTTTATTCATGAATGCCAAAAGATCAAACCTACGGCATGAACTAAATGTAAGCTCCTAAGTAACTACCCTCTTTCTTATATTTTTATCTTGTAGGTATTCAAAGTATCTCAAAAACACAAAGGTTTGGTTTCCTTATTATTTTTATTGTACTTTCAATTATTCCAATTAAAGTTATTAGTTTAGAGCAATTTTTTTCTTTTCATTCATTTCTATAATCTAGTACACTACCTTTGGTATTTTTGTAATTTTGTGTGTAGGTTAAAACCAAAATTTGGAACCAATAGTTTATTTTCTAGCATCCTAGGATGATGGTGTGCAGGATAGATGCACACATAAATTGGATGACAACACGATGTGCTAGCTTCCTAGATACAAAATTGGTTAGCTTCATTTCTAGGTTCTTGCTATGCCTAGATCTAGTTTTTCATTTCAATAGTTCTACATTATGTAATTTATAATTTAACTTCATAGTTGATAATTTTAGCTTAGAAAACATAATTTAATAAGTTGAAATGCTCTTGAATATCACTAATTCAATTTTATTCTTTTTTTTTTTATAGAACATTGGTAAAAATATTCTCTTGGAAACTATTTTTATTTAGTATAAAGGGGTTAAGGAGGTTGAAACATAAAAAATACAAAAAATTAAATCACCATAACACATACATACATACATACATACATACATACATACATGTACATACATCTTAATGAGGGAAACCTTTCCCATATAGTTGAAATATTGTTGAGCACTAGATATGGTTTAGTCAAAACCTCCATATTATGAGGTTCTTTTAAAGAAAGTGTTGAATAGAGCTATCTAATATGATCATTTGAAGTGATTTCCTAAATATTTTCTTCACACTAAGTACAATATATACCAACTGGCAATAATTACATAGTGTTATGTCTAGAGTTGTCCCTTTTGATTGAAGCCAAGGGTATTGTTGGTGGGCCTCTGACATTACTCACAACCCAAATATGTTATCGATACACTCTATGTATGAATAAAAAATTCATAACCTTCAACGAAGAGGTAGTTTTAGTTTCTTAGCCTTGATCCATAATATATTATATTGTAGTAATGGGCCATTTTTATTTAAGGTGAAGGGTATCTTAGCTAGCTCCATTTAATACCATTATGTGCATTAAGTACCAACCTTACACAATTCAATGTTGTTTTCCCAAAAGCCAAATTAAAATACCAATAACATGTGACTCATACAAGTGATGATGACATGACCATATTGCTAAAGATAAATGTGGCCTAACATGATCTATTGATCCATGCCAAGAGAATTTAAATATAACATAAAATTTGTGTAGGCTTTGCCAAAAATACCCTAGGAATAGATTTGGACCTTACAATCATGGAATCATCACTAAGCCACCAAGGCACTATCTTAGCTAATGCAATGCCAAAAGAAGCCTCTAGGAAATATTGTGATAAAAAAATGATGAAGTTTTCCCTTTTTGAATCTATAGCTTTTGATAGAACAATTATAACATCCTTTTTTGGAAATTGTGACCTCTAATATCCTCCAAAAATAGATTTATGGATAAAAGATGAAATTCTTACATAGTTGAGTATAAAATTTGAATAATATCTACATACATAAAATTTGAATAATATTAGTATAGCTCTTGTATCTATTATTTATGCTTAATCAACAACATAAGTTGAAACCTCCACAACGTGAGGCCTAACTAAATTTATACATTGGCACAAATATTAGTTTCTCACCAAAGGACTTACTTGTAATGACCTTTCCTACACTCTTGTGTATTACTACAACAATGGGCCCTTTTAATCTAAGGTGAAGTGTGTTAATTTTAATGGCTTTGTTCAACACCTTCATGAATCATTAAGTGTTTTCGTAATCTTATCATCATGTTTAAGGTGAAGTGTGTTGAGGTAAATCTTTATTTGTATCTAACAAGATTTATTTACTTATTCATGTTATGAAGGTCAAAAGGGATGTAATGTCATGTTTTATATGTTAGGAGACAATTAGGAGATAGTAAGGAGTGTATAGTATAGTGTGGATTCATTAAATAGTGTTTTTTATTGTTATTTAGACTATACATATACTAGGTAATGCTGAATAAGGCATAATTTCAAATTGACCAAGGCATGGGACAAAAACTATTCCCACTTTATATATGTATTCTTACTGACCAAGAGATTGAAACATACTCATATTTATTTTATATATGTATATCCACTAGGTGGTCGGTATGTTTTGATCTTATAAAGTTTATAGAAGATTAATTACTTGTCTTATAATTCCTTAACCAAATGAAAAGCTATTTTTTATTATCTTTAATTCTTTTCAATTTTTAATTTTTCAAATAAGATTGTTCTTTTATTCAGAAACACATACCAAATCTTTGAAGCTTAAACATTATAACACTTATAACCCTTCCTGGGCATTTCTTTGTGTGGCCTATTTGGCCTGTTTTGCCAAGCCCTAGTGGCTCCTTTTTGTTCTTCTCCTAGTTCATGTTCTGGTTTGAACTAGCTACTTTTTGGCCCTATGGGCTCTCTGTGTAAAGGGTACAACACCTTGTAAATGTTTCTTACTTAATCAAAAAACATGCAAGATTATGAAATGGGCCTATTTCGAACATGCATAAATTTAACCATTTTATAAATTATATACATGTCTAACTCATGAGATTGAAACCCTATTTTGAAATAGGAGGAAAGACTTACCTTAGCGATGTGGTGGCATGCTTGCAATGTCTCCTTCCATGGGTGGGTGGTAGATGTTGCCCTTAAACCTTTGGTGTTATTGTTGGTGGAAGAAGGGGTCGATGGTAGAAAACTGAAATTATCTAAATGAATGCTTTGATAGCTTTGGTTTATTCACTGTTTGAAAGCGCCCCAAAACCAAACCAAACTGAAAAAGGCTTGAAACAGATGCAAAGGTTGTAAGAGAGTTCATTAAGCAAGAAGACAATACCTTAAGTGTCTGCGGTTAGTTTTAATGTTCTCAGCCTATACAATCTCTATTTGTTAGAGATAAGTTCTTTCCCTGAGGTGGAAAAAAAATGCAATGACTTGAAGAAGAATGTGATCTTTAATTTTGATTTCATTACAACCAGTTTGAAATACCAGACATCATGCCATGGATTTAATGCTTAGAAGAGATTTTTTTATGAGTTGAAAATAAACAACAGATAGTTTGTTCTTTAAGTGGAGCCCTCTCCCCAAATAAACAGATTCGCCCAGTTAGATCAAGACTAATCACCTGTGGTTCCAATACTAATAGATCTAAGTACCGACAGAAGGTTATCTTTTCCATATATCCTAATAATGCTTCTCATTTAGGTAACATATCTCTTGTTTCTGAATGAAGATCAAGATCAACAGTTCAGTAGGAGTGAAGAAGCACAAAATTTATGCAAGCACATACAAATTATAAGCTATGAGTAGGGCTGCCTCCTTTTTGGGATTCCTCACTTCCTTGTGCAATGGCATAGAAAATTTGATCTGGTTCTCTATTTGTAGTGTTCAATATCTATCAAGTCAAATGTGTATTCTAGGGGTTGGATAGATAATAGTTAATCTTATTACATCAACATTTCTTGAAAAAGGGGACAATGATATTTATGAAAATATATGCATATAATCATGAAGAAACCGAAAACATTTAATGAGATTTATATAAATTATAAACATTTAACGCAATTCATTTTTTATGAAAATAATTGATTTATATAAATATTGGTATCTTTATTTTTATTTAAAGGATTATAATATTGTAAGGGAATATACATATTTTTTTCAAAGTTTCATGATTACAAAGTTTTATACATTTTTTTAGTAAATTTGTCTCATTAAAAGCACTCTTACATGAATTAATCTAGGTTAGACTAAATACATGCAAACAATACAGTATAATTAACTTAAATTAATGAGAAGTTGGGTTGATAAATCAAAATGTTATTTTAGAAAGTAAATGTTATTGATAAGAGGACTTAACTTTGGGAATAATGATGAAGAATTAATATTGCTGTTTTATAGAACTCAACTATTTAGATACAAATAATTAATGTACAACTTGATAAATGTTTCATGTTATGTATAGTTTCAAGAGTTTTTGTGGGTTAAATTTGGGCCTATTAAGATTGAAATTGAATGCCACAAAATGATAAATACATTGAAAATGAATTAATAATCCACGAGAATGACTTGGCAAATAGTTGTAATATGAGTTATTTCACATTTGCCTTCCTTGTGTTTGAATATGTCAAGGCATTATTTATAAATACCTTTTAAGAATTTTTCATATGCTAGGGTCAAGTTCTCCTAGGTCAACCTCGTAGATGAGTTAATTTAATGAATTTTTTTGATTATTCAAAAAAATAATTTACCAACATGTAGATGACCTATATGGTTTTGATGCCATGGGTATATTTCCTTAGAAAGTGTTCTCTAAATATTTCTTCTTATTGTTTCATATGAATTAATTTCACAAATAAACACCTTTAATTACCAAAATAAAAGATGTTACACAAATGTACAACAATTCAACTCCCAACAAGCTAGTAGGAAAGGGCATGAACTTGGGAATTTGACTTTTAAAGTTTGAATTTTCAGGTCCATTCCAAGCCCCTTAGGATAAAACCCAAGCATCGTGGGATTGATCCATGTTATGAAAGTGCATATCTCAAGGTGGAACCAAATGTAGGGTAAGTGCGCTAGTATGGTTGCAATAAATGGCTATTAATGATGAATATATTGAAACATGTGAAAATAAAAATGAGATAAAAGTCGAATATGTTAGATGTGTGAATGGAGATGAATAAAAATTAAATGGGACAAAATTTACATAAGAGTGTGTCATTTATTGACATGTAATTGAATTAATTCATTCCATTAAAATAGACCCAAAAATAAATGAGAATTGACATGAATATACTGATTTTACTATTACAAATTTATATAATTATATTTGTAAAGAAAGAAAACCACCTTACAAAATTATACTAGTGATAAATGTAATATATTAAAATACAATAATTTGATATAAAACCTTAAAGTGTTTAACCTTAGATTGCATAAGCATAAAAAATATGGCTAACATGCTATGATTATCAATATGCTTCAAAATTATAAGTAAGCTTTCACCTTCCAACCTGCCTTATTTAAGACACCATAGAAATTAGATGTTTAGTATTATATGATGATATCATCTAAAAAATTGAACATTTCATATTTGGTAAAATTAATCCCATATAATTGGGGTTGACCCCGCAATGCAACAGTTAAGTTGCAAGTCTAGCAGTTGGATTGTCTAAGGTTCAAATCCCATGACTTGTTCTAGTCAATAGTAGCGAATTACCAAACAAAAAAAGTAATCCCATATAATTAAAATATAAAAGAGGAACATTCATGAATAAAATTACATCATATTCTATATGTTGTAAGATGATTAGATTGAAATAATAGAAAGAAATAAACTACCGCTTCAAGAGGTTGTAGCATTAAAGCACTTTAAACAATAAATTCATATGCACGATGATTAGTGATGCTGCTTCAAACAAATTGAAATACTCATATAAGATTCACCAAATAAGTCAAGTTCAAAGTGAGCCCACATTGTCTTAGTTCTCATTCGAACATAGCCTTAAATAGATCTCCTTCTCTACTTTAAATACCATAGAATCAAGGTGAAATAGGTTTTAAAAGTCTACATCATTGTCCTGACACTTGGTTCAATCTTAAAGGGATAAGATTATTTTAGAGATTGTACAAAAATTATGACATATAATCCAACTTCAAGCATTATTTTCTTTAGTTGGATACTTAGATTCCATACAACATCATTAAATTTTAATTTTCAAAGTTATTATTAGATGTTCAATTTTTCTATAATTGGATGGAATCTACATTGTCAATTTTTCCAAGTAGATGAAGTTTGTTTGAATTCAAGGAAGAATGGATTTCTCTTACATATTGTACTTGAAGATTCTTTTTAATGAGTTGAGAGTTGGTTATACTCTTTCTTTTTATCTCATCTTCTCTTAACTAAGAAGTGTGGGTTTGTTTAAGAATTATAAAAATATTGGTATGGATTCAGAGTATTTCAATTGATTAACCTTTTTTTTTTTTGGTTCGTAAGAGGAGAGTTTAATTAAGATGTTGGAATTTGGCCTAGCCAACACCAGGTGAGATCACAAAAGAGGGATCTCATCCCCATCTATTTTATTCAACCATATTCATACTGTATGCAACAAATTTCTATCTACTTGTTCCTGGTGCCACAACTAGGAACCATCTCTACCTAAAATAAAAGCTAGAAACAAAATTAGCCACCATATTTGAGTTGTCCACCAAAACAAACCATTTATGAGATGCAACCATGCAAACATTTCCTATTGCACATTGCCACTAGTTTTAGCATGAGGACACAACTTATTTCTAAGTACCTCTAATTTATGGATAACATTCTCCAATTTTTGTGCTTTGTGTTTTTATGGTACCTCCCTAATCTTTGGATCCACTAAAATTGAATTGGTGTGAAATTGAGGCTACAATTTTTTGCAGACAACCCCACTTTGTTTGATATACCTATTCTTTTTCCTTACTATTTTCCATTCATTTCCCCCATCCCCACCATTTGTATCCTTTAGATCATGCGGAGACACCTGAGCAAAAGAGCCTTCAACAAGCAATTTGGGGTTTTTGTATGTTTGCTTGTTTTGTGATCAGTAGATCACTTTGTTTGTCTATTTTTCCTTCATCTGGTTTCATACCTAGCAGAGCAAGAGCCAAGTTGTTAGAAGATAAAAGATTTGAGATTGGATCAAAGGTTTGAAGATCTGTCCTAGTTTTCTCATCCAAGCACGAAGGAGAAGAAAGGAAGGCGCCAATCCAAGGATACTATAGATCACTGCAAACATCGTCCAAGCTGCAGATTTGGAGACATTGGTGTTTGAAGCCATAGCTTTCAAAGAAGAAAAGTTGCTGATTTGTTTACAAGTTGTTGTAGATCCAAGGAGAATCGTTGTATTGGAAAAAAGAAGATTGTTGAAAAAGACTGTTGCATAGTCAAATGCCATCAGAGGTTTTATTACTGTTTTTTTGTTTTGCAGGAAATTAAAAAAGAGCCACCTATCCCAGCATTGATTTGGAAAGGAGGAAGAGTAACTTCCATGTATTATTTGTAGAAGATTATGTTTGTTGTGTAATCCATTGTTGTTTAGCAAGGAAGCCACTGAAAAGGAGTGTAGGCCAAAGAAAGTTGCGTGTGAAATTAAATTCCACGCAAGGCTTTAACTTTTAAAGTCTTTTCAATATTAAATTCTTTAAAAAGTTACTTTTTAAAGTTTTAAGGAGCACGGTAAAACTTTTTTTAAAGTTTAGTTGAATTTTTTTTCACTTTTTAAACTTGTGAAATTTGATTTTGAAAGTAAAGGGTAAAAAGATCAAACTTTTTTCAAAGTTTTTCTTTTGTAAAGTGAATATTGTGTAATTAAGTGTATTATCGGTTGCAACCGACACTTAATCTGGAAAAATCAATATAATATAAAAATATTTTTGCGTGTGGGTCCTATTTGAAAGGACAGAGAGAGTATCCATTTGCAAGATCTCTCTAAGTTTTTTTTTGTTGAGTCATTGTGTTATTGTGCACATTACTCTTATGGAAAATATGGTAGGAAATGTTATGTCTGACATGCTAATTCTTGTATTTGAAGGAGACAACTTTACATATTGGTGTACTAGGATGCAAACCTTACTCAAATCCAAAGATTTGTGGGAAATTGTACAAGTAAGGTATGTAGAACTAGATACAATTGTATTTAATGCATTAAATGATCAACAAAAAAGAGAATGCAAAGCAAGTATAAAGAAGGATAATGAAGCCCTATTTTTGATTCAAGGTGCAATTAATCAAGAAATTTTTCCTGGGATAAGTGGTGCTATTCATTCTCAGCAAGCATGGAAAATATTGAATAATGCATATCAAGGTGCACAAACTGCAAAATTATAGACAATGAGGAAAATTTTTGAGAGCGTAAAGATGACTACTAGTGAATCGGTGAATGAATTTCTAACAAAGGTAGAAGGTATTGTAAGTCAAATGAAAGTTTTAGGGGAATATGTAGATGACAAGCATGTCATTGAGAAAATTTTAAGGAGTTTGATTTCTAAATTTGATGGTGTGGTTTCTACAATTGAGATTTCCAAAGATCTCACGACTATGCAAATAGATGAGCTAAGTGAAATTTTATTAACTGTTGAAGAAAGAATGAAAAGTAATGAACAAATCTTAGAGAAAGCATTTTTCTCTAAAGCAAATATAAGAGGAAAAAGAAAAACATTCTTCAACAATTAGAATAAAGTTGAATATAAAGGTGAATCCAGTAATTTTAGAGGAAGAGGTAGTAATTTTAGAGGAAGAAGTAGCAACTTTAGAGGTACTGGAAGAGGAAGAGGTAGAAACAATGGGGGAGACTATGATAAAAAGAATGTCCAATGCTTTCATTGCAACAAGTTTGGACACTGTGCATCAGAATGTTGGAGTAAACAAGGTGAAGCAAAAAAGGGAAATGCTCACAATACTGTTGAAAATAAACAAAATTTGTTTATTTATTGCTTCAATGCGAATGCTAGTGAAAATAATGTATGGTATGTTGATTCTGGATGTTCTTCACATATGACATCTAATGAGCATTTATTTGTCAATTTGGATGAGAAACATCAAAGTACAGTAGTACTAGGAGATAATCAATCTCATGGAAGCAAAGGTAAAGGTACAATTGTAGTTACCACAGAATATGGTGAAGTTAAACATATCAATGAAACTTTATTGGTCCCAGCACTAAAAAAGAATTTGTTGTCTATTCGAAAAATGCTAGAAAAAAATTATCAAGTGACTTTTGATAAGAATGAGTGCATAATAAGAGACAGGTTAAAAAGGAATGTAGTTGTTGCAAGAGAAAGGATGATAGGTGATAGGATGTTTCCTCTTCATTTCACTCATGGAAACCAAGCATTGAGGTCTAGTGAAATGAATGAAAGTAAAATTTGGCACCAAAGATATGGTCACCTCAACTTTAGTGGGTTAATTTTACTCAAGAGATTAAGAATGGTTGAGGGTCTACCTTTCATTGAAAATACAAAAGAAGTGTGTGAAGAATGTGTTGTCGGTAAACAACACAAAGTTAGCTTTCCAATTGGTAAATCTAGTAGAGCTAAGCAACATCTTGAGATAATCCATACGGATTTGTGTGGTCCTATGGAAACACCTTCTTTGAATAAATCTAAGTATTTTCTAACCTTCATTGATGATTACTCAAGAAAAACTTGGGTATATTGTTTGGTTTCAAAATCAGAAGTGTTTGACAAATTTGTAGAATTCAAGAGGTTGGTTGAAAAACAAAGTGGTAAGTACATCAAAGTGATAAGGTTGGACAATGGAGGTGAATACAAATCAAATCAGTTTCTATATTTTTGCAAAAATCATGGAATCAAGAGAGAATTCACTACTTCCTACACTCCACAACAAAATGGAGTTGCTGAAAGGAAGAATAGGACAATTATTGAAATGGAAAGGAGTATGATGAAAGAGAAGAATTTAGATAAGATTTTTTGGGCAGAAGTAGTATGCACAACAGTGTATCTTCTAAATAGAAGTCCTACAAAAGTAGTTAAAGGAATGACTCTTGAACAAGCATGGTTTGGGATAAAGCCAAGTGTTGATCACTTGAGATTATTTGGTTATGTTGCTTATTCACACATACCAAAAGAAAAAAGGTCTAAGTTAGATGATAAAGGCCTAAAATGTATTTTTATTGGGTATGGATCAGAAAATAAAGCATATAGATTGTATGACCCAATAGGAAAGAAGCTTGTTATAAGTAGAGATGTGGTATTCAATGAAGCAACAGAATATAGCAAGGAAAATGAAACAAAGGGAAAAGAGATAATGATTGATGAAGTTGAAGAAGGAGAAGAAGAAGAAAATGAACCTGAGTCTTCTAGTACAGGAGCAAGAAGGTATCAAAAATATCAAAGAAGGATAGAAAAGAATCATCCATCAACTCTTATGTTGGATTCAAATTTTGAGAAAATGACAACAAGATCACAAGCAAAAGTGAATTATGCTTTGATGACTCAAATAACATGGAAAGTAATGAACCACAAACATTTGAACAAGCTCAAGAAAAAGAAGAATGGGTTGAAGCAATGCATAGTGAGATAGAAACAATTGAAAGGAATGACACATGGGATTTGGTTCAACTACCTCCTGGGAAAGAAATTGTTGGTACAAGATGGGTGTATAAAACTAAGTATAAATCTAATGGAAGCATTGATAAGCATAAGGCTAGATTGGTAGCCAAAGGATACACTCAATAGGAAGGTATTGATTACACTGAAACATTTGCACCTGGAACACGAATGGATACTATCAGATTGGTTTTGGCTTTGGTAGCTCAACAAAGTTGGATAGTTTATCAAATGGATGTAAAGAGTGCTTTTTTGAATGGAAATATTGATGAGGAAGTGTATGTTTCTCAACCTAGAGGTTTTGAAATACCCTCTAAAGAGCATTATGTTTACAAATTAAAGAAGGCCTTGTATGGTCTTAAGCAAGCACCAAGAGCATGGTATTCAAGGATAGACTCATACCTACAGCAAAAAGGTTTCTTAAGAAGTCAATCAGATCCGAATCTTTATATTAGGATCTCAGCTAAGGATATTTTTTTCTTAGTTCTCTATGTTGATGATCTTATCTACACTGGGAACAATTCAACTTTATTTGTAGAGTTTAGAGCAGCTATGGTTGCTAAATTTGAGATGACAGATTTGGGATAGATGCACTACTTTCTTGGTATAGAAGTATGGCAAAGTAAAGATGAATTTTTCATGTCTCAAAGGAAATATGCATCAAATATCCTACAAAAGTTTCAGATGAAGAGTTGCAAACCCGTTGCAACACCTATTGAAGTTGGACTTAAGCTGTCTAACTTGAATGTGTCAGATTTAGTGGATGCCACTATATACAGACAGTTGATTGGTAGTTTGATCTACTTAACTACTACTCGACCAGATATCACATATGTAGTGAGTTTGGTATCTAGGTTCATGTTAGAACCTAAGCAAACACATTGGGGTGCAGCTAAGAGGATTCTTAGATATGTCAAAGGGACATTAAATTATGGCCTTAGATTTCAACATTCAGAGGATAGTAAGTTGATTGGCTATACAGATTCAGATTGGGTAGGTTCCATAGATGATTGAAAGTCTACTTCTGGTTATACTTTTAGTCTTGGTTCTGCAGTATTCTCTTGGAAGTCTAAGAAACAACCTACAATATCACTTTCTACAGCAGTGGTAGAGTATAAAGTTTCAAAATTTGCAGCATGTCAAACAGTGTGGTTGAGACGACTATTGGAGGATTTGAACCAGATATAGAATGGACCTACTTTGTTGTATTGTGACAACAAGAGTGCTATACAAATGAGCAAGAATCCAGTGTTTCATAGTAGAACCAAACATATTGAGATTCAACATCACTTCATTAGAGAGTTGGTTCAACAAGGATTGATCGAGATTATGTACTGTAGTACAAAGGATCATATTGCAGATATCTTCATGAAGCCTCTAGCTCATGAAAGGTTTGAGACACTTAGAGATCTACTCCAAGTTCTTCCCAATGGTCATTATGGGGGAGAATGACAACAATAATGCCCATTGGAGCTGTCGTTCTTGACATTGGAGCAGCCTTTGTTGACCTTTGTGTCTATCATAAATAGTGTTGTTATGCATGATAAATACAATTGTAGTTGGGTTATTGGTGAATATGGTTGTGTGCCATAATGTAACCTCCTTTCTAGATCTCTATATAATAGATGCCCTGCCTCTCATCTTATTAAGGCAATTTGGGGCTTTTGTATGTTTGCTTGTTTTGTGATCAACAAATCACTTTGTTTGTCTATTTTGCCTTCAACCAACATGGGGTTGTTTCAGAGGTGATTTTTTCTCTGGAGAAGACTTGTTGACCTCCTCCACAATATGCTTCTTGGAAGACATTTTTTGTAGGAGAGCTAATCTACTTGGAAAAATTCATAACAAAATAATGTTTGGGGGAAGAATCCTTCCACCAAGAAGCCTCCCGAGTTGGCTAGGACTTGACAATTGGGCATTCAACAACAATGTGCCCAATTTGATAACATCTCCTACATCTGAAAAATTAAACCTTCATAATCCAAAGGTTGTTTCCAGCTTTGACCATTGGCCTTCAAAATAATTTCCACTAGAAGATTCTTGGAGATATCTAGTTCTACCAAGATCCTGGCATAAGTTGTGTGGATAAATTTTTTTGAGTTATCATCCGAATACAAAAAATTTCCCGTGGAGTTACCAATCACCGCAAAACATGAATCAAACCAGTAGTGAAGGGGTAGATTTGGAAGCCGAACCCAAATCGGTAGAACTGAAAATGTTTCAGTTGATGGAAAAAAATTTGGATGCCAAGATTTCAATTGTAGCAAATTTTATTCCCATAGCCAAACACAATTAAGAATGATATTTTTGTCTTTCTTGCAGTTGAACACCACTGTGAAAAAACCCCTTCCACTGGGGTAAAATTCCAAACCCCCATCCATCAATAGAAGCCAAAATTTTGAAATCCAGTCATGTAGATCAGGGAGACTGGGCCAGACATGGCAAAATCTTCCAATTAAACCATTCTCTGAAAATAATTCTTCATTTACACACAGCTCCTTCATCAAAGTGTCATCAAAATCCAATGTCAAAGGTTTGACAGAGCACTGAATAACTCATCTATTACCTATGTTATTCGTTGAGCTAGGAGAGGAAGAAGAGCCAAACTTGGCCGCATCCAGAAATGAGGTTTTGGGTGCCGTCAACCCCTAACCAGGAGGTAGATCGCAGAGAGTTGGAGTTGAACACGAAGAATCCCCAGGCGTTGATATGTCTGGCCCCGTTTGGCCGAAACCACGCAATATATTGCCACAAGGGGCATCAAAGGTGGGACAAGAGGTTGTGTACATGATCGATTTTCCTGCCACACCAACCAAAGCACATCGCGAACCCCCATCAGTGCTGGATTTTGTAGCCAAAACCCTGTTTGAAGGAGAACAAGGGAGGGCGTCGGCATTCGTTGCAACATTTAGCAGTGAATTCGTAGGGTTTGTAGTGAACGAGAGCCTCTATAAATTCAGCATGCTCCGCAATAAAATTAGAGTCCATTGATTAACCTTTTTAATAAGAATGAGATTTTTTTATTTTTTTTGAAATGGATTGATTTTAAAAGATTGACGATTGTTGTCTTATCTTATATTTTCATGCAATTGTTTAAATGTATTTTTTATTTAAATTTGAATAGGTAAAGTGTTTTCATACAAATTTTTAATTATGGAAAAATGATAATTTGCATTCTTTCTTTATTTTAGTGGAGCAATTACTGTCTAGGAATTGAAAATAGATGGTGGAAAAAAAAGACTGGAAACAACTACCTAGTGTAGAATTCCTTGCAAATCTAGGAAGATAAACTTTATCAAGCACAAAAGAACAAATTTGCACAATCTGATTTCATTCTTATTCACACTATCAATTGATGCATAGATTTACAAATTTATACCCACCGTAGGAGAAGACTCCAAGGAGGAAAAGCAGGGGAAATCATTAGTTAGCTTATAATTAGCAAGAGTTAACTGATGAAGAGTAGTTAGAAATTGGCGGTTGCATGCTTTAACAGCGGTTGCATGCATCTAACAACAGTTTGAAGATTGCATGCTTTGAACAACAATTGCATGCATCTAACAGTAGTCTCAGATAGTTAATTACGCTAACAAAACCCCTTAAGTCTAACTAAGGAGACAAAATCCTAAAGAGAGTAAAGAGGAGGCGTTTCAAATCTTCCCTCAAATTTCATAAAGGGAGAATAAACATTTCTTTTGCATGTACTTGCATGATCTGGTCATGTGCTTGCATGGCTACATATGAAGGATAAGTTTCCTTTTACACTTTTTGCATTCATTATTAGGGGATTATACAATTTTGAAAGTTTGAACTGAAATAAAGTTCCAAAAGGGGTAAATATCTAGTCTATAAATGGGAATTAGAAATCATCCATCTGTCATCAGTTTGGGAGAAGGAAACTATAAGTCCTGGCGTGATGGAATCCTAAAGCACTGCCGATGGATTCATTTATTGCCGCATTTATTTGGACTTATTCCTGAACCAATTGCATGTTGGCATAAATCTGTATGGGAAAGTAGAAATGATCATGTCTTAGGATTAATCGATTTAAGTGTTGGGGACCACACATCATGGGCTCTGTCACACATTGAGTGCCCTCGCACTCTCTGGACCACTCTATGGGAAATATATGGAGATCCCACTGAACCTCCATTCCCAGATAATCCCACTATAGACATGCTTCTCTCCCATGATAATGAGGATGATCCTTTGTATGATGATGATACTGAAGAGGAACTTAATTATTGGAAGAATCTTGATTGTCCTAATGATACTGCGACATCTCTTCTTGTTTCTCCTCTTTCTACACCTCCTATATTGGCAGCTATTCAGTTTCCTTCACCTGCTATTTCAAAAGAGATTTTGGCTTCTCCGAAGGCTACTTCAAATTCTCTTTTGCAGGTGAACACTCTTGTCCTCTTGATCAATGAGATGTCATCCTTTCAGACATTCATCATTTGTTTGCAGAGTCTCTCCTCCTTGATCATGATGACAACATTGAGGACATATATCTTCTCTTTGAGGACTCTTCTATCCTTGCATTTGTTGTTGATTATGAGTTATGTGTTGCTTCTTCGAAAGCTTCCAATGGCTTCTTGCAACAGGGTGTCATATATCTTCTAGACATAGCTACTTGGAATTCGTATATTGCAGACATATCATCCTTGTTTGTAGAGTCCTATATTGCAGATCTGGAGGATTACTTTGATGACATTCCACTCCTCTTTGTTGATAGCCACATCAACGTTGTTGGTCCACCATCTTCATCGTATTTGCAGCTTGCTCCAAATCAGTCTTCACAAGATCTTGGATTGCCATCATCGCTTTCTGACAAGTGGACATGCGAGCAGTTTTCAAAGGCACACACCATCTAGATTTGGATTCCACTATCGCCCATCATTTTGGATTGGCTTCTCCAATCACCAGTGGATCCTTTTCTTCCTAAAGGGAGAAATGTTGTTTGCAGACAGTGGATCATATTTTGTCTTCAGGCATTCATCATTGGCATGGGAGCTCTTTCATTATGGGGGGATTCATATCTTCCTTTTTTATATTCTTTCTATATTTGTGGGAGAATTTCATATGTAAATGGGTACCTAAAATGGCCTTGATGCCAGGACTCATCTTTGTTGCCTCTATAGACATTTTTCTCCTTAGTTAGGTTTAAGGGGGGGTTTTGTTCCCACAGGGTTTTCCCTCTTTCCTCTTTTCTGTCTACTTAGTTAGACTTAAGGGGGGGTGTTACCGTTAGTTTTCCTCTGTAATCAACAGACATGAATTCCTCCATAATCAACATTTCATGCAATAAGTTAACTTAAGTAAACATGAGTGTTGCTTTCACTACGATATGTTAGTTGAAGCAAACACAACAGTTTGCTTTCCTTTCACTGCCTCTTATCACCGCTACAGTGGTTATAAAACTGTATATCTTTGCATTTGATTTTGAGTGAATAACAATGAAATCGGTTAATGCAATTTCATTTGTCTGTGCTTGAAAATTTGTATAATCCCCTAATAATGAATGCAAAAAGCGTAAAAGGAAACTTATCCTTCATATGCAACCATGCAAGCACATGAACAGATCATGCAAGTACATGCAAAAGAAAAGTTTATTCTCCCTTTATGAAATTTGAGGGCAGATTTGAAACACCTCCTCTGGCTCTGTTGCTATGCCAATTGCGGATCTAGATCTCAAAATTGGCAGAGAGAATTTTGTAGCTCTTTTCTTCCACAATGAGCACTTGCCACCTGAAGAGATCAGCATGGGCCTGCAAATGAGAATTTGAAGCCTACAAAGGGACAATCATAAACCACTAAGCACTAGAGAGAAAATGAATGGTGTATGGGTGGCGCCAAATATTTCTCACAATTCTGCCTTTGAGGGGCTAGAATATCAACGCGTGAGGCTTCTCTCTCTTTCACTTTGAACAGCGGCCAAATCAAGTTTCGTTTTGGCCTCCCAATGGAAATTCGTGGTCTCCTAATAGCAATTTTACGGCTCCTCACAAAAGCAGATCACCCTTAATATCGCTGCCTCCAAAATTTTCATGCGCCTCCCATCACAAACTCGCCCGTGGGTAAAGAAGAGCAATCAACCTCGATTGAGCAGCAAACTCAACCAACATGTGGATTTCAACGCAGCAGGGGAGTGGTTGATCTTTTCTTGCTGTGTCTTATTGGCCTAAAACTATCTCCAACAAGGCTCTGATACCATGTAGAATTCTTTGCAGATCTAGGAAGATAAACTTTATCAAGCACAAAAGAACAAATTTGCACAATCTGATTTCATTCTTATTCACACTATCAAATGATGCATAGATTTACAAATTTATACCCACCGTAGGAGAAGACTCCAAGGAGGAAAAGTAGGGGAAATCATTAGTTAGCTTATAATTAGCAAGAGTTAACTGATGAAGAGCAGTTGGAAATTGGCGGTTGCATGCTTTAACAGCGGTTGCATGCATCTAACAACAGTTTGAAGATTGCATGCTTTGAACAACAATTGCATGCATCTAACAGTAGTCTCAGATAGTTAATTACGCTAACACCTAGTAACTGTATATGACAAAAATATCACATGGCTCCACAAATTTCTTTCCCCCCATTTTTAACATTTATCTCCAATTTTTCCCTTCAAACTTTACCTACACAAATTATTTTAGAAAAAGTATGCAGTTGAAAAAATAAAATTTAAAATGATTGCTCAAAAATAAGCAAAAAAAATTTAAATATTTATGATGCCACCAGCTCCACAAATAACTCCTTATACTTTAAATAATAACTATTAATCAAAATTAACTAAACAGCAGCATGAAACCGTACACTTATAATTGCCATCTTCTAGAAGAGGATTATTTTCTTAGTTTTTTAACTGCTTTTCATTTAGATAAGATCACAAATTCAGTAATCTAGATTATCTTTTCTTTTGGTACATTGCGGATTTTGATTCCAGCCATGCGGTACTTCTCTGATTGTCTGTTTTACCAGATTTTTCCCCCTGTTAGGTTGGATGTTTCCTTTCGTCTTATCATCTTTCACTTTCAGACTTTTTCTTATTGTTTTTAAGATTCATGTGCTCAAAATGGCCATACTTGATAGCTACTATTTTTATAACTTACTGTTATTGACCTTTGGCCTTGTTTAATATGCAATAAAATATTTTAATTTTAAAAAAATATACAAAATGTAAACTAACTCAATATTATTGAACAATCACAAATCAATACTTTAAATCATATACCTAAACCTACAAACAAAAGATTATCTTTCTCCTCTCTCCTAATAATGCTTCTCCTTCAGCCGCTATATTTTCATCTAAATTAAAATCAGTAGTTCAGTAGTAGGGTGAATAAGCATTAAGCAACCTATGCAAGCATATACAAATTATAAAATATAAGCAAGGCCGCCTCCTGTTTGGAACTCCTCATTTCCTTGTGCAATGCCTTGAAAAATCTGATGGATCTCTATCTTCAATATTCAATTCCCACAAAGTCCTAATATTCAATGGCTCTTCTCCATGCAGATATACACATCATCTTTCATAATATTTTATTTATATTTCAAACTACATGATTGTAGTATTTGATTTATATTTCAAACTATATGATTGTAGGTGGGCAAGGAGACAATATTTAATCACAAATGTATTATTGCACCAATAAATTTTATTGTCTAAATAAATCAATTACATCTGCCTCAATATATAGAGGTCTTTGGCTTATTTGAACAGCAGATAAACAAAAGCAAAACAAAAGTAAAAAACTAATCTCTGATCTATAGGCAGATAGAACAGCAGATGAACATATGCTAACAGAAAGATGAATCATGCAACTGAACTATATCCTAATCTATTTGCTGTTTTATCATGCATGAAAATATAACAAAATCTAACTAATCTTTAGATTATTTCTAATTATCAACGATACTGCTGATGCAAATTTAGACAGCAGTCAACTCCTAGTTTTCTCCACCGCCTGGATGCAAACGGGAGAAATTACTTTCCAACAATGATCAACTTTCCTCTTCACGTGGGCGGATAAGGATTCATATTTTGTCCCCTCCGGCCTCCAGTTATAATAAAACGAGGGTGTCTGTTTCAGTGAATAGACTCTAGTTATAAACATGGGAGTGAGAAAAATATCTAGAGTTCATACCAACCAAGAGCTGAAAGGCCAGACTTAAGATGTAGTCGTACCATATCATCCTTTCCTATGGATGAGGGGGACAACGAGGGTTATGGAATATGTGGAAACAATCATGGAGAAACCGAAACCATTCAAATTTCTGTTCTATTTTAATAGAAATGAATGGATTGTAGACACATTAGTGTCTCTTTTTATATGGTAGATTATAATTCTGGTAATTTTTTAAAAATATGTTGAGGTATTAGTTATAGAGAAACTGTTAGATTGTCAGAATGAAGAGTTTTTGGGTCAATTTTTTGATGGATTAGTTTTATGATTTTGAGGGAAATTGAAAAATATAATCCATCGTATAGATGACTTGTATGATTTTGATGTAATGTGTACTCTTTTAGAAAGTTGAAGTCTTCTGTAAATATTTTTCTTTATAATTGCTTCTTTTTGTTCAATATGAATTTATTGTACAGATGAATGTCTTTAAATATCAAAAATAACATGTCAATGTGCATTGAGTGGGCTCCTAACAACTAGTAGTAAAGGACATGAACTTGAGAATTTGAATTACAAATTTTCAATTTTTAGACCTATCTCAAACTCCTCAAAACCTAAGTATTGTGGGATTGATCCATGACAAGAAAGTGAATATTTCAAGGTGGGGATAAAAGGTAAGGGTATGTGTGCTAGTGTGAGTGCAATACATTACTAATAATGATGATGTCAAAATGTTGGTGAATAGAGATGAGGTAAAAGTCAAATATATGGAGATATGTGTGAAAGAGATGAAAAAAGACTGAAGAATCAACCAAAATTTATACAAGAGTGTGTCACTTATCGATATAATTGAATTAAGTCATTCCATCAAAATAAGACCAAAAATAAATAAGGATTGACATGGATATGCAAATTTCACCATTGTAAATTTATATAATTATATTAAATTTTCTTTATAATTTTATTTATAAAAAAAATAAAACCACCTTATATAATTATACTAATGGTAATGAGGTTTGCTCAAATGCAATGATGTGGAATGAAGTCTAAAATGTTTAACCTTAGATCACACATGCACCACAAAAATATGACTAACATGTTATACTTAATAATATTGTTCGGAACCCCTTTCTTGCATCCCTTTGAAAAACAATGTTGAAATTTGGAAAATATTCGAGGAGGCAAGGCATACACCTTTTTTCCAAGCCATGCAAGGGTATGCCAATGTCCTCACTTCTAAATTTTGTAATTCTTGGAAAGGTGGCAAGGTTTCTATTGGAGGAATCCATTTTGAGGTGACAACTTGGCTTATTGCAAACATGACAGGTTTAAAATGTAAAGGAATCAAAGTGGCCAAGGTTAGCAATGGCAAGTATTAGAACTTCATGGATAAGTTCTTTGAAGAAGGGGAAAAACTGGTAAGGCTCCAAAACATGTTCGACAGGGAGAAGTTGCCCATGCCCTTTAGTCTAGTAAGTCTCCACATCATTTGTCATTTCACCTTAGAAGGAAGATTTAAGACTATTTATGGTTATCATTTTCTTTTTTTTGAAGCACATCTGCCATAAGGAATGGATTAATATTCCCTTTTATCTTCTTTCCTTGCTAATTTCCTGCATTTCCAAAGAGGCCTCTCCACCTCTTCATTAGGGTTTAATCCTTTGCCTTTACAAATTTATGCTTTCTACAACTCCCCAACCGATCCCTACCTCCTCTATCAATCCTCTAGAAATCAAGCTGATTGAAAACAAACCATCTCAACCCTGAATAACCCTCCTTCGAGTTCCAAATCTAAGTACAAAAATGGGGTTCTTATTTCTACTATTTCCTCGACTCTCCCTTCTATCGCTCAGCCACAGAGCGCCACCCCCCAAAAAAGGAAATCCCATCCTACCCTTCTAGCCTCCACAAAGAAAAAGATGGGTCCATATGGATCTATTACTATACAGATTGGTGATGAACTGAAGCCTTTCCAGAAGAACATTACTAGTGGTGGTTCAGGTGAAAGGAGGTCTACTAGATTAGCCTGTGCTAGTCAACAAAATGAAGGTAATGATACTAGAGGAAATAATTTGGCCCTTGAGGATGAGGGGTTGGGATCCTCTAACGAAGAGTTCCTCCTTGATTATGAAGAGGATGGCTCGGATTATAACTTGCAGGAAGAGGATGAAGAAGAGGTTAGTGTGGAAGAAGAAGAGGACAACAATGAGGAGGAAGACATCTCTGAGGAGATTAATGGGAAGGATATGGATGTTCATGATTTGGATAGGAGGATGGTAAGGGCAATACTAATGAGGAGATGGAAGAAGTTGAAAGATAGGAAGTGACTAACTCCAAGCCTCTACAAAATATAAGTGACTAATTAAAGGAGCTACGTAGTGGCATTCTGAGTGCCAAGCAAGATGGTGACAATGATAAATGAAGGACATGGTTTCTACTTTGGAGGATGCTATAGGCAAATTTATTTCAATAACAAATGGGATCATGCAATGGGTTATTTTCAGCTCTATTTTAGATAAATCAAAGATCAAGAAAATCAAGAAGAAAATGGGAAAGAACCAAGAGGAACTTGCTTAGATGATGACCAACATATACAACATTAAGGAGAAAGACTGGAAGGATGCTCTTGACAAGTTGAAGGTTGGATTGGATTTAATTAGCAATCTAATGATTATCGATATATGTTGTGCTATGTTGGTTTTTGTTGTTCAATGTTGATCTCTAGATTGTGTGCCTTAAATTAGTTATGACTGCGAAACTTATATAATGTTTTAATGTCTATCCGAGGCTTGTGTGCCTCATCTCTTGGCTAGTTTTGTTGGTTGGGACATTTGGGCATTTGTTTTTTACTTGTTATTTCGTTGAACCTTCAAAATCAAGGCTCTTTCCCTACTTTAATATAAAAAACAATATACTTCAAAATTATAACAAATGAAACTTTCACCTTCCAATGTCCCCTATTCAAAATCATGTTCCTTCTTAAAGATAGCATAGAAACAAGAAGTTAGCAATATACAAAGGTATCATCTCGAAAAAATGATCATAGATCATAGATGATTTTTTCATATTTGATGGAATTAATGTGCACATTGGGTCTTACCCTTGTAGAAGTAAAGTATATTTATGTTATTTGTTATTTATTAAAAAAATTCTTAAAGATTAATTGATTTAAGGATTAAATATTTTTCCTATTTTAAGGTAGATGTATTATTTATGATTTTTGCATTTGAATGAAGTTATTGTTTTTGATATTAGGGATAAAATAGATTTTGAAGGGATCCGCAACCCTTTACAACCAGAAAAGCCAAATTGCCAAAAAGGATAGCCTGCAGCCACAAAAAAGCCAGCTCCCAAGCCCAGAACATCATGTTTTACATTTTGACTTACTCTTGTGGGAACGAAGCGTCATTTCAAGAGAAGGCCCGGATGCTTTTGATATTTTACTTGTAACTGTAATCTAGCCTTCTTCCACTTGTGCTGCCTTAGCCTGCCAAGCCACCACATCACTATCCTGGGTTTGTTCATTTGTAGCCCTAGGGGAAACAACATTGTTCATATGTGCAGGCAGGGTCTTATCCGAAGAGCTGCCCGAAACAGGTATCAAAACCCCTCCACCAGAGAAGGCAGGAGGAGACCCAGACCTAACTTAAGAGGAAGAAGCGGCAACCGCCTCTGAGAAACTCTTTTTTTGATCAGAGTTCTTCTCAACCGTATAATGATGTTGAGAAGCACCATTCCACCAGTTTGTCTTTTTTATTTTTTTTCTCAAATCCGCAATGGGCAGCAGCATGTCCTGTTTTAAAGCATCTTCTACAGCGAAAAGGTAATCCCTCATAATCCAGAGATTGAACCCAAATCCCCTTGGAGGACTCTAACGAAACCTCAGCAGGCAATCCAATTGAAACATCAATTTCCACAAGTATTCGGGCAAAGGTGGAATGAAATATATCAGAAAAAGCAGCGTCAACATACAAAAAATCCCCAAGAGCTCAAGTGAATGAGGTTATTGTTGAGATGGTAAGCTTTCTTAAAAATAGTAGATTGTAATTTTTTTATTTATTTTTAACAAATATAAAAATGGTAAGTTCCTTCACCATCCATCACCATCCAAAGTATGACCTTCCAATTCTACATATTTTTATAATGATATTTCAACAAGGTAAATTAGGCCAGACACGCAATCAGTTGAGCAGGAATATGATCTTTAATTAATACTGAAATCCATCATGCCATGGATAATACGTAGAAGATATTTGATTGATGGGCTGAAAGTAAATTAGCCCTGGCGTCTCAATCTCCATTAAAATATTTGCTCAAACTTGATCACCTGTGTTTTCATGATTGCCAGCAGAAAGTCATCTTTCCCATCACCCTTAATACTGCCTTTCACAACATATAATTTTTTACCAAACAATTCATATTCTACTGAGAAGATTAGGATACAAACATATAAAAAGTATAATGTACGAGTAAAAATTATAAGGTATGAATACGGCCGCCTCCATGTTGGGACTCCATACACCCTTCTGGAATGCCTTATATACTATGTTGGATCTCTACCTGCAATGTTGATCAATACCACAAACTCCTTAAATTTGTAAGCAGTGATCACAATAAAAATATGAGAACAGAATAGAAGATTTTGTATTCTTACTGTGAGTTTGAGCATTGTAAATTCTGTGATCTGCCTATGAAATAGGCTCGAAAAAAATCTGCGTTCTCTCGTCGTAACCCCTTCCAAACTGTCACTCATCATTCTAATTATTAAAAATATAGATCGCAATGCATAGAAAACTGTGATTCGTCATAGTAATTATAAAAAATATGGATCACAATGTAGTGGCTATTTATATGCACAAATTTGGGAAACGCAGTAAATTAAAGAATAGAGATTCAACACAAAATAATTTACATATTATACTTAATGATTTTATAACTTGTTACAAATTTAACTTTCAAATTAAAACTTTCATTCGCTTAAACTCCTACTACCCAGTCTCTAATTAACCATCTGTTGCATGTTTATTCCAACAAAATTATAAATAGTTTGAAATGTTTGTGAATTTGTTACATTAATGTTTTTACATCAACAGATCACATTTCGTGATCTATTGTCAAGACGAAGAAAGGAGATAGCAGGATGATATGAATGAATTTTTTTACATCAACAGATCACACTCCATGATCAATTGTCAGGATGAAGAAAGCAGCAATGATCCATTTCTCTTCTCATATTATGAGATTTCTTCATCTGATGATAGAATATGGGGTGATCTGAAACTTGACGTGAAAAAATTCACTCAATTGAATCCGAAAACATTTCACTATTCATGGAATCTTTAAAATACACAATGAAAAAGGAAAAGAAGATATTAACCTGCAAGTGTAATGAGAGGGTGAATATGGGCACGCTTGGCGAGGGTTTGTACGCATTCATGGCGATCCATGTTAAAGAGCAGGCACTTCTCGATGAGATGCTGAACCGTGTAGATATACATACTATCATCCATGATATTAACGTTACTACTACAAGTAGAGCATGGATTTTCCTCTTCGCATGTTGATGGTGGAGTTCTCATTTTGTCCGGGCCTCCAATTTGGAGGAAACCAAGAAGTGTGTTAGACAAAAGAGAGTGTACAGGATGAGTTATAAAGCAGGAATGATAATTATCAAAAATAGCTCATCCCAACCAAGGATCGAAAGGGTGGCCGTAATCTGAATAGTAGCACCTCATCCTTTCCCATGGATAAGGGCGATAACGAGGGTTGTGGTGAAATATGTACAATCGTGGAGAAGCTCATAGCCACTCAAAATTATATGGTTTTCTATTTTGCTCTATGTTTAAAAGTATTCTCGTTTATCTTTTGCATGATTTATGTCGTGAGTAAAACGATGTTTGATCTGTCCATTTATGTTTGTACTTGCTTAAGAATGAAGTGAGCGAGATTCATTATAGTATTAGAGAATAATGATCTTTTATACTATTCAAACTTTTTATTATGTTATTTTTTTTTATCTGTCTATTTATGTTTGTACTTGTTTACGAGTGAAGTGAGAGAGATTCATTATTGTATTAGAGAACAACTGAATTATACTATTGAAACTTTTTACTATGTTAATTTTTATCCAAAAGATTTTTGTAGATGAAAATACTACCTATTGTCTTTGCTTTCTATGTATTTTATTATTATTTTAAATTAAATATGCACTTTTTCTATTGTACAAGTTTATTGAGTGTATTTTCTTCATAAAAAAATTTAATGGTGAAATTAGTATGTTATATTATTTTTTACTTATTCTCACGTTTATTTTGATATGAATGTTTTTAACATGCTAATATATTAAAAATTGATTTGTTTTTGTGTTAGATTAGGTTAATATTAATTTATATTCATCTCTTTTATTTTTATTGCATTATTTTAATTTTTTTATTTCATTTCATTCTCATTCACACTTATTTTTAGATATTTGCTTCTTAAATTGATTTTTTTTTAAGATTTATTTCCAAAGCATTTGGGATTGACCTAGTTCAATTTGAGGTGCACATGGATAACTCCTAAATTCAAATGATCACACTTAAATTTTAACTTTCCCAACCCCTTCTACAATCTATTACAAGAGTTGGCTTGGCATATGTTTGTGCAACATATTTTTGTGTCATTGCAATTAAGGAAATTCAATGTGAACTTAATTTCATAAATAATAAGGAAGAACATGCAAGAAAAAGAGAAATTTATTAGAACACTTTTTGATTTCTAAGGGTATTATTTAATAATTTGACCCACATCACTATGTACACCATTTGCATGTTTCTATATGATATATTTACTATGATTCATTATTGTTAATTAGTATTGTCAAGGAGTTTGAATTGAGAGAACTCATTCATCTATAAAGTAAGAATTTTTTTAAACAATGTCATTAAAGATCACCTTGACAAGATCAACTATTTAGAAGAAAAAGGTAAACAAGTTCTAGGAACATATTTTGTTAGGTTGAATCCACACAATATAGATCGAATCCATGTATTAGATTAAGTTTACACCACTTAAAATTAACTTCCACTACTTAGGAATGAATTGTAAAGCTTTTAAAGATGAAATTAAACCTAATATAGTGATCATATAGTAGAAATTAACTATTCAAAAAGGAAAATAAATTATGCACAACTTTAGCATAATTACTCCATCACAATCTTTAAAGGTAAGTATCCCTATTTATCACATTTAACTTTTGTGTATTTATTAAAATTATTTATCTTAGCTCTAATGAATCTAGGTTAAATTTATGCTTATTGATTGCATATTTATTTTAGAATATTTATATAAAATGGATTTATTCCCTTAGAATAATAAATCCTCTCTGCCTAATCAAGAAATCAAGGAAATTAGGAGGTATGTTAAAAAAAATTAATGTGACTAATATTGCAATTGTCCCAAAAATTAGTTCACCAAATAATTTTTTTGATTTTCGACCTATTTCTCTTTGTAATACAATATATAAAATCTTTACAAAGGCCATTTATCTTTGCCTTTATCCTCTCATGTCATCAATCATTTTTTAGGAATAGGGGGGCTTTATTCCTAGTAGAGAAACAACAGAAGGAGCAATTGTTGCTCATGAAACATTGCATTCTATTGCTGCAAATAAAATATCTTCCATGGTTATTAAATTGGATATGCAAAAGGCTTATGATAGAGTTGATTGGCCATTTTTAAAGTAGGTGCTATTGAAATTTGGTTTTTCTCAGAAGTGGTGTAAGTGGGTAATGGCATGCTTTTTAGGAGCTAAGTTTTTTGTTTTACTTAATGGGGCAGTGGTTGGATTTTTATGTTCTTCCCAAGGGGTTCGTCAAGGGGATCCTCTTTCTCCTTTTTTATTTATCATTTTAGCTGAAGCCTTGAGTAGATCTTTTCATAAAGCTCATGAGCAAGGGCTTGTTCAAGGTGTTTTAATTCCAAACACTAATATATCAGTAACCCACTCTCTTTTTGTTGATGATACCTTAATTTTTGGAAAAGCAACAATGGCTAAAGCTTTGCATATTAAAGCCTTATTGGATAACTATACAAGAGCTTCAGGGAAAAAATTCAATGAAGGAAAATCCAAAATCTATGTTTTTAATACATTAGCTGTCGTTAAGAACTAATTAGTTAGTTTGTTTGGTTACCAACAAGCTCTCTTACCATGTAAATATCTTGGGATTCCTTTCTTTACAGGATAGAATAAAACTACTTATTGGCATAAAATCATCCAAACTATTCAATCTAGAATTTTGGCACAGAAAGGAAGATGGCTATCCTTAGCCGGTAGAATCTTACTTGTAAAATCTATGATTTCATCAATCCCGAACTACTTCATGTCAGTTTTAAAATCTCCTAAATCTATCATATTTCAAATTCAAAAATTGATTAGAAATTTTTTGTGGTCTGGAAATTTGTATAGCAAAAAGAAAATTCCTTTGGTATCTTTGGAAACTATGTGTTTAGAGAAGGTGAAAGGTGGAGCAGGTCTTCATAATTTGTCACAGAGAAATCAAGCATTAGGAGCCAAAATGGTTTGGCGAATGTATGCAAAACCTTCTACAAAATAGTGTCATCTCATGCAAAGTAAATATTTGGATAATCACTGCCCATCTAGAATTTTGGCTGTATCAAATTTGCCTTTGGGATTTGCAATGTGGAATTTTGTAGTTTCTTGCAAAAAGATTATTTTACCACATTTAACTTGGGAAGTTAATGATGGTAAGAAATCCTTATTTTGGTAGGATTATCGGAATGGTTATCAAAATTTAGCTTTAGACTTTAATTTTGGAAATTTTTCTTTGACAATGTCTCAAATTTGGGGAACAAAAGTAAAAGACTATGTCCAACATGTGGATGTATTGACGGGTAAAGTCCAGTGGAAATATTTTTCCAATTAGCCAATAGATGTTGTAGACACGTGAAATTGACATCATGCATTTGATTAGGTCATATTCATCCATTCATCAAATAAATCAAGTTCATTAAATTCAATCTCCTAAAGTCATCAATTTAAATTAAATAAATCAACTTGATCCTAACATCACCCTCCTTGATTAAATAAATCAAACCTTTATTTAATTAAGCCTGAAATCACCTTCTATCCCTTTTTGATTTAAATAAATCATAGAAATCAAGTCAAATGGGTCAAAGCATCTAATCATCATCTAAGCTAATCTAATCTAGCCACCCATCACATCCTCTAGCTTTTCCCACTTGCACCAATAAAGCATTTTAATTCATTTATAAAATCAGCATTTTCCCTCAACAAAGCATCTTTGAGGAATATTCCCTCAAATTTGAATTAAAAAACAATTTGACATGTACCTCCAACAAATCATTTATGAGGCCTTACATGTCTCTTACATGTCTCTTACACAAGGTCAAACTTAGCATTTAACTCTCAAATTCAAATTTGAATCTCCTCCTCTTTGGCACATTGACCAAAATGTGCTCATTCCTCAACCTACCGCAAGTTGACAAGTGGCTTCATCTCATTGGTCAAATCATTATCCCACATTGCTCTATTTTGAGCTCTCTTCCAATTTGAAAATCTATAAATGAAAGCTTCATTCTTCAACAAATCCTCCACAATCTTATGTAAAGTCACTCTCTTCAATTGAGAACTGATTTTTCCCACCTCATATCATCTTCAAAGTAGTTTCATATCAACATATCATGGAGTTTAGCAAAGATTGGGAAAGGGCTTATTTCCATAGAAGCACCAATCCAATATGAGATAGAATTGACATCATGTTTTTATGTGCTTTTGCTTTAGTCATCTTGTTATTTGTCTGCATTTTAAAACATGTTGGATTATCTCATATGGATGTGAATATTTGCTTTGTTGCTAATGATGTATGTTGGAATTTTAACCATTTGTAGATTTAGCATCCACATAATGGCACTAGAGGGAGGGTTGTTTTGAAAGCACTTTTGTGTAGTTTTGAAAGCATTGGCTGTTTTGAAAACAGGATGTTCTGAATTGAGAAATATTAATTTTTTTCTTTATCGGATTTGAAAAAATCCTTTCTGCTTTAATGTGATTTAGGCGAGGCTATGAAGGAACCATTAGGCGATAATTATTTGTGTTTCTTTATCTATGATGTTCCTTATTTCACATGTTATACTTATTGGTGGTATTACTGTATTCCAATGGTGTTGTTTCACTGTTCTCATTCCTTACATGCTTTTCTCCTTGTATGTTGATGTCACTTAAATCTGCCTTGTATCTGGATCAACCCTGCTCTCTATAGGCGCAGATTTCCTATGTTTTCAGGCATAGATTTCCTATGTTTTCTGGTGTAGTCCCTCCTATATTCACAACCCATTTTGCTTTTATGGCATACTTTGTCTCTTCTTGTTTGCTTGATTCATGGGGTCCCCTTCAATGCAGCTCTTTGTTTTTCATTTCTTAGCATTCACAACAGTTCTAAATTACAAATTCCTAATCATTGAGCGCTGCAATTTCTTCTCATTTCGCCTCATTCAATTGTGCATGATTGGTTTTCCCATAGATTTATCCAAAATCTAAATCTATGCTACACTAAAGACTTGAAATTGCTTGTGAGTTGAAAGTGGCTAGTTGAAATTTCTCGACAACATTCGATGCCACATTGACTATTATAAAAGTGTCGATTGAGGAGTCTTGTCCATTATAGCTGGTCAACTTAGTAAAAGAACTGGACACCAAGTTTCCTTCCCTGTGCAAGCGTGGCATTAAGGTTGTCGGGTGTGAGTCTCAAATGGACAAAAATTGTGATGTAATTATTGGGCAATAACCTATACATTGTTGGGCATGAATATTTATCCAAGCACATCATACATGAGGTTTGGTGTGAGTCTTTACTTGCTAGAAAAAAATTAAATGCTGCTACTAGATGTATTCTGAGCATCGCGGGGCGTGGATACAAATCTGGGCGTGATTTTTGAGTAGCTGACAGCCACACATCAGTCGCCTATCTTTGCTTTATCAACCTAATTTAATTTGTGCATAATTTTGAGGTAATTATCTTATTTCAATTTATAAATCGGATTCATGGTTATCTAGTAGGGATGGTGTAGATCCAGGGGCCCAAATAGTGGTTACTTTTATTCACCATCACTATGATACTCAACATTAATTCCCTATTCTATTTTTTATGATTGGATGGAAAATGAACTATGCTGCCAGAATGCACTCATTAATCTTGTTCATTTATTGGTGTTGGGGTATTTATTCTTGTTAAAATAGTTGTTTGTCCTAACTATGCCATCAAAGTATCATGGATTGGGTGAGGTTCATGGTAGAGTCAACAGAGCTTCTAGTCATAATGTGTGGTCCCATCCTTAAAATTTTTATGTGCATAATCTACCTGTCCTTTATGGAGACAGCTATACTGTCAAACATCAACGTACTCTGTCTATGCTACAACATGCTTTGTTTATGCTATTGTCATTAATATTGATGTTTTTCTACTCTGTTATTTATCTTATTCATATTATTGACTCTGGAATTAAAGCCTACTTGGTATTCTTATTGAGGAGATCTTCTTGCATTAACATCTTTATGTGCAGATCTTATCTGCAGTGATATCTTTATGTAGAATCAATCCTTTTTGTTCATCAATAATAACCAAGTGAAGTCATAGATAAGAAACCGCTAGCTGGAGATATGATCCATAAAATGCATAAGTCAATGCGTTCATTAAATTCATGCTAGCTAGAAAATCATGGATCTTGTTGGATATTCATGCCAATTTTTTTCTTTCTATTGCAGAATCCTATAGATAGAATTAAATATTACAAGATCCATTTATTGATGCTCCATTTGTTAATCATTAGTATTTTCATTTGAAATCATCCTATTGGTTGAGGTTAATGCTTAAGAAAAAATTAATTAGATGTCTTGATCCTCACATGATTGTTTTTATCTGAGGGAAAAAAGGAAAACGAGGAAGGCGAAAAGAAAATGAAGGAAAACAAAGGTGTAAAGGACAAGCAAAGAGAACGGATTTTTGTTTGCAAGATGCAATATTTGGAGGAATCTTGGAGAATGGAGCATTAAATTCAAAGTTTATAAAGCATTTTTTAATGCTTGGAGCCTCCATTTATTGCTTTAATTTTCTGTTTTAAGCCAATTAGATCATTGTTTGTTTTCAAAGTTGAATTGAAATTAAACACTAGAAACTGACTAGACATTGTTTTTTGGGATAAAATTGAACAAGCAAACTTCACATTTGATTTTTGGTGCTTATAAAATGAACTCATCATTGCTTTGGGATTTAAAATGAACATGTGTCTTTTATGCTTTGTAATATTTTATGCAAAATAATCTCATCTAAAAAGGCATATGCACTTCTCTTGCGCTTCAAGGCGACCTTGAGAATCAAAAGTCTTTTTGGTGACATGAAGTTGCATAAAATATTGCCTCCACACTTCATTTTGGGAACTAAAATTGAACAAAACACTTTGCAAGTGTGAGTAAACTTATTTTATGTGTTCTCCCTTTATTTCTAAATGAAGGCTGATCGAACTATGAATATGTTTACTCACTTTTGTCTATCTTAGAGGGCCTGCCTTGGGGAAAAAGTACTCACCCAAGGGAATGACTCAACTGGTAACACTCTAAAGCAAAGAGTATTTCCAATCGGGATATAAATGTGGGTATTGGAGTAAATGCCAGTATCACGTGGTTGGCTCCGATGAGATGGATCTGAAAAGGGACTCTCGCTATATGGGTCAATCTCCACGAAGTTTGAACTAAAACCCTTGTTTGTAGTAACCAACCAGTCCATCCAATGAGTTTATTAAAGTGGTGCATTGGAACTTAGATCCCAAGAAGTTACTTGCCATGTCCAATCTTGGTTAAAATATAGAGGTTAAGACTTCATTCTTAACATACCTTTATGTTTTTTCCTTGGTTGCATGTAAAATAATCTCTTCTACTATGAAGGGAATGAGGCAAGCCCACCAAGAAAAATGTATCAATTGAGCTAGGATGTTATATTGCTTGTGAGTTAGTTTGAAAACATAGTGCTTGGATTCAAAACATTGAGACAAACATTAAACCAATCATTAGAATTTTGAACTCTTTGAGAGGAACAAATACCTTTGAAAAGTCCACATGTTACTGCTTGTCCCTAGGGGTTCTTATCCCTAGAAGGCTTCTAAACACTAAGACCTACATCTCGATTTGTTCATTGCAAAGTCAACATTAGGAAACCTTTGCCTTGATTTCCTCGATTTCTACATAATGCACTTTGTGGGATGAAAGCGAATTAGGACATTGGACATCTAGTTTCAAAAAGCTAATCAAGAAGTGTTTGTGGTAAAAAGAATCCATTAAGCAAAGATTGAATCAATTGGACCCCACACATGTGCTTGTTTATCTTTTTATCGTCTTTTGAACAAACATTGGTCTTTTGATTTTGAATTACTCTTAGAGAAAAGGCATGTTCTTCACTATCTTGGCCTAGTAAACAAGTCCTTCTTAGGTTCATTTAGGATCAAATCAAACACTTCATCCATTCCTAACATTTATCATCTCCATCTCATAAACAATTTTAGTGCTTTGAAAACATCATTGTCTAGACTTGGGTACATCCTTAAACCAAATCAAAATCATTTGTTTAGTTAGGTGTGGGGGAATGCATCCTTTCTCATTCATTTAATTAAATTAGAAATTGTTCATCCTAAGAACACATCCAACATCTTAGGGTTTACTAGTTCATTACCCAATCATACCAATCTAAATCAAACCCTAAGTCTAGCATAGATCCAAAGTCCCTAAACGTTCAACATCCATATCATTCACCCTTTTCATCCTTCATCTCATCATTGGTCCTAAGAACCTTAGAGATTACTTTTGCAACAAGGCCAAAACACAAGAAAAACATGGAATATTAACTTGATCCATACATCATGAGTAATCCAAACCAACCAAACTATCAAAGCCTTACAATGCCAATTGATTATCAAAACTCACATCTATACAATCCGTACATGGGATCATTATCTCCTAGAAACCTCAATGGTACAAAAAATGTGAGTATGCCTAGTCAAAGGATTGGAACACCTTTCCCGATGGTAGATATAAATCCAAAACTACAAATCTATCAACCGAGCAATCAATGCATGAGCCTTCAAATGAACAATGTCATCTCATCAAATCCCAACATGCCAAATGTGAATGTACCAAGTACAACTTTACAAAACATGAACATTTTGAATCCAAACTTGGTAAACTTTGGGATGAATATGTTTTCAAATCATACGAATATTGTTCAAAGTCCAAACAAGATGTTAACGACTTTGTGTATTAATCCAAGTCAAGGTAACACCATGCAAAATCAAATTACCTAAAACAAGGCAATGTGATTCCCAACATCAACAATAGTCAATTTCAACCTATCATGCCAAATTTGAACATCATCCCAAATCAAAACATTGTCCAAAATCAATTTGTCCATGATCCTATTCAAAAACCACAAGTATGCATCCCAAATCTGCTTGAACAAAAACCAAATCAACTATATCAAGGGAGTCAAGATCAAA
Organism: Sequoia sempervirens; assembly: GCA_007258455.2. Classification (NCBI taxonomy): domain Eukaryota; kingdom Viridiplantae; phylum Streptophyta; class Pinopsida; order Cupressales; family Cupressaceae; genus Sequoia; species Sequoia sempervirens. The sequence continues at coordinate 24,144,568 of VDFB02000002.1, read as the reverse complement.
ATCAAGATCAAATTTGGCGAGATCAAATTGCTACACTTACCAAAATAGTTGAGTCATTGCACCAAGAGACAACTCCACCACCATTACCCATATCAACATCATTCCTTGGTTTAGGGCTTCCCCCTTTACCTAACACCAATCACTCCATCCAAATCAATCCACCTAACACCAATCAAGCCATCACATCAAATCCTTTGAATATACCATCGACATCGCACCAACAGATGGTATCTAATCAAATGACAACATCAATCTTGACAAATCAAAATATGGTCTCCCAAGGACCTATCACCTCGTTCATTCTGACCATTCTTGTCACCTCGATCACTCCAACCATCCCTATCACACCCATCATATCTCAAGCCACTATGATCATTTCAAAAGTATCTCAACCACCCATCACTACATCCAACACAATTCCAAATCCACCACCACTACCACCAAAACCAAATGCAGCAAGACAATATAACATTGCGCTAAAATCTCACCAGGCCTACCAAAAGGCTATCCAACAATATCTAGCCACACAACAAGAAACACAAGCTCAAAAAGTGCAACAAGCCTCTCAAGCTACCCAAACTTCTCAAACTGCCCAACAAACACAAGCACAAACATGAAAAATGATAATTATTGGGGATAATGATGAACATTCAACCATTGGTGATAGCATTGACAATCTCTTTACCACAATTGCTGAAAGAAATGATCAAGATCTATCCATCAAATAGCACATTGAAGATGTTTCTATCTCGTTTGATGATCAATTCACCATACATCAAGAGCTACTTTTTAGTGATCTAGTTCAAGGAGTGTTAGAATTATTTGATCCTATTGACATAATCCATGACCCATCGACCAATGATCATATTGAAGATGTATCTACATCACCTTATGAGTTAGAGGACATATCTCAAAAATTTATTCCAAAGTATGATCAACATATTTCACCAAAGTCTAGAAATGGTCCTTTCCAAGACATATTGACATCCTTCGACCTCATGGTTGCAGATAGTGAAGGAATCTTCAACTCAACATTTGATCCAAGTCCACTAAAAAATCAAGAGGATATTGAGCCATTCCCCATGCCTAATGATGACATCCAAGAAGCCTTTGTAAGCAATCCATCCTGTGAAACTGACCCATGTCAAGAACTTGATCCAAATCATGTTGAAAGCAACTCTAAAATCATTCAAAATCAAGAATTTGTATCTCCAAGATACTACAATGATCTAATGGACACTATCTTATCTATACAAGGTGATCATATACATATAACACATAATCCTCCATCTACCCATGAGATGCTTTCTTTGGATGGACACATAGATGATCTTCCTTCAGAACAAGATTCCTTTACTCCTAACATTATTACATGAAAAGAGCAGGTCATCAATTCCTACAATCAAACAGAGTTGTCAATGGCAGTATTAGATATTTCCCAAATTCAGACTGAGGACATCATGAATAAAGATATCCAACATTATCCACTCAAGGAAATAGGTCTAACAGAAGGATATTCCAGAGTCAGCAACACAACAAATTCCAATAACATCATCTACAATGGTCATTTATCATAGCATGCTTACTAAACAAGGCATCTCAAAATAAGCAAAATCAAGGAATGAAGGTGCTACTACCACCATACTAGGGGCAACTTCATCTCAAAAAAATGTCAACATAGGGAGCATAAAGAATCCTTATGATGAAACTGATGCTAATACTACAACCAGTCACGTCATGAATCTTCATCCATCCATGACCCCATCCACGAATTGGGACCAACGGCAAAAGAAATAATTGAATCAAAGTACGAAGAATGTTATCAAAGAAAAAGAAGCTGAGAAGCATAATGGACAAATCAAATACATATGGATACCAAAGAATACAAAGAAAGATTATTCGTATCAAACTCCATCAATGAAAGAAACTATGGGGAAATATTAAAAATGGAAAAGTATCCATCAAAGATGTCCATAAAAGAAAAAGAAAAATTTTCAAGCGATGTACAAAGTGTATCAAGAATTTGGTCCTAATTCACTTCACACTTTCGTATCCACCCATCATTGCTCGTCTTCCCAAGTTTGGAGAGTCAAAGGTTCCAAATTGTCAACCAATCCATCTCTTATCCCTAAACACACTTCATCCATGCATCCACGCATGATATCCAATTCTCACATTGACCAAGTATTGGAAATGACCCTTCATCATAACGATTTCGAAGGAACTCTATCGTGATGTGTGCACAGAGACAAAGTTAACTCTGGTATCAACAAAGCAAATCAGGAATCCCAAAAGCTACATTCAAGAGCATGTATCTTAGCAAAGCAACTTCTTCAGGAAGGATACCAATGGCACATTATGACAGAAGCATCTACATCAACACCACTAGGTGGGTTAGCATGAATCTTTAAGAAAAATCCAAAAGAATCAAAAAATATGAAAATCCAAAAAAATTAGAAAAAGAATTGAAAAGAGTAAATAGAAAAATCATCCTCTAGTGAAAACCGCATGGGCGGCGCTTTGGGAAGGTACGATGATGAAAACCTGGCAAACAGGTGTCATGAGTAGAATTGAGCATCTACATGCGCCAGTTGAAATGAAAGCATCTTATCCCATCCGTAATAAAGCCAACAATCCATCCATATTATCCATAATAAATCCATCCATCCATAAACCATTGATCCAATCCATTTTCATCCATCTGCATCCATCATCCAAGTTATCTTGATCTTGATGAAAGTTTGGGGTACACTTTACACTTGCTTATGATAAACATCTTGACATGGGTCATTTTCACTGATCCTATCATATCCATCATTATCTGAGCTGTGAAGCATTATCCAATGAAGCATTCCTCCGTTCAAACACCTTATCTTATCACAAGATAATCCTTGGCATCCTTTGCATTCTTACCATATCCATCTATTCATACACCTATCTGAGCATCCACCCATCGCATTCCATACATTGGTAGACACTGGAGGCAAATATTCACATCTTGCTTTGGGAATAAATCTTGATCTATATCCTCCAACTTATGTAGTGATTTGAACATTGGAAAATGTGAAATCAAATTGGTCAAAGCATTTGCGATCCAAAATATGAATCACTAGCCCATGGCATATTTTGATGAGAAGACATTCCTTATTAGTCTTCATCTTTTGTCAAACATTAATCCAAACAATCACTATCAGTCACATATAATTTTCACATCAAACGTCACATCAAATCATTCAAACAAATTTTGTTCCAAATCAAGCTTCAAAATTCTGATCAATCAATCCAATCAATCCATAATCTTGGGATATCCTTCCCGATCATTGTGTTGCTTAACACTATCCTTGCATTGTTGTGCATCCTCAACAAATGGTATCATCATCAATCCTGATCAATCAATCCTTGCATTGTTGTGCATCCTCAACAATGTTATCATCATCAATCCTGATCAATCAAATCCTTACATTGTTGTGTATCCTCAACAATGTTATCATCATCATCAATCCATTGATTCAATCAGTCAACTTTAGCTTGGTCTTCAACAAAATCCCAAACAGAGCATATCCATATCCAAGTCGTCAAAATTGTGCAAAAAGTCCAAAAACATCCAAAACATCAAAAAATCCAAAAACATTTATAAAAGTCAGAAAACGTCAAAAACATGGAATCTAAACTACGTCGTCTCTGAGCTTAAACGTAGGCAAGGCTAATCTTTGATCATCCCTCAAGACACAAAAATCCAAAAAACATCAAAATCCAAAAACATTCAAAACATCAAAATCCAAAAACATTCAAAAACAAAAATCCAAAACATTCATAAAATCTCAGAAAACCCCAAAACATTCAAAAAATCAAAAATCAAAACATTTGTAAAATCTTGAAAAACCCAAAAACAGCCTCAAAACATTGAAAAATGTCAAAAACATCCAAATATTTGAAAAAATCCATCTGTCTCGTTTCACTTTCACCCGCGATAATCAATCATCCATAATAAACTGATCATCTCCTTCATCGTTTGGCAACAGAAACAAAAACAACCACAACAATTAACAAAAGAAAACTCCAAATGCAAAATCAAAATCGAAACAACAAACCGTTAAATGCAAAATCAAACTCTTTATCATTTTCAAACATGTCAATCAACCTTATATCAACATCCTATCAATCAACTTATCAAACCATCATCATCCTATACAATGCATGTCCTAGGATATATCGTTCTGACAATGGGCATCATTTTTGGATATCACTTGGATTCTTATCTTATCAAAACAACTCCCTTTGGCTCAAGGTATGAAGAACATTGGCTTGTTTGCATACTTGATCTTTTCTTTTGATTTATCTTATTGCACTCATTCCAAGGACCTCTTGATGATATCAGAACGAAGGATTTAGAGAGATAGGAATGGGGCAACGATCATTATCTTTTGTTTGTTGTGCTTGATTGGACATTCTTGTAAAATATCTTGGTGAATACTTGCTTTGTTAGGTACGTCCTAGCAAGGTTTCTGTATGTCAAGTGTGAACAAGAATACTCCTATCTGTTTGTCGAATCAAAGTCCATCGCACTAGGTACAACGCCATCTTGGTTCTTTATACCTTGATGCATCGTGCCTACATGTGTTATCAAACATAAGGTAAGTAGCCCTTTTAAAATCCTAATCCTTGATAAGTGAAACATCATCTATCATCATCTCTAATAAACTCTTGTCAAATCATGGACTCGTTGGATCCTCTTATCATCATCTCATTTCTTCTTTCTTCTCTCCATGCTAACATAACATCACCAGTGTATCCATCCTACATCCACAAACCGTCAGCATGCCACATATCATTCATATCATACATAATAGGAAACAATGATCATTTCACATGCATTGCATTTACATGTTCATCATCATAATATAGATTTGTTAGTCTAAGCATCTCATAAAATCATACATTTGCATAATCATATAGGCATCATCGCATCATCCATCTCACATGCATTTCATCATCATTTAAGGTGCTAGTTTTTTTCAGGAATGGATACAAAATTTGAAGCTTTTTTTTGATATTTTGAATTGGAAAAAGGAAATTTCCAAATGTTTTGACAATCAAGGGCTAAAAAATATAGCCTGGGAAGCTTTAGGGGGAATGAAAATATGTAATATTGTTGTATCAATGTATTGTAGTGATGTGAAATGTAGATATATCAATCTCAGAAAGATGATATATATAATGTAAAAGATGTAATGATGAAAATATTTGGGTTTATGCTCAAATTATGTAACTTATCGGACGATAACTGGAGGTTTTCTTCCTGATTATTTCCTGTCGGTATGTCCTTTGAATCAGGGTTTTGTAATTATTTAATATAAATAAAATATTATAGTGGTTCGTCTTCTTTTGATTAAAAATAAAAATAAAGTAAGAGCAATTGAAGCCTAAACAACAAAGAAATATAGTTATAAAAAAAATCAATATATGTTGTATGAAACATATATGTCGACCATTTTTTTCTATAATGCTTTTATGTCCAAGAGTATTAGGAATTCATGAAAGAGAAACTAGGTTATGACTTCCCCTTGCTGAAATCTCTCTGGAATATGTTTTCAAGTTGGTCAGTTCTATTTAAATCATCTTTATTTGCATATATATGGCGGATAGTTCCAACAGTATTAGCCTAGAATTTATGGTGGGAAAGAAACATGTGAATTTCCATAAAGTTAAGCTCGTCATCTCAGAAGATTCAAGAAAAGATTGAAAATTCTATATTACAAGTAACAAATTCATATGTCCAAAACCATAAAAATGTTAATTCTCTCTTCACAAATTGGGATGTTAGAATTTTACAAAGATGGAAAGATATAGATTTTCCCTTCAAAGGCATTCTTCATCAAATTATGAACACAAGGATTGATAGGAATTCAATCAAATGGCAGCCACCACCCTCAGGTTTTTATAAACTGAATTTTGATGGGGCTTCAACGGGAAATTTAAGAATATTAGGGGTAGGAATTTTTATCCAAAATTCTTATGGGTCATTAGTGAATGCTAAATCAATCCACCTCCGTTGTGACAAATAATATTGCAGAAGCTTAGGCAATGCTTCATGGTTTCAAACTTGCTATATAAATCTAACTATTTCTAGAATCCATATAGAGGGGGACTCTCTAATAATCATAAATGCATGTGTAGTGTAGAAAAATGTATCCCTTTACATTTTCACACTTAATTTTGGAATAATTAATGTTAAATTGCCTAATGTTGCCTTGATCTAGTGTTGTAATGTGTTTTACACATTCACATTAGGTTTAGGGCCCTTTTAAAACTAAATGGACATAATTGTGCCTTATTTAGGGTGTTGTAAAGTGTATTTTTACATGTTCACACTAATCTAGGGCTTTACTTATTCATGCTTTAATCCAGGCCTTATTTTACATCCACAAGCCTTATTAAATGCATTTTTTTTAAGGATAATCCTGAAACTTATCAAATAACCAATCATAATTAAATTTCTTGGGTCATGCGTTCTAGATCTAGTGATATGGGACTCATATGCCACCTTTTTTGTATGAGTCCTGCCTAGGTCTTGGGACCCAAGTTCAAATTGCACATTAAACTTGAGACACTCCTAGAAATATGTGTCATGGGTTTTAGCTATTGGGACTCATACGCCACAACTGGTGTATGAGTCCCTCTTAGCTTGGACATAAATTTGAGTTTAATTCTTGGTGGGATTTTATTCTTCTAGATCTGATGTCAGCTTGTAGTGCTATAATTTTGGGCAATTTGGCATAAAAAAGTATAAATAAAGGAACTTATTTCACTCATTTTCTCCTAGCAAGTTCACAAGTCATCTAGCACTATTTGAGATCAATAATTCTAGCATTCAAGAGCATTCAAGAGCATTCAAGAGTGATTATCAATCATTTTGGAGCATTATTCAAGTATCAAGCATCATGTCAAAGACATCATGCATCATGTTTATTTTTTAGCTAATATTTGTGATGTAGGGTATCTTATGATTCAAGAAAGCATTCAAATCAAGATCCATCTCATTCAAGAAAGATTCAATATCCACATTCATGCTAGCCACTACTTACAAGTTTGTAAAATTTTGTTCAAGGGTTTGGTGAGTTGTAACATTGCATACATGTTCATTCATCATTCCTTCCTCTTTATTTGACTCCATTTCAAGGTTTGATTGCCAAAATGGAGTTTGACCAAGGAAAACCCCTATCCATTGAAAAAACAACATTTTTCCCTCTCTTTGATGTGTGACTTGCATATCTTAGTGGTTTAGGTTGAAGATCCATTGAAGAGAAAGTTTGGAGAAAGTTGTCAAAGTTGTCATCTATATTTCAAGATCACGAAAATTCAACTACATGTTGTAATTTAGTGTTTCAAAACCAAAGATTTGATAGGAGGCAAGTTACAACAGAGCACTAGAGGATATCATAATTTTAGAGCTACACTAATATTAGGATTAAATCGCCACTTGTGGCATATGAGTCCTAGTATACCTATTTTTAGGCATTTTTTGTAGATCTTGATTCAATAGTTCTGGATTTTGGTTTCAACCCGAAACCCTAAATTGGGACTAAATTGGACCTACTAGCATATGATTCCCAATGTACTTCAAAATTCATCATTTCTAAGATTTCAGACCTTTATTCAAGCTCCTTCAATTTTTTGATTGCACCTCTATTTATCTCTAGTTTACTATTATGATTTTAGTTCATTTCTAGGCCATTTACTTAATTTTTGCATATCATTCTCATTTCTTGTCTTTCGAAGCCCTAGCTTGGTAGTGAACCCCCTTTTAGTCTTTAATCACACCCTAGGACACCTTATTTCAAATCTATTTCCCTCATTCTACCCTTGGATTGAGATCTCTAAGGTTTCCTTGAGTGAAACTTGTAGAAAATTGGTGGTTCTATCTCCCAACATATAAAATGAAACCACCACATTTTCTAGGTTTCATTTTGATGAGATCATTTCCACTACTTTACTTAGTATATAACATTCCTCTCCCAATACCTCCCCTACTTGTGAGTATGCTTTAGTAAAAGAGGACACAATCATGAACGGTTATGAAAATCACATTTGTGAGGACATGAACTGGTGTTAAAAGATCCAGTGATTGAAATTTATATCATTATTTCTCTCCTTCCTAATATCCCTAATATTTGGAAAGATCTATTTGAATAAAATGATTCAATCATTGGTAAGCTTGAAACTCATAATTGTTCCTCTCTTGATGTTTCCCCTATTTTCAATGAAGCTACTTTACAAAATATAACCATGGAATGTGATGAATTGCATGTTTTCTCCTCTCCTAAAAGCTCTCCTACTAAGGTAGGTATTGGAACACAAGAGAATGAGACCTTAGAGAAAAATAATGAAATCATGGACAATCATAACAATCAAATTGGGTCTTCTCCTAATATCTCTACTATCAAGGTAAAGAAGATACTTTGATGTTAGAAAATCCAACAAATGAAAATTGTGGGAATTTTTGGTTGTTTTTACTATAACCAGGTTTTTCTTCTAATCTACCTATGGAATTGCCAATTCCAATCAAGGGTAGCTTGAAGGACTTGGACCAACTAACGAGGATTTTAAAGACCTCCTACACTTTGGGCTCTGCAAGACCTAGGAGGGTAATCCCTTAATGTGTTTACAACCTCTACACCATTATTATAAACAACATTAACAACAACAGATAATCTCATTTAATAGCTCAACATAATAGGATAATACTGAATAGGATTGGTTGTTCATCAATAATATCAACTATTTTGAGCATGAGATAACTACAACACATTTCACAGTATAAGATACTCATTGATTTGCAATTTTTAGCAAGCTCTAGGTAAAGACAAACAAATAATGAACCATACAAATTAGTACAACTCATATCAGTGCCATATATCCATTAGGGAAGTCAAATTCATAAGAATTTAAGGATTTATGACAAATTTAACACATAACATATCAGATCCTTGAGAACATTGCTTTACAATCTCCTCAACATGTATTCTAACCAAAAACTACTTATCAAATCCTCATATAGAACATATCAACCTACAATCCCCATTCAAGCATTTTAATTAATTCCTTGAATTAAAGCTAAAACAAGAATCATACACACCACAACAGTGAGATGAACAAGATAACCATTGATCATCTTATTCAAAATTCAGATATGCATGTACAATGGAGAGACATGAGTTTGAATTAATCATATCAATTCAAATGCCAATACTGTCATAAAACATCAAATCCTCATGAATTCAAAACCTACTACAAAATGACTCAAAACCTAAATTGAATTTTCCCTAAAACCATCAAACTTTACAATTTGCTCTGCACTTTACCTAGACTCGACCCAAAAATATCTCCCTTGCTAACCTGTACTTTTGGCCTTGAAATCCTTCTTATAGAAAAGAAGGAGAAAACAAGCATTGGGCCAGAAAGCACACGAGTCACCAACCAACTGGATCGCTTTGTGACATTCCAAAAATTTGTTACAACAACTTCCCGAAGAATCCTTTTGTTCGGCATGCCCGCTGAGAATGGTTGATGCAGCAACAAAACTTCAAGAATTATGCGCCAATACTATCACCAAAAACAAAACTGGAATATGTTGTAACTGCAACAGTTGATTTGTCAATCATTAACAACTTACTCCTTTTCACTCCTCATCAGTTAAATATACATTTACCCATTTTTGGTATTCCTCATCAGTAGGCCAATCAAAATTTATTACCTCATTCACCTTGACACTATAAGGTGTATACTTAACTGCCACCTGATTCGCTTCTCTTTCGAAAGACTCCAAGAATGAACTGGTGCTAATGATTTTGTCCATACAGCTCACCAATAAATCATAATATGAGTCATCAAAAATTAATCTAATTTGATCATTGATGACTTCACTTGCTCGATCCTACTACTGTTGGAGTGACCTAATATTTCCCTGCTCATCAACTATATCAGGTAACAATGTGTCACTCCAATCATCAAATTTCTTCACCAACTCTTTGATCTTCTACTCAAGTCATCTGGTAAGGTCTGAAAACCTTGCAATGACTTAACTAACACCTAAGTAGGCCTTAATGATTGGGGCCTATTATTTATATCAAACCTTGATGCTTTATACATTATATCTAGATCATTGGCCCTACGGATCAAATTTTCAATTAATGGTACTACTACCTCCTGATCCCTATCAATATTCCTTATTGCACTCAATAATAAAGAATATAAAGAATACACAGATGGAAACCTGTCATCAAATTTCTCATTTAAGGATGCCTATAACTTTGCAACTTGTGCATTAGTTGCTTCTTTGAAGGATCAACAAAGTATTCCATTTCTTCATCAATTAGCTCTAAAGTAGGGCTGTGGGAAGGAGTTTAACTGGGAGACCCTAGTGTAGAAACAATAGGAGAAGAAGGGGGCACTAACCTTGATCTAGAAGGCAATGTTATGATCCCTGGAGCACTTGATGTCTCCCCAATCTGCTTGTTCTTTAATTTGTCCACCTTAGTCTGTAGCTCAACATTCCTTTGTTGCATCTTGCTATATTCCCCAACTATGACATTGTACTTCTCCATTAGGCTTTTCTTTTTAGCCTCCTCTCTTTCAGCAGTCTTTTGGGCCAACTTGGCCACATTTATAGTCAAATTAGTAGCCTATGTGGTTGAGGTCTCTGAAGCTCTCTTTATTATCAACCCTCCTCTTAAATTTGGGTTAATATCATTAACATTCAGCTTTCTCCCTTGAGGGGCCAAAGCCCAAATTTCTAAGGTCTCATACTCCTCACTGAAGGAAAAATCTTGCAATGCTGCCTTGACCTCTTCTTCAAAATCTTGTAAGGGATGCTTGGACTTCAAAATAGCATTAAAAGCTATAGCATCTGCAATGTCTCACTCCGACAAGATCAAGAAACCAGCTTGATTTACCAGTTTTCTCCCCTCCTCAGGAGTGATGCTCTTGAACTCTTCCATTAGTTCAACTTTCACTTCATCATCATTCTCCTGGTCTGACCTATCAGGTATCAATTCTCTTCTCCTCTTGCATTTATCTTGATATTCTTCCAATTTCATTCTCCACACTAATTGCAAGAAGACTGGAGTTTTTACAAATGCATTATCATCTAGAAACTCATTACATGCTTCCATTCTTGCATCTTGCACACATTTTCCTTTCATATCCAGATCAAAGAGAACCAATTCAACTGGCTTGGGAGGGGAAGACATACCCATCTGCATGTCCTAGTCAATGACAACAATCTCACCCACCAAATCCCCTTGTGATTGTTCAATTCTTTTCCTTTTAGGGCTTGGCTTTGATGGTGGTGGTGAGGGAATATTTTCAAGTGATGCTTCCAAATCTATCATTTTAATTTCCCCGAGAGTTTTAAGCTTTGGACCTTTTTGTGTAGGCAATTTCATTATTTGTTTTCCTTTTATATCCTCTTCTTCCTCATCACTACTATCATTTTCCTTCCTTTTGTAAATAGGCCATCTCTTTGTAGGTTGGTAAGCTGGCCTCACTTCAATTTCCTTGGCATCTTGCTCCTATATGCCCAAGTCTGACTCCAAGTTTACCTTCTTGATCATCCTGGTGCCCATGATTTCTTTAAAGTTTCCCATCAAGAAGTCAATTTTCTTATGATATGGACTGAACCCCATCAATGGATCATACTTTGGATCCATTTTATGCACAATAGCCAATAGATTTCATAGGCTACCCATTTATCCTTATTCAACTCCTACCTATTTAGGTCAAATTCATTCGTAATCAAGTCTTCAGGGAAGTTGAACTCATGCATAAACTTACCACCTTTTATCCTTTTTTTAAAAAGAGAAAAGAATCCCTCAGGATCATGATGTTGCTTGGGACCACACCTCAAATGGTATTCTTAAAAAAATTTCCCAAAGTGTACCCAGCCTCCCTTCAAAAATACAAAGTATGATACCACAGTATAATCTAGGAAAAAAGTTCCCTTACCTTTCCCAGTAAGGTTTTCCTCATGGATACAACCAATCTGCCACATAAATTTTTCAAATCCCACTCTTGGTGGCACATTGTATGGCAATATATGAGGGGTCCCCTGAAAACCATACTCCCTCAAGACAGTGTTGACTGGGTATGGAATAATATCATCCCAGTTAAGGCAAACCTTCAATTTTTGCTTCCTCCCCTTTGGTTTGAGGAAATTATGCAACTCCTCAGGAATCCCCGGTACATTTACCATCAGCCTGGCTCTCAATCTGGAAGCAAAAAAATTGTCAAAAAGAACATAACTGGAATTCTCCCTGTTACATGATAAATCTGCAATCCACACCTGCACTGGCAATCTTTCTCCATTAACCAATTGCCTTAACTCCATCTTCTCAAAGAAGAATTCAGCATTCTTAGATAGGAACATATACATTAACATGGAATACTAGAAGAATGGAGTGTCTGTATCATTTTGTTGCAACTTCAACAGTCCTTCATGTATCTTTTCGACCAAAAAAGAAGCAAAATCATAAATCACTAAGAAATTAGGGTGTTTTATTTGCACCCCCATAAACATGTAAGGAATAGGCATCACTGTGTTGGGGTGAAAACCCAAAATCTGGCACAATGAGTAAAAGGTATCCAAGAAATGATTTGCAAAGCAATTCAGTCTGAAAGGTTCTTGGTCATTTGGGCTAATATGGAATTTTGAACCCCCTACCCTAGCCAAATGAGGTAGGAGCAACTTAGCTTTGAAAAGTAATTTCAACCTCCCATATTCATGTTTCATCTCCTCAAGATCAATAGGAACCAAGAAAATACTAGGCTCACTCAAATCAAAAACCTGTTAGAATTCCTCTCTATTGATGCTTAACAGAACCTCTCCATCATTATCTTGAATCACCCATGTGACAAGGTCATATCGTGCAACCACTGCCCTAAGCAAGTCTATATCAGGGGACACATTTGGTACCACCAACTTCCCCATATCATACATCCAACCATTAGAAAAGGGGTGAGGAAAATTCCTCTGTCTAAACCATAATCTCAACATCTCTAGACCAATAAGAGGAACCCTAACATCGGCTATGTTGGAACAATTATATACTAATCCCTCCCCTAGAGTTTTTCCTTGCATCAAAACCAACCCCTTCCTATCATTTGTTGAAAATGGAAATTGATCTAGGAAATCATCATATAGGTTTCTACTTAAATAATCAATTTGGCCAGAGTGTTGCTTTGTCGGTGCCATCTTGAGTAAACTAGGCTTCCTTACTATTTCAAACTTCAAACAAACTAGGGCTAAATAGAAATATGAAATTACAGAATATAACCTTGAAATTTCCTACAATTCAAATTTAACCTATAGCCATAAAAAAAATTCAACAAGCCCTACGACAAGCACACAACAAATTTCCCCCAAATTTGAATTTAGAATAACTAGGAGATATAGAAATCAACTCACGGCTTTGTGTTTGCAGAAATCCAAATCTTTGTTGCAATAACTTGTCACTTCGTCCTTGGCCTTGAGACTGCTTCGCAAAGATGTTTGAATGCTTTATAACACAATAAAAGCAGGAGAACAATTGCTTTATTTTGATCAAACACTGCAAATAAATGTCATGTCCGCCATTAAAGCTTACTCGTGCAATGCTCCACCAGATCCAATTGTATTTGATGTAGATTCAAATACTAGTCATTGATCCTTCACCTTGGTTAGATCATCGAATGGTTTCCTTCAAAACAAACTGACACAATCGCCATCATGGCAATAAGGACCCACCAAATCCTCTATGTTGCCAAGGAAATCCATGTGGTGCTCACCCGTGATATCGCGATCAATAAAGACCTTGCAACTTCTAATCATGTGATAGCAGGAAGGCGTGGATCTCAATCATCAACAATCCTGTTCATTCAACACAATCGCTAGCTTTGTCATTAACCATCGAGCACCTTTCCTACCAAGATTATAACATATTTGTTGATTTGAAACACGTGCATCTCATAACTACTTTAGTAACCCGCTGCATAATGTATTAAAACCAAATAGACGTATCAAAGTATTTTATCATCCCTTCAGCTTCATTGGATGAGACACGTGGTGCTCGCCTGTGATATCGTGATCAACCAAAATAGTGTGGTGGGGTCATCACGGAATGGTGGGGAATGGCTGAGATCAAACGATGATCAATCTACGGTCATGCGAACGTGTCCCTCTGCAAAATAAAAAAACATTTATTAAAGGAATAAGGGGACATCACTAGGACAATGACAAAAAATGACATAAGTTGTGATTTAAATGAGGGAGCATGCGACCAACCAATACTTAGGAAAAATAAAGTCAAGCAAAGGAAATAAAATGATAAAACAAAATGGGGGCCCAGCCTAGACGAAGCGATGGGGCTTAAGTTTTTTTAAAACCTTCCCAAAAAGTAATGGCCAAATAGATCCCATCCAAGGTGCAAGATGAACACTAGGGTTTTACATGAAGACAAAGGTAAAACCCCAACCTTAGGCTTTTCCCAAACACCATTGATGACCAGAGATATAAGGAAAAATAAAAATAGAACACAGAGAACAAAACTTTGAAGTTCCATCAGGAATCTTATGTGTATCTCTTCTCCTAGGGAAAACATTATTGAACAAGAAAATACCATCATTGATAAAAAGAAAATCCAACCATTGATAACACCCTTACTTGTGATGAAGTCATTTTAAAGGAACCAAACATTGAATGTCATGAACATCTAGTTTGTTTCTCTCCTAAAAAATATCCTACTAGGGATGATATCATGGTGGAAGAAAATGAGACAATTGGTTCAAATAATAGTGATGTGATTTATTTAGATGATGGTGAAAAGATGACACTAGACTCCCCTTCATTAGAAAAACATCAATCCAAAACTGCTAAGGTTATGAATGCACAAGTGTCTATTAGATCCCCCTTGATTATTGGACCTTCTAAATACCCTGTGGGACATCCTAAAAATTCTCTAATTCTTTACCCACCCTCACAATGACCATAAACTCAAAACAAACCCAAACTTATCCTTTACCCACATGCACACCAACCTCAAACTCAAAACAAGCCTGTCTTCATCCTTGAACCTCCTAAGAATAATGTTTTACAACAGTCAAGTTATAATACCGTTGCTCATCACGTAACCTTAGAGGACGATACAAACACAATAGAAGTGTAACAATTTTTTTTTTAAAGTGTAATGAATAACATTTAAAGTGAACTACTCTTAACGCATACATCCTTTAAGGTATGCAACAACACTTACATTTAAATTATATAACTTACAAAAGTGAACTAACCATAGCATATAAAATTAAACTCATGATATAAAGAACATAGATCCAAAAGCATTAAATCATCATATAAGACACAAAGTACATTAATGAATCATTTATAGATTGCATTCATTCAATATAGTAGTTACAAAGCTCATTTCCAAAATGAGGAAGATCATACAATAATGTTACAATTACATTGATACAAGAATCCTCCTAGAATACAAATGAGGAGTAGTGCATATACATAGGAATCCAACTGATACAAAAGAACACAAGAGATGGAACATATCAACTGGAACATGTGAGCCCTCCAATCTAGAAGATCTCGCTATCATGAACATAAAGTGGAAACCCAACGATGTAAGGTGTACATTCCACCCAACCAAGTGGTACCCGAAGGCCCACCCCCATGCTAGGAGATAGTAAAAGGGATTCCTAGGAAAAACCAACAGCCTCTAGACAGAGGCAACACACAATACTATATCGTACAAGAACAATACATACATAAAGATTACATTGCTTCCAGAGTAAAATAATCAAGTATATCAACTGCACAATACATAATATTGTCATAGGAGGAGTGTCATCACAAAGTTGCATGGGTTACCCTCGTAGATCTTCCTAGGCACTAGCCCCCATCTTGGGTTACCCTTGTAACCTCTCATGACCCCCGACCCCACATGCAAACTGATGCAAAATCAAATATCTTTCCAAGAGACAAGATAATGATCTTTCCATTCTAGGCCTTCTCATATCATCCAAGTCTAAATAAGCCCTTGAGCACATGAGTGAGGCACAATTAACAAGTTATATGGTTTAAGCTACCCTTTCCCCTAATACAATTATTTAATTTCCACTAAATTAACTAACTCTCACATGAGTTACCCTGGCACCACTTTGTGCGCTGACCCCCATTGAGAGCCACTCCCCTACTGACAACACAAGGATCTAATCCAAAACCAAGGGTAAGTAAAGTGCACACAATGGATATTAAATCCCAATCCAAAATATAAGAGGCAACACACCCTCGTTTGTGGTAACCGAGTGTTTAACTAAATTACAACCAAGTCCACTACCCAAGGAAAACAAAGGGTTGAACCATAAATCACAACAATGCCCTTATAAAATAACATCATCTAGAAGAATTACATACATGATTATCCAATTCCCCCAACAATGTGAACAGAATAAATCATAATTTAAATAAGCAATTCTGACATGAAATAAAGCTACCATTAGGATTTCCTAAATCCAATTTCCATCTCAAGAAACAATAATACATTGCATGAAATAAACCAACTTAATATAATTTCATTTACAGACAATCAAGAAATTAAATCTAATTGTTTAATTCCATTTCTCTATTTACATCAATATAAATCAATTTCCTCTTTTAAATTGTTTCATTTAAATCATCAAATTTGTGCTTTTTCATGCACCTATTATAGAAGTACATTTTAAATATATATAATTATATATGTATATATATACAATTATATATATTTAAATATATCTAATATTTAAATATTTAAAACCAATTATAATTTCCAAAACATAAATTAAATATATATATATATATAAATTAAAATCCATATATCAAAAGGGCGAACAAAAGTTTTATTTCCACCATTAGTGGATGGCTAGGTCGAGCTGCATACACAGTCGACTCCCCATATGGGGTGCATAGCCTGTGTAGGCAACGTTGGGCATTGCCTCCACAATCTGCCTCCCCCTATGGGGTTGGCTGTGGGGGTAGCCCCCCCAACCCCCTCTATAAATATTTCTCAGACCTGCGATTTAAAAAAAAATCATCATACGAATTTTTAAATCCATTTTTTTTAATATATATATATATATTTATATGTATATATATATTAAAAAATATATATAAATATATATAGATTCATCAACATGAATGCCCAATCAGGCAATTTATTTTCACAAAAAAAATTCTAAGGAAGTATTTACAAAATCTTCTAGAGGTTTTCAATTTCCCAACCAAATAAAAACTAATTGGGAAAACAAAACAAAACAATAATCTTTACAAGAAGATCTTTTCCCATACAAAAACAAGATTTTCCACAAATTTTGACAGGAAGATTTTAAATCCATTCCTACAAAGATTTTCCAAATCTTATATTGTCTTCCCTCTTGGATTTCTATTGTTTATAAACAATTTCCTACAGAGGCTCTCAAATTTCACTATAAAATATTTATGGGTATTCTATTTTTTTTAAATCAATTTCTAGAGAAGATTTAAGCTTTCACAACAATTTTCGAAACACAATAATCTTTAAAATTTACAAAATATATTAAAGAATCTACACAAATAGCATATTCTTCTTGTATAGGCAATCTTTCCAATTTGCATAAAAATAATTTAAAGAACCTGTTTCCAAATGCTTGAGGAAATTATGTTTGAAGTAGAGCTTCGCCTTCAAATTTCAATTTACCAAAGCTTCTTCCAAATTATCCACTCTTCCACAAAGATGAAAACAAAACTAGATCCAAAATTTCCTAAGAGCTTCTTCCCCAATTTTCAACAACCAATATTAACAACCTCTTCCAATTTTTAACAACCTCTTTCAAAAAATATCTTTTCAACCAAATCACAAATATTTCCTCTAATATAATTACAAGATATTTATGCATTTAATAATTCATATTTCACATATTAATTTCTAATAAAATTTAATCTAATTAATTTAATCACTTTATAAAATAAATTTAATCAAAAAGATTAAATCACTTTATAAAATAAATTTAATTTAATTAATTAAATCAAATATAAAACTTCTAACAAAATTAATCAAAATTAATTAAATAATCATTAAAAACCATTATAAGTATTAATTAACATTAATTTCCCACAAAACATACCTTGCAAAATAAATAAATGACAAGGAAAACATGGACAACATGGCAACTTAGCAAAACCAAACAAAAACCGACGACACATTGTGACTAGGGTTGTGGCTTGACAAGGAAATCCAGTTACTATCTCCCAATCAACTATTATGTTGGGCAATGGACATGCTCAAACCTGTCAATCCAGGAGGAGTTGATGTCTTGTACCTACAATCCTGCAATAAAAAC
Source organism: Sequoia sempervirens (assembly GCA_007258455.2). Classification (NCBI taxonomy): domain Eukaryota; kingdom Viridiplantae; phylum Streptophyta; class Pinopsida; order Cupressales; family Cupressaceae; genus Sequoia; species Sequoia sempervirens. Next base: position 24,126,175 of record VDFB02000002.1, on the reverse strand, counting down.
ATATGTCGTACATATATATAAATCATGAATCAAACACACCATGAAGACAAAATCACAGAATCACAGGGTGTTCGCAAGCAAGTGATGCAATCTTGTTTCCTTCACCAATATAGTGTCACATTAAAACTGACGAAACTAAAACATCAATTAATTATAGATGATCATATATCAATATTAACTCAAATAATCAACTATGCTAACCAGAAAGCATGTCATATAATCAATAATCATCCATATAGTGTACCATCATATCACAATATAAAAACCATCATCGCTCCAATGTCAACGATCAAATAACATGTATAGTATCATGGTCTATCAAAGTAAAAGCACTGTCTGAAAAGATAAGCAAATCGGAGGGGTGCTACAGCTCATACATATAACACTAGAAACAATCCACAACCAAGACAAACACCTTCAACATCCCTCCCATTGCCTAACCCTATCCTACATGGTCCTCCTCATTTTCCTTTACAAAGTGGAAAGGAGCATGACATTGTTGAACAAATTAAGAACACTCTTGCTAAGATATCATTATGGGACCTTATTCAATCCTCCCATCATTATCATAATATGATTCAAAGTTCTTTAAAACAAGTTCCTACCCTTCCTATTGTGCAATAAAATGATGTACTAGCCCAAATTCAAGCTATAACACCAAAAAACTTAGACATTACTTTTCATCAACATGAGTTACCTCCTTTGGAAATGAGAAAGAAAAATGATGCCTTCATGATAATAGCTACCTATGATGGGTGGGGAATAAAAAGAATCCTTGTTGACAATGGATCTACTCTTAATGTTTGTAGTGTGACCCTTTTGGATATACTTGGCATGGATAAATCAAGAATTGAACACGATTCCTTATTGATACAAGGATTTGACAATGTAGGAAAGCAACCGCTTGGTGTGATTACTTTTCCTATCACAGTTGGAATGGCTACCTTACAAACTCCTATTCATGTTATACCTCATGACCTTTCATACAATCTTCTTTTAGGAAGACCTTGGATTCATGAGATGTATGTGGTGCCTTCGACTCTTCATCGTATCATGAAGTATGTCTATAACAAAAAAGTATACTAAGTTGAAATAGACCCCGAGCCTGAAAGTTGCTTACAAGTTGAAAAAGGAATGACAAGTCCTCTAAACACATTAATTCCAACTTCCAACATAGAACATATGAAAGAAGACAAACAAGAGAAAGAAAAAGAAAAACATATTGAGGATATCACGAAGTATTCAAAGATGATTGGGGTTCCTTGGATTTCACACCTAGCTTTGATGGGAAACTGAAATTCCTAATAAAGAAGCATGAAAAAGAAAAAGCAGTAATGTCGACACAAAATTTAGAAGACCCTTTGAAAGCATCCACCTCAACCACTTTATAAAAATAATAAAATTATACAACAAACTTTGATGAAGATGATTATGAACAACCATCAAATCTAAAAGAAATGAAAAAGCTTTATGAAAAAGGTTATGAACTTATGAAACAACTTGGATATAGTGGAAAAGGATGTGGTGCTAGAGAACAAGGTATATGTGTCCCTATATAGCCTAACATGCAAGGAATTGCTAATGGTCTTGGTTATTGTCCCTCGAAAGAAACAAGCAAGCCTTCACTTAATATCAACAATATTACAAAATATTCTTCTAAGCCATCTCTAACATTAGTGCATCCTGAATCGATAGACACTAGTGGTCTTCGTTATGGCCCTTTGAAAGAAATAGAGGAATCTTCGCTTAGTATAAATGTCATCACACAAACCACTAGCAATTGGAATTCATTAGATTTTACATCCTCCTTTCAAGGAGAGAACAAAATATTGCAATCTAAAGAGCCTTGTGTAAGTATCACATCTTGTACTATGCAAGAGATATCTTTGTTACAAAATAAAGAAAAAAATTCTAATTTTGATCAAGAGAGTATCTTGTTGAGACTCCTCCAAGATCATCCGATATCCCTCCCTCCAATAACATGAAAGAAATTTTACTACAAGAGTTCATTTTGCGCATATCATAGAATTCATGGTCATTCTACTAATGAATGTAAGGCTTTGAGTAATCAAATTCAACATCTTAAGGATTGTGGTACTCATCCTTGTGTTGACACACCTTGTTCCTCTAATTGATATTAATTTTTAAAGTTTCTCATCAATCTTATCGGCTCATCCTTGTCCTACACTAAGTGGGGGAAAGGGGGTTAGGTAGCCTTGTCCTCGTATGACACTTTTCGTTGTCTCTTTTGGCTAGTTGACCACTTTCCATGTAAATATAAGAGAAAGCTTGGGATGTGGATGACATGCCTTAAGTTGGCTCACATGTGACATATTGAGTTTCAAGGGCAACCCCTTATCCATGATATAGTTTCATTTAGGAACATATGACTTGGCATAGGGATTTCCGAATAACCTCTCATCTTCTTCTACTTTAAAGAAATTTCTCACAACAATGGTGTTAGCAACTGCTTTAAAGTGGGGGCATACATTTACACTCATTTTTTACTATGAAATTTTCTTTCTTCTTGCGATATGTCATTTTCTTGGTGGTGTCATTGGGTTTGATTTCCTCCGAGAGCGTGATATTTCTTTGACTTGTCCTCTCTTGGAGACATTAAGCATGATGTTCCCTAAGAAGAGACCTCACATGAACTAATCAAAATCCCTTTGAATGTACCTTACACTATTTCACATTTACAATATTTTTTATATGGCCGCCTTGTATAATTCACACTTTGCTTGCTTGTGGATCCATATTGTTTGTTCATGAGTGTCAAGCATACGAAGTTTTGCTTGCCTCGTGAATATTGCTAGCCATCTTTTGTGGCACCTTGTCAAATTTATCAGGAGGTATAGCTTTGGTATGGTTAGCATATGAGGAGAAGCCTAAACATGGGCATGAATTTCTCATTATACAGTGAGAAGTCGATATAGAGGCATGAATTTCTTAGTAAGCCACCCCTTTTTGGATACTCACCTAACGGATAGCTTGAAGTTTCGTTGCCTCAGAGTGAGCGTGTATTTTTGGAAAAACAACTTAGATATGATCCACAATGTGTGGGACAAATAGTCAATGCTTGATCCACCTTTTCTTTCCTTTTCTTTTTTATGTCTTTGGCATTGCATGTTTGTGTATCTTGTTTTGTTGTTGCATACCATACACCTTGTGTGTGTCCCTCTGTGGTTATGTTGGCTTGACATAGGATCCTGGATCCTCGGGGCTTGGACACCTCCTTTGATCTTCATTATCCTATACCATCCACAATGGTACATTTGGATCCCGCTTGGATGTGTACTTTAGTGTGAGTTTGAAGCAATTTCCCCCTCTCACTAAAGTGGGGGTTAAATGTAGTGTAGAAAAATGTATCCCTTTACATTTTCACACTTAATTTGGGAATAATTAATGTTAAATTGAGCCTAATGTTGCCTTGATCTAGTGTTGTAATGTGTTTTACACATTCGCATTAGGTTTAGGGCCCTTTTTAAACTAAATGGACCTAATTGTGCCTTATTTAGGGTGTTGTAAAGTATTTTTACACTTTCACACTAATCTAGGGATTTATTAATTAATTGGGCTTATTCATGCTTTAATTGGCCTTATTTTACATCCACAAGCCTCATTAAATGTATTTTTTTCAAGGATAATCCCAACACTTATCAAATAACCAATCATAATTAAATATTTTGGGTCATGTTTTCTAGATCTAGTGATCTAGGACTCATACGCCACCTTGGGCATATGAGTCCCACCTAGTTCTTGGAACCTGATTTCAAATTCCACATTAAACTAGACACTCCTAGAAATATGTGTCTCATTTTTTAGCTATTGGGACTCATACGCCACAATTGGTGTATGAGTCCTACTTAGCTTGGACCTAAATTTAAGTTCAATTCTTGGAAGTATTTTATTCTCCTAGATCTAATTTTGGCTTGTAGTGTTGTAATTTCAGGAAATTTGGCACAAACAAGTATAAATACAAGGTTATTTCACTCATTTTCTCCTAACAAGTTCACAAGTCATCTAGCACCTTTTGAGATCAAGCATTCTACCATTCAAGAGCATTCAAGAGTGATTATCAAGAATTTTGGAACATTATTCAAGTATCAAGCATCATTTCAAAGGCATCATGCATCATGTTTGTTTTTGAGCTAACATTTATGATGTGGGGTATCTTATGATTCAAGCAAGCATTCACATCAAGATCCATATCATTCAAGAAAGAGTCAAGATCAACATTCATTCTATCCATTACTTACAAGTTTACATCATTTTGTTCAAGGGTTTGGTGAGTTGCAACATTGCATACTTGTTCATTCATCATTCCTTCCTCTTTATTTGATTTCATTTCAAGGGTTGATTATCAAAAAAGGGTTTGACCAAGGAAAACCCCTATCCACTAACAAAAAAATTTTTTTCCCTCTCTTTGATTTGTGATTTACAGATCTATGTGGTTTAGCTTGAATATCCATTGAAGAGAAAGTTTAGAGAAAGTTGTCAAGTTGTCAAAGTTGTCATCTACATTGCAAGATCACATAAAGTCACCTATAGGTTGCAATTTAATGTTTCAAAACCAAATATTTGACATGAGGGAAGTTACAATAGAGCCCTAGAGGATATCAAAATTTTAGAGCTACCCTAATACTAGGACTAAATCACCACTTGTGGCATGAGTCCCAGTATACCTATTTTCAGGCATGTTCTGTAGATCCTAATTCATTAGTTCCAAATTCCAGTTTCGGCCTAAAACCCTAAACTGGGACTAAATCACCCCTAATGGCATATGAGTCCTAGTGTGCTTCAAAAGTTATCATTTCCAATATTTTAGACCTTTATTCAAGCTCCTTCATTTTTCCAAGTCCACCTCTATTTATCTCCAGTTTACTACTCTGATTTGAGTTCATTTCTATGTCATTTACTTAAGTTTTGCATATCATTCTCATTTCTTGTCTTTCCAAGCCCTAGCTTGGTGGTGAACCCCCTTTTAGTCTTTAATCACACCCTAAGACACCTTATTACAGATCTTTTTCCCTCATTCTAACCTTGGATTGAGATCTCTAAGGTTTCCTTGAGTGAAACTTGTAGAAAATTGTTGGTTCTATCTCCCAACACATAAAATGAAACCACCACATTTTCTAGGTTTTAGCATGTAAATAAAAGAGGATTCATAATTGGAATCTGAAATGTATTTTATAGAAGGTCTGGTTGTTGTTAAAAAAAATTCAAGCATATCATATTTCTCATACCTATCGTGAAAGAAATAAAATGGTTGATTTCCTTGTATATATGGGATGTGATCTATAGGAGGTGGAAATAGCAAATTACAAAGGCCATATTAATGCATTTCTTGAGCAACTAGCTACAATTATAACTTATGAAGATTCACTTTCAAATAGTTGAAGTAGATAGATAAAAGGAGTTGTTTAGGTATGAGCTCTAAATTGTTGGGACCTCTAAGTTTATCGAGGAGTGTGCTAAATCCAATCATCAAGTGGAACAAGAAAGCAAGTTCATATCTTGGAAGTCACACATCAGAAAAAATGTGTGCGATAAAAAGGTTTAAATCTAACATGTGTGTGTATGTAGGTACATCTTGAGCACTTAATGTAATGAT